>CM059296.1:9257500-9882500 GCA_030340665.1 Neosalanx taihuensis | reverse complement strand
TTTTTTCCGGAAGTAGTTGTAGAATTTTCTAGAACGGATAACAAGAGAGAAAAAATGTGTTACTTCGGTAAGCGATATACGGTTCACAAACGCAGGCCAGGAGAGACGGTCTAAGACAGTTTGAAGGACAAAAGAATGTTGAATCAATAGACTTAACAACTCAATGAAAAAGGCTATAAGACAAGCAGCTGAACGGTAAAAAAAACGAATAAAGGCTGGTCAACCTCCAATGTCACCACGGCAACTACTGTCCAACCTTGTGCCGCTTAGTACGTCCTCCTTCACTACTCCTGTCTACGACAAATGTCCTTCGGGACAATAAAGTCCATCTTATCTTATTTGATGGCCTGCAGGGTGACACAGCTCCGGGCAGAAAAATGGCCATCGCGTTCCCAGCCACAACGTTACAACTCAATTAGAAGAGGCCTGACCTTTCAGCAGCTTAGCTTTATTCCTGTGTGGGGAATGAGAGAAAGCTTCGGGTGGGGGGTTGGGGGGGAGGGGGGGCACCACTCTGGAACGACTCTATAAATGTGTTTGAGAGTGTGTGTGTGTGTGTGTCTTTGAGTGTGTCATCGGAGCGTTACCCGCCGCAGGGTAATTGATGCCCCACTCGTTTCTCCACTCGCTGGGCCATCATGGACCCGATGAGACGCCGTGATTGCAATTTAGAGGTCAAGCCTGTTTCTCTCTGTGTTTTCCCACACACTTGTGACCTCTCCACCCGTCCCTAGCCTGCGTGGCAAACAGCTGCACGGTGGCAAACAGCTCCACGGTGTGGGAAGAAAACAGAGTGGGAATAAGAGAGAGGTAGAGAAAGAGACCCGCAAAGAATAAGCGTGAGAGACCCCAGCGTCACACATGCAGGGCACGTCTTCCAAGCCCAGAGAGACCAGAGAGCCATGCTTAGCAGCCTCCAGGGAGGATTGGCCAAGATGACACATTACGCTGACAGCTCGTCGACACGTCTCCCGAACTCATGCCTGGAGTAGAGCTCGTCTGGGGTTTGTCAACAGCTGCCCCTCCTCATCATCGTCAATCGTTGTTTTCTTTTTTTAAAATCTCCATCGGTCCCCTTGACACTCTTCCCACACTCGCTGCCGGTCTAAATCCCTCTCCATTTCAGTGAAGTTGAAAGCGTGTTGGACTGACAAGACATGCAGACAGACTGTCGAGCCAACTGGACAACTTGGACTTTATCTCCCTCTCTCCTCTCCTCGCTTCTCTTGTTCTCCTCCTCTCATCTCCTCTCTCCTCTCTTCTTTTCCTCTCCTCCTCTCCTCCTCTCATCTCCTCTCTTCTTCTCTCCTCTCCTCTCTCCTCCTCTCCTCTCCTTTCCTCTCCTCCTCTCATTTCCTCTCCATTTCTCCTCGCCTCTCCTCCTCTCTGGTTGACTTCATACTGATCCAGAGTGTGATGTGACAGGCGTGTCCCTCTGCTGCTGGAGCTATTGATCCTTGCTGGGCTTAGGAGCCTCCATCTCAGCTCTCCCCAGGGAGCAGCAGACACATTATCCCAGGGTGGGAACACGGCAGGGGGGCCGGACTAAGCTGTGGGAGTCTTCCACGGGAACAATGAAAGAAGGTTTAACGTGCGTGCGCGCGTTCGATAACACCCCTCCATCCCTGTTTTTCCCTTCTCCTCCAGCTCCAGGGAGCGAACGGGGCCCCTGTGGAGACGAAACGGCCTCAGCAACATCGGGGACTTTGCCGTCCGGCGAGGAGGCTGCCGGTGGCGGTCCTCTAATCTGGCGCCCTCCTCCAGGCATAGAGATGGGGGCATTACCGCGGCGCATCTCCGAACACGACTGCATATCCCTGATCCACACTTAGGTTTCCAGTCGCAGGGCGGACATGACTGAGAATACGCTTCCCCCCCCCTCTCCCCCCGCCCCTGAGGCGGGCCCGCTAGGGCTTTCCACCACGCGGGTCGCATACCGAAGCATTCTACGACTGCATCGCTCCAGACAAACTTTACTGACTGGTTATGTTGGGTTGGGACTTTGCTATGCTGCCCCCATAAGACTCCTGACAGGTTGTAGGAAATGTACTGAATGGTAGGTGGTGGATATTGTACAGACATCATGTGTTCATGCAAGGAGGGGTCTGAATGAAAAAAATATATAGGGAGTCGGGTGGCTGAGCGGTTAGGGTGTCGGGTTAGTAATCAGAAGGTTCCGGGTTCGAACCCTGGCTCTGAGATTCGAACCCCTGCTCTGCACTATCCCTGTACTTGCTGTAAGTCGCTCTGGATAAAAGGGTCTGCTAAATGACTGAATGTAAATATAGAACAACTACAGATAGAGACACACAAATAAAAGCCAGGGAGACAGACAGTTTGAAAGAGACAGACTTATGCAGGCAGACAGACATTTTTGGACGTTCCCTGTGAGGGCTATCATTGAACTGCATGACAGCCATGTGACATCCTGAGGAATGAGTGAGACAGCATTCTGCACACCCAGAGAGCAGCTCAAAGTTCACTGTTGACAAACTGGAATGTATCGTCCTACCTCAGTTAAACACACTGACCCCACAACACAGGCCCCCAGCACAGGCCCCCAGCACAGGCCCCCAGCACAGGCCTCTAGCACAGGCCCCCAGCACAGGCCCCCAGCACAGGCCCCCAGCACAGGCCTCTAACACAGGCCCCCAGCACAGGCCCCCAGCACAGGCCTCTAACACAGGCCCCCAGCACATGCCTCTAACACAGGCCCCTAGCACAGGCCCCCAGCACAGGCCCCCAGCACAGGCCCCCAGCACAGGCCCCCAGCAGCTTGCAAGGAGTCATATTCCAAAACTGGACAAATCCTAATGACCTACTCTGGCTTATTTGACCAGAACACTAGAGCCTTTTACCCTACTGTTGTACTGTGCACACAGGCAACACACACACACAACAGGTTTTGAATTCACAAGGCGAGCCCTCCCACCCTCTCGCCATCAGGGGGCAGCAACACGACACACAACTCCTCCTCCGCCTCGCTAAGGATAACACACGGGTAAAATAACCGCGCATCATTGAGTTTCGCTGACTCTGCGACTCCACAAGAAATAATGACACTTTTTTTTATGACCGGTGATTTAGGTTTCAATGGGGCGTGTTCAACTACACGTCAACCCAGCCGTGCATCTCTATATGAGGACAGCCAGGGGCTACTTTGCCACGAATGCCTATAAATCCTCACCCGAAATAGCCTGCATCTGCAAATATGTAGAGTACAGTGGCTCTCAGCGAGGCCCTAATCGCCAGGGCCTGATCTCACTTGGGCTGCTGCTACATTCCTTTGCGGTCCGGTTGATCTAATGATATGATCAGCTACCGGGGACCAGCGAGGGGAATTCAAACAAAGTACCACTTCACGAATGAAGGAGGACGTCTGGCTTGGACCAGGAGAGTCCGCACACATGGCTCAGTCATAGCTTGATGAGCCTTCTGCCAGCCTAATGGGGAATCACGGATATTCACTTCCTTCAGCATGGAGGCTTTCTGATGGACAACCTTGGGAAACCAGATATTCAGCTCAGGGGAGTCGGAGGCTATTAGAGAGCGAGTTGGAAAAAGAGACAACGAGAGAGAGAAAGAGAGCGAGACAGAGAGCGAGAGAGAGCGAGAGAGAGCGAGACAGAGAGAGAGATACAGAGAGAGAGAGAGAGAGAGAGAGAGAGAGAGAGAGACGCAAGCATTAGAGCAAAGACGATGGAGAAGACAGACTGACAGTCCAATAGCTACGGAGGAAGAGGAATCCAAGCCTCCTGATGGCTAGCCAGTGTACAGGTTGACATTCTATTATTCATGACCTACTTGGGGGGGAAATTTACATAGCCGGCGCTCTAATGGTCCCGTCTCTGCGCTGAAACGCCTAAACGGACATCAATCACAGCCAATCGTCTGCCCCCTCCCCTCCCCACCCACCCACCCCCCAGTAGCAGAGACGGGAACACTGTAAATAATGAGAGCTGTGGAACCAATGCAATCAAGACTCACAGTTTTGATCTTTAGAAATACTGCAGTCCCCTCTAGTACCACATTGTGTCTGGCTGGAAATAGGCTCCTGCCCGTGGGCTGTGAGCGCTGGGAGTGCGGTGACGTTAATGTTTATTAAACTTGGCTCGAACAACTCGTTAGTTTACCGATTCCACGTACAGTCAGAAGTTGTCCCTTCAGGCATTGTAAAATACCTGGCTCTAATGTTTCTTCTTTCTTTCCCAGACAATAACTAAGCAGGATTCTAAAGGTCGGCAGAAAATTGGTGTCAAAACCAGAGTAAAAGGAACACATGTTCCGTAAAAATGTTTTTATCTAGCAGATGCTTTTATTTGTGCTGTAGTATCCAGTATAAAATGGAGTCACGTGGCACAGCGGTTAAGGCGTTACGAGTTTGATTCCCAGCTGCGGCTACATGACATTGTGTCCTTGAGCAAGGCACTTCACCCTACTTGCCTCAGGGGGGGGATTGTCCCTGTACTTGCTGTAAATTGCTCTGGATAAGAGTGTCTGCTAAATGACTGAATGTACTGTAAATGTAATAAAATCAAGGATAGAATGTGCATCGTTCTCCCAGTAGCGCTGGTCAGAGGGTCTGCAGTGACTCCGCTCCACCAGCAGGGGTGTCTGACAGGAACATGCAGGATGCAGTGACGTAGTGCCCATTGTCAGACTGCCATAATCCCACTGTGGCCTTTGGACAGTGCAGCCTTCACTCTCACTCTTTCTTTCTTCCCTTCTCCTTTTTTTCCCCTTTCTCCCCCCCCCATCTCTCTACTCCCTCCTCTTCCCCCCCTTCTTTCTTTCACTCCTATCACGTCTCTTTTTCTCCCTCTTCCGCCTCGCATTCGCACTGAAACGGTATGTTCAGCTTGATCACACAAAAGGGAAGTTATTGCATCCATATAAGGCGTGGATGTAGCAACACCAGTTCAAGTACACACATCATTCTGGATGCAAACTGGAGGTTTCCCAGTTACAGGGGCAGCCGGCGAGCTGATCCAGTACTGGATGACAGAGAGCTTGGGGTGGGGTGGGGGGGGGGGGGGGGGTGGGGTCACAGAGAGGTCAGAAGTCCTGGGTAAGAGCACGGCACACACTTCCCTCTCTGTCCAAACACACTACCATGGCAACCTGTCCCATAACCTCATGTAACCACAGCAGAGGTTAAAGGTCACTGCGGTGGTTGATAAACAGACTGGAGGTCCTGTGCGTCGCCGCATTTCTCAGGCTACATGTCAGTTCTGACGTCCAGCCTAAAGTAACAAGCGCAGTTGAGCGATTCCCACCAAAGCTCTCTCTCTCACAGCTCTCTATAATCAGTGTCACTCCTCGACCCGCGTCGCAAAACCTCTCATCCACCCACTCGCATTCTCTTTGATTTAGCAGCGCGGCGGCAAAAATACCTAATCAGCGACTGATTGAAAAGCATTTAGCTCATAGCCAGTTCAAATGGAACTTGTGGGCTACATGGTCATTTTACCAGGAGAGTAAGACAGCGTTTTTTTATCCCAGCAGAAGACTTTGCTTGGAAGTCGCTTTGGATAAAAGCTTCTGCTACCTGAATAAATGTAAATGTAAGTCTGTCAGCGTTGAAGATGGCCTGAACACAAAGACAGCTGTTAACACAGGTCCACTGACCCTAACAGGCAGCGTGACTGAACCATGGATCTTTACGCAGCTGAACTTTTACAATGCTCTTTGTTACTGATTAGCTAACCTGAGCGCAGCAACATCCCGCTGGTCAGAAGGCTGCAACTGAAACAGGGTTTCAGCCTCTTCGGGGGGGGGAAGGAAGCTCGCTCAGGTGGCATACAAATCCATCTCCCTGCCTCTGCCTCCAGCCTCTCTGCCCCCCAACCCCCCCATACCCCGCTTCCCAGGAGCAAGAACACTGTGTGTGAGTGTGTGTATGTGTGTGTGTGGGGACAGGAGGTGAAGCTCAGAGGTGGCAGCCAAGAGGCAGTGCTAGCAGAAAGCCGCCATTATGCCCAGTCACTGCCCATCTGGGCACTGAGGCTATAGTGTGTTTATTACCGCACAGACACACAAACAAACCCCCCAAAAACAACACAACCAAAACAGAACAGAGGTGGCATTCACGCTGTGACTTAGCAAACAAGCGTCGTGTCGCCTAGTCGACACCGTCCATTCACCGGCCCTTTCATGTGGCGGGCATGTGACAGTCCCCCTCTCAATGGATGCCACTGTCCCTCATTGAGATGAGGAGGGCAGGGATGAATCTTAAGGGCCCGTGAGATCCGTCCAGTGAGATGATTCGCAGCAAAGCAGACGTAGATTGTGGCCGGGAGAGGCAAGCTTCAAAGGGATGCGGTGCTTGGTTTACTTCCCTGGCACTGACCTGCCTCTCAGTGAGAACTTTAAACGGTACGCAGCGGAACGAATAGAAAGGTGTGTTGTTGTAGCACCGTTATGCTGTTTGTGTGTGTGTGTGTGTGTGGGGCAAGAACAAAGGCATTCATCTTAGAGCACAGCAGCATCCAGGGGGATTGGACGCAACACACACACGACACGACACACCTACAGCGTACGCACAACCAGTCACCACATAAAGGCACCCACTGCTTTGACTGGTGTGTGTGTGCGCGTCTCTGGGTGGAAGCAAGGCAAACACTAGGGAGGGGAGGAGCGGGGATGCGGTAGGCGGCGTGCGGTAGGTGGTGGGGGGGGTGGTGGGGGGGGGCTGAGACGGAGAACAAAAGAGACAGACGCTCGTTCCTCTAGCAGGGTTGCTCAGGGTGGGTGGGAGCGGGGGTGGGGGGTGGGGTGGGGGAGGGGGGAGACACCTCGCTCCTCGCACTCCAGGCACCCAGAGAAAAGGGGGTCACGTACCACACAGCGGCAGTAAGGTAATCCCTGCTGCCGCCTCGTCACAATAACCTACTGGCGAGGAGGAAGACTAAGAGACACAACGACAAAGGGAGAGAAAGAGGGACAGAGGGACAGAGAAAGAGAGCGAGAGTGTAGGAGAGAGAGAGAATGGTGGAGAAAACAACGTGTCAGAATGACAAATGGGAGGATCTGATGGCGGCGGTGGGGGGGGGGAAGGGGGTAACTTTCTTTAATGCCATCCTGAGGGAGGCCGAATGTAGGCTAACATGGAGACGGCTGGAGCTTTGACAAATCTTACGTCACTGGAGGGAATAGGGAGACAGGGCTGGAAGTAGAGAGGGATAAAGAGGTAGGCGGAGGAAGGAGTGATGGAGGCAGAACGAGGGATGGACGAATGGAGGGTAGGGACAGAGAGCAGGCGTGTGGGTGGGAAAGGGGGGCTCTTTCATGAAGCGTTAAGAGTGTCAGGAAAACGTGTGTGGGGAAGGGGGGGGGGGGGGGCGCAAACTACTAGCTTTGTCCCTGCAGCTATCAAAACACACAAGCCTGTTACGCGCACACACAGATATGTGTGTGAGGGTCCGCGGTGTCGAGGTCTAGTGGAGGCTGGTGCTTATTTTCGGGTTGATCGATTGTATTAACTAGCCCTAATGAAATGTGCTCGGCATAAATGCCCTCACTAACTAGGAACACTGCGGGTCACAGCCCATTATTGGAGCTCAATCTGCATTCCATCCAGAGTAGATACAGCTGAGAGAGAGAGACAGAGAGAGAGACAGAGAGAGAGAGAGAGAGAGAGAAAGAGACAGAGAGAGAAAGAGACAGAGAGAGAGACAGAGACAGAGACAGAGGGAGACAGAGAGACAGACAGAGACAGACAGAGCCTCTTTAATCTTTACGGCTCACAGTGAAGTCGACACAATACAGCCCAGCCGCAGGATCGGAGCCTCAGCCGCGCATCTGTCCTGTCCACGCCACTCAAACGCCGGCTTATCTGCTCAATCCACTGTGAACGGCAGCCTTCCAGGAGGCTGCGCCAGGGGGTTAAGCTGCTTTCAATATTAGCTCTGTTTTTTTGGAAAGGATACCACCATCCCCCCCCCCCCCCCCCCCCCACCCCGCCACCCCCATAAATATGTAACACCGTGTGGAATCCAGCGCTATATTTAGAGGTCAGACGGGAGCATGTTTCTGGTGTGTGCATGTGTGTGTGCTTGCGTGTGTGCATGTGTGTGTGCGCGTAGGAAAGGTGCCTGACTCAGCGTAGCTTGATTCTACATCGCTAGGCATCGCTAGGCAGAAAGCACAAACTCTCAAAATGCATCTCAGTTTGATGTGGGATATTAAAGTTCTTAAAAAAAAATACTTTGATAACATTCAAAAGGACTTTCCGGAACCTAACCTACATGATAACCGTTAGGGTTAGCGAGGGTTGTAGTGAGACAACAGCCTGCCAGTATTCATCCACCTTTATCCAAATAAACACTAACACCATCTATGGCATATGCCATCGTGCTATTTGTACTATTGCATCATTTGTATTATTTGTATCATTTGTATTATTGTTTATATGTATCATATCTGTAGTGTATTTTACATTGTATTCATTTTTATTTTTATTTTATTAGTATGCCACATATATGTTCTATGTTTGCTCATTCCTGCCAAAGTGAATTCTATGTTTGTTAACCTTGCATAGCGAATAAACCCCCATTCTGATTCTGATTCTGATTGCGGGCCAAGAGGGTGCAGGTTTTCGTGTCAACCAAGCCCCTACACCAGCTGATTTCACTAACGAGTTTCTCCACTTAGTGAAATCAAACTCGTTATTGAAATCAGCTGGTGTAGGGGCTTGGTTGACACGAAAACCTGCACCCTCTTGGCCCGCGATGGCACGAGTTTGACACCCCTGGTCTAGACTGACGGAGGTGTCTGTAGGCCTGGAGCCAGACCAGGGTGGCGTTCCAATCCTGCTAAAATGCAACCCTACCTGTACCTTTCTAGGCTACCTGAAGGAAGCAAGGACAGGCATATTGGAACCCGGCCCAGGGAGCCATTGGTCCCTCCCAGGCCACAATGACCTGTTGACACAGTGAGAACACTCCCTGCACACAGACGCCACTGAAAGAACCAAACACACTGTCATTCCCTCACCTTTTCATTCTCTGTCTCTCTCTGTCTCTCTCTGTCTCTCTCTGTCTCTCTCTGTCTCTCTGTGTCTCTTTCTCTCTGTGTCTCTCTCTCTCTGTGTCTCTCTCTCTCTGTGTCTCTCTCTGTGTGTCTCTCTCTCTGTGTGTCTCTCTGTCTCTTTCGGTCTCTCTCTCTCTCTGTTTCTCTCTCTCTTTCTCTCTCTCTGTCACTGTCTCTGGTTCGTGCCCTGCCCTGAGCACATGTAACCTGAGAGCAGCCTGTTTGTATTGGAAACCGGAGCCTGGCCCTGCAGTCAGGTGGGAAAACAAGGTGGGAGAAATAACCTGCAGGAGAAGCCTGGATGGAGAAGATGAGAGGAGGGGCAACCACACACAAACACACAACCGCATAACATGCCCTCTGCTGAGCTACGACTAAACAGACACGAACCCAGCAAGGTAGCCGCTAACTCCCGGGCAGAAAAACAATGAGGCTGGTGTCTATTTTCTGCCATTCATTTCCAGTTCTAAGTAAATCCAGGAAGTAGCTGGAACGACCGTGTGTCACCATGGAAACTTTAGTTCCTCCCCTGCCTTGCAGTAAACAGGCTGGCGGGATGCAAGGGGGCTGGCAGGAGGAATCACAGACGAGGGCATCATAACAAGGAGCCGGAACGTAGAGAAGTCACTTACTTCAAAAATAAATAGGATGGAGTCCAGCTCCTCCCTCTGAGATTTGTTCCCTGAAAGAGACAAGAGGGGAGGGGGGTCAGTTTCGGACACAGACATCCCCTGTTATAAACCTCCAGTTTCCACTGCTGTTACTATGGTCCACGCAGCATGTAGACAGAAGCCTTCGGGCCACCCGTCGGAGGCCAGACGGATGAGGGGGCTGAGGACTCTGACCTCGTTCTCTGCCGACTGGAGCGGTTCCTGGGAGGTGAGCGTGAGGGTGGAAGAGAGCCCAGCTTTCGCGCTGATTACATAGGGAGACATTTAGTGCGAGTGTGGGGAGCTGGGAAGGGCCTCCATTACTGAAGGGTTTAGCGGTAAGGGAATCGTGACGACAGCATCGAACGTGCTGGTGGTTCTCTGTTGCTTTGCTGGCTCTCCGGGGAGGTAGGGAAGGCCAACATAGGAGAGTGTGCATTACAGGGACCATGCATTAACCAAGAGAGAGAGACAGAGAGTGGTGAGAGAGAGACAGAGACAGAGAGAGAGAGAGAGAAAGAGAGAGGAAATATAGACAAAAAGAGAGAGAGGAGAGTAGAGAAAGTGTGTGAGGGAGAGCCAGAGTGACAGAGAGAGAGAGAGAGGAGAGTAGAGAGTGTGTGAGAGACAGAGAGAGAGAGGAGAGGAGAGAGAGTGTGAGAGACAAAGAGAGAGAGAGAGACAAAGATAGAGAGAGCGAGAGAGAGAGAGAGAGAGAGAGAGAGAGAGAGAGAGAGAGAGAGTAGAGCGAGAAAGTGTGAGAGACACACAGACAGAGATAGAGACAGAGAGTAGAGAGGCAGCCAGACATCCATGCAGCACTGGGCTCTCCTGTCCACATTCTACAGTAAGGAAAGGCAGTGATGCGTCTTAGAGAAGCACGGCCTCGGAATCAATCTCCACACCCAGGCGGAGGAGAGGAGACCACCCAGGGGAGGAGAAGGTGGAGGTGGGATGGAGAGGAGAGGGAGCAGGTCTGTAGTGCAAGACAGGCTCTCACTGCTAAAAGCTATTAAACTAGGGGCCCTTAACATCGCAACACATAATGCCATATCAGTCAAATCGATGCATTTCAGGCTACAGGATTTGATCTATAAAATAAATCTATAATATATTATAAATTATTATAATATTTGCTGGTACACAACGACACCACACCTATTTCTCTCCCCATTGTCAATCTTAAGATTACATCTTACATTCACCGCTGAAATAATTATCCTCCAAGTCCTGACAGTAGAAGTTAAGTCATTTGCTGATGTTCCAGAACTCAATCTGGATTGTTCTAATTCGTTTTTTTCCTTCTTGCCTCTTAATGGGCCGAAATCGCTGACGAGCCACTGGTTGGAGGATGAAATTGTATTTTCTCTGCGCCGGCTTTCTGAATTCATGTTTATGTAATTGGATTTAAGGAGCTAAGGGAAGGGGTGGGAAGGAAAAGACTTGGAACTTGTGTTGAACTTGAAACCCTTATTCTCAAGTTATTAACGTCATTAATAAGCTAGTTGGCAGGCTGCCAGAGAAGAGGGAAACCATTTCACCGCACTGTATCGCATCTTACCTTTTTGCTTTAAGTTGCTTTCCAGTGTTATGAAATTTTCATAGAATATAAAATAAATCTGGGAGCAGTTGCTCTCAAAGAACGTCTTCAGTTCACTTCTTTCGATGATATCTGCGAGAAACAAATAAGAAACAAGAGTCAGATCATTTAGCTGTAAACAAACCATTTAGCCTTACATGCCGCAGCTGACAGCCATTAGACATTGGAGTCACATTACTCAGGCTATGCAGACATGTTTGAGGGAGTCAGGTGGCTCAGTGGTTAAGGTGTTGGGCTCACGATTAGAAGATTATGAGTTCAATTCCTGGCTGTGGCTACATGACCTAGTTACTTACTTACAGCAAGTAAGCAGACTAAATGTAAATGGAAGTACTGGGCATCGAACTCATGGAGAAGTGAACCAATTAGACCATGCATTGATGCCTCTGAACATGTGTTGCCATCATCATTAGGCTGCCATCCAGCCAGTCCAGCCATGAGAATCCTAGCTCAGGAGGGAGAGAGGCGTTTAAAAATAGCCTGATATGTTCAACGGCCTCAAGAGAGTTGTTCCAGTAAACCTGAGAGGAATGAGCGGGCCGGCATGAAAACACAACCATCTTCCTGTCAGTCTTTCCCCTCGAAAAGTGTAGGCGCATTCTGCATAACAGTGCGTGTACACCGTGCGTGTTAGTGCGTGTGTATGGGGGGGGGGAGGGGGGCATGCCTCGATCTTTGCGATGGTGTGTGCATATGTGCAGCGGGTACTGTGTGTGCAGCACGACATGAGAATCTTCATCTCAACATCTGCCAGCTTGGGACCCACACACACACACACACACACACACACATCTGTGTGTTTTCGTTATCTAGGACATCCCGCCGTCCTCTGACAACCTACCTCTCTTTAATCTCCAGAACAGTACCTAGGTTCCCCCTCACTGCTGTCAGAGTCGCAGGCAGCTGAGTGCTGGTTAGCCTAAGGGGGCTGATTGCTGAGAGCGGAGTAAAGCACTCAGCCAGGAAGGTGTGCGCACACGCTGATGCTGTGGCTGGGATTAGCTGCTGTGGCTGGGACGGGTGGAGATCCGCTGCTTGGCCAGCTGGGGGGACCCAGCCAAGGTGAAGGGGGCTTCGTCTTAGGGCACACTAGCGGGACACTGGTTTACGGTTGGTCGGTAAGTTGGGGGGGTCAGGTGGCTGAGTGGTTAGGGCGTCGGACTAGCGATCAGAAGGTCATTAGCTCGATTCCCAGCTAAAGCGATGTGATGTTGCGTCCTTGGGCAAGATGCTTCACCCTACTTGCCTCAGGGGGAATGTCCCTGTACTTGCTGTAAGTCGCACTGGATAAGAGTGTCAGCTAAATGGTTAAGTGTAATGTCAGACACTTTTACATCCATTCCGTGCAAACATCTACTGTAGAACAGTTTTTTTTTTATGGATTCAAGGTAGAGTAGACTATCGCATTGCTATCATCCTGATTTTCAGGACTCCCTAAACCTCCATATGCATGAGTACAATCTAGCCTGAATACCCATCAAATCAGGAGGGGGCTTGGCAAGCCAATTGAGCAATTAAGGCTCACCTTCTGTTGCGGACCCACCCCCCCACACTCCCGCCGATATTTCCCAGATCGGCCGGCCAAATTGGAAGCGCCCCAAACCCAGCAGAGCTAGCGAGCTAGCTAAATGGCTCAGGGGGAGTGCTGGCATTTGGAAGCGCGATTCCGGCGTGTGACAATGGCCACAGCGGTGATTTATGTTTGGCCTGAGAATCAAGCAGTGACGATGAAGAATAATGGACACGACCCCTCTGATTTCATGATGAGCTTCCCCAATTGAATGGGGTCTGGCCTCGAATCCCGATGGCCCCCTCCTGACAAAGGGGCTGTGCCTGCTTTAGTTTCCTGGGGTAACCGTGTTAGGACTCTGGAATTGGAATATTGAATAATGAAGAGATATTACAGGATTCGTCTGCAGAAGCTACTGAAATGGGGGGGGGGGCTGTGTTTAAAGCAGCCCAACAGAAAAACTAAAGTCTAGGTAGCTAGCGAGCAGTACAGTACAGTACAGGCTGCTAAACTGCTCTGCTTCAGGCCAGATCAGCAACACAGCTACTCCCTGGACGCTGGAGGTGAGCATTTTATCGCAGCTGAATAGGTGAAAACACTTGATTCATTCACATCCGACTGGACTGTTGGGGAAAAAAACAAATAAACTAAATACAACAACATGATTCAACTGCTGAATCATGTCAAGGGAATACAGTGTGGGTAGTCCTAATGGTTAAACTATGTTGGTTGTGTGGGAAAAAAACAACACACATTTTACTGAATGTCACAACATGGCTTTAAGCTCCCAAACAAAGATTAGTCTCCTTCACGGAAAGTTGACCAACTCAAGCAGAAAATCCCCTTAATAGTGTTGGATTAAAGGGGTCAAATACCGGGGCAAATTCACTTCCGACCCTACTAAACACACAAACGGACATAACACCTTCTCCAGCATATTTTTACTGACATGCGTATGATTCAACTACATACATGAATGATTTGCAATGTTGGCTAATGTTTTCTAGACTTGACTCTCTGTCTTGTGGCCTTTTCCCAGCTGTCTGCCAGTCATTTTCTAGACTTTACCTCTCCTTGTCTCTATGAAAGGCGTGGGCCCTCGCGGACTATTTAGTAAACCGACTAGCCGTTGAGCCAGCCTAGCATCAGAGTGAGTGCATAATGGCCTTTTAAGCTCCAACACCAAATATTGACTTTTTCCAGCATGAGTGTGTCACTGTGTGTGGCGTGTCACCTTGCAACACGTTTTCTACTCTGCTGCTCAACACAGCAACAGCAAGCTTTACAACCTGGCTGGGTCTCTAATAGGAGCAACACCCAGCCCCTCGAAAACACAATCAACACCCCCACCCCCCCGTCCTCTACACACACACAAACAAACCCCCAGCCACACAATAACCACCCCCTACTAACTCCACACACACGCACACGCGAGCGCACAAACACACACACACACACACACACACACACAGGCTCTCTCGTCTCTCCCCGCTCTCTTATCCTGTCTCTCGTCTCCAGCTCCCAAAGGAGGTAACACTTCATTAAACTCTCCTTTCCTTCACACTTCTTGATACTATCTTCCGAGCTGCAGGCTCGCTTGTGCTGGAGAGTGGTTTTAGACAGGCTCTCAACCAATCACATCTCTTCAATTCACACTTCAGCACTTGTACACACTCTTTCAAAAACGGGTACGCACGTATGCACACACACACACACACTGCCTGTCAATCAGAACCTCTTCGTCTTTCTGAACCAAACAACAAATAGTCTGCACTCAACACACACAAACACACACACACACACAACAGGAAACTCAAGACTTCAAACACTTGACCAACAACAACCAAAATGGCGGTTTGCTTCATAAATCAACCAACAATACTGGCATAAAGGATTTCCAGAGCTCAGCAGAATGTGAGGCACAGCGGGACTAACAAGTGCCTTCTAGCTCAGCAACTGGAAGTGAAGATTCAAGGGTCTCCATATGAGTTCTGCCCTGGACACAGGTCGGTCAAGGGGCCACTGAAGGCTGGTTGGGGCCAGTAGAACAGTACCACAGGAGGGAGGAAGGGGAGGGGGGGAAGGGGAGAAGGAGGGGGATGGGGGGGGGTCTGGTGCCCAGTCGAGGCTCTTATCACAGCACCTCACATGGTCAACTTTTCAGCAGAGCTCATTGTGTTGGAGCTCTTCCTGCCCGCCTGCCGCTCACTCAGGAAAACATGTTGACTCATCAGCAGTTCTGGACCAGCCCAGGGAGGAGACAGGAGAGGAGGAGGAGGGAGGGAGGGGCAGGTGGAGGACAGGCGAGGAGAGAAAATGAGAGAAGGAGAGAACAGAAGAGAACAGGGGAGAGCAAGGGAAGACTGGAGACAATAGGGGAGGGTAGGAGAAGGCAAGGGAGGACAGGAGAGAGCAGGGGAGGGCAGGAGAGAAAAAGACAAGAGAGAGCAGAGGAGGGTAAGAGAGAGTAGGGGGGGCAGAAGAGAAGAAGACAGGAGAGGACAGGAGAGAGCAGGGGAGGGTAGGAGAGAGTGGGGGGGGCAGAAGAGAAGAAGACAGGAGAGAGCAGGGGAGGGTAGGAGAGAGCAGGGGAGGGCAGAGGAAAGCAAGAGAGGACAGGAGAGATGAGAACAGAGAGCAGTAGCAGCTACATCCTCAAGGATGGAGGGTCAGGAAAGTGTGTGCGTAAGGGATTGTAGAGTCCTTTGTGTGTGTGTGTGTGTGTGTGTGTCTGTGTGTTGGGGAGAGGAAACTGGTGTGCTTAGAGAAGCAAGGTTATCAACTGCCACTTCACCTTCCCCTCATATTCCTGTAATACACATCATTATTAACTTGCTTTGCAATAGGGAAGAAATACCCTTTTGTAGTGTGTTAAAGAGAGGATTGTGTGATTCTGATCGTCCAACCAGCCAACCAGCAGTCAACCAAAGTGGGAATTGACTAATTACCATAAGCCTGTCAATGTGTCATCGGAAAACCTTACGTTGATGCCTCGCTTGTCTTCTGGGATATCTGATATGACAGGTGTGTGCATGAGCGTGTCTGCGTGTGATGGATCGGTTCCCTTTGCCGTTATTAGCGTCACTGACCCCTGTGAGCCTGTCACCCCGCCCGCCCGCCCTCCCTCCCCACCCACAACCTCCAGACTCACTGGCCTCCATCTGCTCTCATCTCTCCAGCCAGGCTGTGGAGCATGACAGAAGGATGGAGGGAGGGTAAAGCTTCAGGGAAAAGAAATGCATTCAAAAAGACAAGTGCACAGAGGAAGTCTGGAAGGCGATGGAAATCGAACGGGAGAGCGATGCTGGTGAGAGCTATCTGGACCGGTGGGTTCAACTGTGTCGTTGAACTGTGCTATGTGTCTGCTGGGTTAGAGAAGTCATTGCATTGGGGCAGCTTTAGTTACAGTAGAAGGGCCTCAAATTGGTCCTCAAGGCTCTTTAAGCAGACTAGGCTGAACCCTGTGGGACCCAGATCAACGGACCCCTCAGTTCTCAGGTGGCCCCGGCCCACGGACACAGAACCTGTTGTGCGGGACTGAGGAATGCAGAGCATGACACCGTATCCTGTAGAACACCCCCGGTCACACACACACACACACACACACACACACACACACACACACACACACACACACACACACACACACACACACACACACATCTCTATGCCTCTCCTCCGTCACAACCCGCCATCAAGCAACACAGCCCGAGGATGAATCACCAAACACCAGTAGTTGAGAATGACATCTTCACACACACACGCCGTGTTATTGCTGAGGAAATCTGGCCCGTTTTTCATTGTTGCCTGGAGCGGGGGGAACTGTCGGCGGTGAGTGCTGCTCCGTGTTTTCAGAGAGGTCTGTTTGTGGAGGTGTGGATGAGAGTGCCAACGCTCAATGATCCAACTCCCACTCACGCTCCCACAATAGCTTTTCTCCCTCAACTCAGAGGAGACAGGAAGGAGGAGAGGGTGGGGTGGGGAGGTGGTGGTGGGGGGGGGGGTTGTAAGAGTTTGTTTGAGTGGTAAGAGAGGCCGGCCAAGTTCAACAACGCGTGGACCTGAGGGTCAATTGCTATTGCAAACAATGCGTTCGTAATACCACTCCGTCGAACCCTAATCCACCACTTCAAGTCAATGGGACCTGGCATTGTGCTGGGCTAATGCCCAGCAGGCCTAAATTAAAGCAAGATAATCCACCAGCAATATCATTACGTTGTCCATTAAAATCCCATTAAGAGTCACCACGCAGCCCATTTTCCCTGAGTTCAGAGTGGATTCGCTGAGATCCCTCGAGCGAAGTGTAGCGACAGCCTGGTGCGATCGAAAAGGTGCTTCCTGAATAACTGTCAGAGATAGCAGCTGCAAAATCTCTCTCCCCTCCCCCCCTTGTGGTAAAATAATAACCCAGCTGGAAAGTAATCACCAGCAGCCAGATGGAGCTGATGGCCGTATGAAATATTCAGGGTGAGCGTCTCAGGTAAGGAAAACACCGCATGTTCATAACAACATCATCTCCGGACAGATCCTTGGAGCCTCTTCTCATTCCCCACCATAATTCTCTTTCTGGGATCACGTAGGAAGACCATCTCCTAAAACTGCCAGACGGGTTGTTTCTTCGTCCAGGCTGACACGGAGGTCTCGCTGCGTCGGATCGCATCACGTCAGCTTGGCCGACCCCTCTCCATCTGCGTGACCTCTGGAGTCAGGGAGATAACATGTGCTTCCTTTCGACTTCCACTAATATAGACAATCGGCCCAAAATGTCAAAAGTGTGCCTTTAGGCCTGAGTCAACTGCAGCATAATCCACTGTACGAAAAACTGAATCTTTATCAAGGGGTCTCAAGCTCTTTGAAAAAATTGCAGGTTTTTGTGTCATCCAAGCACTACACACCAGCTGATTTCACTAACGAGTTTCTCTAAGTGAAATCAGCAGGTGTAGAGCTTGGTTGACATGGAAACCTGTACCCTCTTGGCCCTCGATGGCGTGGGTTTGAGACCCCTGATGTCCACCTTGTTCAGGCTAGGCTACCTCGCTGGTACCAAGCTGCTTAAATGGTCAAATGAATTGGCCTTGTGCTAAACTGAGTTTGCTCAGTTAAGAGAGTGTTAAGAGGGTTCTGCCACGGTGTGGACATCCTTAGGTTTGTCCACCATGTTGAATGGCTGAATGTCACCTTCCAGGCTTATAAAGCCTTTGGCATATTTGCACAGTCAAAACCAAACGTCCAGCTCAGCAGGTTGTCGAGAGTTTATGACCAGGCACACGTCACTGTGTTTTGACAGGAACACGTCCTAATTACAGTACAAAAGTGGGTCAAGATCCCTGTGAGATTGAAGCTAAATGTCTGCCATCTCCACGGTGGGGAGGGCTGCGATGCGCTGCGTCAGTGATGCTCACGCATGAGGGAAGGCTAATCAGGCCTTTCAGCTAATCAGGCCTTGTTAGCATTAGCATGAGCTCCAGGCTAGCTGACTAGCTAGCAGGGCTTCTGCAGATGGGAAGCATCATGCTACTAACATGTAATAGCAGAGTAACATTAACAGAAAGAGAGACACTGTTTGGCATTGAAGACGTGCATCCCTTGTTTATTTATTTGATGAAGGCGATGGCAAAACACGCTCATTTCAGTGAGGATAACTACTCAACACAAGTACCACACAGATTAAATGGACACACAATGAGTAACTGCAGGTCCATAAAGGAGCTGTGTGTGATGGTTTGGTTTTGAATCAGTCACAACTTAACAGCTCATGCAATGTAAACTCCTCGAAGTAAATCTTTAATGGAGATGTTTTTAATAACAAGGCCCTCTGGGCAACTTAACTGAAGGCTTAAAGTTGCACTGGGAGGCAACGTTTAGGCTGTAAGGATGTACGCAAGGTACTGTCACAGACAATAGCAGAGACACACAATATCAGTTCTGACTAACCTTTTGGTTGTTGACTGAGTTTTGTAGGGTTAAAGGCCAAAAGGAGAAAGAGAAAGTTGAGGGAGAAATAGTTAACACTGTGAATTATTTGCACAGGGGGGGTTGCTGCACACTTGGACCCCATTTTTCCACTTCTTCCGATGCCGACCACCTGGGATTTGCAAACTGCTACCAATCCATCCTAATCTTGCCTCGGACCCCAGAGAGCATTAAGAATCGGAGGAAAAACCTCAGACCTAAAACTCAAGTCAGACGGCCATCGATCCATCCAGTCAGCTCTCCACAGCTCATGTGGAGGAGAGACGACGTCTGACCATGCTGGGGGAGCGAGAGAAGGTTAATGATGAATCCATGGCAACACCGCAGGCGGGGAGGGGGAGGGGGGAGGGGAGAGGGGGGAGGGGAGGGGAGAGACTGGGCTGGGACTGGACACTGTTCAATTTCCCTCCCCTGGAGAGCAACCGGAGAGGTGTTGTGTCTGGGAGTCAAATGGGTTATACTTTCGGGGATCGCTAACAAATCTGTTGATGTCTGCTGTATGGGGGTGAACCTGCTGTAGCAGTGCGCTCACCTCAAGGCTCCGGGCCCTAGCTGTCATGACGCCAACCACCCTGGGACAAATGACTGTCCCTTATCATGAGGTTAACGCTAGTCCACTGAGCTCCTATCATAGGCAGGTCGATAGAGTCGTTGATGAATTGCCAGTTGGGTTGATAAAGCCCTCCACCTTCAGTGCTGCAGTTTAACTGCCTTTTCTGGCTTGCTGGATGGAAAGGCTCGTCTCGGCTGACTGCGTGGATGATTTAAGACCTGGCACAGGCAGTCTAAGGTAGACAACATCGGTACCATCCCTGGCCCGTGCATCATGTTGTCTTCGCGGTGAATCGGCGTGTGATTCAGAGGCTGTCAGGTTCTGGAGTTGTGGTCCTCCGCATACGAGCGAAAAGAGGTCTAACGCAAGCTGTAATTCACAGGAACATGACTTGGGTTTATTCAGCTTGTCGTTAATAACAGCACGCTTCCTCTGACCTGCTAGCAGACATGTAACACTCACAAAGCAGCAATGTGTGAAGACTGCTGGGAATGTCGTGCTACTATGTGGTGTGAATCAGCCACCCATTCAGGGTCATTTATGAGAAGCAGACCATATATTTAGAAAACTTTGTTTAGAGAAGGTAAAGGTAGATTTAGATTATTTTTTTTTACATAAAACAAGCTTTGCGATAACTAGTTTTTTTTAATATTTAGCTCAACTAATAATACCTTACTTGCAAGGCTGGTATTTTGTCAACAAACAGCCTTGACTGTGATGGACATACTCAATCTACACTGCAAAATAAAGGTCCCATCGACAATCATCCTTTTTCAGCCCCGGTGTGATGTGGACGTGCCATCAACGGTAGACATGTCTGTAGTCTGACCTCCACCAGTTCGGTCTCTCAGATCAGACAGCTGCTAATCTTAGTAGCTTAGCACTGGGAAGCCAATAAAGACTGCAGACTGCCACTCTTCATCCTAAGGTCGCCCTCAAATACCGCCACTAATTAAGCAGGGATGTCAAGCTGCGAGGCTAACACTAGTTAGCTGCTAGCCCCAACTGAGACCAGCCCTTCATCCTTTGCCATAGCCACACAGGTGGAGATGCACAAAAACCCAATAGGTGTGTGAAGAGTGACACCACTGAAGCTGGTGCCAGACTCATTAAGTAATTAGCAGGTAGCCTCGATTTATTTCATTCAGGCTTTAAACTGAATCAAGCCCAACAGATAATGATCAGTCATTCTAGAAGGGTGGAGTCAGGTGGCTGAGCGGTAAGGGAGTCAGGCTAGTACTCCAAAGGTTCCTGGTTTGAATCCCGGCTGTGTCAACATGAAGTTGTGTCCTTGGGCAAGGCACTTCACCCTACTTGCCTTGGGGGGAATGTCCCTGTACTTGCTGACAGTTGCTCTGGATAATAGCATCTGCTAAATGACTGTAAAATGTAATGTAGAAGGATTCCTAACAATGTGCAAGACATAACCAAAGCAGCAGATCTGTGAACAACAAAAAAATCTATGAGGACACTCGTGGGATGACGCAAGCTATAATTTGACCTTGCCTAATAAATAACCAGTCTGACCAGAACACTGATGAAAGCCATGCACTTTGAAAGTTACACAATACCCTAAATATCGTACATTATACCCGAACAGGCAACGTTGTCTTTTGTCAGTGGAGGTTTGTTCACAGAAGTTGCGAATCAGTTTTGGTTTTGAATTGGTTTAATTCTGATCAACACTACTTAGGCCAACAGGTCAAAGTGTGAGTATCAATAAACGCTGACATGAATGTGACTTTTATCAACAATACTTCTCATAAAAAGAACCCTTGAATCCAGACACAAACAATAACTAAAACAGAGATGAGGATCCCTCCTGAAGATGAATATCAGGATAAATATCAAGGCCACTGAAACATTTCTCCATCTCTCCACTCAGCTGAACCAGCCTTTGGCCTGGAAAGATGTTCACACTAAGTCAAAGGTCAAGTGTGAGTGAATACGACTGCCTTGCCTACTTTTCAAACACCTGCCTTGTCTTCACACACTTCAACACTTTATTGGCTAACCCACATTCTTGGCTCAGACTTGAACTCGACAGTTTATGCCTAGTCAAGATGTTATAGGTATTGCGCTAAGGGGCTTTTGTGTTGCTGAAGTGAGATAGAGTGATTGACAGGCCACGATTCCCTCCCAGACTCTGCCACCGGTAATACATGATTTAAAAGGCCTAATGTGTACTTTAAGGTACACATAGGGGGGAACTTAGGGGGGGAACTTAAGGGGAATGTACTTCTGTGTTGCCTGCCAGCTCTTCGTGCCACAAATACCAGGATTTCAGACACACTGACCGAATCTTCTTGAAGAGAATGCTGAGCATGGGGATGTGTGAATGTACGTTGAGCGAGAGAAGCTGAGGGCTATCTGCTCAGTTTTATTATGGTTCAGTGTTTGTCATTCTAATTGTTTTGATAACGTGCGCCATGTTTTTACCTTTACAGACAGATGCTTATCTTGACAGTGCCACTGGCTCTGGGGAAGTCACACCCATGTCGCCTCAATGGCATGAATAGGAAAGGACTACACCAACCCTGAAACAACTTCCCAACAACTGAATGAGGCCTATTAGTAATACTCATATGGTTATTTTATATTGTTATAATCACCTGATCACGAAGATTTGGTTTAGAACCAAAAGCTAAGAATCACCAAACCAGGGCAGCCTACATTCCATGGAACACACCTAAATATTAGACCAACCACAACATAACCCGTCCATTTACCAAACAAGGCTACTTGTTCACAAAGCGTTCTTTAATTGAACATGATTTATGTGCTGTAAAATTCTAGGACTTACCTTGTTCACGCCTTACAAAAAAAAAGCGTGAGCTGAGAAAACACAAGCCTGCATTTAGATACAACCAAGTGCCCTGGGTGTAGTGTTCCTGAACCCAAAACAGAGGGTCTTTTGAGAGCTCTGTTTACAGTAGAACCTGAGGGCACCCCATGAACCTTTACAATAAAACACGTTAAAAAAAGCAAAACACTAGACACTGGCCTACATGGAAATTATATGGAAATTTAGAATGGCTCAGTTTCCTGATGCACTGGCCTACGTACGGACAAGCAAAAGAAAGACTAGCCATGGAAGGTCTGAACTCACATATACATTACATTTTGTCATTCAGCAGACGCTCTTATCCAGAGCAACTTACTCAACTGCCTATTAGGAAGTGCGAAAGTTATGCTACGCTGAAGGCAGCCAAGGAGTGAAGATATAGAATACCATCCCCAGTGATAAGCTGACATTCAGTATGATAAACAGAGTGTGGACAAGTGTTGATAGAAAGTGAGCTGCTGGATAAAAGATAAGAGGTTGAAGGTTTGAAAGAACGGGGGCAGGGCAGGGGAGGGGGGGCAGACGTCAAGAGATCTCAGCTGGATTCAGGAAAACCTTGAGTGGGGTTTCTGATGTAGAAGTCACTGTTTCCTCAGAGCTGATTGTGTTTCTCCTTGCAACAGCAACCCTCCAGTATGGTCCCTCTGTCATTCACAACAAACCCAGAGAGATAGGGAAGGGGATGAAGTTGCCCACTTCAAACACACTTGTCCTCTACTCTCCCTTGTATACACACACGCACACACACACACTATTGCTACACCCCCCCAACCGCTTACAAGAAATCACACACCTGACTGTTATCACCCAAAACACTACTTATTTTCCATTGTCCCATGCTGGCCACCTGGAGTTCTGGGTCAGTCAAACTAGTTTGCAAGATATAAGAATACTCAGCGTGTGCAGGAGCTTGTTTAAAGACGTATTAGCCCTTGATATGCTATCGAAAAGATGACTCCCTTAAATTTGTTCCCCGTCATATGTAAAACACAACAATTGAGGGTTTCTTTTTCCTCTAGATAGTAGACTTAGCTTTTGCAGTTATTTTTAACAGACAGACAGAAAGAGAGAGAGAGAGAGAGAGAGAGAGAGAGAGAGGTGTAATCAGGTGGTACAGCCAGGCTTCTGTAATTAATGAACTCAGCCAAGTCTAGCCAGGCATGACCAGCAAATTAACATGCAGCAGCTCTCACACTCTAGCCCACAGTTCTGCTCACCAAGTGGAAAAAGCAACAGAGCGACAAGCTATTTTGAAAATAACCTGGACTGTAGGTTGGGCTTTCAATTTGGTTGCAACTTAAAGACAATCTGAACCTAATGTTTACTGATACTGCATTAGCCATATCAGTATCAGTGAGTCTAAGCATATTAAGCAGATTGTACATTGTCTCATAGCAGTCTTTGTCAATGGGGCTTAAGCGATATATGCCTATGATTTATGACCACCCAAACAACAGTAAGCTATAAAAGAGGGCCAACGCAATCCCTGGTGCCCTCGCTGTCCAGCATCCCATCACTCACCGCAACCTCTCCCTACACAGGAACCAGACAGCAACAAGAGGAAATCCTTCGTTTATTGAAAACACTGAAAGAGGAGGTTAAGTGGCTGGGAGGATAGCAGTGTAATGGCCTAATCATCAGCCAACTGGACAAACAGGGCAACCTTATCTTTAACCACACATGAGAACGACGGGAAAAAAATGTACGCTGGCCAAGCTCAACTTCAACCTGTTTTGACTGCACTAGTCTTGACGTTGAATTTACATTTAGTCCTTTATCAGACGCTCCTATCCAGAGTGACTTACAGTAAATACAGGGACATTCCCCCTAAGTCAAGTAGGGTGAAGTGCCTAGCCAAAGGACACAACGTCATGTAAACTTGCAACCTTTCGATCAATAGCCCAATGCCTTAACCGCTGAGCCACATGACTTTCAATTTTTGCAGCGGCAGCACAAAGTCAAGTTGTATGAACCTACATGTGTAAAAGCCTTGACACGGACAGTTAAAACAGCTGCTAAAATGATTTGTGTTCTCTTTCCTAACTGGAGTTCAATAAAGGATCACAACAGGAGCTTATAGCAGAGTTGACCTGGCCAGTGTGCAGCAAGTGGGGGCTAAAGTTACTCATGATATGGGTTCTACACAGCTTTGCCGAGAGCTACCTACCTGGAGGGTCCATGACACTGTAATGATAGTACAGACACATGTTCATGAGCGGTACTTGCATACTGTTCTATTCATGGAAGAATTGGGGTAAAGGAAAATGAATGGAGAAGCACATTTCCTTCAAAATCAACAAGGTTTATTAGTCATTATTGCTTACTTGCCAAGCGACCATTGCCATTAGCTACTTCATCAGTAATTGAAGTTAACAGAGGGTGGTATTTTAGAGGACTCCTTCAAACACACGTTGGACAGAATGACTCTCCCTGGCTGGCGTCACTGCGATGAAATGGACAAATGCAGAGTTCCTCAGCCCACTTCCATATCAATAAGGTTCTGTATTCTTGCCCTTCTCTCCTCTTATTATTTCCCTGAATACACTGCGTCCTGGAGGTAATCTGAAAGGTACACATTGAAGTCTGTCAAGTAGAGCATTAGGGAAGGATAGAACTCCTTTAATAGCCTTTGACTTCCGAGGCAACACAATACTGAACTCAATTGCACTTAACTGCTCGATGAACGTCAGCTTTCTTTTATTTGGTGCTCCTAATGATGACAGGAGCAATTTAATGCTAATGTGGCAGGTAATGCAGACAAATAACTAGGCACACAATCAACATTTTACAGGAAAATCTGACTCGTTGTTAGCTGGAGGGGGGAAAGTCGATATCCGGCGAAATTAATGTCATCTAACTCGCTGTATCCATGGCATGCTAATCAGTCTGGGTAGCTAGGCTAGCGTGTAGCCGAGTTATCCAGCCTGCTACTAGCAAGCGAGCTAAGCCTACCGTCCAACACGGGTGCTGAAGAGCGCCCAGACCCCAAAAAATGATGGACGGTCCTTTAATTAGGGATTAGATATCTGAATATACAGCGTCGACAAAGTGTTAACGTTAATGTATGCATTTGGTCACCATCATAAACAGTTGACAGCACGTCTGTCAGCTATTTGAGAGGTAGAGCTGGAAGATAGGAGCACCAGCAAGGCTCTTATTGGGACGAGACTCAGGAGAGCGAGCTAAGCTCGAGCTAGCGGCTCGAGCTACTAACACGGCTGCTGGGCATCAAAGCTCGGTGACATTTCACTCACCTAACAGTGACCGAAGGTGTTTAAGTCGGGTCAGTACATCCTTCTTTGGGTCCAGAACTTTCTGTGTAGATTTCTTGACGTCGCCATGGCCCCTTCGAGTGAACATTCCGCTGTAAAACGCAATCTTGAACGATGAAAATTAGCCCTTTCTTGACCATACAGTGAAGCCTCCTATGTGACACTGTCACTTTCTCACTACCGCTCTATGCTTTGCTCGGTAAACAGACGGTGGATCTCGGCTCCTCCTCCTCCGTGGGTGTGTAAACACGGAAGCCCAGCTCGCGAGGTTGGGTAAACATGTTTTGTCTTCCCACGCAGCCCGATCTGGATTGTCGGGTTCGGATTTGGCATGATTATTTATTCCCTGGCATAGAACAGCAAAACTGATATTGACGATGAAATCAACATTCTGTTTTGGTTCAGGTTCTACGGGGTCGAAAGCAATAAACAAAACCTTATAATTTGTGGAAATACATAAAATGAGCAATTTACCGCCCCGATTATTCTGTCAGGCATTCACTGGTATAAACCTAAGGTCATGCGTTACACGTAATGTCAGTTGTTTCAGAATGGTGTGGCTAGCAAATTAGGATAGTTATTTCCTTATTTCCTATTATGTATTTTCTTCCGTTGGTGCCATTGCAACATCATTGAGTTACTACTCACCATCTCAAATCACTCAAAACAGGACAGACATGGATTACAATGGGATAAATGACCAGCATCATAAGTGACAACAAATACAGTCTAAATATTAGATAAGTATATCCCTCCACCTTCAGCCACAAGTGTAGCAATTTGAAATGTGTTGTTCATATGCATTTTTCTAATAATCTTTATAATGACTAGATGTGGATGTAAATGTAGGACACTCCAATGATAGTTGAATGATTGTAGATTTCCTCAAAACAATGTATCCGTTTCAATGTGGTTCAAAGTCCAAATCAAGAAAAATGAACCTGATGTGTTCGACAAGTTTAATCATTGAACCCCCTAGCGCCACCCTGTGCTGATAAATGGTACTGTTTGAATTATAATATTGTATTAAAATGTGTTTTAATTTTGATGAGGTTAATCTGATACATCTCATTGTATTACTTACATATTAATTTTGTATTTAGTTTAAAATTGAATTGCTTAGAGACACAAATGGATTGCTTGAGTTATTATTCGCACAGGTATCTTGCTGAAGATAGATCAAAGTACCAGAGTCGGGCTGCTGATAATTTTAAAGTTTGTAATACAGATAGTGTTGTCGCAAACTTATATTTTGCACATGGAGTTTACATATACTGTATGTCAAATTGAGATTGGACTAGTACCATTATTACCTTAATCACCATGAGGTGGCGCCTAAATCACAAATGTTTGTCAGTTTGAGCCATGAGAAATCCCTATTGCTGAACTAAACCTTGCCAAAGAGAAGCAAAGTTTGAAAAACACACACACACATACACACCATGGTCTGGGGGATTTGGATCTCAAAACTGTGCATACATTTATACCAAAACACCTTTTATATCAGTGAAACATATCAGTGAAACCTAGGACCTAAGGTATTTAAGTAAATCAAAAAGAAAAGTTTGTTTTGTTTTTATTTTAAGAACACAAGATTCCAGGCACAAAAATGTGTCTTATCACACTAAAGCACATGATTCATTGGTGCTGGAGCACAGCAGTGAGAAATCACTTAGTCAAAGCAGCTGTCAAAATGTTGGGCCACATTGTTCTATGGCATCAATTCAGGGTGATTTATTAGTCATTGCAATTCATTGCCATTTCTATTTCTTTTTTTCCATTTCACTTTTTGCCCTCGCGTGCATTGTATACAGTAGAGTGAACTGCCATGGAACATATTTCTACATATATTTAAACATCTATTACTGAACCACAAAAGCATTTTGCACATACCTTAACTATTTTATCTGCAGAGTACAGAGTATATGTATTGAGAGGATCCTTGTAAATCAGTCGTTGACATTCAGCTGTCGGCTGTTTCGGCTATTAGTCTTTGCTTCCCTGTGGTACAAACACATTAAAGTGTTGAGGATCATGCCCTTGCAAACAGAAATTGTATTTGAGACAGTATTGAAGTTTTAGTATGTCGTTCAGCCAGTGATGACAGCAGAGCACACAAGGGGCAGTAAGTGTTGAGGTCAAACTGGAGGCGTGAAATCAGCCTAACAGTTGGGTATGACACTCATTATTTGAAGTGGGCCATTCTGAGTAAAGTAGAGGTCATCTGTCACAACAGATGCTGATTACGAAACGGGTTGTTTGGAAGAATAATTGATAAAGTAAGCGAGCAGGAAAACATTCACCACACACACAGTGACACACACAACAAAAACTCACTTACATACACACACTTGCATTTTGTCAAAAGCCTTTCTAATTAATCGTGATCACCATACTTTCTTGGCAGTCTTCCAGTTGTCTTGAAGTGCAGGTTATTGCTCATCTTCTATCCTTGACTGCTGGATAACATCTAAAATACCATAACAATAATGACAGAGTGATTTACTTGCAGTTCACAGCTGCTACTTGAGCCAGATTTCTGCCTGAATAAAAACTATGATAATAGTGCTCTATACCTATAAGCTCTCTGAGTTTATTGGTATAGCTTCATTAGATCATGAAAATTGTCTCAGAATTTTCAGAAGCAAGACGTTGATTCAACGCCATCGTCAGACAAATAAATTGAGGTGCAGGTAGCATTCTGACCTGAGGGTGGCACTGCAGCCCCACACATGCTCATCTCACGGACTGACGCCTGAATCCAATCCAAGGTTTGAAAGGTACTTGTCTGCTCTAAATTGTTCTTATAAAGAGCTTGGAAATGCTTGACTTTTCTCCTTGTATGGTTATGGATTTCCTTTTTGTACACGTAAGTGCCATTAAAAGCCAATGTATCCCATTAATCCAAATTAAAGTGTTGAGAATGTCGGTAGCACTGTTATGAATCTGCATAGTCCTTATGAATAGAAACGGCGGAGGCCTACATTTACGACATTTTTGAAATTCATAGCTCAACCTTATTTACCATTTAAAAACTTCAGGATGGGAAATATTAAACCGAAAGGTGTAAAGGGGCTATATAGACATTCTCTTAGGACATAGTTGCCGGGAGAGACCACCCACACTACTGCTTTCAATTAAATCTGACGTCTAAGAACAGGGAACACAATCTCTGTTGGGTGCTCATTTTTTGTGCTCATTTAACTACTGAACCTCTTTACGCATTAAAAGGTTATACGGCAACTTGGCCTCTCAACAAAATATTGAAGCAGAAACTTCTAGTAGCCTAACTTAGGTATACCCCATAACCAGCCAATGGGAATTAGGATGTTGATATATTTAAAATAGATAAAGCTGATTGCATGAATCAAACTTTTTTTTAGCTTGTCCCCAGTCCAAAGTATCAACAAATGTTGTTTCACCAGTTTACTTTGGAATGCGCCAATTGTAACAGCGTGATTCAGCCCCCACCAGGGGTCGTCAAATTGCACCCAAGTACCAAGGTTATCTGGGCCAATGACGACTTCTGTCGTATTTACAATTCGTGTGTATGGCCATACTTCATGTAAGATGACGCCTAAAGTCCAAAACTGGAGGAAATGCAGTGAAATGCGTTTTGTTACAATTTAGTTGCACTGCCCTCAATGTTGTACTTATGTGATTACGTTTGAACTATTATACTACCATGTATATCAGTAATGTCTCTAGTGTTCGTAATGCATCGTTTTGAGCACATGATTCAGCAAGGTTAATAAGGTACACTCTGGAGTAATTAAACTAAGAGCTTTATAAGGCAGTGTTATACATTACACACTCACAGAAACACAGCCAACACTTAATTAAAACTGTACGCTGACAGTATCTTGTATCTACCGATATAATCTTGTGTGAAATTAATAATCGAGAAAGAATTAAACCATACTATTTTTTTTTTTTTATAACTTTTTGCAAGGCATGACTCGTCTTACTTTCATTATCCATCCACTGAAAGACTGTTCTCCACTACAATCTTATTCAAATTTCACCTGTGTTCTATCACTAGGTTGCGAGCCAGGATACTTTAATTTAAATGACCATGCGTTAATTGGATTTGTTTAGATTCCATCCTGAATGACAATCTTGTATCTTTCAAGGTCGTCACACAAAAGCTTCCATCAAACAGTTCACCAGTTAAGCTGGTAATATGAGGCCTTTATTCATTTACACATGTATACACAGACGGTGTATAGCGACAGAAGAACATTCATTCCACAACAGCAGTTAGAGACTCATCATTCAATCTATGGCCTCACACCGTATCTTAAAGACGGGCGTTTTATCTGACAAATGGCTTTCACTTCTGGCAACTGAGAAACAATCTGATAATGAAACATGCTCCTGTAAGTGCCAGTCACTGGATCCAGGAGTTCCTTTAGTTTGGCAGTACTCCTTCCAAAATTATTTAGTCAGACCCTGACCATCAGGGTAACACAATATCATTGTATCCATCCCAATGCAGACTATCATGTATCGTAATAACATGTATAAGTCTTTATGCAGAATACTGTAGCAGCAGGTGTCCGTCCAGTCTGCCGCATTTGTTTGCTGATGGAAATGTAGACATTTATCCAAATAGCAGTCTAACAGGGGTTGGTAATCACCCTTTACCTGATCATGGATGTTTAACAGCACTCACAGCCGAAGACTTGGACTCTGGGCAGATGGTCCACATTCCTCCTCTCTGTCTGTGCCATCTAAATTATGGGAGAACCCATCACCATTCTAAAGCACCCCAGCTGACCTCCAACACTAGCATGACCTCACCACTGCGGCACGGAAGCTCTCCATCTCTCTGAATGGTTCATTGGCAGAGTGAACGGCCATGTTTACAGTAGCCAAGTGCCCTCTGCCACCCAGCGCAGCCCAAACGGTGAGATGGAACAGCGTGTGCTTGGCACTCTTTCTGAGATGACACTAAAACCTTCCTGTTTCCAAATACCCATCGAGTATTTTGTAACTAGGATGGTCTACGGTTTGTTGCTTCGCAAATATGATTATTGGATGTTATTCTATGTATGGCGTTCTTCCACTCTGGGTTTTTGCAGTTGGGCAAACTTTTTTTAAATAATGCATAGTGGAGGCTCGGTGTATTGTGTTGCATGAAACAGTATTGTAATCATTTGGATTCTCTGACAAATCGTAGTTGTATAACAGATATTTGCACAAAGGTTGTAGAGTTGTAGAGGATATCGACGGTGTTAATGTGTGTGCGTGTTTGTGTGTACGTTTGTATGTGTGTGTGTACAGATCGAATTGAGGGATCATTAGTTGAATTCTCCTCTTGTGTGAGTTTACTGAGCTTCTGTGGACTGTTTCTAGCTGCAGGGGTGTGAAATAACAACCAGCTTCAAGCGTGTTCACAAACATCAATCATCAGCCTTCACTACCCTGAGCAGCCTCTGTACAGTAGCCCAGTTAAATTAAACCAGTTAACGGTGTTAGTTGATAAATTGTGAATTTTGTTTACAATGATCCTTCTACTATTATTCTCTACTGCTTCCTTTTTAAAGCATCCATTTCTTTAAAATTCCAGACAATGAGACTTGATATGTCTGTTCCCACGGGGGTGACTGGACATGGAGCTTGTTTGTTTGGCTGCCGTTTGACATCCCTGTCCAGGGAAACCTGTTTTATCGCTGTTATCTGTGGCACGGCAGTGCTTCATTGCAAAGACAAACAGCCGTGTTTCATTTTGGGGGATAGATGCACAGACAGGAAAATCAATGGCTGCTTTCCCATGAGCAGCTAATTAGCCGAGCACTTGTGGCCGTGTTGGGATATGGGCCCGGTGTCTTTGTCCCCTCTGATTCTATCAGGTAAAATGCATGAGAGACGCCACAACCCCTGATAAAGGGTCAGCGAGGTGAGGAGTAAGCACACAAGTGACACTCCTGAGCGACACTCATCCACCACCTCCGCATGCCTCCAGCTCACTATATGCTTCTACATGTTTCAGTTTAAATATCCATGTTGGAGTTTATATTAATGAGGAATCGTTTCAACTAAAGGTACTTTGGTACTTTTTTTTACCCCCATTTCTCTCACGAATAATCAAACATAGTCAGCAGGATTAGTCCTACATAACATAGTCAGCACCATATGAGTACCTTTGACAATATAAAAATGGGTATGGTATAAGTATTTATGTAACAATGCAAAATTTGGTGGTGAAGAAGTTTGGTGGAATATTGGGATCCAGATGTCATGTAAATGGTGGTTGTAAAGCATATAAAGACACAAGTACCGAATGTGGATTCCTAACATGAGTGCAATGGCAAAAACTGGTTTTTGAAAAATGGCCCTGACTCAATTGACTCTTTCCAAAAATTCAAAGCCTTTTTTCTTCTTCTCTTCCCCCCACCCCCCTTCCCCTTTTTTTGTCAATGTCCAATCCTGCTCTAGCCGGTGAGAGTGACACTTGCGAATTTCCGCTGTGGACAAGGTGGCAGTACAAACACAGATAGACGGGCAGGAATAAAGGGGCTTCTCATGACAAACTTTCTGGAAATGTCAGCCTTTCATGCTGTTGAGAAGACCTATTTCATATCTATTACAGCAGGCATTCTGCAGAGCGATATTTCAGATTTCAGTCCTCCCTGCTCCGCAAATCCTCTGCCAATCTTCCACCCTTAAGAATCTCTGCCAGCCCCTGACGCATTACTCCCTCCACCTCCCTCCCTCCCCTTTTGATGTGACAGAACAAACCACGACCTATTAGGATTAAGGCATTGAAAAGATCTTTGAAGCTGCTCAAGGTTTCTTTTAACTGGGAACTGACAATATGAGCTGTTTGGCAGCAGATGCTGAATAGAGTGATTGCTAGTCCTCCTCGGCGAGCTCTGCTGTCACTCCCCACCCCCTGTGCTCTATACACTCACACAAACACACACCCTCAAACACACACAATCACATGGAGATACACACACTGGCACATACAGACACAGACTCATGCACTCAAACGTGTGCATTCACATGCACACGCACTCTTAGACACACACCTACACACACACACACACACACACACACACACACACACACAGGTACTGTATGTGTATGTATTCACTGGTCTTTTATGAAGAATCCATCAGAGATTAGTTGGCCCAGGGCCTTCTCTCTGTCTGAACTGTTGCCCGGAATAAAAAACCCAAAACAATGCATCATGTTTTTCCTTCTAATTATTAGATTTTGTGAGGACACAGCCAGGTCAAAGGCATCAGAGCGGATGAAGTGTGAAGGACACAAGGAATACAAACAGAGATGTGGGTTTGCAAAGACATCCTATTCAAAAAAGGAAAGAGCCATAACCCACTCAGTGTCTATGAGTGGATGTAAGGGAATACATCTCTTGTGCCTCCTTAAAACACATTTCGCAATCATTTATCTGTCCGTAAATTAATAAAGGTCAAGGTGGCTCACTTTTAGTTTGAATGCCCGATTGCTGGAATTCACGTTTTGTCTTTTTAATAGGCATTTACCTTATAACCGATTATGTTGAATTGATGGAATGTCGTGGCAAAGTTAGTGAACTGGATGAATTATCTAGACCTGACAGGCTGGCATCAGTTGCACAGCCATGACTAAGTGCAAATATCGTTACTATGCATCACCCACAATCCAAAAAATCATTTGGAGTTTTTATCTAATCACGCCTATGAATATGTTATCATTCTTGTCTCACCTCCCCCTGAGCAGAGGATGGATGTGAGATTTTACACTGGAGTTTCCTGGAGATTTATCTTAGAACATTTTCAGAGGATCCAATTTAGATAATTCCTCTGTGATTTTTTTGGTTGTTGTTGTGATGTGTGTGTTTGCGTGAGGTTAATGTGTGATTCTGATATGTGTGTGTGTGTGTGGGGGGTGTACAAGTGTGAATGCATGTATGTGCATGCCTCGAGGTGAAAGACTGCAGTACAGATAGTGGCAGTATGGAGAGAGAGATGAACCCACAGGGCCAAGTAAGGTGGAGTCTTTCTCGTCCATGGTGACACTCAGCACACAGAGAGACAAGGTCTCAGGGACCTGCCACCATAGAGCACATATTGATCTGCCATTGCATCTTATCTCCTCGACTCCTAGATTAAAATGCTCCAGTTCGCTCTCTTTCCCTCTCTTTATCCAAGCTAAAGGCCTTTCTATCCCTGAGTGGAAGCCTTCTAATCTCTTGTAGAATAGTAGAGGCCATATCACTGCTTTGCCTGCATTGTTACTTGCTATGGAAAGTGTTTCGGAAATTAACCTCACTGAAAATGCTTCCTATCTCAAGAATATTCTCTTTTAGTTATATTAATGTCTTTTTATGCCCCTCGAATATCTTGTTGGACTATATTTTTCTCTATTCCCTAATTCTCAAAATGACTTCCTGTTTTGCCTCTTCTCTCTCTCTTTCTCTCTGTCTCTCTCTTGCTCTCCATCTCTCCCTCCCTCTCACCATCTCTCTCTGCCTCTTTCAGTCACCGGTGTTCTGATTATCAAGACTATTGGCTGTAGTTACTGTATGTTCCTCATCTGGGAATTGGCCGAGATTCAGATCCTCTTGGGCCTCATTTAATGTATTTTTCTATAGAGCAGGGAAAGGGGGCCGTGCTCTGACAAAAGGCCCAGTAAGAAAGAGTAGAAAGCAGCCTCAGACAGACAGACGATCCTCCGGGACTCCAGGGGCTTTGACTTTGCCCAAACAAATGTTTGTTTTTCAAAGTGTTTTATAGTGTGATGGATTAAGGCGGATGTAGACAGCCCCCACCCCCACCCCTACCCCAACTCCCCCACCACCACCCCCTCCTCATTATAGCTCCACCAATGTCCCCTCAAATGGTGCATTGAGGGGCTCGGTAGCACCTGTTTGGGGAAGCCCAGAGGAGCAACCCAGGATGATATTGAGCAGGGCTTTGTGGGTATCGAAGTCAAAACAAAGCTGTCAGCCCCGGGGCTCATTCATCTTTGCTGTTCATTGATGAGGAAACTGGTGGGCCTCGACAGACATTGTTTCTGCTAAGTGGTGCCCATTGATGGCTAGAAAGCCACGTTTGTTTTCCGGTCTTGACGGGTGGAGCTCATTTTAAAAGGCTTAATGGTGCATTTAACCAGTCCAGCACCCTGGAGCTCCTCATCACCATTGGCTCAGGACTGTATCCCTCCCCTTTCCTAAATGGCCCCTATAAACAATAATAAAATGGTAAGGATGGTGTGAATGGGTCCTAGCACCAATGGGCACGGGTTCTGTGGTTGACTGGTGGACTCTTAACCCCACCGTGAGACATCAAAATACAAGAGACGAGCATTCATTCTGCCGTCTTCCAGTATGCTTCCGTCCTGGCCAGCTATCTATCCCACGCTGCACTGCTGCAGTTCCCTTTGTCACAAACCCTGGATAGCGTCCACAGTGAGTCTTCTCATGCCATTGTTCAGAGAATCATATCCTCTCCAATAACTTCAGGATGCGACAAGATAGTGAATATAAATGCGTATAATCGGTTCATCTTGAATTACCCCTCCCAAAAAGTACAGGAAATGGAATTCAATTTGTAGCACTTTCCATTTAATGTATCGTCTTGAAAAGAAAAAGGTAATTTGTCATGTTATCTACCTCCAATCCTAACAGAATTAGGTTAATTAGGTGGCAACGATTTCAAAAACCTCTTCATATCGGCATATCTGCTAATGTCTTTGAGTGTTCCATGTTTGTGGGGTTTAGATGTGGAAAATGAATATGATCTGATACAGCGCTTTGCTGGTTCATAATTTTACATGTGTTCTTGGTAGTTTCACTGTGCAATTCAGATCTGTGTTGAGGCTAAGATATATTGTAGGCTTCCATAATATTACATGGTGCTTTTTTGTCCTATATTTATCATTTTGATTTCCAACACATTTTATCAAGGAATGGTATTGTGCACGGTTGTACAAGAAATCTCTGACACCTGGTCATTTATTCCAAGAGTCTCCTTGTTTATTTGTGATCAGATACATCCCACGTAATTTGATTTTAATAAACACTTTATAAGCTAATCTCCCCAGATGCACCCTCCTTTCTGAAGGATGACAGTATGGTCCTGCACTCATAATTTCCATGATAGATGTCTAATTCATGAATATGAATGTCTCTCTCTCAAGAGCTGTGCATCCTATTGTTTTGACAAATCAAGAACTCTCTCGTTCGTAAGGGGCCTCATCTTGTCTCGGCACCGGAGGTGTGCTGTAGGTTTCAAGGATGCACAGCCACAGCGAGGCTTAAATAAGTGTCTTTGTGTTCATCTTCAGAACACAGGAAGTAGAATCTCTTAGAGGGCGTCCTTTGTTTGGCCTTGATATTGTTGTCTGGATTGTTCCTTTGAGATGGTTAATGATGGGTTCCTGTATGCAGCCTACCCCACTCTGTATTGTGGCTCATATATTGTCGCTGTATCCTATGAAATGGTGCTGGGTTCGCGTCAAGCTTGAGGAGATATTCAGAAGTGCAATCAACGGTTTCTATCGCAGCTGCATAAATGGCTGCGGATGACAAAGGAAGGAAGTTCCACATTTTCTCTCCATTTGCTGCTCAATTACCTGGGTCCATGTCTTCTGTTCCCTTCAATGAAAACAGATGACTTTGTCACTCACTTTGTATGCATAAACAAGTTGTTTCTATATGCTTGTATGCTGTCCTCAAAGGGAAATGAAAGTGATTCCATTTATTTGATGTAAAAGGCACTTTTACAAAGAGGGAAGTTATGTAAAAAGAATGGCAGAAGTTATTTTCACACGAAGGTTGTATACTCCATGCGGTTTCAAAAACGACCACATAAATATGAAACCCCTGCCAATTTAAAGTGTGGCAAAAAGTAGGACTAAACTTCTTTGTCGTTTTCCACAGTCAGAATGTCCAGAAGTTTCATTGTCAGAACCAGCGCCACAGTCATTGAGATTGTCTAAAACTGTGCATGGATGTTGGGTAACCTAATCTATCCTCTGTCTCCAAACAAAATCTGCTATCCCTGATAACAGGTGCAGTAAGACTTTGACGTGTGATTTCTTTAGTGATTTAACCGTGTGTATTTTGTACATATATATATATATATATATATATATATATACTTTTTGAAGTGCTAGACGTCATCTATATGGTCTTCATGTCCTACAATCTTCTACTGTTCAGCCCTTGAGTGAAACGCGCATTTCCATTGAGGCAAAAGAGAAGTGCAGTCCTGTGTCCTAGTGTTTAGGTGATAGTGGAATGACCTCATCCTCTTTTTCACAGAAATGGGAGAGTACAGAGAAAGTGGGTAGGAGAGACAGAGAGGGAAGAGAGAGAGAGAGATCTGTCTTTTGTTCCTTCTCTCCTCTCTAGCTGGTAGCGTTTGACTTCCCCCAGTCAGAAGTGGGTAATCCAGGTTCCCTGTGTGAGCTTGTTAGATCACCAAGCCCCAAGACAGCACCGTTCTTTGCAGACACTTGACAGCAAATATGTGGTAATGATATTGTCTCCTGCTGGGTAATAACACACAATTCAGGCTGCCTCATACTGCTGTCGCCGAGAAAAATGGATGGGAGAGAGAGAAAAAAAAAGAATTACATTGAAGTACGGGAGGAAAATGACAGTGGACACGTCTTCAACCTGAAGTGGCTTATGGAAAAAAATCACTCCTACACAACACTGCTTGGTCGACAACAGTTTATTCCCGTCTGAAAAAAATGCATTATCACTTGCTTGTCTGATTTGATCATGTTTTACAATGTTACATTAAATCCAAATGTTCCCATCCAAACTCCATCCAGATAAACGTAGAATCCTCATTGTCAATAATGTGACGTTTTCCGTTATGATTGTTGATTTGTATGATACCAAGGAGCTTCTGTGTAAATCATGACGCACTAAAGCCTCATTTAATCCTTAATAAGATTGTTAACTAGACTGGTTGTCAACTTTGCCCTCAGCGCTGCACACTTGCTACCCTGCATGTAACTGTCAACACCTTCTACACCAGGGCCCCATGAGGGCCGAGGCCCGGCCTTGCTGCCCCCACCCCCTACTGCAGTGTGAAATTGTGGCTTGTGATTCCTAATGTGTGTGAAGTAGACAAGACCCTGACACAATGGCCCCCAGCTTCAGGGGGCCTGCTCTGGCCCAGTCTATTAGCTCCCCGCTGGGGCCTGGGGCCTGCCTGGACTTATTCCCAGGGAAAGGCTTGGATAATAGCCTTATGCATGCCTCCCAGACACTGGACCAAAGCCCTCCCCAGGCTCAGGGAATGCCTGTCAATCACAATCCTTTAGCCCCCGAGAAGAAATAAAACAGCATTACGTAGCGAGACATGCAGCCAGAACTGGTCTTTTCCAGTAGCCTGTAGAGTCTGTGCTGCCTGCCGCTTGTCAGGGCTCGGTGTGTGTTACAAAGAAGCGGGTTGCACTTTTTAGACAGGCTGTAATCATTTTCTATGGATCTGTATCAAGTAAAACCTGTGTTTGTGGGTCTTTCTTGTTGATATGCTACCATCAAAATGATACAAGCAAGACCAAGGTTGCAATGAACCCCATCAGATTCATTTAGCTGTGATAAATAAGAACAAATTACGGGTTCTATCATCTCTCTGCTGTCGATATGTCTAGACCTGGATTACAAGATCACAATAGACAGTGATTGAGCAATAAGGAGCAATTCTCTTCATGATGAATAGTAGTTTGTCCTTATTAGCGGGGTGGTCTCAAGCTTTATAGTCCCTTACGTGCACGCACACACACATGCACACACCAGCACAAACACACACTTACACACAAACACACTTAAACACAGACCCACACCCCTTTTTAAATCAGAGTTCCTGCAACATTGCAATGACTCCCCTCCCTCTGTGTTCGTACAAAGCTGCGAGGTGACGTAAAGGTAAAACTTTCCCACCCTGAACAGGCTGTGTAAAAGGGGTTACTTCGAGTAGACTATCAAGGGTGGTCCACAGGCTGTCAGGAAGGACAAACTGAACCCTCTAATCTCTCCGTCAGTTTTATCTTTCCACATTACTTTCCCTCCCCAACATCCATGACTGGAGAGCATGATCCCTGATCCCTCTACTTGTGTTACCGCGGCTGACTCTCTGGAGAGAAAGGCCCCGGAAAAAGACCTTCCCTTCTGCCTATTCACCGATGAGTACTGTGAAAAAGAGAGAACAAAAAAGGTGAGAGTAACAATCGAAAAACGAGCCTTGGTGATCTGCGATTGGCCCAAAAAAATAGAGCCATGTTAAAATAATTTGCCCCCAACCCATGCCTGCTCCCCCCTCTGCCTGCTCCCCCCTCCCCCACACCTCATTTTACTTCTGAATAGCGGGTTCATATTTTGAGATGGATTCAGATGGGTTCAATCTCTGGTGCTCAGATTAGCATAACAGACAGATGACCTCAAGTGATTAAATTGGATTCGGCAAGAAAAGACAATGAATTTAAAAACGAATCAGAGAAACTATGGAACCTGCGAAAGTATATTATTTATTTTTAGTATTGAAATAATTGTGGCTTCAACCTTATATTCTACCCATCACTATCTTTGAAGCCCTCCTTTATTAGAATTCATTTGATGTCCTGGTTTTGCCCGAAGAGTCTAATTCTACAGCAGCATAAAACTATGCGAATGATCTACAGCTTGTCCAAAGTTGGTGCAAGCGTTGGACTTTCAACGCCTGCATGTCATCTGTTAGTGGTCCACGTTGGTCAGCTGACGTGCATTTGTGGCCTAAGCCCCTTCTCAATGGGTTGTTTTTGTTATGTGTCAGTGATGTAACACTAATGTCCGTGCACATTCCCCCTGACAGGCAGTGACCACGCTAGAGCGTGAACACTGCGGGAGGGGAAAAAGCAATTTCATGGCTCATTCTGTGGTTAATGCACTGCTGTAATCTTTTGAGAGCCCTGTCTTTTTGTTTAAGTTTCACAGAATAAAGGGGTTGAACTCCCCCAGCTCAGTCCAATTAAGCACTGGGGCTGAAAGGTGGGGGCAGGGCATCCTCTGGGATTTGGGCACAGGTAACTAAGTGTGATAGTTAAGATTGATTGTGTGTGTGTGTCTGTGTGGTTGAGAGAAAGAGACACACACATTGGAAGTCCTTTCAAGTGGGATGGGCCTTTCATTCTGATAGTCACTGAGTGTTTGTGGGGATTTTCATTTCATTTTCATACATTTCATCCGTTTCAGCAGATACTTTTATCCAAAGCGACGGACAAAGAGCGCTTGTAAAAAGTACCGAAGCGTATCGTTTTATCGTTTTATAATTCCAGTATTTCGGGGTTGTCAGAATCATATAATATTCTGTAGTTGAGTCTGTGTTTCCTTTCATGTCTTGAATTTGGACACTGCACGCTACGTGTATGTATGTAGCCTTTTTGCGTTTGTGTGCCCAGGCTCTTGTGTATGTTTGTTTGCTTGAGTGCTTGTGTGTTTGCACTGTGTGCGTGCAATATAGTAAACCTCTTTAATTGCCAAGAGGTGCATTAGCTCTCTGTCTCTCTCTCTCACTCTATATTTCTTTCTTTCTCTGTCTCTCCCCCTCACACTCTATGTCTGTCTTTGGTTTTCCTCTCAGTGCCAGTCTGGAGGCCAAAAGACAATCAGACCATAAGAGTCATTTTCTGCAAGAGCTCACCTCCCTTCTCTCGGCACACTGTTGACAAGCGCCTGCTCTGCGGGAGTGCTAAATGAACACTTGACGTCTGCAAGCTGCAGCCCTGATGAGATCGGGGGTGGGGGGAGGGGGGTGGGGGGTGGGGGGTGGGGGGTGCAGGGAAATGTCCGAAAACAAACACTCCATCATTTCCGCTTCATTTCCTCCTTGAACGGAGAGATACACTCACCTGGAGAGCCGCTGAGCTCCGTGTTGCTCTGATTGCTGTCTCCTCCGAACTCCTTCCTCCTCCCCCCTCTCGGCTCCCAGCGGATCGGGTTGCCCCACTGTGTCCCGGCGAGCAAAGGTGAGAGGGTGTCTTCAAGTAAGAGAAGGAGGGGGGGGGGGGGGTCATGAGTTCAACATGAGATGTTGTACCTCAACCCCGGCGTAGCGAGGTAAATGTGTCGGGGTATCAGGATTCTACTGGTGCATTGTCTCCTTTTCCACCTGCTGGCCTCTTTTCAAATTAGACATACATAAACCATGTCTCACCTGCTCTGGATACAGATAAGATTATTCCTTTGACTAGGTAAAATGAAGTGTGTAGGCCACAGACGTGTGTGTGTGCGTTCATGTGCGTTTGCGTGCTGTATTTGTGTGCTTCTGTTTGTGCTGTAGAATAGTGGTTTTAGTTCACCATGTGGTACTGTAATTAGCTGGCCACTCTAATCATCATGGTATTGCTGTGTGACCGGTGGCAGGTAGTCATTGCTGTGCTAGTAAACCTCACTTCTCTGATCTCAAAGGATGTTCTAGCGACTGATGTTGAGGTTGCAGCCTTTAGCCTCCTTGTTAGAACGTCCGTTTCCCAAGCCGGACATCCCGGGTTAAAGGCCCGCGTAGTGCGGGGCGAGTGGACCTAGTTGCAGGGGTTTAAGTTGCACTGTATCGATGAAATGTAGATGGTATTGTTGCGCTGTACTATTATTTATGGCTTACCGTGCCTGGTAGCTGAGATGTTACTTGCATAGCTAACTGCTATACTGTACGACTACACAATCCCGATTCTCAACTTTCAACTGTACTTTCTTGATGCACTGTCATGTGCGTTGTCTGTATTATTGTACATCACTTAGGAGAAAAGCTTTATCTCAATAAATGTCATGTAACGTGTTCACAGGGACGTTGCAGATTTCCATCCAAACTGTCCTCCTGTATCCACTCTGCCATTGTAATGTTAATCAGATATTTGTTTTGATCAAAACACCAGTCACTCTCATGGCTACTCTTCACCAAGGAGAGACCCAGTTCTCAGTCTCACACTGTACTGCAGGCAGTAGCATGATACTATTTAAAGCCTACTTCAGACACAGTGCCCTTCGCGAGTTTCGATAGTGTGTGTGTTTTATAATTTGCTTAATCTCTTTGTTGTGTGAGAGTTTATTTGCGAGAGAGGGGGAACTGGAGGTTTGGTGATCAGAGCAAATTGCGGGAAAAAAGTACTTCAAATGGGAATGACTGTAATTAGCGTGCTCTTAAACAGGGAACGCTCTCCTAATGTTTTTGTTTACCTCAGGCGGCTGATCTGTGCTCTGTGACACAGTGCGGGGGAGGCCCACAGGCAGGTTAAAATCACTTGTCAAGGCAGAGATCATCATTATGAGATTACAATTGGTCAATGTTGAGAAACAATCAACACATCCATGGGTAGACACTCCACTACTCTGGTGTGTGGGGGGTTTCATAATTCGGTTGCTATTATGTGACTGTGGCTATCCAGAGACGGGAGTGGATAATGTTTGCGAGTGTGTGTCTTGTGTGTTTGTTTGTGTGTGTGTGTGTGTGTGTGTGTGTGTGTGTGCTTATATTTCTGACGAAGTGTAGATGGCAGGCGCATAACCTTGTTATCAACAGACACACTGTTTGTTTTGAAACCATGTCTTCAGTGACAATTCGTAAGAGTCAATTATATGTGTCCTGAGTTATCAAGCGAAGTCATTTAGTTTCACAGGATGATAATATCCAGGTAAATTAAGATTTCTATTCCATTCAGCCCTCAGTGGAGCATTTTCACAATCACGGAACAATTGAGATCTTATCGTGGATTAGAGAGTAGATATTACCCCTAATTTAAAATATGCATATCTACCTAGCAGGCAAAGCTTAAGAATCCTTTGGTATTAAGCATGATTTTTTGAGTAAAAAGAAACAATCAAGCCTCATTGTACATATAACTGAAAAGGAAGTGAGATGGAATTCATCAAGTTAGTGAAGGCAATTCAACAAGCTTTCACTTTGAGAGTCCTTGAGGAACATGGAGTGTGGGAGAGTGCTGTGGAAGGAGAAGGGAGAGGGAGATAACCCTGTGGAAGGAGAAGGGAGAGGGAGAAAGCACTGTGGAAGGAGAAGGGAGAGGGAGAGAGTGCTGTGGAAGGAGAAGGGAGAGGAATAGATCGCTGTGGAAGGAGAAGGGAGAGAATGCTGTGGAAGGAGAAGGAAGGGGGAGAGAAAGCTGTGGAAGGAGAAGGGAGAGAATGCTGTGGAAGGAGAAGGGAGAGGGAGAGAGCGCTGTGGAAGGAGAAGGGAGAGAGCGCTGTGGAAGGAGAAGGGAGAGAATGCTGTGGAAGGAGAAGGGAGGGGGAGAGAAAGCTGTGGAAGGAGAAGGGAGAGAGTGCTGTGGAAAGAGAAGGGAGAGGGAGAGAGCGCTGTGGAAGGAGAAGGGAGAGAGCGCTGTGGAAGGAGAAGGGAGAGGGAGAGAGTGCTGAGGAAGGAGAAGGGAAAGGGAGAGAGCGCTGTGGAAGGAGAAGGGAGAGGGAGAGAGTGCTGTGGAAGGAGAAGGGAGAGGAATAGATCGCTGTGGAAGGAGAAGGGAGAGAGCGCTGTGGAAGGAGAAGGGAGAGGGAGAGAGCACTGTGGAAGGAGAAGGGAGAGGGAGAGAGCGCTGTGGAAGGAGAAGGGAGAGGGAGAGAGTGCTGTGGAAGGAGAAGGGAGAGGAATAGATCGCTGTGGAAGGAGAAGGGAGAGAATGCTGTGGAAGGAGAAGGAAGGGGGAGAGAAAGCTGTGGAAGGAGAAGGGAGAGAGCGCTGTGGAAAGAGAAGGGAGAGGGAGAGAGCGCTGTGGAAGGAGAAGGGAGAGAGCGCTGTGGAAGGAGAAGGGAGAGGGAGAGAGCACTGTGGAAGGAAAAGGGAGAGGGAGAGAGCGCTGTGGAAGGAGAAGGGAGAGGGAGAGAGCGCTGTGGAAGGAGAAGGGAGAGGGAGAGTACTCTGTGGAAGGAGAAGGGAGAGGGAGAGGGAGAGAGTGCTGTGGATGGAGAAGGGAGAGGGAGAGAACTCTGTGGAAGGAGAAGGGAGAGGGAGAGGGAGAGAGTGCTGTGGATGGAGAAGGGAGAGGGAGAGAACGCTGTGAAAGGAGAAGGGAGAGGGAGAGAACGCTGTGGAAGGAGAAGGGAGAGGGAGAGAGTGCTGTGGAAGGAGAAGGGAGAAAGAGAGAACGCTGTGGAAGGAGAAGGGAGAGAACGCTGTGGAAGGAGAAGGGAGAGGAAGGACAGGAAGTTGGGTTGGACGATGAAACAGGAAAAAGTTTCGGTCTGCCGTGAAAGAGTGGTGTTTGTTTATCGCGGAGCTCTTCCCAGACTGCTCCACCTACCCTCATCTGACCCTACACCCACCAACACCCCCCCCTCTCCCTCAAACAAACCCCCTAACTTAACTCTGGGCTTCTGAAGTGGAGACACTTGAGATGCTGAAAGTGACAACATCTTTGCTGAAGCCTAGAAGGGGGGGAGAGGGGGGGTGGCGGGGGGGGGAGGTGAGATGGGGCAATGGAAGTCAGTGCTGGACACATAAACCCACAGCCGCTGCCATCCTTCTAAACTTGCATACACACATACACACACACACACATCACAGTCACAACACAGCGGATCATCCATTGTTCCCGAGGACACTCTACACCTGCCTGGACTATGGCAAAATTGCACGTACAGAATAAGCGAATGTTATTTCTTTCGCTACCCGTGAAGTGGGAGAGCACAGTGAAAGGATGGTGGGGGCGGGGTTTAGAGACTCCCACCACCGTCCATCCATTCATCCAACCAACCGACTGACCACTGTGGACGAACCTCATTGTCCCCTTTCCGCCGTTCCCAGTCGCAGGTGTCTCCAAACAGAACTAGAAACATGTAATCCGCCCAAATCCAGCCTCTTCCGAAGAGTGTAAAACCTGGAATGTTCTACGGGGGTCAATGGATTAGACACAATTCACGGTGGTAACTTGGCTTGGGAGTCCAGACTTCGAGAAGAGGAAGAGAAGAAAAAAAAGAGAGGGAAGGGCTGAACTGGCTTTTGTATTAAAATGAGCTTACCAGGTGGTCTCCGTGGAAAGTGGACACAGTGTGTCAAGTAATCTGAAAAGCCCCCGGGTGTTCGCCGCAGCCCATTGGCCGAGGGCCGGCTGGTGAAAGAGAGGAGGATTGGCCCAGGGACGTGGCACTGATGTGGCCATTGAGGCCTCAGTGAAATGTCTGTCAGGCTTGGTTTACCACAATCACAGCACTGATTAGGCCTCTTTTGATGACAGGTTTAGTTTCTCTGTCCATTGGCAAGAAAAGTGAGAATGTAAAGGGTTGGGGTGGGGGGGGGGGGTCTGGGTTTGGAGGGAAGGGTAGGGGAGGTCAGGGTGAAGGAGGGGTGGATAGAAGGATACTCTGGGGGGCGGGGTCAACGTTTGCGGTGCAGCGGTGCAAGAAAATGGGCAGGAGACGTGTGTGCGTGTGAGGTGGGGGGGGGGGGGGGGGTGGGTGGCTTGCAAAATAAGAAGGGGATCTGTCTTGGGGTTGGGAGGTGGGAAGCCACATGGGGGGATGTGAACGTCTCGCACCGGTGAGAGAAGGAGGAGGAGTGTGTGTGTGTGCGGGGGGGTTAGGGGAAAGGGGGGGCTGCTCCTACGTAATTTCCCAGCAGGTCGCGAGGGGTCAGGTTTGTATTTAGTTAGCGGTAATGATCTCGTTAGGGACCTGAATGGACCACCGTCTAAGCTCATTCAGGGCGGCGAGTGTGTCTCTCCGTCCCCCTCCCCCTGCGGCGCTGTGTGGGCTTACACGGCCCGTGAACTGTGATTAATGGACTTCCAGGGCTTAATAACTTGCAAAACAGTATTAAACAAGGGAGGCCCGGGACAATCCGAGAGGGTCCCAGGAGGAGTAGGAGCTGGTTGTAAACAGAACTGGCAACAATTGCAATGCATGGAATTAACTGAGATGGAGGCGCCCACAATGCTACAGCTGGCCACTGGCAGGGAGCCAGGCCTGGGAGAAAGCTCCATTGCTGCTTCCAGGTGGCCTGGACCAGGCCGGCCCTTTTCAGATTTGTAAGTGTTAAAAGATAGAGGGAGAGAAAGGCTATGTTTGTGATGGGGGGACACAGTGAGAGGAAGCCATTGAGCAGAGACAAGACCGAGTGTAAAGAGCAGGGAGAGTGATAAGCAGATAATGGGAGACACATTCAATGGAACAAGTAATCCTTGACATGCAAGCACAAATATGAGGCCTTTTGTCTCTTCTGTTTCATTTGAGCCCAGGATGCTTAAAGTGGGGAAACATGGATACTGACCCATATAAACAAGCCCACAAAACCCCATAAAAACACTGAGATGCCACACACACACTTCCCCACCTCCCCTGTTCATGCCTCACCCTGGTGTTCTCCAGATACAACACGGGCCCCCTCCTAAACTCCTGCTATCCCCTTACTAACTTAGGTATTGAAGTTGTTCTATTTAGGGCATGGTGAACACTTATGCCAGGAAGGAAGCAGTGTTTCACTGGCGCACTGTCTTTGAGAATGATGTCTGAAGGGTTTCAAATATAATAATAAGGCTGTTGTGAACAAAAATTTGATTATTTCGTGGAATATTTTTGGAATTTCCGTTTGATACATTCATGCTTTGCGGTATTTTAAAATGTCATTGAACTCCTTTGGAGTTGTTTTTTTTATTAGTCCTCGTCAAATACAATTGCAGGAATTTTCCATTGTGGGAGAATGAATGGGAGTATGTGGCATTTTTGTCTGGTTTCAACCAGCATAATGGGAACATCATTTTAACAGTCGCAGTAAATAGGTATTGGCATAAAACATCAAAATTGCACAGTATGTGTTCAATTATATGCAATTATGAGACAATTTGGGAAGCATTTGATTAGAACACGAACAGGTACTTTCTCTGATCATAAGCCATGTGAGATAAATGTTTTTTTGGACAAAAACAACGGATCAGTTTCATTCTTGTGCATTCATGAAGCAGAATTAACCAAATGCTAATCTGTGCGGAAATAACACCTTGTCTTCTGTATTATTATACTGCTAAAAATGTATTTCATATTTTTTATGTGACGTTAAATGACTTTACACAGTTATATTTATTATAACATTATATCTACTCATAAATGTATGTATGTAAATACAATATGTGTAAACATTTTCTATATTATTAGATATTATATATTTTATTTTATTATTATACATATATACATTTGGTTTCCGACCAGTATTTAAAACAGCTTTAAAACATCCTTTATTATTTTCCATTGTAGACCAGATATATCCTTTCTACCAGTCTGTCCAGCAGCAGGGAAGGCAAGCTTCTTGTCTTTCAGGACACTGTGATTGAACCGATCATGCCTGTGACTGAGCACAAAGACGTAGCCTCTAATATAATTTTCCTGCAGATCAAAGGGTTTTTACTAAAATCCAGTTTTCCATGAGCTCCCCCTGTCCTGTGTTTCTATCAAATGTTTGCTGAAACCCTTCACTCCATCAGGGGCTGAGCGGTTATGCATTTGCACGGCCTCAACATTTCTCCAGGGCTGGTCTCGCTGGTCTGCGTGTGGGTCAGTGTGTGTGTGTGAAAGAGTTAGAGATAGAGAAGAGAAGGCAAAAAGAAAAAGAGAAGTATGTGCATGTAGATTACAGCGTCCATGTACCACATATATGAAATATCTCCCTCTCTTTTTCTGTCCTTCTTTACCTCTGTCCTTACACACAGCTGTTGCCCATCCCCTCTCTTCTCTCCGCTCCACCTCCACCAGGTGTTGGTCGAGTGCGGTAGTAGTGTGTGTGTGTGTGTGTCTGGGGTGTTCTATCTCAGGCAGGGCTGGATCCACTGCTGCGCTATAAGCCTCTGACTCCCCCCTACCCCCTTCCCCACACCCTCCGTCTCCCCCACTTACTCCATCATGAATAATGGATCAGAAGAAAAATACATTTATCTTTTAATAGTCATGGCCCCCCCATGACTGGGGCACCAGCTCTAGTCAAGACTGGGAGGGGAGGTCCTTGGAAGGGGGGGGGGGGGCGGGGGGGGGGGGGGGTGTTTGGGAGGGTGGGGGGGGGGGCGGGGATTTGGGAGGTCAGCTCATCTTTTAAAGAGGCCACGATACTCAAGTCCGGATAGCAGAAAGAGGGGTTGAGTTCAGGGCTGGTGCTAGTGCTGGAGTTGGGCTCTGCCATCAGGGAGACTGTTCTTACAAACGATTCTCTCATGGCTGGAAGTCTCCCCCCCCCCCCTCTCCCTCCAATAAAGCAAATGATAAGAGGTTTTCTTGTTTGCCTTTTTCGCATGAATATTGTAGAAGGGGTTGTGAGAGCGCCTCTCTCTCGTTTCATAATTACTTGAGATTTTATAATTGGCTTTTGCAAATTGGCTGCTATGAAGAAATCGTAAGGGAAGCATATTTACTTGTGGATGTGCATTCAGCTGTGACACTGCGAGATTACTCCAACTCCGCCATTTTTTCCACTACGAGGCTGGAGCCTTGAGGAGACTTGGTGCATAATGCACCAGTTTGTGTCATGGAAATAGAATATTGGCTTCGCTGCTTTTGTTCCAAAAGCTTTAGAGTTCTCTCTCATCTACTGAGAATGTCATTTTGAAAAGGAATAATCTCAGGGTTGAACACGCTCCTTGTCATCTTGTAAAGTATTTTGGAGGCAGGTGAGTTGTGAAAAAATAATGATAGTGCTGAACGATCACGCGCAAATGCACGAAGGCATGTATCAGTAAACAAACCCCACATCCGCATCCGAATAATAGCCGTTTCTTTGTGCTGCCCCAGACTAGTACAGTATCCAGCCAGCAATGAGCTCGTCTTCCGTGGAGAGAATATTGTCCGTGTACCCATTCCCTTTAAGTCTGACAGATCTCTACTGAGCCAGGCTTTTAATGCCCAACGTAGATGTGCACTCTAATGCGAGAATAATGCAGAGTTCTGTGTTTGACTAGGATCAGAAGGATTTCCACGCTGGGCAAGGTACCCCCCCCCTCATCCCCCCTTTTTCTCCATACGTGTGGGCCCAGGGGAAGGCTAATGAACCTGCTATCTTTACCTTCAGCTTGGTCTAATCTGATTCCTAAAATCTCCCACACCTCTAGGTGACATATACAATGTTGGCAAAAACAAAGGAGAATATTACATACTTTTTTTCTGCGACTATAGATATAATGTACAGAAAAAAAACCATACTAAAGACATGTCTCTCGTGACATCAAACGGCCATGTTGTCTGGGTGCAGGTGAGTTGAATACTTTGTTTAGATTTTAACATGCATTTTCTATTGCATGCAATGCAATTACCACAGCTTGAGAAACTCAATTATCAAAGTAGATGATAATTACACTGGATTTTGTTGTTCTTTTTGTTGTTTTGAAATATATTATCAATGATATGGTTCACGTAAAAATATATATATATACATCGTCTGTAAACTCAGCTAATGTCAACAACACATTTGTGTATGAGTCAGTACAAGCTCTTACAGATCAAATCATAAAATACATATTTTTTTCTTTTACTCTCTCACACGCAGACACACCACTCCCCTTCCACCCAGCCCTCTTTAGAGCCAGCCAGACATGTGTGCCCGGCACCCTGCCGAAGGATGAAGTCTGTCCCAGAGCTTCATCCTCAGTCCCAGTCTGGGGGCCTGGGGCCTGGCCAGGGACTCCTCAGCTCCCTGCTCCGCTCCATGGGAGAGTGAAAGAGCCTGAAAGCACCATTTATCATCACTTGTGTGGGCAGCATCACCACGGCAACGCTCAGGCTGGCAAATGCCACTGCTGGGAATACAAATGAGGCACTTGGCAGGCCTGTGTTGGCGTCAGAGGGGCCAGGGCTGCCGCGAGCTGCTGCAGTCGTTAGCCACGGCAAGCTAGCGGCCGGCCGCTAGCGGGGCGACAATAGCTTGAGGTAAACAGACCAAAAAGGAAAAATCAATTAAGTGTTGCCACGGCATTCTGGCAAGGTCTCTAATCTAAGGCGCCACATTTTGAAATAAGAAGGGAAGCCTGTTTTTAATACCTCCTCTACGCTTTTCTGCATGACAAAAACCAGCAGGAAACAATAAACAAGATAAGGGCAATGAAGTGGGACTAATTCTACCCGTTGCTGCCTTCCCAAAATACAAGAGGACAATGTCCCAGAGTTCTTGTCTTTTCACAGAACAACGTTTTGAGTGTCTGAAGAACTTTGCATAATGTACCAAAAACCAAATTCCTCTTTTTGTAACACATGCTGACTAGCCTTTTGCTCCTTATGCTATGTAAAACGAAATACTCGTCACGGTTTGTAGTCCTGTCTGTGGTACGGAGGGTAGCAAAGTGACAATTGACAACCGGGTCACAATGCAACCTCACCTCGCTTCCCCTCGTCTCCCAACAGTCATCATTAGCCCTCTTTCTTTAAGGTCTTCCAATTTCCACCTGACACATTAGGATCTTCTCTGTCTTTCCCTCCCACCTCACTATCTCTCTCCTTCTATCAGATATGAGAACAGGGCGGTGAATAAATTGGGCTGTGGCTGGCCTGCTCTGCTCCTTGCCTCTCTATTGATTCAGGCACTTTGATCGAGCGCTGGTCTAATCAATCCTTCAGTGGCAAGACGAGGGAGTAAAATCATTCTCAGGCAAACCCTTCAAATGACTTGTCATTAATTTGCCTCTTTACCAGCACTTGTTTGCTCGGAGGAAGATACGTTTGGTTTTCTGGCTCTATTAGTGAGGTTGGGCTCTTGGGATTTTCATGGGCTGGTAAATGTGTGTGTCTGTGTGCTGTTTTTGATGTGTTGTGTACTGCATGTGTTTATACGGTGTGTGTGTGTGTACATGGGGGTGTGTGTTGCATGGGGGGGGGGGGCAATTGGACACATTATGTTTGCTCATCCTTATAGAGTCACTAATTAGCGCTAATTGGGAGGGACAGTTCAAACAAGCACAGAGGAGTGGTTGTCACGTAAGCGTGACATGGGTACAGAGAGGTACGCAGTGCCGGGTGCTTTCGACCCTCCCTCTTTCCACAGCCAGCTCCCTTAGCTCCCCCTCCAGGGGCCCCCCATCCCCTGGTTCTTCCTGGCGCCCGGCCCAGGCCTGCAGAGTGGCCACAGAGTGGGCTCTTTGTCTGGACACGGCCATTAGCAGTCAGCGGACTTCAGAAATGTGAGCAGGACAAGCCAGTGGACAGAGGCGCAGACAGACACACGGCTGTCTGGGACACTTAGGAAGTCAACAGCTGACGGAAGAGCCAGAACAAAAGACGCACTGCTGAAGCCTGAGGAAGCGTGATCTGCATGTTATATACTTCCACCTCCCTCTCTCCCTTCCTCACACTCACAAACACACACACACTCACACCCTTGCTAACCCCTCTCATCATCATCAGAATCAGTCTTAATCGCCATGCGAGATACACAAACACGGAATTTACTGTGGCAGGAAAGAGCAAACATAGAACGTATATTACAGTAGGATAAAGTAGAATTAAAAAATGAAGATAAAATACAATAGAAGAGGGCATCATCTCCTGTCCTTAACCACTACTACCCTCACTCACATGCTCGCTCCTGTGCAATATAACACACGTGCCTATTTTTGCAGGTAATACTAAATGTGCATCAAACACGTGCAAAGAAACGGTCACAAACCGGAATAACACACCAAGAGACACGCACACGCACTGGCACTCTCACTTAGCACCCCCATTAGCGCTGAACAGAAGATGCGGTGGAACAGCTCTACGTTATGAAAGGCATTCCCTCTGCCCCGTACCCTCCAGCTAATGACAAATCAACTGACAGAGTATCGACACCGAGACCTCCTTCCGTAAAATCCTCCATACCTCTATTAAGGCTTTTTTTTGCGGGGGGGGGGGGGGTAAAATATGCTAATTTCAAGGATTATTTATAACCATAATAGCTGCAATTATATTCTGCACAAACTGATATAAGGTACAAGCACCAATTAGTAACTGGTCATTATCTTAAGCATTTGGTACTGGGAGTGAAGTAATAGGCGAGGGTAGTGTTGCCTGTCCGTGCTGTGGAAATCACTGTATCGTACTGCTGTAATTAGTGGAGCTTGTTTACCTCTGTTTGTGAGAGGCTGCTAAGGATTCAAAGGCCTGCTGTAGCTGTTAGTCTAATTCCTCTGTTATGTAGATGAGGCCGTTTTGTGAGGGAGAAAAATACGCGTATTTCTTGTGGAAATTCACGAGTTGTTTGGCGTGGGGATTGGGGAGTTATACTGGATAACTTGTTTGGTGTGCATCATGGTGTCGGTGAAATTAGTTAGTGATTTAATCAGTGAATAGTAGCAGCATTTTCACACCGTTTTGTTTGTTGAGTGACTAAAGATTTTAAGATTAAATATGGTAATATGTGAAAAGCAACACATTTGACCTGTGTTTTACCAGTGCTGCACAGGGAACTGTGTCTGTGTGAATGTATGTGTGCGTTTGTGTGCGACTTTGTGTGAGTGTGCGACTTTGTGTGAGTGTGCATGTGTGTGTGTGTGTGCACCTCCTCAAAGACACACAAACAAGGATCACAAGAGCCATATCAAAGCCTTCACCCCCCACATAAAATGCCTTCTCTCTGCAGGGGGTTGTGTGATTGTTGTCCACCGTTCCTCTCTCTTTTAATGTCATTTCTGCTAAACACACCATCCTACACTACACATGTTACGCTTTCAAACGTTTCTTTCTTTTTTTCCTCCCCATTTTAATCATCCAAGCGTCAGAGAGCATAGCGCCTCTCGGTGGCCAAGAGGCCTTTTAGCATGTGTAAGATGCATTTTAATACTGCGCTTTCTCTTTCTCGCAACAGAATTTGTAGTGTTTTACTTTCACAAACAAAGCTCTGAATGATCATGGAGGTTACCAGGAAATTGGTGATTATCCAAAGACTAAACCGTCTTGCTGTTGACTTTTTCCTCCCAGTGCCCTAAAGTTCCACCAGTATACAGACCCGCAAGGTTAGCATATGGGAGTATCTCCCCAGCTGAGCACAACAGCCTCCACATAAATCAAGCGCACAACACGTCACCAGGCGCTGGCTAATAGATGTTTAACTAAACCCCCTTGTTTCAAACAGTTTGACCCCCCGGTTCCCCAAAACACAATGTGAGAACTCCCCACAGATTAGGGGCTGACCCTGAAGCTGGTGGGTTACACAGGCAATAAAGGACACATCTATTGTGCTCATTGAGGAAAGGGCTGGGGGGGGGGGGGGGTCGGGGTCTAGGAGGTGGAGACAGTGGCAGGGAAAAACATGCTAGTGGGTGGAGACAGGCTTGTTGTAACGACATCTTGATGGAGCATCCCTCCCACCCACCAGAGCTGCTGGCTGTGAATGTATTTTAATTAGGCTTTGTGCCTGCCCACATAGGGCTATATGGTGCAGACAAGGGACGTGTTAGCAACATGCTCACCCTTTGTCTACAGGGACCCAGTCACATAATCGACCTGTCCAATGGATTTATCCCCCTGGTCTGTGTGTGTGTCCATGAGACGTACATTGTAAGGGAGGCTTTTTGGGGGACTTTTCATGGCTTGGTTGCCATGTAAACCAGACGGCTATAGGGGTGAACTGCAAATGCTTGTGTGTCCTCCCCCCCCGTCCACCCCCCCCCCCCCCCCCGTCCCCCCCGTCCACCTCCCTCAAACACACACATACACACAGACGCGCTCACTCGGTAAAGTATACACACACACCCACGCATGTCCATATACGAACACTTCCCTTTCTTTTGGTCTGCAAGGCCCCTTCATGGCAGCAGAAGCACCATTCAAACTGGTTGTCCTTAAGAGTAAATTGGCTTTAATACTATAAGATCAAAATAATCATTTTACTCTAAAGGTTTATTTCTTTCTTTTCTTGTCCAAGTGGTCCCATTGAGAACATGATGAATGCATTCATCATCAAGGAGGAAAAATCATTTTAGTTTCTTTGGTGAATACACCCAGAGCCAGAGACATACTATTGTGTGCCTGTGTCTAATGTGATGGGCTGGAATGCATATTTTATTTTCTTAGTTTCTGACCTTGATCAGCCAATCGGGGGGGTGAAGCCTCTTCATTCGTCTTTGTGGGCCGGAATAGAATGTTAATGAATTGGCGCACTGAATATTAAAATGGGAACCCGCTTTCAGAACCCTGTCTGACTGCTGTGGCATGTCGAGTGCTTTTGGCGACCAGACAGATAACCAGGAAGTCTGTCTCACCCAGACCTCCCTCCCTGATTGGGTGAAACCCAGGACTGGAAGCCATTCCCTCCTTTTTCCACCAGGGTGGGCCTCTTCTCCCCTCTTCCCCCCAGCTCCCCGCCTCCACTCCTCCCCATAAGACCACAACCAAGGTTGGCCTGCTTGCAGCCAGCGCAAAGACCAGGGGGCCAAAAACACTTTTTTTGTTGTTTGGCCTCAATTGAGTGCTGTGATCCTTTCATATTTTTTTTCCAGGGGAGGAACAATGGCTCGTTTAAGGTGCTCCCGACTCCCCAGCCCTCCTCTGGCCCCGGAAGTGCTTCATTCTGTTGTGAGGGAGGAGGACAGCTGCACAGGCCTGGTTGTCTTTGGCCCCGCTCTGATTGGCCTGGCACGCTGGAGAGGGGCACGAGGCCTGATTGTTTCAAACAGAAGTGAGCATTGTATGAGCCACGAGGATCATTTGCTGGATAGAGGCAGTACAAAGTCAACAAAGAGAGGAAGGAGCCAACGGGAGGCTCAGGAAATGGACAGGAACATCTTCAAAGGAACAGAGAGACGGCCCTTCCGAGCTGACATGAAATATAGCAAACAGCTATAGAATATTCATTTTCCCATGTTAGAAAAGCAAAAGACCACCGGTTCTCCTTACTTTGTGGGATTTGCCACTTTAATGAAACGCTGATGTGATGCTTAGGGAGGTAATAGAGAGTGTGAAACCTAAATGGATTCCTGTGTGTCAAAGTGGCAGTCACCAGGAGGACTGATCTTATGCAGAGGAGTGTAGATGTGTGATTATACCCCCAAACTAAGGTCATCGATCAGCGGAGACAGGGGGATGTATTGATCAGCGTCACTTCCATAGGTTACCCTGTTAATGTGGTGCTGTGGTCTGTACCTGCTTGATTTATTGGGTATTTAAAGGAATTCCTATGGAAAGACAGAAGTGTGCTTATAAGGAGATCAATGGAAATTCTGATGACATGCAAAGCAGTTGGGTATTTTCGGAAACTCAATGAACCGTAATAGGAACCCTAATAAAATGTCCTTAATGTATTTGTAAGTAATTTTGTTATCGAAATGTAGCAATTAGTAACACATCAACAATCCCCCCGGAGCAGTTGCTTTACTTGGCCTCTCCCTGCTCCTCGTTTTTCATTTTTTAGCAGCACTGTAAAGAACGTCAGAAATCCACAGAGCCACTCTTCATGCACCTTCCTGTCAAGTAGGTCTTTTTTCCCTCGAGTTCAGATGGAAACCAACGTCTGATGGCACATCTGAGGTACTCTAAAAGAGACCCAGAAGAATTGAGAGGGACAGTATGTGTGTGTGTGTGTGTGTGTGTGGGCACAGATTAACTTCTGTAGCCAGACCTTCATGAAGATAGAGCTCGGCTTGTGTAGAACTCTGCCTACAGTGTCTCCAAACAATGAGAAACCTGCCTTTGTTTTACATTTCAGCCCCTTTTCCAATGGACACAGAAAAGATGTAAACTAAATGAAACAGCCGGTGTATCAATGGCCAACATCTGCAGATTATGATTAGTATTTGTAAATTGTGTCCTTGAAAGAGATTGCAATGTAGCCTGTCAGTCTCTCTTTATGCCAGTGACTCCCATCCTAGCGAGTTGGATGGCAGTGCTTTGTCCTCAGTATGGTTACAATTTGAAGGAAGAAATAAATAATCTCCCCTTATGTCCTCACTGCCCATGTGCGATATGCTGTCAGAACAAGAAAAGGGACACTATTATTTGTGCCGAATATGAATAGCTATGTTTGGTGCACCAGGTTTTAAAGGATGTTGGCCCAAAGGTCCTTATATTTCCCTTCTCACACTGCAGTCTGTCACTTTCCTCCTTCTTTATCAAGATGTTTCAGTTCACTCTAGTTCTACAGTGCGCTAGTCTGCCTCTTTAGCAGCGGCATTATCTTATGTATTCAGCTTTCAGCTCCTCTCCCCCGATGAGGCAAGGCTTAATTGGGCTCGGGCTTTAAAGTCTGTAGAGCTCTCCACTGACTCATAGAAGCACATTCACTGGCTGCTCATTCACCTCGAGTATGTGTTAGATGTACAAATATTATTTACTTTTATACTTCAAATCAAAAGGCACACTCTTTCCAGTACTCTGGGAACATAACCAGTGCTTGATAATTCATTATTTTGTTTTATAAAATTTTTGTTCTGCTTTTGAGTAATTGTGTAATCGACAAACTGTTAAAATATTATATAGACACACCACACAAAATAGACTTATCTAGACTAAAATCTATTTAGTGTTAAATGCAAGATTTGTGACACGGTTTTATAAAATGTAAAAACAAAACGTGTTTTAATTGACTGTAAGATTTTGCTAAATGATTTATTAGATTTAATGTCGAAACAATATCCTATTGAGACACACCTTCCATATAGAACCCATCTACTATGGGCCAGTCAGGGGACTAAGGACCTAGTGGCAGGCAGATGTTCTCTCCAGGCTCTGCAGTGTAACTGTAGGTTTTGCACCACAGCCCAACAGATGTACTGCATAAAGGATTTAATGACCCTAGACAAGGAGAAGGGTGTCTCTGTAGCATCCACATCAAAACAACCCCAGTTATTAGCATCACCATTAAACCCTGGGAGGAGCTGTCAAGAGAGGAGAGAGACACTGCGGGAAGAGAAAGAGTGTAAAAGAGAGACATTCAATGTAAGAGAGACAAAGAGAAAGAGAGAGAAATATACCTCCTTATCGCCACCAAACTTTTTTTTTTTTTTTTTACAACCTGCATATGTGCTGTTACGTGGAGTGTCTCCGTGCTGCTGAAGCCTATAGCAGCCTTTTCCCAGACAGGGGTTGCTGAACCGTAGATCTACCACTCTCTCCTCCCTTAAACCCCGAGCTTACTGGCAGACTCCTCCTCATTAGTTTTTGTCACTTGCCGGGTGCCTGGCGCAGGAACAAATGAGAGCACTATCAGCGACTGCCTTGATAACCGGCCTTATCTCATTAGGTTTCACATCAAAGTTAATCAGAGATGTGAATAGTAATTGGCGGACTAGACAATGCTGTAGATCATGGGGGCTTTTGTAGTGCGTGTCATCTCAAAACATCGGCAGGGCTGGTGCTGACAGATAGGCTGGGCCTGTGACGAGTGAGAGAAAAGAAGAAGGTAGAGAAGGGGGGAGAGGAAAAGGACTAGAGGAGGGGGGCGAGAGAGAAAAGAGAGAGGGCAGAGGAGTGAGCGAGTGAGTGAGAGAGAGAGAGAGAGCGAGTAAGCTGGCGGAGTGAGTGTGCGTGAAGAGAGAGAGAGAGAGAGAAGAGGGGAGGAAGAGAGGGGAAAGGAGTAATGGCAGAGGCATAACAAGCAAGCTGCTCAGAATTAATGAGCTTACCCAATAAGAAAAGAATAACCAATCAGTGTGTGTTGGGCAAATATAATTTGGGAATAATTGCTTGATTGCTTTTCTATAGTAGGCTGATTTGACCACACACAAGAACTGAGAATTAAGATGTCAAGACAAGAATTAATTTGGCAAGCAAGGGCACACAAATGTTTCTCTCTCTCCCCCACTCAGGCAGCTCGTAGGCAGCCGGTGTGAACCGGGAGTTGGAGCTGGAGACCGAGACTGCTAATGACGAAAACACAGTGCTAGATTGCGTATTCATTTCCCCGCCTTCATTTTCGATAAAGAGAGCCGCCAGTAATGCCACAGATGCTTCGATATCATGAAAAAGTGTGCGTATGCTAATGCATTTAATTGCCATTTTTGCATATTCCACTCTAGCGTCGATACCTAACTGCAGTTGATTGTTCCGTTTCCGTCCTCATTGATTTCATTTGGTGTGTGTGTGTGTATGGGGTGGGGAGGGGGGTTCAGGAAGGGAAGGAAATGGGGTGGAGGGTTTTGTCTGGGAGTAATTGGTGTGTTCATCACCGCCTGTCCCCAAACAGTGCTTGTTTTTGAAGTCTTCCCTCCTATCTCGATTGCCATTTCGTTGAGGTTTAAAGTGTGTCTTTCATTACTGCGCTACCTGCCCAGGAGAAAGGAAGCTCGACCCCCACCCTCCCCCCCTCTCATAGTCCTCTGTGAGAAACCACGAGGAGGAAATGTTTTTGTCCTCTTAACAAAGTGGCGACGGTCAGAGTGACATATTAGAGAATAACCGACAGGAAGACAGTGAGGAGAAGAGCTGTGCAGCAACCTCCCATAGATTCATAATGACCAGCTGCACCCAGACCCAGCACGGCCATTAACGATACACACACCAACACACACCAACACACACAGACACACACAGACACGCGCACAAAAAAAAAAAAACCAAGGGCACAGTATAGTCTCCAACATACACATGGCAGGGGATTATTAATAGTAATCATGGCCCCCGATGCAGGACAGAATGTAACATTAGCAGCCACATTTGGACTGGATTCAAGCGGTCCCCATTCAATTTATATTTGAATACGAGATGGGTACAAATCTGACCACATGCATATGAATCGGCCCATATATTTGCTCCCCCATGCGTCTGCTACTTAGCTCCAATTAGGCTGCAGCACACTGCCACTGTGCCACAGAGGCCGCTCACACTGTCTTAGTTATCAGCTCTCTGCAGGTTTCACTGCTGCCTCTATTCATTTTCAAATGGGAATGCGTTAGAGTGACTGTGTGTGCGCCTGTCCGCGTGAATGTATGTGTGTGACTGTGTGTGTGTTTGTTGACGTTATGTGACCAGTGGGGTAAGTAAAGGGAATAAATAGGCAGACGGAGGTCCTGTCAGGTTGATGTTATTGCTGCCCTGGGTTTGCCTGCGGCATTACAGGGGGAGGCACATTGCCACGTTCCTCAATGTCACACAAGCCGACACACACACTCGTACACACACACACACACACGAATGCTCTAGGTAAATGTACTTTGATCTTCGTTGCACCTAATTGAGTCCCAGGCAATGTCTCTTTTCCCACATTAAGGAATTTGAAAATGTTCGATTATTTCACTGGGGGATTAAACCTAATTTTCGTGTGTTCCGCATTAACCTATTAGGCTGGCTCATCTGCATTGCTAATGCCCAGGCAGACAGCTGTCACTGCTGAGGCAAAAAAAAAAAAAAAGAAGAAAAAAAGATCTTGCAATCCTTGAATGAGTGATCCCGGGCTGCGATTAGAGGCAGTGAACTTCGCTGAGCCCCCGTGATAAGGCTGAGAAATTCCCAAGTTGCCAATAGCTCCGAAAATTATCAGACTGTAGGAAAAGAAGAAATAGTGCCTTCCGGCTCACGGGCTTCAATCCAGGGTCTGCCCAGATTGACATTATTTAAAGCTATGGAAATGGGGACTGCCTATCTGGGGGATTGCTAAAATAAGAAATTCTCTAGCAACATTTTTGAATACGCTGACAGGAGAGGAAAGGGAGGCTGAAGAAACATATATCGTATATGCATTCTCGAAAGCAATTTTATAGTAATTTCATGATTTTGTGATATAATCTGGGTAAATAAATAAATAGAAATATTTCAAGGGGAAAATCCTATTCTTAAAGTCCTCATGAAATCCTTTTTGAGAAGCTACTTTCCCGGGAAGTGAAGCTATACATAGGCCTACTGTTTTATAACATTACATCCATTGCTGAATAGGAAACAATAGTTTGAGATGTAATTTCTTCCACTACAATAATTTATGACATCGGAATACAATATATACTGGGCAACATCTGTTTCCACGAAATGAATTGACAGTGGGTTGGATGAAAATAGTATTATTTTATGCCTTCGGTTTCCTGTCAACAAAATGAAATCCATGTTTCTTCCTAGTTGCCACAGCAATTGCATGACCTTCCAGGATGTCTTGGCAGAGTTGTCAACATGGTAGAAGCTTCACTGCTGGAACATTATCCCTGTTTAGCATGCAGTAGCACTAGTGCTGAATAGCGTCCGTGGCCGTTTTGCATTGCTTAACACCAATGAGGACATAGGGCAGTGCTTCACACAGCGTGAAGAGGTGTGTGTCTGCGTATGAAATCTGTTTGCGTGTATCCGAGGGTAGACGTGTGTGCGTGCGTGCGGTTGGGGGGGGGGTTGTTACACACAATGTATGTGTGTGGTGGAAAAAAAAGGGGGGGTGGGATGGTGGTGGTGGTGGGGGGTGGGGTAGTAGCACAGTTCCTGAGTACCCATTGAAATGAACACAAACATCAATCAGCGGCTGGCCCCTCATGTTGCCAGCCTTGGAGGGTCACACTGTAGTGGTCACGCACGCGCTCCTCCCAGGGTGCATCTCTGCCATCCTAATGATGGGCGGAATATTAATCCCGTCTCTGTGTTTTGATTTGCTTTTGTTTAAGCGGTATGTAAATGAGCAGCGCTCGTGCTGAGGCACCAGTCTCAGGGTTGTGCGAATGCGGCGCCGAACACTTCACTGGGACTAATGGACGCAACTTCATTGGATATGGTCATTATCGCCGATTTTCAAGTGCGGCGTGACCTCGGACATTATCACAATAGATCCTGTCACAGTTGTCATCTACTGTCTAATCATGTGTGTGAGGCGGGGGACAGTATGGAGTGTACTAAGTATGTCCACTCTGCCTGTTCAGATTAGATTTGACTGTGTTACAGCCCATAAGAGCTGTTAACACTGCATCGATGTCTCTGACTGTCTATGTTGAATAAAAATCAGCGTCAAAAACTTTTACCCAAATATTCGTACAATTCATGGCCTCTAGATTCAAGTGAAGATGAGAAGGCTAACATGACCCTACCAGACTATGTATGCAGAGGACCCACCGCACAACATTGGTTCATTGCAACATTGACTCTCCGCTCAGCGTATCCGTAACCCAGTCGTGCTGGTCTGAATGTGGGGAGTCGAGGGGCACAAAGGCTAATCATTGCTGGGGTTGGAACCCACAATCCTCCAGCCCACCCTATTTGACTTAACTGCTCCGTTTGTGCTCCCACTGATCCTATGGCCTTTGTGTACATTGTAATGAGTGCTGACATAATCCTGGGATTTTCCTGGAGACCGACCCCTGCACACCCCCCAGGTCCCCCGCCCCCATTCCTTGTTGGGCCTGGGGTTTGGCCCCAGCCAGCGAGGCCGTGAGGGAGGGAGAGATAGAGCTACAATACCCCCAAACCCCCATGAGATACTTACTTTTAGGCATGGTTTGGAGCTCTCTGTGATAGAGCTAGTAACCCATTTTAATCCTATTAACGCCAAGCAACAAAGGCTAAATCTGCAGCAGTCTAGGCTGGGTTCTGGCAGAATCTGAGGCTTGGTAGGGGAGCTGAATGCAGAGGGCGAGGGCTAGGGTGAGGGTTGGGGTTACATTGGGGATGGTTACATTGGTGCTGTTAAATTTGGATGTTGAATCACAGTCCTTGACAGTTAGTGATCATCCTTTCAGGAAACAATAAGGAGATCAAGGAGAGAGAGAGAAAAAAAATGACTGCACAAATGACATGCAGAAAAACTGAGAACAAAACACTCCCTTTTTTCCAGTTATGTGCTCAAAGACTTGGACCACCAATAACTCACTTGTGCAAAGTTAACTCATTCCGCTAACATCCATCTCGGCAAGTAAAGGATGCGTTGTTACCCGGAACAGGGTAATAAAAAGTACAGCAAAGGGATGTGCAGGAAGTAGGCCCAGTGCCTTGTGGGGGTTGGTACCTAGGGGTCACGATACAACAGGGGTGGTGGTGATGTTGGGGGGGGGGGGGGGGGGTGATTCTCAATGTGCTTTTGTTTGGGGACCATCATGGGCTGCTGGTGTGCTGGTGGTCCTCTCTCCAGCCCCCTCTGAGTGCTCTGCTTTTACACAGCTAGCATGGCAGCTTAAAGTCCCCATTGTGACCAATGAGAGGGGAGTGACAGGGCCCATACAGACAGAAAGTGTTCTTTAGCCAAACAGGGCAGGATATGACTCTTTAAGGGCCAAGGGTGTGAATGGACAATATCCCCTGCCAAGAATGAAGCTCTGTGTAGGAACATTGATACACAGTTTCCTCACTAGGTGTGGCCGTCCATCCCTCATGGAGGTCTTGTGTTCTCTGACGTCTCCTTCCGCCTTCTCCCCATTCCTTCCACGCTGCCCAGTCCGACCCCAGCCCTCCCCCTTAGTCCCTTAAGACCGAGTCAGTGTCAATAGAGCAGCGGAGCCTCATGTATGATTATAATTGTGGCTGTGGTTTCCCTGTGATGAAGTGTGATATATCATTATGCCACTGCAGGCTGTACTTTGACATGGGTCGTTAGTGTGTCGAGACCCAGCCAGCACCACACCGCACAGGCCACCAAGCCCGACTCCAGAGGGAATAGCAGGTTCCCTCGGTCATGGCTTTAACATCATTATTTAGATACCCCACCGCATAAAACACTGCTTTCCCCTCCTCTTCCACCTCCCGCTCCCTGTGGAGTATTCCCCATTGCAGCTTGGGAAGTATGCGCATAATCAGCGATCCTTGGGAGGTGATTGGTTTGTTGGTTTGATTGACGGTTAGGGTCCTGTGAACCTCCTGTGAGGTCTAGCCATCTCTCTTCCCAGGGCCGGGCCCTCTAAGCACCCTGAGATCCTCCTCTAAGCCCAGAAAGTCCCTTACACACACTCACACACAAACACACGCACACTCACACACACACCAGCCTGTAATACATTTATGTATGGGCCTGACCTTTCCAATAATGAGTTCACATCATAATCATTGACCTAAAACAAATTCACAAATGTCCACTGAGGTGCTGTGGAAGAAAAAAAGAGTGAGAGAGAGGAAAGATTGTGAAAGAGAGAGAGAAAGGGAGAGGGAGAGAGGGGGGAAGAAGATCAGTTGGCTTGACTAATGTTATCCTTGTGTATAGTTTGACGAGGGTATTAGCTAAGTGCTAATTAGATAATAGCTTGTTCGAATGCTCTGTGATGATGAAATCTCTTTGTGATAAAGATGCCATGCCTTTCAACCTTTTATTTTATTGATCAGTTTACAGAAATACACATGAAATTTTCACCTGTGACCTGAAAATGCTGTGAACAATAAACTATAAGAAAAAGACTTATATCAATAACCAAACATCATTTTACGGAACATCGGTATCATTCCATTAATATTTGGTGTCCTTAATAATATTATTATTGTTTGGTATAGGTTGCCAACAGTCTGATTATTTTTGCTGGGAAGGAAAGAGGGGCATGAAGGATTACAATAATGGTGGTGTTATGGGGTAATACTGACCACGTACTTCTACCACCAGAACATGGTACATATAATGATGGCTATCTAATATCAGATATCTAACGTGTAACACATGACCCCATGCAGCAAGGCAAATTGTTCCCAGAATAGTGTGTGCTTGTCACATTGAAAGAGAGAGAAAATAGTTGAAGAGAGAGTGAGAGTGAGAGTGAAAGAGAGAGACTGGCAATAGAGAAAGAGAGACAAGGTAGGCCAGAAGGAATCCTGTATCCAGGCTTCACTGAGTGTACAATAGCAGGGGGACCTCCACTACTGGTTAAGATTGCAAATTCAACTCAGGGAAGTATGCTGAAGGAATTGACAGGCTATATTGGATATGACCTCCTGGCTATAGGAATATGATAAGCACTTATCTGTTGGCACTAACAGAGCAGATTCATTCAGTGGCTTCCTCAGGCTGGGACATTGTACTTTGCTCCATCCACGAAACAGATACACACACACAAAGACACCAATCCACATACACCCACGCAGACACACACAGAGACGTGCACACAACAATAATGTTTCGTCCCAGAAATAATATCTTCACACAATGGAAAGAATGAGAGGCAAATAAGTATGGAGCCTATCCTGCACGTCAACCCAGCACATCCTCCCCATAATTAGCTCTCTTGTGCTGTTGTGTGGCGCACGACAGCCCCACAAAACAAGTGCTTCACGGCCACTAGGTATTTATCATCATTTCCACTAATACTGTGTACAAAAAAGGGTAGGAGACGCATTCTCCTCAGTTCACGGACAAACTCTTGTAATAATAGGCGAGGAATTGCATTTTTTTGTGTCCTGCAGAGACAGGACAGCGTATCACAAAAACAACCAGCCAGGCATATAGGGGCTCATGACAAGAGATCATCAGCGATTTAAAGAAGCACAGAGTTCTGGCAAGAACAGCATTCAGGAGGTCAGAAAGTGTACTTGACAGGAAATCTGCATACTGAGTGGGTCCTACTCCCGCTTTCATTTGCATTGTGATTTTTTGTTGTTGTTGTTGTTCCCCTTTAATATAATATTATGGGTGGGTCTCCTGCAGTTCAGTAGGCCTATGGCTAGGCTAGAGCAGATGAGCCTTGTGTATAGACAGTGCAAGGGCCCTATATCTTCCTGGGAATAAAATACCTGCTTTATTTTATACATTTTAACAACCGTAACCGCAACCGTAGTTCAGTATCTGCAAGGATGACATTTATTATACTTAAATACATGATAGATGTTTGATTTGCCAGCAGGTATTCCAAGTGCAATTTCAAAGAATCCTCCAGTTCATGTTAACATGGTTTTAAGGAACATTTCACTTTTCTGACGGAACAGTAACACGGTTCATATTGACATTATCTACACCAGATGAAGCATTTACAAATTATGTCATCTCACTGAAACACTTCCTGCTTCCCACAGTCTTCTTTTCCTAATGTTACTCTGATAGTGTTTCAGCACGAAAAGAAAACCTTACATGAAAGAGAAATGTCAGCTGCTGCATACAGGATCTTAATCCAACATTGGTCCCTAGGGAGCTTGATTAATGCCATCATGGTAATATACTCAATCTTACCAAGGCTTTCCTTTCAGGATGAAAAAATGGCAAATATGTACCCCCCCTAATAATCCGATAGTCATCAGCAGGCCTTCACATAAAACCGTAACAAACCAGAAACACACCAAATCACGTTATTGTCATAGTCACGCTTCGGCTGGCCCAAGGTGGGAGATTATTAAGCTGTCAGAGAAAGTGTGACAATAAACTGCTGTTTGTTCTTCAAATGACACATAATTAAGATGACACTGCCAAATAAAGCCTGAGATATCTTCATTTGGCCGACACAGAACACATACTCTAATACCAATCCAGGCTTTTACCATGCAGGGTTTACTAATCAAATCTATCTAGCCAGGAAGGAAACTCAGGGCTCAGATAGTATCGCCTGTGAGCTTTAGTTTTTCCTTCTATTCTGAACCTCGGTTGCTTAAAGTCTTCTTTGCAGACTTGTACATACAAGGGGAGGGATGGCCGTTGATGACAGGCGTCTTTTTAAAGGGCTTATTTCTCATCCGTTGTTTACATCGAGAGCGACCAACAGACATGCACAAACATTAATGAGATTAAGAGGAAGCGCTGTGCAATATTTATTAGGCTTGACAAACACTTCTGGGCTTAGTGTGCTGAGAACAGGACTCTCTCAGGGGGGCAATGCTGGCACTGGGCGGCCTGACAGAGGGACAGCTGTCTGCCATGCACAGACGGGAGCACCCGCCTTCTCTCTTACAGAAATGTTTAAAGCACACGGCTTTATGAATATCAGCGAATGTGCGTTTCGGTTGATAGTTAAGCGTGTGTGTGTCTACGTGCGTTTGTGTAGTGTATGTGTACCCTGTATGACGCATGAGCAACATCCTCATCTCTCACCCACTCTCCGCCGCCATCTTCAAAACTATCCGCCTCCCCAATTTTTCTCGCTTTAACAGCTTATAACTTAAAAATGCAAATGTGTGGATTGTTGTGATCATTGATGAGGACCTCTTTGTATTGTGTGTTAACCTCTATTACGCAGGATTACAGGGACAGAGGCATGCTGGCATTTGGTAAGTGTCACGGTGACAGCACTTGGTGCTGGAATGGCCGCCTGTCAGAGGAAGCTTTATCACAGGGTTTTTCTCCTCCGAGTGTGGACTAATAAGCCTAGAAATTACAATTGCATCCCTGCTGCATCCCTGATAGGCGGAAATAATGATATCAGTGCCCTACTAATCTTCTTGGCTCACCGCTTGGCATCGGCCTATTGAGGCACCTGTCATACTTGCGTCTGATGAGGTGAATTTAATCTCTCTGTCCGTAATGACAATGGGGTCCATTTTAATGTTAGGAATTATATTTGTCAAGGTTCTAGTCTGTGTCTTTCCCCCTCCCTCTGCCTTTCTCAGCACGTAGCCTGGTTGAAACCTTCCTGTCAGGCGATCAGGATTCCGGCATGCTGGTTGAATCCGACCCTGACATGGCAATGCGTCTCTACTCACTTTTCTCATTGAGAAAAAAAGCTAAACAAGTCATGAACAGGACTTTGGATAATTATTTTTATTGACTTGAGATATTGCCTGCTTCACAGCTAATCCAGGAATTTAAGACTTGGACGGAACAGATTTCACAAGAAACAAACTGGGCAACACAGGCTTTACTTTGTCACAGACATTTCTTCTGCTTTCGTGGGTTATATTTAATCCATCACCACATGGTAGTCATGAAGAAATATGCTTTCAGTAGCTAAGGTTAGCTAGCTGGGTACTCACATAACTGGTTGTACAGAAGCCTATCTCAAGTGGTAGAATTTAACTGACAAGGTTATTCAGATAAAATAGTTATTTGAATATTTATAGGGAAATGTACAATATTAAGCACATTTTGTCTCTTTAACTGCAACTGGCAATCAGTCAAATGCACAGACAGCACTAGTTTCCTAAAACACGCAACCATCAAACAAATCATGCAAGGTTTTTTTGACAGCAACCCATCAATCTGTCATCCGGTATTCTCTTTTCCTCCTTATTATAAGAATTGAACATAATCCAACCAAACATACAACATATTTACATTGTTGACAGTATTTAACATCCCATCCATAGCTAGTGGATGCAGTTATCAGGGAAGAACACATTACAGAAACAGGCAGACAGTCTTTCTCTGGCAGCCATTAATTTTCCTTGGGGACAAGTGATAAGACCGAGGTAGGTGGAGACTCATATGGGGGAGAGGAATGAATATCAAATGTGACTTTTTAATGACAGAAGCTTCCAAGGCCGTCTTAGAAGGGAAGATTCAGTGTCCTCTCTCCTTTTCCACTCAGCCATTGTTCCGTGGGACTGAGAGCACACAGCAGTAATAAAATAGACCTTCGCGTTGCAGCAAGAAGTAAAGAAAGAGAGAAAGAGAGTTGCGGCATTTAACTTAATGTTTTCCCACAAGTACGGCACCTGACATTTACACTACTGAAATATTACTATTATGTGCACAAATTCTCCAACTAATTGCAACCGATTGTGACTTTTCCCACTATGAAACCCCATCCTTCTGTAGAAAATAATCAATGTTGTGTTCAGACTTTGAGGAATTCATTTTAGAAGAGCAACTGCATTCAATGAAATTGAGCATTGATGAATGAAAAAGAAAACATTCTTGTAGAAGAACATCTGAATTGATAGCTAGTTCAAATGGAACCCAACCACAATTGAAAATAATTAGAGCCCCAAATCTTGCAAGCTTTATAAAGGTTGAATTTTGAACCTGAGTATCCTCAGAAGATCCTCAATATCACTCAATGTGAAGCTTGAAAGTTGATAGTCAGGGATGTCTAACTGAATGTCTGCCTGAATGTTTCCTGTGTTCAGTGAATGCCTCCGATAGAAATAGAGTAAATGTTTGGCCTTTTCAGTAGCGTCTGCTTTCTCCTCTGCTTGCTCGAGGCATCGATTGTCGTCATAGAAACTCTGTCATTAGATAAATGACTGCTTCCCCGAACCTTCAGATTAACTTGGACAGAACAATCAGCCCTATGTTATTTATGTCAGTGTGACAAATAATCGTTTAGGCTTTGCTGGACAAGAAACATTCTACAGTGTCTCTTCTTGTCCTGTTGAGGATAGGCCTAGGCTATAAATTATTGGAGGATCTGTATAGGGATAAAAACAAAGAAACAATACTATGTTCATTCGTTGAGTTGCTTAACAAAATGAACCAAAAGCTTAGTTTTGAATACAGCCTGCACTTGTCCATGAGAAAAGCCCATATCACCATACTAACGTCTCTGTCTCCATCTTCAACCTCCTCCTCAAACTGATTGCCTGTCTTCTTTATGCCCTCATTTGAAATCTGTTTGGCTTTCCTGGGAGAAAGTATTGTTTTCTCTGGCGCTACGCTGTTTGGTTAATGAGCGTGGTTAAGAACATCATTATATTTTAAGTATCATTCGGCTGTTCGCAGCGGGGCGTGTAGGAAATCTCTGAAATAATCTGTTTTCCTGTTTCATATTCAAAATGACAGCAACAACTGTTCCTTTATTACAGGGAAACATCATTAGTGCAGAGGGTCTTTGGTGTTTGGCAGAAGAAAAAAAAAATTGTAATGAAGACGTATTAACGACAGATAATTTGGTTGTTCTTCAGCTCGAGTTTGCCTCCCTGCTCGGCTAGTTGGGGTTTATTTGCATTGATGTGTGCTCAGAAGTAGCTTGCTTCTTGAACAAAGGGGCTGGCGTATGTTAAGTGCTTTTGAAATCACAAGCATTCCAGTGAGGAGGGCTGGCCCTGATGAAAGACTGTGAAATACAATGTGGAAATCGATTTCACAATCTTCCCATTTGGCCTCGCTGCAGTAATGCTCAATGTCAGTGTACACACGCTTGTGGTGTGCATGTCTGTACATTTAACATACTCACAATGAAGGACTCTAGGACTCAGCCCTGCTTTGTTAAGCCCTAACAAATTCATGCAAATTCCAGCTATGCTAAGAGGGGAATACATTAAAGACAGTGCTGTGCAGTCTTACATTTTAAGGAATAGATCGGGAGAGGTGTTGGTTGGATTAGACATGATGATCTGCCCTGTAAGAGGCTTGCTGTACAGAAGATGTATTTCAAAGCCACCAGCGACCAAGGTCAAACATAAGTTGCTTGACAGGAACTTCACCTGGATGGAAAATAAATATAGTATCTTATTATTATGTAATTGTATCTTATATGTGTTATATTCAACACAGAATACATATATATGAGAGAGATCTACATGTATACATGTACACACACACACATATATATATATATATATATATATACATTCAACACAAGGTTTGATCTAGAGTTCTGGAAAAATTAAAATCTGTGAAAGACATTAAAGTCATGCGTGCTTCATGGACCCGATTATGATTGTCACAAAAACAATGAAATGACAAACAAATCTATGTTCAGTTCCTAACAATCAACATGTTCAGATCGTCTGACAATAGCTTTTCTCTGTTGCGTCATCGTAGTCAGGAGCCGGCCCATCCATCTGTGCTGATGTCGATGTGTGTCTGGTGACCGTAAAGGAGAGCTCGACGTCTGTATCGTCACAAAAGAGGTCTCAGCAGGCCCTTGGTGATGGAGCACGCAGAGAGTGTGAAGCCTCGTCCACGGAACGCTGTCAGGACCATCTGTGAGGCTGGGTAAACAGGAAACACACCAGCGAACCATAAGGCCTCTTTCCTCTGCAGTCTTTGATTAATGATGCTGATATCCGTCAAGCCGTTTCAGCATATGTAATGCAACGACACAACAGCAGGCAGCTGTTGCATTTTCTATACTAAAGCGAAGGAGTGTGAGGTGGGGGGGGGGGGGGGGGGGGGTGCCATCAAAATGCAGGATAACTCTTCCTTCAGCAGCTTACAACGCGACAACGGAAGCGTAAACATAAACAGCGCCTGAGGCATGTATCCGTAACAAGGCCCTGTGAAGTTACGGCAGACACTACAAGTTTGCCTGAAGCTTTAATCAAAGTTTCCGCCATTAACCGAGTTTACTCCGCTTCAGATAATGGTGTGTGGGCTCCTTACTAGCTAGTGTTGGATCAGGACATCAACTCTGGAACAGAGGGTGAGTGAGGGGAGTCGATTAAAGACGGCCCTTCTTTCTTAATAGGGCTGTGATACAGAGCCATAACAGTGTTATCTTGGCTTTCGCTCTAGGTGGGGGATATCTCATTTGTAACACAAGCCAAGTAAATAAATAGCGAAATGAAGGCGCACAAAAGTGCCCTGGCATCTTTCACAACATCCCTGGGCACCTATTATGCAAGGGCAGGAGGGTGGGGGAATTATGCCAACAACAAATTTCTAATGATGACCCAATGATGTCTTGTTAAGCAACATTGTTTTTCTCTCAGATCCCTTTGTGTCTGTGCAGGCGTTCCCTCTTTAACGAGCAACTAGAAAGCAGCAGCGGTCTCTCTCTCTCCCTCCCTCCCTCTCTCTCCCTCTCTCTCTCTCTCTGCCTCCCTCACGTCCTTCTTCTCTTTCCTCTGCTCTCTTTTGCAGTTTACTCATGTTTGTGCCTCTGTTTTCCCTCCCCTCATGTCGGCAGCCACTCCGAGGGTCTGATTTGGCGCATGAGAACATGCTAGAGTGGGCTCAGCTCAGCAGGGAAGGGCCTTTTGATGCAGACCCCCTGGGAGCCAGGCACTGAACCAGCAGTACGTATCACAGATGTGACAGCTTTCATGTGACAGTTATAACTTTTCCTAATTAAAGTCCCAAGTCTAATTACACGCCGGCCTATCTGATATTTCTGAGCGGACAGGGACAGCCGGGCTTGTGACGGATCAAAGATCCAAGCCTCTGTGATTGGGAGGGTGGGTGTTATTTTGAGAATGCTGTACGGGGGGGGGGGGGGGGGGGGTAAGAGAGAGGGGGCTCTTCGTGCTCTGTCTGGGGTATGGGTTCACCTGGGTTGTGGGGGTCCATGAATGCCAAATGGCGAGGTCCATCTCATTTGCAATGACGCTTCTCCTGAATGCAAAAACTTAATTATGAAATAGAGAAAAAATGGTTAAAAGAAAGGGAAAAAAAACATCCCATAATTAGCGAGGCATCTCTCAGCACAAGAAATGGAAATTAGTCACAGTGTAATAAATTAGCCTGTGCATATATTACATGAAATGAACACCCTTGGGGCCTCGTATTAGCAGTTTTGGCCATGCACCCTCGTGTATCTAAATAAACCATTCACTCCTTGGTTATTATGGGCCCACAAAGAGACATTTCTCCCCAACTGCAGTGCTTTGCAGTTTGCCCACACAATGTCATCTGGGTGTGGTCTCTTTGTTTCTGTCCAAGGACATCAAATCCTACACCCCAAAGACCAACATTCAACATTGCCAGTGTTCAGTATGGATGTGAAATCACTGCACACTTGTGTTCCGTTACTATGCTGATTTGATCCATTTGATTTCTCTCTCACTCTTTGTTGTAACCTTGACAAACAAACATGAAATTTGACAAATTTATATCAAAATAAAGCACTATGCAGCAGCACAGTGAAATTAGATTGTTACAAGAAATGCTCGCTAATAAACAAATCATCATGATGTTGACTGTATTTGGTCGTTAAATCTCAGCAGCCATTTTGAGGAAAAGGGATGTTGATGGAGGTAGTGATGCTGGAGAGAAACCCACACGCAAGCGACCGTGCCACTGTTGGTTTTGATGAGTCTTATCCAGAGAGATTATTCATACTTGTCCTTCTGCTTGAATTAAAGCAAGAGTGCTGGAGCCTGTTAAAGCCAAATACTTGAATGGCTAGTGAACTCTCACCTTCTCGCGCATCCATTTAGTGTGCAAATGAAAGCCAAGTACAGTCAGTGGGAGCCATAATGGGCCTTTCTTCTTGCGGAGTGTGGTCATTACATACTAATTTCTTCTGGAGGCTCTTCAGGAATTTAAACACTTGGCTGGAGCGGCCGTCTCGTGCTGAGGCAGACGCATGCCTACCATGCCAACACACAAGGTGTTGTTGCTGGCCGTACTCATGTCGGCCGACTAAAATCAGGCTAAATTGAAGGGGTTGGTTACAGCTCAGTGTTGTTTGGATGAGCATAGACAGTATTTTGTGGAAAACAATCAAATGTCTTGCTCTCGATGTTAATATGAATCCTCAAACCTAAAGGTTTTACATAGTAATTTATGGTTCGGATGTAATCTTTCTCATTTATATTTAGTCAATCCCCACCCACAGCTTGGTATCCATCCTTTTCAGTATGCACTGCACTGTTCGGCTTACATTTCTAAGTGCGGAAGATCTTTCCATGGTGCAATAATTCTAGTTTCTGTGTTGGAGGGTTTATGCAGAACCCCCCCCCCCCGCAAAAGCCCAAATCTTGTATAAACTGAAGTGTTTTTTTAGGGTATATGTTCACCACTACAGACTGCATTATTTATATTTCAGATGAACCACAACTTCAAATTGATTATCTGCACTGTTGCAAGTAGCAGCAGCATTAAACAAATGTATTGGCAACCTGAAACCAAAGAAGAACAGTCTGAAATTGATTAAGATGAAGTGCACTTGCTGGTCAGGCTTATGCCACTTCTGAAATGCTGAAGAACTATGTATTATTCTTCAAAATGACACTTCACATGGTCACGCATTAGAATAAAGAATCAAAGATGAGATTTTGGTGTAAACAACAGTAGCTGTCTCTTAGTAATAGTCTAGGCTCTATACAATAGTCATATTTTACAAATAAAATATGTTTATATACAAAGCTACCACCTATATATTTCAGTGGTATAAAGTTTCCTACTACTAGTCGTCGGTTTTATGTTGTTACTGTATATTTCATTGTATAAATCCAATTATAGTTTGTTTAAGTTTACTGTGAAGATGTCCTTGGATAGGAAAGTGGCTTTTGGCCCTAGCCAACCCATTAGCAACATTAACCATCCCACATTATTATAGGGGAGTATTTTTGCTCCGCATTGCCAACTCAACATCAGTAGCACCCACGAGGCAGTGATTTAATTACGCAATTAGTTCAGTGGATAATTAAATGGTTTAATTAATAGCGACAGATTGGGAATTTGGACATGGTTAGTGACATGTTTAGCTAGCTTGCTAGTTAGTTATTCTGATACCCATCCACCTCTGTTCAGTACGGGTATGATAGTACTGTACATTCATTCCAAAACTGCATGGTTCCGAATAGTTGCATTAATTGTGTTATACACGCTTTCACAATCCCTAAAGATAATTACTTCAGTTTGGTATTTCTGGTCAAACACATTAACTGGTTAAGAAATGATTCTATTCTGTCTGCACACATAAGATGCGGTGTTATTACACAGCCTCAGCTGTTCCTCAGCTAGTGTAGTATTTACTTCTTCATGGTTGCTTTACAGTCATTATGCTAGTGTGTTCCAAGCCTCCCTCGTGCGATGAGACCAGATTTAAAATCTGGTTTAACGTCTGAATCGAAATTGCATTTTATTTGTCGGATTAGTTCAGCCTCGAGTTTTCTCATACAACTGCAGTTTCTCCTTTGAGAGTGAAACACTTCGTAAGAACCAGGTGAACCTTATTTACTGCTCATTTAGTTTGTCCTCGACCTGAGGTGTTTTGAGATGTCAACTTGTGAGAAGTGATGTCAACTGAATGGTCAATAGCGTGGCTTTTATAAATCAACAAAAATAGTTGTACTGGCACAGTCACTGGAGCATGTCGCCTTAGGAGTCGAGCGGTGCTTCTAGTGAGTGCATATTGTTTGCAGCACTTGACACAGCAGTGTTCGCCTGAGTGAAGCTGCTTGCTGGCCCTCAGCACAATGACATTGTCTTGGTTGCACAAGTAGAGAGGGGCTTGACAAAGATGCTGCTCCAAATAATTGCTGCAAGTGTATCGTTATTCATGGTCTCCCTTGCATACTGTTTGTCTGCGAAGAACTCGTTTCACAAGTTCACCGCAGAGCGCTAAGAACGTCATAATTTGCCTTGCGTTCATCAGATCCTGTACGTGGGAATCAACACTTGACCCCATTGCTTGTTTAAAACGTTCATTTGTGTATTGATTTGAGTGTGCGTCTGAAGCCTGAAATGCTGCTTCAAACTCCCTTGTGAACCCCAGCCACTATTTTCCATGCAGCTGTCACTGTCAGAACAGTCTCCCTGCCTGTCTGCCTGTCAGCACTGCCACACTGTGATTGAGACGTCAACCTAATCCATGTTTACACTGTCCTGGGTGTGTCATGTCTAGCCTTTAACCACACAGAATTAGTCTGTGTTTGACACCACCTGCAACCTGCCACTTGAACCCGTCATTGACTCACACCACACAAAGCACACATCCGGTAAACAGTCCTATTCCCACCAATGGCTGGAACTAAAAAGCCCAAAAATCACATGGAGGGGGGAAAAAGGAGAAAATGGCTAGAAATAGGAGAGGAAAAAGGCATGGATGGGCATCATAAGTGCCACTCCTTGAATTTCCTCTCTGTCTACGATCCTCCCTCTCCCTCTTTCTCCTCATCTCTCTACATACTCCTCCTCCTCTCCTCTTCCCAACCCTCTTTCTCTCTATCTCCCTCTGCCTTCCTTTCTCTGTTGCTTGCTCAGAGAAGCTGCCAGTGTTTACCTCTCCTTATCCAAGTTGCTAATCCCCCGCCAGTGAAAGACTCCACTAAATAGGTGCTGTAGAAAAAAAAAGGGAGAGGGACAGGCAGAGCCATTAGAGGAGAGTTTATCAGAGTCTCTCAATCTGTTATCACTCCTGTCCCTCTGTCCCTACCGCCAGCCACCCCCCCCCCCTCCCCTGCACACCACCCCTCCCTCCCCCACCTGTCACAGAGCTACTGATTATAGCCGGGGCCAGCACACACATCCACCACCACACACTGACACACACACACACGCAGACCACACCGTGTGCAGACACACGCACGCTCACCGGCATGCTCGCGCGAACGTGCGCGCACGCACACGCACACACACAGATGGCACAGCGTGTGCTTCTTTATTTGAGGGTGTGTGTTGAATTTCTTTGTCAGTGCGTCTTGTTTACTGACTGGGAGCATGTGTGTTTTACTTCAAACGTGAAATGTTATTTCTCTGTGAAAGCCAATAAAATATTGTTGTATTTATTTATTTATATTTTAAATTATTCTAAAAAGAGGAAGATCTATCAGAACCACAATGGTACTAGCAATTGTGCTGTTTTGAAAAGCAGCAGTTTTGTGCAGTTTTGTTGGCACTGGGGCCATGCAGACAGGCAGGAGGCCTTACGTTTACCTAAAGGATAAGTGTCAGAAGATCAGGAACATTCGATTGTTGCTGTATTAAGACATCAACTGCTGCACTGTGTGTGTGTGTGTGTGTGTATGTGTGTGTGTTTGTGCGTGGATGGGTGTGTTGGGTGTGCTGAGTCTAATTCTCATCTAGACTGCAGACTCAAATGGAGCTCTAAATTTAGGTGCTCCAACAATTACTTTTTCTTTTTTTTTATTCTAGTGCAGAACAAACCTGTAAAGATGGATGAAGAACAAAATTGGTCTTGTATTTTTTATATAGATTTAATAAATATTTAAAATAAATACAGTACAAAAATATTACCTATGATTAGTCATGGGATGAAAAAAAATTACAGATCCAATTATTTCCCCTAAATCAGGGACAAATGAGATATGGAGAAATGCTGTGATGTTGATAGACAACTCCTTGATCGCTGTTTCTCTTTGAACCCCAGAACTCATCTGCCCATCAAGGTTACAGCAGGGTGGTCATGAAATAAGCACTCCTCTGGATCTTGTGCTTGAGAGAGCAAGTGGGGTGGGTCTTCCAAGTTCCACCCCAGGCCTGAGCTGTGGGTTGAAGTTTACCTTTACCCTCTTCAAACAGACTGAGACTTGAGCCCAGAAGCTCTCGTACTTATCTCCCCTAAATCTGTGAGGGGTATTTACTGGATGTGCACCACATCTTAACAGTCAAGGTTATTTGCAGTAGAAGTATAAATACATTTTGTTTTGATATAGATTGATGGATGGATGAATGGATAGTGAAATAACCACATTGGTCCTCAATTTTTCCATTTGACAGTTAACGTTATTCATGTTCCTGGATTCTGCACATGTTTGTTGTCTGTTGATGCCAGATTTCAGCGTGTGTGTTGTGGGAGCAACAGAGAAATGGTGGTTCGGAGTAACATTTCTGCTGCACTATCCATGTGCCGTCATTTACAACTAATGGCTGTGAACACGGAGTCCGTGTTTACATAGCAGTGAGCTTCTAGCTCCCGGCCTGTGACAAATTATGAAAGGCAGGCCTCTGTAGCCAGGCTGCATTTCATTAAACTTTAACTTCCCTTATCTGTGGCGACAGAGGACAGCACAATAAAGGCTGACAGGTATCTAAAGATGTATGTTTGGACTAGGAAAAAGGAACCCTGAGAGAGCCATGGCCAGTTTTGTCGCCAGAGAAGGGACATATGTTGTCAGCTATAAAAACTGAAAGCAGATGTTGCTGTTTTACTGAGAGCGAGAGAGAAGGAGAGAGATCGTACAACACTGTTCAGGGGCACTTTGCATATACACATTGTTTAGCTAACAACACTTCCTGTCTTGAATGAGACAAACTCATTTTGACAGGTGTATCTTTCATCTGCTCACATGTTCAAGGGAAACACACCTTGAAAAACCGTGCAATATGCGATATTACTTAAAAACGTTATAACAATATTAGCCTGTTGGCATTGCAGCAAACATCGACACATCATTGTAAAGCCTGGCTAACATATTACAAATATAACAAAATTGAGGATGCATTGATGCTGTTTTCTAAATGTATTAAAGAACCAGATGAAATAACCTTCAGCTATTTTACTGCACATCGCAAGTTTATTCATTATTTTGTATTCATTTGATAATTCCAAAATGTAGAAGACAATAGTGGTTTGCTATACTCCAGGTCTATTTTGCTGTATTTCCCAGTAACGGAGATGCCCTCTCTCCTTTCCAGCATTACACAAGCGATGGCATAGAAAAGAAACTTGGATCTCAGACGTCTGTCGCATGAGGTTTATGTCTCAGAAGGACAACCAAACAAGGCCGACATTAAAGCACGATCAAATCTTCTGAGAGAAGCGGACGATTGATTCCATAGAACCTTGTCCCATCAAGGCCACCAGGTTCGACCCACAGATATTTGGAATGTGAAGAAGAAAGAGGTAGTTACAGCAACAAAACGCTGCCGAGGCAACCCATTGTGCGAGGCTGAAAGGACTTATCTACTGTGGGCTCTGCTCTCCCGGCAAGCAGCAGACACACTACCATGTAAATAAAAGCCAAGGGTGAGCTCACAACTTTGCCAGCATGAATGAAAATGGTCACAATAACATTACAGATGCACACACAAATAAAGTCGCCTATTCAAATCACCACGCAGCAGGCAATTTAATCTTCTTTTTTTTATTCAGCACTGCAAATCGGTTTTAATTTGTACAACTGAAACAAATGTATGTACTTTTATCTGTGCTGTGTGAATGCTTAGGTCAAACTATTGAGTGAGGTCAAGATCACTCACTTATTGCAGCATAATCCAAACACAATTATACATCTTGTTCGATTTGTAACTTCTAGATTGCGGGGAAAAAAATTCTGAAAACTGTTAAAGGTTCTTTAACAAAATGTTAAAGGTTGACTTCTTAGACTTTTTCTAAGAGCCTGGTTTCTGTAGCTCAATCAATAGCTATTGATTGACGGAAGCACACACGATCAGATAAAGCCAGACATGGCCTTCCCTGTGGGGGGTTTGAGCCAGCCTGGGGAGTGGACTCTGCATCTGCTGATAGCTGTGTCTGCTCCTGGAGGGATATAGAGGGAGCTGCTACTGCTGCTACAGCTGATGCTGCTGCTGGTGGTGGTTTTCTAGCCTCGCAGAAGCATCCTGCTGGAGTGAGCCCCTTCACGGAGGCTTTGTCTGAGAAGAGAGTAGCCGAGAGGGCCCTCTGACAGACTGGACAAGGTCCTTCATAGACGAGCACCACCAAAAGCCTGGAGCCCCCAGCCCATACCGTTTGAGGGATGCCTGGCCTAGCTACACACACACAGCACGGACACACACACACACCCTACGTGTGCCACCACTTGAAAGTCAAAGTTGTTTTATCCACTGTTTTGGTGTGGATTTGGGAGTTTGAACAGGGCTCTAAGCTCAAACACAAACAGTCTAGTCAGGAAGAAGAGGACAGCCATCTGGCCTGCCCATGAACTGTCTCTCCTGCCCTGTCCAGAAGTCCCAACACTCTGACTCCACTGATAAAAACCTGGAATAATCTGGAAAGAAGGATATATCTAAAAAGCAATACAAAAAAGGTAAAGTCGCATACACTGCCTGTTTAAGTTTGGAATTGTGTTGGGTTTCTTTATCTGTGGTAAGACATGTTTTCTTTTGTGGAAGGGCTCTAGGAGAATGGGAAAATATATATAGATGTAATCAATAATGAACAACCTTGAAAATGGCTGTAAACAGATGGGCCATTGAAAGATGGATGTTTTTGCTACCATATTTGTCTGCACTGCCCTCCACCCCCCCTCCCTATCTCCACACATTCTGTGCACACAGAAACACTCTTACTAACGTACACTATTTGTGCTTTTTTATTTAAAGGCAGGCAAAGAGTGTGTCTCCCATTTCGGACTCAGAGACTGTTAAGTAATGGCAGTTGTTCAGTCGATACCAACGGTGTTGTTTTTCCACTTTGTGGTTCTGTGTCTTTCAATAGAAAACAACATTTCTCCGGCAGATAAGTCACACCATGAGGCCCCCTGTCATGAAGTTTGAGATGGGTAGACACTCTCAGATAGAGAGAGAACAACGAGGAGGAGTGGAAGACGATGGAAAGCTGGAGAGAAGGGGAGGGAGGAGAGCGGAAAAGACCGGAACACGGTGTAAACTATGGTATTTTCTTCTCTTTTTTTGTCTGGGAAAAGGTTGACCGTAATGCAGTTTTGACGGTTTTTGAAATTGGCCTCGGCAAGTCCACAAAGGAGGGGACAGCGGCTCGACAAGCGCTTGCAAATCCATACTCTACAGACACCTGCTCGGCTCTGGAGAATCGTTAGATATTGACCTTCAATTCAGCCGGCATTCAGAGCTGATGAAAAGAGATAAGCACTCTAATCTGGCCGTCGTCTCCCGCACTCTCTTTATTGACTAGCTGACACACACTTATTTTAGCCGGAGCTTCTCTACGCTGCCACGCGGGGTATGATACATAAACCTAATAGACGTTTATTTAAAAGAGCCTAATATGAAAATTGCCACTAAAGACACATGAATCAATTTTTAAAAGCAAACGTAATTGGATATTCCGGTACACTTATTACATGTGAATTGGTGCAGGTCTTCTTGGATGACAGGGGAATCTGCTCGTTTCCCCCTTGTCTCTCCCAAGCTTCATAGCGAGACATGTTATTACGCCTCGTTTCTCTCTGTCAGTCGTAGCGATTTAACAGATTGTGAGTGCCTGTGTGTGTTTGGTACGGGTTTGCGTATCTTGCGACACGTGTGTCTTCCATGAGTGGTGCGGAGGTTTAACCCAGTTGGATCCTGTCCCTTACCGTTGCCTCATCATGGTGCTGCGCAGTGTTTTCACTCCGTACTCCGTTTGGAGGTTAGAGGTACTTGACGGTGAGTAGGGGAGTAGGAAGAAGCACCCATTGAGAGGCCTTAGCTTAGACAGGGAGCACTGATCCCCACACACAAAGTGTCTGTGTCACAGACCTTGCCATGGGGACAACTAAGAAAGTCCACTTTCACACAGAAACACACACACAATCACACACTAATCACAACAACAACAAATTGACGCGCCCTGCATCAGAGTGGTGTCCGGTCATTTTCACGTAAATATTTACATGTATATGAGCGACCCACATCTGAGAGAAATGGAGATATATTCAAATTCAGGAGAAATCCGTAAATACTTGCCGACAGACTGAGCTGGTATATTTATTTGAGTGACATTGTCTAAATTGAAGTTTGACACTCTTCACCACTCTAACCTTTATGCAAATGCAAAAACATCTAAATGTGATGGACAGAATTCAATTAACTGAGATGACAGAAAATAATCTAGTGAACTGAATACATCATGCAGTTGAAAGGTAACATAATCATCGTCGTAGGGAAGGGTTGGGGGGAGTGGTGAGGACTAGAGAGAGAGAGAGAGAGGGGAGGGCACTGTGGAAGTATAGATATAGTCCATTTCTCCCCCGTCTTATCGAATGCCACAAGCTCTATTTCTCCAATGCCTGAGTCTCCAGTCCAGTAAACTCTTGATCTCAAATGAGAGGCCTGAAACACTGTTGCTAAGCAATTAGGGGGCCTTATTGAGCGGCTGATTCCCGCCGTTCAGCGGCCATCATTACAATTTTGCCTCACCTAATAGACTTCCATACTGATGAACAGCAGCCAGCGGTCAAACACAAGGAAGTGGGATCTGGATAGACTGCAAATTATAAAGCCACACACCAACACCCTTTTTTCAACCCTAACCCTGCAGTCGGACCAAATCAACTGTTGCCGTATAGTATAAGTGTGTGTGTGTGCACGGATGTGTGTGTCTAAATCATGCTGGGACACTGTCAACATAGACAGCTCAATCTATATACATATATGCACACACTATAATGATTTACATGAACATACTTGCGGACCCTTTGGGCCTAGCCCTAATACCACTGGATGATAGTCAGTGCCCTTCTTTCAATAATATTATTTCCATTTTGATTCTGGCTGTCAAATTAAAGCAGAGCTATTTACACCATATTAATGAACACCATATTAATAGAGAGCATATACATTTCATATTTAAAACAATAGTCGATTAAAAATAATACTCTAATTTTTTTATACATGTTATTTAATAGCACTTGAACATTTACGCTACCGTTGATATTGATGATATTTTGAGGAAATCTGACGGTCAATACGTTGTAGATGAGCCAATGCAGGAATTAGCCGTACACAAAACCTTTCTAATTCTCAGTAGCTTTTTGTCTCTCCACTCACGGCAGTATATCACTGGCCAGGTGGGGGCACCCTTAACCAAGCTTTGAAACAGCATTTCTGTTCTTCAGGCAGCATCAAGGACAGAGGAGAGAATGCAGAAACCTGTTTTCACCATTGTTGACCATAAGACAAGACAACCAAAATGTGCTGTTTTTTTACCTTTTTTATAGCTGCAAGCCTGATCAACGATTGCACCAACACTGTGTCCAGACCTCCTCCAATTCAAAAACACGATAAGCCAAATAATACGTGATACTTATGTCATCAGTTCATTTCAGTTAAAATTTGTAATGCTTCATGCTTTACCTGACCAGAATTTCCAATCCAAAGTTTTGTCAATGGGAGTATCTTAAAGGATTTAAAAGCTTGTTTGCAGCCTTCACACAGCATGCCCTCTCAGTGTTGAGCTTTGTGTTGGACAGTGAGGAGACAGACAGTCTAGACACTAGGTGGCTCTGCGTCCTGTAGTGGTACAGGGGAGGTGATTATACTCTCCATTTTTCATATTTCAACAAAGTAGCTGGGAAAAGCAATGTCATGTATTTCATTATCGGTAAAAAAAGAAAGAAATAACTCAACTTACCAGGCTTTTACAATGCTTGTATCACTGATTAAACACTGAACCGTTTTAGGGCAAATCTGTGGAGTGGGTTGCAAATGCACGCTTGTCGTCTTGTCCCATTTATCCATCTGCAGTTCTATTACAGTCATGATTTAATCACCATCATTTCAACATGGCAACTAAGAAAATAGTCCTGCACTGAAACCAAAGCTGTAATGGATGGTTAAGTGACTCCTCACCAGATCTCTTACATATAATATAAGTTCCATTAGCCTCCAAAATGGCTACTGTATGGCATTTAATTAAATATAGCCTTTCAAAGAAACACGCGGCAAGCAATTTAGAGTGTGGTTACATTTGAAGCTTGCGTGAGGTTACTAGTGCTTTTAACCACTGCTCTCACGACATAGACCATTAATTAACATATTTAAAATGAAGTACGTTTGCCGTGCACTAATCATTCTCTAATTCACTAAGAACGGTAGCCTTTTAAACACTGGACAATAATCACAGTGGCAGGCCAAAATATTGCACAATCACTAATTAGTTCAGCTAAGGAATAAATATATAAATATATGTATAAATTAGCAATGTGATTGGATAATGGCTGCTTCTGTATGTTGGTAGGATGACAGTATGTTTGCAAGTGGAAAATATGTAGCTTGTGCACGTGCACAAACACACCTCACCAGTCTGTCAAATTGGAAAAAAAGACCTCAGGGAGGGCAATTTCAGTCCCAACATGTTTGAGTTTTTTTTGCCAGGTTTAGAAATTGAGCTGTCGCTCCAACTAACTTTTGAGATATTTGAAGAAAAAAAATATAAGGACACTTATTTATTATTGACTTACTTGAGAAGTAGACTCTAGCATTGCCATTTTTCAAAACCTATCATTTTAGCCCAGTCTAGTCCAGTCCCGCTGGACCTACGGTGGCGGTAGAGGGACATTTCCCCAGGCCCAGATGCACCATGGGTAATGGTTTGTCTCCTCAGGTATAATGAGGAGTTCCAGTTTCGGCTGCTGAGAGGGAGAGTGGCAGGCAGCACTCCAGCCCTGACCCCTCCTAATCCTGAGAATCCATTCTGGGCCGACTCCAGGCTTATTCCCAGCTTTAGAGGGGAAGAACAGGGGCCAGCTCTGGCTCCACTGGCTGTGGTGTAGGATCCTGTATCAGTGACCCGGAGAGAGAGAACAGTGCCTGGACCATTCAGCAGGTTAAGCACTGCTCTCTGAGAGAGGGGTGACTCTCTCTTTTTTCTCTTTTATGTGTTCTCTCTCTCTCTCCCTCTCTCTCTCTCCCTCTCCCACACATACAAATTGACTCCTTGCCTGCCTCCCCCCACCCCCACCTCTCTCTCTGTGTCTCTCCTCCTCTCAGTCTTCCGCTTTGCTCGCGGTCTCTCTCGCTCACACTCCAAACCTACCTGCAGAGTAAATGACACATGAGTCAATGACTCACGGGAGCACGTGGCAAATACAAGTCAGCGCTGAAGAGGAAAACAGGCATTCTCTCATCCTCATCCATCATGTTGAGGTAGACAAGGTGTTTCTTGTTTGTGCAGTTCTATGGATGACAGCACGCGGCAAACAGTGAGGTAGGACAGTGTTCTTTCATGGGAAGTTTAGGGCACCGCTGTTGGCGGGAACACGCAGCAGGGGAGCTTCGCTGATGGCCGACCAATGCGCGCAACAGCGCAGCCTCTGAACCCACCTCTCTCAAGGTGGGCTTTGATGCTCACTTTAATTGGCCGAGATGAACTGTTGCTGTGGCAATGGGGATGTGGTTGCCCCCCCTCCACCCACCCACCCCTCCCTGCCCCTATTTAGGTCTGCTCCGTTTGACACATGTCCACGTGTGTGTTCATCTACGTTCAGTCAAAATAAAAGAAAGAGACAATGAATCAGCCACAACTCTGCCAAACTCTTTTTTTGACCCATTCTTCAACCCCAGTTTGGTTAGCAAGCAGAGAGGACTACACAATGTAACCAGGCCTACAGTAAAGTACGTGTGTGAGTTCATGACTTACAGAGAACAGAGACAGATGAGCTGGGGTGGGGTGGGGAAGCTGGCAGCATGTGCTTTCAGCCCTTCCCAGCGGACGGCGAGAGGCGCCGTGATGAAGTCAGCTGTGGACGGAGGATGTGTGGGGCGAGGTGGGAAACTGGAGGTGGTGGTCGGAGTGGAGGATGTTGTAGCGGTTTTTGTTTCCGTAGCCCTTCACTTTGTAGAGTCTGACGGCTGGGTCCGGGGGCCTGTGGGCTCTGCGGAGGTGCCGTGGGTGAGTGGCGCTTTGTTTGACTTCCTCTCAGTGGAAAGACACCAGCAGGGCCCAGTAATGAGTCTGCAAACAGCGGCCACGAGGAAGAGAAGACGTGACGTCTCTTGTGGTTTAACTGAAGCGAAGCGGGGACATAGACCCAACGCCTGATGTAATGAAACATCCCTGTCCCAACTAGGATGATAATGGTGGTGATAATGATGGTGGTGATGATGATGATGATGATGATGATGGTAATGATGACGATGATGATCGTAATCATGATGCTGGGTCTTCCTTAGAAAGTCGCAGTAAAAAAGTTGGATATAGAGTAAAGCTTGCCGTTCACATTTCTTTTACCAGTCAGTAATGTTACTCGTTGTGTCCAAATCACCGACACCAACAGAACATAATTTCAACACCAATGTTTAGAGTGTGTCATGATGGCTGCTGCATATACATAAACGCTAACACGGAAAAGTAGAGTCTAGCTCAGTCTCAGCGCAAAGTAGCAGCAAGCTACTTTGTTTATTTGCATACAATTGGAGTGAACCCTGTGAAAATACCGTGTCTCCTGGCTGGCGTGGGCCTCGCAAAAAGCACAATGATTGATTACGACAAATAACCAGCGCTGCAGGATCTGTCGGAGATCCTCTGCTTGCTGCACACTGTACAAGCCCCGAAGCTGGGGGAGAGAAATTGTTCTGCCCAAGCACCATAAAAAAAAAGATTGAAACATCGGCGCTGTGAATTAGCCACACAGGAAGCCCCCTAAACCCCTTGTTTTATTCATGAGCGCGCTGACTAGCCGAGCCTCAAACCCCCCACGGTCTCACCCCGCCACATCAAGGTTGCATGCCGCGTCATTCGCCGTCAGGCAAGGTTGTGTGGTTTGCATTTTATTTGATGTGCCACAATAACAGCACATTAAGCAAGCAAAAGGGATTAGTGGCTCGAGTCATTTGGATACCATAAATAAGTTGCGTATACGGTCACACAGAGAGAGAGGGAGCAAGATGGACGTAAATAGAGAGAGGAGAGGGAGACTAGGCCTGCCGCCATGTTGCGAGGCTATAATGAGAGGACTGTCATTCAGCACATGAAACGCTTCTTAAAATGTCGGCCAAGTTACATTTTTGGGGGAGCTTGAGGGGGGAAATGAGAGATGGAAGGGGGGGGGGGAGGTGAAGAGAGAAAGTTTGCACATCTGCTGAAGAAAACGCATTGTTGTTGATAATCCTTTGGAAATTGAAAGAGGGAGAGGCAGCGTCTCCTAAGGGGGGGGGGGGGGGGGGGGGGGGGGGGGGATGTAGTGGACACACACATAGGCCTACACACCCACCCACACGCAGCTTACTGGCTGAAATGCCCTACAGACAGAGAAGTTTGATGATAGCCATGGGGGGTTCTGGGAATTGGGGCCGAGAGGGAACAGGGTGAAGAGGCCACATTTCAGGAAATAAAGTAGTGTGTGGCATAAAAATAAACTTGAAGGTCCTCAGTGTTTTCCTGACACTGTTTATTTCGCTGTAACAGACATATGCTGGAAAGGCAGTTGCTTGAGGCGTCAACTCTAGTAATGAAGGCCGTTCTTGGACGACTGCTCCTATTTAAAACATGAATTAGGCAGCTGAAATCCGCAAAAAATCAGGTGTAAACATTGAGCATGGTGTTGAGCTAGAACACAAACACATAGATACATGTACAAACACACACACACCAACATGAAGATGCTTAAATAGGCCTGATACTTAATAAGCTGGGAAACAAACACAAATGAGTCACTTTGCCAATGAGAGGAGAAATAATTGCTCTACTTCCCATTATGCTAATAAACAAGCAATAATGACAAAGTTGCGACTGTCGATAAGAATTACTCAGTAGGAGTCCATTTCACACGTCTTCATTTCCCTTCCCCTTCAAAGCCATTAGATGTATCTCACAATGTCAAACAACAACAATATACAGAATTTATCACGGTGCAGCCCGTGCATATATTTGGGAGACTTTGGATGTTTCCTAATTGCCCTCTCTGAATTTAGCGAAACAGGCTCCCAGTCATTACGGCAGCCATTGAAGTCCTAATGAGTGGAATTGTTATCTGAAAGATGCCCCCCCCCCCCCCCCCCCCCCCCCCGCTGCGAAACCGCATTAGATCCAGACAGCTCATTTCCATTCCCCCTGTCATCTCTCTAGAAATGACGTTCAGTGCTTGAAACTGTTTATTTCCAAATTCAGACCTCCTCCGCCGTAGCCATCGGCTTCAATTACCAGTTTTCCTGAGCGGAGCCATCAGGCAGCCTGACACTGAGGTCCAACCTAATTCCCACCTTCTCCAAAGTCAAGAGCATAATGTGCAGATAAAAAAGGTGGAAAATAGCCTGCTGCTCATTAGCATGCAGCCGCTGCCTGTTCATTTGCTTGCTGCGAATGAAAGTTCTGACACTCAGGGCCTTGTGCAATATGAGAATAGTCCTCTTCAGACCGTGCCGTGTCCTTACTGCAGCGGAGAGGTCATCCGCAGTGGCACGCTCCGACTAACCCGGTGAGGTGCTCTCGGCTGGCCTCGCCGGGGAATGGGTGAGGGGGTATTGGTTCTGGGAGCACCTCATTACCTGCTGAATCAACATATTATTGCCATGTTTCACCCGGCAGAATTGTTTACAAGTGTCTTTAGCGCGGGCAAAAGCCTGTGCTGCCAGGGCACGACCACACTCATTAGTCTGTGACCCGGCGATTATGTGTTATCTGATACGCTGCTATCTGGCTTGGGTGTCTGACCAGGGCCACTGGCCTGCATTGGCCCAGGCCCATTACCGTCCCTTTCTCTCGCTCTCTGTCTATCCCTCCCTTACCCTTCCCTTCTCTCCATTCATCCCTCTCTCTCCCTCTGTGCTCCCTATGAATGTATCCATTAGCCCGCCGATGTGTAAATTGTTTTCACCTGCACTGCGGGCAGATGGGGACCAGCGCTGCCGTCGTGATTTCCTATGCATGAGCTTTCTAATCAGTCGGAGAGTAACACGATTCCCCTGCTCCTCTCGCTGCTCCTCGCAGGAGAAGGGAAGTCTCTCACACACACACACACACATACATTGGCTCCCACATTCACAATCTGCAATCAATATGCATGCTGTGCTGTGGGGATATTGGTGCAGTGGTGGCGGTGACAGGGTTCATTATATGAGCTTGCCTGTGATGGCTTAATTCAGAGAACAGAGGCAGGTCCTGAGCTGATCCCAGCTTCCACCATTCCCTATTCCAGTTCAAATTGAAGGATAATTTGACCTGGGAGACTAAACCCACATAAGCGCAACATCCAGAGCTGATGTCAACTGAGGTGTGACCCTGAGAGAGTGGGGATGCGAGGCCTGCCTCGCACAAACAAATAAACGCAGCCTAATGCCCTAATGCTGCTGTGACACATGCCGTCTGGCTCTGTTGGAAGAGGAGGTCAAATTGGCCATGCAGGCTGGGATTGGCTCTCGCATGAGGGGAGAGGTGCTTGTTTAATGAGGGTTAGTGTGCCTTCACATGGCAATACGGGTAAAATATGATGAAGACTTTAAATTACATTGCAAAACTTTATGATTCATATTCCACAAGCAATACAAGTAAATAACATACATTGTAGTGTATTTATATATTTCATTTATATATATATGTACTACTATGTTATATTACTATTTATATATATGTACTATATGTACTATATATGTAGTTATGTATATGTACTATTGTACAGCAGCTTTTCAGTGTGTATTCAGGGGCTGTATACTTTCAGAGAGTATCAGAAACACAGTAACAGGGTAGTAGGAAAACATCCAGGAAGAAAGAGAAAACATGGTTGTTCTACCATCATTAATGGACTCACCCTGGTGTAATGACCTCTTACATGACAGCCAGTTTACCTCTCAACAGCAGACAGCTTGTAAACATGGAGGTATGTGTCCCCTGGCTTAACGGGGTCAGACAGACTGCCACCCTGGGAGGAAGCACCAGCTCCCCCTGACACCCTGTCACTGTCACCTCCACACGCTCTGACAGTACTATCTCATCATCTTGCCACACACACCCCGCACACAAACCCCGCACACACACACACACACACACACACACACACACACAGTCACACAAGCCTAAGAACACCAATACACACGCACAAATGCACAATTCACAGAAATGCAGTCCCTCCCCACACACACACACACACACACACACACACACACAATATGTCACAGTTTACTGCTGTCAGCTGTCAGTCAAACTTCAGACTCACTGCCTCATGTCTGTCTGAGGAGGTGCGATTCTCTGCTTCCTGTTTCTCCTACTTACACAGCTCACTGTGCACAGCGAAACACTGAGCACAATGAGAGAAAACAAAGGAGAAGAAGACAGAAGGGGAGAGTGAAAGAAAGGACAATTGGGAAGGAATCCACTTATCAACCTGTGACACCGAAAAATGTGAACGATAACAAGAGGGCACTGTTCTCTTTACCCACAAGGCTTGTGTTTGATCCACACTAAAACCATTGTCCTCTCAGACAGCACTCGAGACTGAACCGCTGTTCATTCAAATAACCAACGAGTGCAACATCTTGGTAAATATGCTGCCTTCTTTACACATTTTATTTTAGAATACAAATGGTTATATATATATATAGTGAAATACATATATATATAATATAATATAATATAATATATATATATAATATATATATATATATAGTATATATAATATATATATAGTGAAATACAATCCTATATATATATATATATATAAATATATAAATACTTTCAACCAAAGACCATTTTTTTCCATTATGTTATAAATGGGTGCATTCTTTTTCAAAGGTAGGTCATCTGACAATAACACATCCTGCTTTTAACACTAGTACTTCCAAATCTCACCAATTTGGAACAATTAAACTGCTTTATATTCAGGGGAGCACATGGCTTCGAAGCATGTATTATCCTCTATAATTATCCATGATGAGATGGCCATCCTACAGAATGCTTTGTTTTCAAATTAGCTTAAAACCACACCCCATTCATCGCACATAAGGACTACTCCCCAACACAGACGTGTTTATAGAGTATGACAATTATTATAACTGGCAGCAATGACACAGCATCTTGACATTAGTTTCTGAGATACTCTGTGTTCAATTCTCTCTTAATCTTCTGGCATGAAGAAAAGCTTTCAGAAAGTCTTCCTCATCAGTCCCCCACTCCATTTTACTTTATCAACTTTACTTGCCATGAAATTAAAGAGGTAGGGATGGGGGGGGGCGGGTGCACATTTTATCCACTTGACAGCACTTAAGTAATTGTCATACTCGCAAGCCGAAATATGTGTGCATACGATATAAGCCCATCCGCAAATACTCTCACACACATTAAACTATTGGGTGCATACTTCATGTATACGTAACCCTATTTTCTACCACTTTATTAATCTTTGTCTGTTTCTCATAGACTTGACTTGAGTCATTAAAAGCTCATTTGAGGGCTAACCATATGAACAAATGACCAGTGAAATACAATCCTGTATCACTGACATATGTTGTCATATCTTGTTAAGAAATGCTGTTCAATGTTTCCCTGCTAGAAGAGTGCCATGATAGAGGACCTCTCACACTTTCCTTTTTAGTCTCTCCAACATATACCTTTTACATACACCTTAAACTCAGCTTTGGTGAGAGAAATCCAAGACAACCAAGCTATGGAAGAAGACAAACAAACATGTATCACTGGAAAACCTTGCCAACTGTTCCAAGTCTCACATGAGAAAACAAAAAGGAAAAACAATACAGGTTTCAGAAAAGAACATTTCCGGCACATTCGTACAAGCTGTTTATCAAATTATTAGCCACACAGATGTTTCTCTTTGGTTAGCAGCTGAACACAGACTCTGCCAAGCATGAGAAACAAAAGGTCTAAAGGAATCGGAAGAGATGTGCACTGAATATCAATTTAATTTACTGCCGTTAATTCTAATGCAAATGATGACCCCTGCTTAAGGCATATCAATTATCCCCCATACTGTATCTATTCTAATGGCTGGCAGACAGGGTGAAAAGGATGAATGATTTGTTACGGAAACAAAAATGCAATGCATGTTTTATCCTTTTGACGACAAAGTCCCTGTTATTAGGTGATAAACTGATAAAGCATAACATGTTGGTTTGTAGAATGTAATTATTGTTATGTTCATGTTTTGTCTTTTCAGAATGGTACTGTTTTGTTTGTATTAGTTACATATTGAGAATTAAAAAAAACAAAAAAACAATTCAGGCTTGATTATTTTGCATATATTAAACATGAAATACATTTCAGCATACATTAAAAGTATTACAATAGGGACTGAATTAATATTCTTGAAATAGCTCTCCCTCTGGATTAGCATAACAGTATGAGCATAACTTTGATAGAATGGAGAGACTAAACAAATAAGAGGTTAAATAAAAAATAAAGAGACCATCTTGTGTTCATCATTAGGCTAAATAGAATCTACACACTGGACAGTTTTTCTACAAGCTTGCAAGGGAAAGTAAGTCTTTAAGAATATTCATTACAAAATTCATGCCTGACAGTGTAGCCAAGGCTGAGCAATCTGTGTAAACTGACATTAGAGAGCTGTCAGGAGTGAACTTTGTAAATGTACTGTGTGATCATAGGATAATACATTGGCCAGAGTAATGAATTGGTTGACAGATTCTGGCTGCAGTCTGATAGTACAAAGTTGCATGCCAAGTGTGATTTATTATCTAATAATAATCACTGATATTTAGATCCAGGAGATTCAGTTGACTCATTAGAACAGCCTTCTAGATAGTGAGGCACTATCAAACTATCTATGTTTTGTTACTTCAAAATACAAATTATGAATCTTTTTGAATTTCAACCACTGGAAAAAAAGAACCTTGGAAGATATTTTTCCTATGCCAATTTGACATTGGTTAAATCAATTACATTCTCCGTCTCTTAAAGGCTCCATTCAGTCACTCAGATTATTCAGATGAATAATGTCAGTCATTTGAATGATGTTTTTGAGCTATATTTTGTAATCTAAAATGTCTACAATGTGTTTAAGCGTTATTCTTTCTGTGTGGAAGTGTTTAGAATAAATTTCCATATACTGTGTTGTTTTGTTGGCTACTAAAATAAGCATGACAAATGCTGACATTCATACTGACAATGTTTGTCCAAAGCGTTTACTCAAGACACTGAATTGTCCTGTAAGGTTTGAAATCAGACTTCAATAACGTGCTATGCAACTGCATAGGCATGACAAACATGATTTCAACGAATGTCGCTACAGTTGTGCGTTTTGTGCAAGTTGACAAAGAAAAAGGAGACTATGTTATGTGCACATCCATCTTTAAAGGGCTTTCACAAGCCGTCCCACTGTTCCAGCCATGGTTCCAGCTCCCTCTTGCATCATTTCCCCCTCGTGCCGCTGTTTTACCACGAGGGGGTTGTTATGGGAACTGGTGCTCATGGCAACCAACGAAAACACGTTTAGGTTGTTATGGGAACTGGTGCTCATGACAACCAACGAAAACCCGTTTAGGTAGCGCGAGCTTTTCGCCGGGGTTTTTAAAATACCCAAATCTGCCCAGTAGAACCCCAAGAAGGAGGACAAACATGGCTTTTTGCGATAACCTGTATTTTGAAAGAATAGGAGGTATTCAACAAAGCATGCACAATAGGTGAGTACAATTGTTCCTTTTTCTGCTGTATCAGAAGGCCCGCAATAAAACCACGGTCTATAGTGAGTGTTTGCCCGACGAAGAGGTCTCCTATGCGGCTTGCTGGTGATGCTTCATCTGGGTAGCTAGTTAGCTAAGCCGGCTAGTTTGAACTGGCGATATTTTCGTGCCAATGGCAGCTGCGCTAGACATACAAATGCACAAGCCTCTGTGTTGTTATCTCATGTCTGCTTAGCTGTTGGTTTGCTGTTTATTAATCTTGCTAATATCAGCGTGTGCTGTGTGTATCGGAACGAGTTTGGTAGCGATGCTAGTTAGCTAGCTTGGCTAGCTCTATTAAAGTGGAAATCAGTTAGTCAGTTGACTGTCAAACAATGAGTGGTGTAGTGAGTTATTATATCTGCTAAGTGTTATTTTGGATGTGTTCATTAGGGCACACTTTAATGACATTTGTGAATGACATGAACTTTAATGACATTACACACGTACAAGTACAGGGTAACGAAATTATGTTTACCACTATATGCATTCAATTAAGAACTATCGACTTTCGCAAATTGTATAAATGCTAAACTTGCTAAATTGCATTGCGATGTCTGGTGAAAACTTTATATGTCTCTTAACTCTTGCAGGGAGAAGAGGAGACTGGAGTTGGAGAGAGAGCTGTTTGCCTATTCTAGATCTGACAAGCGAATGTAAGTTTTCTAGCACCAGATTCAGTCTGCACACTATCACAATAATACAATCATATTAGACTTGGCTCATTAAACAACTATATTCAGGATTGTGTTTGTATGTACTTATTTAGGTGATGGGCTAGTCTTGTCCTCATTGGAGTAAATGCATTTGAATAATAGACGTTCACTTCCCATAGCGCACAGTTAAAGTGTGCCAAACTACAAAGTCATCTCAAGGAAATCTGTGAAAGAGAGAGGCGAGCGAAACTGAGGAACCAGGAGTTACTGAGAGACGTGGAGCGCATTGAGACAAGCATGCTGGACCAGCATCATGACCATAGCTCCCTGCATCAACACAAGGTGCCTGCAACACCCACAGTGACTCTCCCCATCTGTACTGTTGCTTTCATGTTTCTGCTTTTTCAACGCAAATTCTATGGTCCTCTGCGAACCCTAGTTGTTCAGAAAGTCAGAATCAGCATACAACGTAGCAGAAACCTGCAAAAGTGTCCTGTTTAGTAATGTGTTGACTCTTCACTGTTCCAGCAGTAGGAAAGGTTTTTAGAAAATACGATAGGCCTTCATGTAGCATCCTTACTCTCAATAGTAGTATTATGGTCTAATTGTCACACTGTGGGGATATTTCATCTCATTCGCTTGATGTAACAATAGTAAACACTCGAATGCTGCAATTTATCACTGCTAGCAAATTAACAAGAGAGAAAACAATGAGAGAGTCAGATTATCACTTAAAACTCAACAACGGTGCTCAACATCTTAATATCAAATTAACAAAATTGGTTAATTATAACTCGCTAAATTAATTGCCCAATATTGAGACACTAAAGTACCCCAGAGGTTTATCCCCCCTCCCCCTGCTGTTGCTTTGTTTCCTCTACATGCTTCATGAATCAGACATTTGTTGTTATGTAATTTCTTTGTAGAAATGTATTTCTCAAGGTAAAATAATTTAGATTTTTTTTTGTTGTTGTTCTATCCTATAGATGAATAGCAACCTCCTAAAAGTATGGCTGTGCCTACCATGTACGACAGACTTAAATCTTAGTTTGATTATTTAAAATAATCTGAACACCCTATAATAATTTTCTGGATTGTATACTATGGTAAATGGGATGCCAAATGTTTATTTAATGGCCTGTTGAAATAGTTGATCTTTATTGACGCATACAGTACCGTTATTTTCTAATGATAATAATCATTTGTAACAATCACATTATCTCTCACTGGAAAATTGGTGGAAATTGATAACGATTGTATTGGCGTTTTTGATTAACAAAAGTCGCCTTTTTATGTGGAAATTGGTATTGTTATGAAGAAAAGGCCTTGGCTGTTTGGCTTAATCCCTTTGCCCTTAACTGCACCATTAGACTGTTTAATTGGAGTTGGGATTAGAGCAGTCAGTCTGGTTACTCAGATAATTGATTAAGAGTGTTGGCAGCCAGCGTAGAGGACACTCACTGGGGAATACACACGGTGACTGGTGCAAACGTTTTGGACACTTTTGTATTTCCTCCCTCATGTTTGCAGATCATGTTTAATGCGTTATTAATGTTTTAAAGGAACTGTTTGTGCTTACCCATGTCTAAATTAGTTAAATGACCTGTGAGACATGTCAATTAGTGTAGTATGTCATAGTACTACTGGAAAGCAATTGTTGTAGTAGCATGGGAATTGGATTTAATAATAATGATACCATGTGTTTTATTCATTTGAGTTAGGGTTAAATTAACAATGTTTTGTTGTTTTCCCAGGTTGAATACTTCAAACAAATTTCCAAATGTAAGGCTCTAAGGAAAAATGAAAAACAGCAAAGTGATGAAGAAAATAAGGTAATAAATTATATATTTTTGTTATATTTCACTCTTTAATTGGTAAAGCAAATTCTTCCTGGTGTTTCTTCACAAACATAAAGCCTTGCCTATTCTTATAGCTATTGCAGTGTTTCTTTGTCAATTTTTAATTCCCTATTCACAGTGTGATTATTGACACGGTGCATAGCTGACTAACCCTGTTGATATCAAGAAAACCTATCTATACATATCAGTCCTTTAAAAGAATATGTAGGCTTGACATTTCAGTCACCGTTGTGGAAAATAAGTACTTGTATGCCTTAACAATGTTGAATTTCTTTTTTGTTATGTATACAAGTATAATGCAAATCTCGACTATATCAAACCGAGTTTTCCACATTTTACAACAACAAAGAAAAGTAGACATTATGCAAAGAAAATCTGTGGAGGAGTCGACGTTTAAACTGTGTATCTGTGAAAGCACAGCTGCCTAATCCTGTCTGGTGCATCTGTACAAACGGTGTAGTTCAAGCCCATAGCTGCCTCTCCCTTCACTTAAAGCAGTTAAAGCTCTTTTAGATGAAATGTCTAAGACATCTCATAATAACTTGGAGCATGCTGTCTAGAGCAGTCACTTGTGACTGTGTGCAAAACCCCCCTCAGCTTGGCGATATTGTAATGAGCAAAATGGTACCGTCACTCCATTATGCATACAAGCCATTGCTGGCAGTGTGCATGTCCCTCAGGCAGCAGCATTCATTAAGGCAAGCTTACCGGCCTGAAAGCTGGAGACAGATGATAACGGGATATGATTTTCATATTTAATACATTCCTTGGAAGAGCACGCGCGTGCCGCAGATTGATAGAAGAATCAATTGCTACTTTAGTGAAACACTTTCTACTTTGCCCTGCAGCTACCGATGGAATCACTCAGCCAAGAAATTAACTTTTCCTCTTTTTTACCTACTTTGTGGATCTGCTGGGCGGGCAGCATGGTTTACAGTGAATGTTATTAAGCAGCTAACTGTTTGGTATTTAAGACTCTTATCAGAAAAGAAACAGAAGCCATGTTTTTTGTTATTATGTTTGGGGGAAGGTTCCCCTCCCCTCCCTCCCCCCCTCCCTCCCCCTACCAGTGCCATTGCAGACATGAATCACAACTGTCATAAAGGATTGCTAATAAGATTAAAAGTGAATACATTGATCGCGCAACCATTTTCTGAAAGATGTTTTGAAAACAATTCTTGCCCCTGTGAACTGTCAGCATTCCAGAAAACAGAAGGGAGACTTTTAAAGCTACGTTGTTCATTCAGATGAAATCCTTTACTACCTCATTTGTGAGGTATACATTGAAAAGTGTACGAACTATCATTAAAGTATATCTCATTGCTCCAACATCATTGTTTTGTGGAGAAGGATCAATTTACGAGGTTAGTTATTACAGTAGACAAGAGCTGTTTACATAATAAAATTGTAAGCTATAGATTAGTTTCAACTTTATTGTCATTACACACGTCCAAATACATGGTAGCGAAACACATCCAACCACAAGTGCAAAACAGGTAGCAAAAGTGGAATTTACAGTGAGTATGTACAGGGTATTAACAGTATTTTGGTAGTACAGTATGTACAGATTGTAGGATTGTAGGATTGTAGATTGTTGGTATGCAAAATTGTAAAATGGTGCAAAATGGTACAGATGGTCCAAAATGGTACACCAAGGGGACATGACTTGACAATAAAAAGCGTATCATAGTTTGTGACATCTGTATGACATCTATTTTCCCAGGCAGCTTTGGTACACAAACACGAGAAAGGTGAATCTCTGTCTTGCCTGGCTAAGGATTTATATCATCCAGCCGCAGTATTCATGGGTCTCCAGACCTCCGGAGTGTCTGCAGCTGAAGATGCCACCACAAGTGTACACTCACGCCAAGCACTGCATCCTTCGCCCAATCGTCGTCTGCGCTCCTCCGAACGCCCGCCAAGTGGCCTTTTGAAGGACTCCAAAGTTTCCGGAGAGGCAACCGCCGGCAGCCGAGCGCGTTTATCAGATGACATTTCAGCCTCAAACGATTCCCCCGACGGATGTAATTTGAGTGACAAACATGACAGGATATCGGCGGCGATTGCATCAGTCTCTGCCTTCACAGCCGGCACCAGCTTGCCTGGTGGAGCCGATCAACAACCTCCGTCACCTCCAGCGACCTTGACGAGGCCTGCCATGAACAGCGCGTCTCCGAGGGGTGCAGGTCCTGCGTGTGAGGGGAGTTCATCTGCAGAAGGCAGTCACTCCAGAGAGGCTGCCCGTCATGTCAGAAAAGTGCGCAGGGAGAAAGGCCTCCTGAAATCAACACCTGGACCCGACTTTAGAAATGAATCTGAAGATGAGCCAGGTTTGAAATGATGTTGTACTATTCCTGATGCTGGACTGCGGTTGGAATGCTCTGTTTTTCAGGGTTAAAATGTTTTAATAAAATTTAAATAATGCGGTTTTGACAACTTTGAAGATTGAAGATTTGTTCAGTTGTTTTCTGTGTTTGTTTTCAGATAAAAGTCTGAGTGTGAGCATCCCCAGTTCCAGCGTGGAGCTCTCAGTGACCAGCGAAAGTGACCTCTCTATCTCCCTCACTGACTCTGAGCTGGATGAGGTACCTGAGAGCGAGCCTCTCCACCCAGACCAGGAGGCTGCCAGGAGGACTGAAAGATCATCGGGCCCAGAGGAGCCAGCGAGGGCCAGTGTGCCTGGGGAAAGCGAGCACCACAGCACCAGTGTGCACGGTCTGGAATCACTCCACAGTTCAGACAGAAAGACCAGACCCCAATCAAGTAGTGGGTCCACATCTCCAGAAACATCCTCAATAAGGTAGGCTGTCTATACTTTTTTTGTCTTTTTTTTCCAATACGGTAAATTGTTAAAAATAAAATTTTTGTCAGTTTTTTTGTGTACGTAATTTTTTTATTTGAGTTAGGCGAATAATAAGAATGCTACATCTAATATCTAGCTGCAGTATTCCTCGAAGCTCAGATTGTCAGCCATCCTGAAGTTGGCCTTGTGTGATAATGCTACAAGCACCCCTGCTCCCCCACCCCTACCCCCTGTGGCTCATCTGCGGCTGACAGAGAGGATCACTGGAGTCACGCTCCACACAACCTTGCTCTTATTTCTGCTCAGCTGTGGCAACAGGACACTTTGTAGGGAGGGCTCGAGACCCATGGCAGACATTATTGCCATAATCCAAGATAATGCTGTAACAGAGCAATTTTCTGCTCGAGAGACCTCAGGAAGTCTCCTTGGAGGAGGACGTTTGTGGCTGAATAGAGTGTTCTGGAGGGTGGGCATGTGGACTGGAATTGTGGTACAGCAACAAATGCAATGCACAGTGGCCTTGGTGTTGGAGAACCCCATTGTTTTGTGGTTTGGATTGTACAGAATGGGAGTTTGCCAAAGCATGGATACAAAGTAACTGTCATGAACTGGGTAGACAATACTGATTGTCACCCTCTCACTTCAGTTTCTGAGCCGGCATATTGTGCTTGGTTTGTGCCAGAAACTTGTAACAAGCGGAAAGATACATTCTCTCTGTTTGTCATGGTTTTCAGATTTTCTTTTTACTAAAAAAATAAGATGGATACGATTTTGTTGGTGACAACAGGTCTGATGTCTGTCTGTAGTTTTTCACCTTGAGATGACACACAATGACCCCATGACAACAGGGACGATGTGGGTGGTGAGGACAGTGCTTGTATTGTTAACGCAGAGCCCTGTGTATGAGGAGGAAACCAAGACTCTGATGTAAAGCCTAAGGCTCCTAGCCTCTCTAACGTCAAGGTTAGAGTTGATATCACTCTTCTCATTTAGCTCACAAGCGGGGCAAAGAAGCCGAGGCAATTCATTAGATTATCCCATTATATTCCCCCTGCAGTGTTGGCTGGGTGAGGGAGTGGAGGATAGCTACTACCCACTGGTTTCTTTAGTGTTCATAATGATGGGCCCATGGTGTCTCTCTCAAACAAGACTGTTGTTTTGCCCTCATAATGTGGCTGCCCAACATTTTTCCCTATACTGTTAACACTAATAAGGGTGTGTTATGTACTGAACAGCCTTGTTTGGGCTTGTTTGTATGGAGGTCAGACCTGTGGTCATGAATAGCTGATATTCACCATGAACGATGGAGGCTACACCATACATTTGGCTGAATATTACTTGGAATTGGCTGTGGACAATGTAATTACTATTACTAGAAGCATTGGTGTCACTGTGCTTCTGAAAACAGCTGAAAATAAATTCTGTTCCTTATTCATTTTTAAAATTCAGTCTTGAAATGATAAGGTTATTACATGATTTTCCTTTAGAAGGGTATCGCACACTGACAACAACCATAGGTATCCTCCACAAAGAGTTTTCTCTAAGAAGTCTCTGCAATGAGCTTTTAGAACTGTGACACAGTATATTTTCCCAGTACCTTTAGTATACATTGTGTGTGATGAAATGCCCTGACACCAATCATTCCAGAAGCCTCCACTGTACATGGCTTCAGTGTAACACTACCAAAGAGGCTGACCTGGTCCTTGCCCGCGATCTATACACTCATAATGATATCGAGATGCGGCTACTCTCTGTCACACCTTCTCTCGCTCGCGCGCTCTCACATTCACCGCAACACGAAAAGTGAGGTTGGAGACCTTACAGTGAATCCCAACAACAATACAAAGGTCTGTGACATACACAACAAATTCACCTTCTCTCCACCCAAAAGGTCCCCCCTTTTGAAGAGCACTGACAAATAAAGTGGAGAGAAAGATGATGACTATTTCAAGGCCCACGCTTTCGGGAGGGGGAGGGGGGGGGGGTGGTGTTGGTGAAGGCAGAGATTTTCCCCATGCTACTTCAGCTGTATTGAAGAGGACTTAGCCCAGATGGATTGTGCACTACAGAATGTCATGGATATAATTCAAGCTTCCAGCTTAATCAGAATGTTGCAAGGAAACAACCTGCAAAGAAGAAGGAGCAATTGTTTGCTGACCCTTAACCCCAAAACCCATTATGGATTGTCATAAATTCTTTTTGGGCCTTTTATGTTTGGGAGGCTCAGGATCTCAACTGGGCTTTTCGGGGGAATTCAATGAAGGCCACCCAGAGCTTAATGCTCCAGAAAGAAATGGATTTCTAAAATCCACATGCATTAGGCATCCATCACTCATTTTTTGTACACACTCCTTACAGAACCAGATTAAAGTGTAAATCTCCCAACCCGAACCATAAAAAAAAAAATCGTCTTAGGCATTTCTTTTGGTCAGGGGGTTGAGATTTGTGTTTGTCCTTGAAGCTGGTGGAATGAATGCATTTCTATACGAAGGTCTTCTTTAAAAAGCAAAGACCTCATTGTACCCCATTCACAGTTCATACACAATTTACCAAGGAGTCCTTCACTCCGTATCAATACGCCGTTAATTGAACGGTCGCAGCCCTAGTTGTGACCACATCACGGTTGCATTCTGGCTTCAGGAACAGACCTTGAGGACCTCGGTGGAATCCAATGACCTGGAAAGACGATGACAAATATCGATCCGTTTGTCTCAGCCATTTTCTTTCTCTCTGAGTCTTTAATGCTGTAGCGTTCTCTTCTTTCAGGCTCTCCCAGGAAGGATTCTTTCATCTGTTGGAGAGCATTGAAGGACGGCTCCTTGGGGAGCAAACTAATATCTACTCAGTCTCGACACTTGGAGAGAGGAAACGCAACATGCTGATCAGGTGAACCGTTGCTCATAATTAGCCTAATCAAAATTGATATTAGTTTTAGGCCTCGAGTTTTGCTGCAATTGTATTCTATTATCATCAAGTAGTGTTGGTGGATTTGGAAGGAAATGTATTGTCCTGCTGCCAAGGGCTTTCACTTTATATCAAGTGTCATCATTCGGCTCCCAACCACACTCTCACAGACACATCTTGGTTTCCAAGGGGTTTTCAAACACACTGGAGTGTCATAGTAACCACATTAAGCAGCTGAATGATGTTGCCGAGACTATTGGATGTCAGGGAGAAGCAGGGAATGTAGGAAGCGGCCATTGTACTTTACTCCCGAGTTGTTATCAGAAAAGAAATGATGAGGAAACAAACGCGAAAGAATCTCAATGGCTTTGAAGAAGCTGCTGCCTCTTGTCCAATTATCCTTCCGAACAATCAGAGCACAAAAGCAGAAGACTAAGATGCCACCTACAGCAAGAGTCTGGGGTGAGGGGGGCCTCCTGCTGTGGCCTTAGGCTGTCAACAGGTTATTGTGTACTGTAGCTTATATGTGGGAGACAGCATGTTTGTGTAGCGTACGTTAAGTGTGAGATATGTTTCCAACCTGAGCATTTGTGTGCGTGCATGCGGCGCGTGGGTGTGTCGCACGGCCGAGCGTGCACAGGCTCGGGTGTACGTGCCTGCGTGTGCGTGTGTGTGTGCTCCCCCATACCCCTGACCTGCAGGGCTGAGCCCCAGGCACCCTGGCGGTGATGGCTCACCGCTCTCTTTATATTGGGCAGCCTGTGTAACACCAGGGCAGCCGGCTTGAATGGAGAGGACCTTGAAGCATGCGGAGCTGTCGTCCTTCATCAGCTTCAGAGGCTGGCACGCAGCACGTCAAAGGGCTGCCTGTTACCGGAGGAGATAGTCCGAGCTCAGGGCTCCAACGCAGACGCCTGGCACATAAGGTGAGGAAGGATTTCTGCAAAGGGCACCAGCCTGAGAGGGGAACCGTCTGATGTCTGTCGTTTGGAATGGAGGAGGTTGGGATGTGGGTGGTGGGGGGAGGAGGGAGAAAACGGGGGTGGGGTTGGGGAGGTTGGGTTGGGTGTTCTGTTCATAGTAAGGACATTTTTTGTAGTTCTATGACCCTTTGATGGTTACCGGGATTTTGAATTCATGCTCCTTATCTCATACAGTAGGCAGGCCTGTCTTCTCAGTTTATTAATCAGCGGTCTGTTAAAAGTATTGCCCTGTTTAACAGAAACTAGTTGGGGTTGTTTCATTTTTTTTATTTTTTTTTATTATATTTCAGCAATTAAGGCCTGTGTGTATGTGTGAGCGGATGTGAAGTGTGCACACACAGAAATTTCCCAACTCCTGCTCCTGTCGTGAACGAGGACAGTAATGGAGTCATTCAAAACCGAGATATCAGTGCTCCACAAGTGACAGAGTTCAATAGACCAATCTCTCCATTCCAAATGAAAAGTGTACACATTCTTAGAGATGAATTCCACTTTTCAGACAAAGAGTAGATTAGCTGGGGTTTTCTTCTGTTTTTTTGACAGTTTGACTTGAGAACACTGGCAAAGGGGAATACACTTGGGGAGATTGTATCGAACGCCTATGTTCGTGTCACCGTCCTTCACGAATGTAAAGGTCATTCCGCTAACCCTCAGTGGCGTTGCTAGCTGTGTGAATGTCATGAGCAAATTAAATGCCCCTATCTGTGACTTCCATTTCTTTTGATAATGAGTAGTCACACTTTGAGCCAAAGCTCTGCCCTGCCTCAATACTTCATTGATTTCAGGGAGACCTTTTCCCTCCAGAATGTTCTCAGGCTAAAGAAACACATTTTAAGATACCCCACTGACCCGCTGAGGTTGGCTGTTTAACCTTTTTGCTGTATCCTTGGGTTCCCTTTCGATAAATAAGGTCCATGTTTGATTTTTCTTGATGAAAAGAGTTCTTACTTAACTGTAAACTCCAACAATTCAAAAACTGCATTAATTTTTTTTTTCCAATCAAAGCACCACGGCAACCACGGTTTTAATGTAGCACAGTTCATACTCACAGTTCAAATTCATTTTGAAGTAAATGTTTTTGCGTTTTTTTTGTAATGTAATTGTGACTGAATTTCATTTGAAAACCTTTCACTCCACCCTCATAGAAACGAGAACATGTTTCTTAAATTCAGTGCGTACTGTACTCCCTCCCCTCCCCTCTCCGCAGCTCCAGTCTCCCCCATGATGCCGCTCCACTGTGGGATCGCTGGTTCAAGCACGCCCTCCTGCTCAAGGACCGGCGTGTGCTCAGCACCGAGCGCCTGGTCCAGCTGTTCACCCCGGTGCTGCTGCCTCGCCACGCCTCCTACAACAGTGAGGTAGACTAGCACCCCACCCTCCACACCGCAGGGGCCAGCTCCTTTTAAAGAGCCCACTCAAAATTCACGATTTTTTTTTGCTTCACTGTTGCTGTAGCTGATTGGCTTTCCATGAGACTTGTAGGGACGACAGTTCAATGTGAACCGTTCCATTCAATTAAAGGGGGAACTTTCCGCTTTGGGATACAACTAGGTAAACAACTACCAACATTAAGGAAGGAGAAGGTATTACTCAGAGGTGCTCTCTATCTCTTTGTCTCCACTTCGAGGTGTGAATCTTTGTCTCCTCATCAGATTACTCCACGAGCTGACCTTGACCAAACGGAAACATTGACCCAGGGACTAATTGTAAATAACAGGCTGTGCCCCAACTCCTTTCATCCCATGGCTTATTCTCCTGAAAAACACAGGCATTTAATTCGTTGTTAGCTGGAGTATTGCCGTGGCCCAGGCCTGCGTGAATGAGGAAGCCATTTAAACCTTCTTCACAACAGCGGCAGGAGTCTTTGAAACTCCCCCCTCATTGACCTTGCTGCAGAGTATGCCCAATTAAACTGGGGAGGAAATTACAGTGAATATTCACATGGCCCACTTACGCCCCAAAGGTGATGCTAGGAGTAAGGTCCCCTATTGAAACCAATCTTCCATCCTATTTCGCTGCCTTTGTGTCCAGGTCCATTTTAAAAACCGCTGCATTCAACCACATTAAAAACCTAATCTGAAAACAGACAATATAGCTCCATCTTTTAACAATCAATGGAGGACCCAAAATATTTGCCCCTTAGAACAAAAGACGCCATTTATTAATTTATTTCTCGCCAAAAAAAAGCTAATCTGCATTCTACCTCAATGTAATTTTCTGAAAAGGCCCGCTAGCGTTTTAGCTGTGCTTCATGTGGCGGCGAGACATGACCACGACATCCCTGACGTAAGTGAGAGAGGTTGTAGAGGCTCTTGAAAATATGAACTGACAATGGGACGAGAGGCACCGCCATCCTCATCATCATGTCCAAGTACGTCAGGAAGAGCTTGAGTGTAACCTCTCTCTCTCTCCGTCTCTGTCTCCCTCCCTTCTCTCTCTCTCTCTCTCTCTCTCTCTCTCTCTCTCTCTCTCTCTCTCTCTCCTCTATATCTCTCTATATATCTCTCTCTCCTTCTCCTCTCTCTCCCTGTCTCTCTTTCTCCTCTCTTTCTCTCCCTCCCTGCCTCTCTCTCCCTGTCTCCCTCTCTCTGTCTCTCTCTGCCTCACAACAGTGTGTTGTCACACACACAAGCGCAAACAGAGTTTCCATTCACGTCTTGCGGCAGAGCTCCAGCCACTCTGGGACACACAGGAGCATGCAGCTCGCATGCACACTCTCAAAGAGGCCCTTTGAATATTCAAGTACCAACAGTTGCGTTCATTGATATTTAAAAGACAGTGTGTCTGTGAGAGCACTCTGGACCAGGGTTTTTACTATAGTATAGCAAAAACTGCCTTATCAGAAACAAGGATCAGGGCCGTTTTGTTGCACCATTGTACGACCCAGGAGATCAGACTAATGTTTGTTTTTGACATGAAAGCACATAACGCACTGTCATGCACACTGTCAGTCTCTTCCCAGCGACCTGCTGATAAGAACTCACATTGTACGGCGTACTTAAAGTGAACGTGCGTTTCTTAAATCCTCCTGATCAGCCCCTTCATATTAGTCCTCATTAAAAGTTGCTAACAGCCATCTGAGGCTCAGAGAAGGGCTTTGATGACAGAAGAGCGAGGGAGCGAGAGACAGAGGCCTATCTCTCAGATGACGATGGCCGGGTTTGATATGCGGCGAGTGCGCGGGGGAGTGCGCGCGCGCGTGGGAGGCGTCTCTGTGCGGAGGGATCTCACGGCTTCTCCTCACACGCCCAGGCGCCTATTAATTGTGTATCCTCATCCCCCCCGAGATTAAGGACTGGGGAGGGAGGCAGAGAGGGAGGCAGAGAGGCAGCTTCTTCTCAGTCCTCTCACACAGGAGATAGCAGCCAACGTGTTGCACATTAACGCCAGGATGATTGCATTCTTTAGTCACTTGTCTAATGTCATGCATGAGAAGAGTGAGAGAGCAAGGTTTTTCGTGCACGTGTGTAAAATAGAGGGGAGAAAAAGAAGAGAAAACATTTCAGAGAAATAGAGTGAGCGAATTAATCTCTCGGTTAAATGAGAGAGAATTTGAAGTAACTTCCCACTCCTGCCAAGCGTTTGAAGCGCGCTGCGCTCCGTAGAGAAGCCAGGGCTTGGGGTAAATGACTCACCTAATCTCTAGGAGTTCAATTCGACGCTCCTTTCACAATATGGATTAATTAAGACAGTGGTTTTGCATTTGTTCTCACACGCAGGCCAAAGTGTTGCTGAGGACACTTCTGTCTCGGTCAAGTGAGGATGAGGAGGGCCCTAGGGAGAAGAGTGAGTCGTCTTCGTGCGGCCTGCCCTCCTTCCTGGACGACAGGGGGAAGGCGCAGACCTCGGGGCGGGGCCCGGAACATCGGAATGCCGTCAGGATGCAAGGTCATACCCCCCACCCCCACCCCCCCCCCCCCCCCCCCCCCCTCTTGTTTGTCTTGTCTATTACGTTGCAAGTAAATAAAGTAGCGTAATGGGTTGCGTTATCGTCCACCTAGCTCACGACGCTCGTCCGACAAATTAATATAAAATACAAATTAAAAAGTCCCAACTTTGTACTTCACTATGTACATACACATCTATACTATAACATTCCGGATTTAAAATCCAATAACGATATATATGAGATGTTAGTTTCGTCATTTTCTGTAGATAGCCAGGGGGTCATATTATCGTCCACCCAATCACTTTCAATGGAGAAATGACAGTTGGATGCTGAGGAAGGAGGATGCTGCATATACGGTTTGAAAGCGTGTTTTCTCAAAGTAGGAAGCTGTAATTTGGTGAGCAGCAACGTGAGATGTGTACGTATCGATGAGTAAGCAAGTTGTTTTAGTTGCTGCTGCGTTTCTTCTTTACGAAATTAAGGGGGAGGGGTCTGGTTAGCGAAATACAATGGACAATAATGGGGCGGCTTACTCTAAATAGAGCTTGTAGGGTGCGGTGACACTGGGTAAGACAGGTGATCCATACATGAGCGAGGTATCGAGGCAGTATGTGCGCCCAAAATCTGCCACCGTGGATCATGGAAACATAGCAAAGCTACTTCATATAAGCTTTAAGCTGTTTATGCACACAAAGGAGGACATGTTTTCACTATGACAGCCACAGTGTTGCCAGTGTACCCTTTTGTCCAGAAGGGGGCATGTACGTCATTTTGCTGCAATAGATGGTGACATCAACTCGATCTTGGGAGTAGCACATTTTTTTTTCTGGAGGTACGAGCAATTCACTGCACATGAAAATGTGCCCCCTCTATCGTGAAAGAAATCACTTTCACCATGGGCCTTCTCCCTCCCACCCCCCAGCCCCCCCCGGTCTTCATAGGGCCCTCTATTCAGGGAGAAAGAAAGCCCATGCGAGACCCCAGCCTCACCGCCCCCCCCCCCCCCACCCCACCCCCCTGCCCTTCCCCAGCCTCCCCCCTCCTGGCTCTGACCCTCAGTGTGGGCTTCTCTTTTCTTGCAGGAGTACAAAGTGGTGAAGAGGACAGCCAGGACGAAAGCCCTGTGGAAAGTATTCCTATTAGAGGTAAAAAGGCAGCACCAAGGCCTGGCATTCACACTTCTTGTGTGTCGTTTGTTTTCCTCCCACGGGCAGCTGATAATGGGTTCTTTTAAATGGACGGCCCGGCTAGGATGATCAAGGTGAGCGCCGGGTCAGAGTCCCACCTGAAGAGCCGCGCTAGTTCCTCTAATTATCCTGGAGTAAAACACTGGCGTGTTTTCAGCAGAGTCAGAGGACAAGGGAGAAATTGATTATTAGCAGGGGGCCCCCAGCCCCACCCACCCCCCGTTATAATGCGGGGGCCCGGTTTAATTGTAAGGATACCGGGAGTACAGAGAGAGATCTGTCATTGGCTCTCATTATCTTCTAAACATTGCTCCGGCGAGGTGGACTTGAAAAGACGAAATGTGAAGGCATCCTGAAAGCACCCGGGGTAGCCGGTCCCGACGACCGCACCTCAGAAATGTAAAACGATACATTATTAAACGTGGCAATCGCGTTTCATACTGGGCTTTTCATGTGGTCGTTTTCTTCCCCAAGGCGCTGCATGACAACAAAAATGTGTCTGGCCTCGCTTTGCTACTAATCAAAAGGGAAACACTGAAGGAGCGCTGAAAGCCGGCCCCTGGAAGCTGGCCTGAAGCCCCCACTGGGAACTTCAGCAAGTGATGTATATCTCTGCTAGCACATACTGCAGATAGGAACTCCTGGTAATTAGTTACACGTGTGGACCTAGAAGCCCACTGTGACAGTCTTTTATAGATCAATGCTCGCCCCCAAAAAAGCCCTTTAATCAAAACCTGTGAAATGGATGGATTTTATATAGGTTTTAATGAGTGTCTGAAAATACGAGGAGGGGGCGAATCTCTCTGATCCAAAATGGGTCTGATCGAAGCAGCATCATCCGTAAAAGGCTCGTTACTCATTTCATCTGTCCGATACTTTATTGCCGTTACTTTCACATTTGTGAGAATAATCACACATGACCCAGTCCTTCGTAGAACACCAGATATGGTTTTTGATTGGCCCCTGTATGCATGTGAGGGCCCCCTTCACACAACTGTCCATTTACGGTATCTGTATCTGTTCTATTGATTCCCTCCCGCCTGTGTGTTAGTCCTCAAACCTGATAGCTCCTCCACAGTATAGGAAAGGTCCTGACAAGTGTTTTTACAACAGAAAATCAATCACTGTCGTCCTAGTAGGGGTGCTAGCCAACGCAATACCCAGATAATGTCTGTAGGTGATTATCGTCTCGTGGAAACTGTTGCTCCCCTCTGCTGGTGTAGACCCAAGGCTTAAATCAACAGCTTAGTGCTGTTGTCACCCACTCTGTTCATCCCAAGACCCAAAGACTGAGCCACCAGACCGTGTTGTCTCATCAAATAAAGAGCCTCTGAAAGTTGGAAACCTGGGTCTTAAGCAAATATTTGACTGGCCCATTTTGTGTGTCTCTGTGTGTGTTTCTTTTTTGTGTGTGACCAGAGACAAAAGCATATCAGCTGCTTAAACAATCGGCGACACAGGAGAAGTTGAAAAGCTCTGGAGACGAGGAGGAGGAGGAGGAGAGTCTGTCAGGTAGGGAGGCGCACCAACACCCCTCCAGACAGCCAGCCAGCTACTGAAGCCTAACCATTGGTCAACACTGGCCATATGTCAGACCATCCCATAAAGAACGCCTGTACAAAGACCACATTTCTCATGTCAGTAGATTGTTTGAAAGAGAGCAAAAGGGCACCGATTTCAGTTCCACCTAGCCGATCGTGTCACCATGAATATCCAGCATTAGATTATCTCCTAATAAGATGCTCCAAATTCGCCATTTTCATTTGTCTTGTTTGCTCTTTAAGGAAGAAACGATGGCCGTGAAGAGCACCGGGGGAGGGCTGAGCGCTCCTCACATCAAGACCCTTACCCCCGGTAAGAACATTGTTGTTATTCACAGGGGCCACAGGAAATAGGCCACCAGACAGCAAAGTGCTTGTTGTACATTTGCATGTCGCTCTCATAATTCCCAGTTCATTTCCATAAGATCAAGGGGATGCCGTCCATTAACTCCTGCACCAAAACAAAAGGTCCTAAAAAAAACCTCTTCATCGGGGTTCATCAGGTTTAAAGAGGAAATAAAACAGGTAAACAAGTTGCCAGGCAAAACCAATCAAACTCCAAAAGATCTTAGTTCGTCGGCGGGTCTGTGACAAGTGCGCAAACACATAGAAGTCAAGAAGAGAATTCAAGACAACTGTTATGGAAGCTGAACTCTCAAGTACGAGCGACGACGGAGCGTCTGCCCATTCCTAGTCCTCCAATCACATTTAAACCGCTCAAATCAGCTGAGTGCTGAGTGGCTGATGCAAGGGAGGGGGAAAGAACATCGGACAGTAAATAGCCGCAGCGCCCGTTTCCTGCATTTGAATATCAACACGACTTCATCAGATGTGCAATCGCGCGGCTCGGGGTCCTCAGAGCGCCTCTTCACCCGGGAGCCCATTTAGGGAGCGGTAATGGTTGGGTAAACGTTATGAGGAATAATCTTCTCTGATTTCCTGTGATTTAGGTGCACCATGCTGACACAAGGGTCTGAAGTCTGCATCTCCCCGGCCAGGCCAGCGGGTTCTCCCGGTCTCCCTATTAGCCCAGGGAAGGGCATAATGGCCTGGCTCCATTGAGGTTGTGCTGGCTGCCTCTGCTAGCCTCCCGATGACCACCCTCTTTAATAAACATGAGCCAATTTCCAGCTCCAGAGCCTCTCACTTGGGCCCAGTCGACCTGTCATTAAGACATGTGGGAAGCCTAGAGCTGAGGTGATAAAACACAACCCGGGTGAGAAAAATGAAAAAGAAACTCTTAAGGGGACAGAGTGAGCTCTGATGAGCCACCGGTCATGTCCACAAACCCAAAACGCGACTGACGAGTAGTTTTGCATGCTTAACACTACTAATCTTGCCGAGGAGGAGGAAGCTGTTGCACAGGAAGGTTAAGAGCTGGTCACTGTCATCCCAACCGGTCTTCTATTGTTCTCCTTTCCTTCCTTTTTGGTGTATTTTTCGCTGGATGCTTGTTTAAGTATTCCACTTATGACAGTCTCTTCTTGTGCTTTATTGCTTCTACAAGTGGTCTGGAAGGCCTGCACTTGAACACAAGCATAACACTGCCACATACTCAGCCTGGTTCCTGTTTGTCTCCCTCGCCTCTCCTTAGGTCTTTGAGCATCTCTCCTCTCTCACTATATAGATACATCTTTGTTTTTATGGCTCTAACTCATCCATGCCTTCTGTCTCTCTGTCATCTCCAGTCGTCCTTCCCGCTTGGTATTTATTTGTTTTATTTTGTCAGCGAGCTGATGAGTGACATCAAAAGGGGTTGTGCTGGACTTGAAATACAAAAATGTCTTCCCCTCTGTTGTCTTAGACAATAATTATGATTTGCCAGTTAAGCCTGGACTACAGGCGAGGGATTGTAGTTTAAAGCAGAGGCTTTGGTGCAAAAAATGCATTTATAGCCCTTTGTGTAGTTCCTCATTATGTGTGGGCCCGATTCATTAAGTAATTGGTTTGCAGTTGTTTACATGAGTATTAAGGCCCTCTATTCAGGGGCCTTTGAGAGATACATTGTGCAAATGTTGCATGTTATGAATGCAGAATGAGAGGCGGGGGGCCAGGCCTATTGCCCAAACACTGCACTCGGCTGAAAAGCAACAGAAAAGCACAGGGAGCTGCTTTGCATAGCAATGACTTGGCCTTAATAAGCTTTACAGATTAAATACATGCAGTCTATACAAGATGCAAAGAGATACTCTTAACACATTTATATGTGCTCATTTCACTATTATGGCCTCACAGAGAATTGGGGTCTTTCATATTCCCCCCCCCCATGTCTTTCTGTTTCTGTCCGTCTCTCTCTCTCTCTCCCTCTCCCACACAGTGTTTTCAGCTTGATACTTCATAGAATTTGCCGTTTATTGTATTATAAATCACCAGGAGAAGTAGACAGATCTGCAACTGTTTATTAAGTATTCATCCATTAGAAATCTTTTGCTGCCTTTGTAAGTGCCAAAGCAAAATCACTTTGTGGTTGAGTGGAAATGAAAGGAATAATACACGAAGGAGTGAGTCTTAATAAGCAGCTGCACTCCATGTAAAGACCACTTGTTCCCCTTTGTCCGAGGGTGCATGCCTCTGCTTCCTCTTGTGCAAAGAATCATTGTACTTTCTTTTTTTCTCCCCCTCTCTGCTTCTTTTATTTCTTTTTGTTTTGTTTTGTTACTGTAGGCATTTCAAATTGAGCTTCTCTCAAGTTTGTATTTTTGTTCCACACATAACACAACAGATCTCCAGTCATCAGTCGAAAGTGCAGCAGTTGGCAGGCCTCGTCCCTGCTTGACAAAAAACCTTGACTTGACAATTAGTGTTTGCGGCTTTTGCTCGGACTGCAGGATGTGTAAGGGCATCGGCCCCCAATCACTCCCTGCCAAAGTGTCATAATCAGAAGTTGGCCCGCTCTGAGGCAGAGGGGAGGCAGAGGGGAGGCGATGTGTGTGGCATCTCTCTCAGCACAGGAAGAGGGAGGGCGAGGGATGGAGAGCTCCCATCCTTCTCCCTCACCAGGGTTGGGGTAGGACACAGACTGTAGCTGACTCTCAGACAGGGAGGTGAAGGCAGCATTTAGAGGCAGCAGCCAGAGGAGGTCACTCTCCTGTCCTTCATCATTAGACTTCCTACAAAAGGAGAGACACTGGCTCCCTAATTATCCTAGACACACTTTCACACTCCTTCACCAGTGTTTTGTTTAAAATGGCATTGCATATTATTTACGTGTCATTTATTTTGTAAATATAGGTTTTTCCATTTTGGTAAAGTTTCTGAATCTGAATTTGAATTATGTATGCATTTAAATATTAATCTTGAATAATATAAAGAATGTATGATCAGAAGTAGATATTGACCGTAAATGCCTAGAATTAAGTAGTCTTGATTCTAGTCTCTGTGTTGAATCATTGCTTTCATCTCAGAAGCAACGAATCAGCCGTCAGCAGATGGGCTTAGGCTCAGCATGCATGTCAGCGGCTCTTTATTTTCCACGGCTGCAGTACCGCTCCATGGCCAGCAGAGAGCACTCACATGTTTAGAGAGCACCAAGTGGAAATGATGGCCGCCCAGGGTTGCTGCTTACCCCTCCTGCCCCCCGCACCCCCCAAGCGCTACACCCTGGTACGATCCAGGGCTGTTTGAAACGTCTAAACAGAGCCTAAACAATGTTGCCGTGGGTCAGAACACGGACGGGAGTAGGAGTTGATGTGGATGAGGAGGTGATGGGTCTCCCTCTACCTTTAGACAAGCGCCGCTGTGCTAGAGTGCCTCTGCTATTAGCATTTCTGTGTGGGTGGCGGCCCAGAGCTTAAAAAAGATAGGGTAAATAAAGGTAGCATATTCTATCTGTCCCTGTACTGTATGAAATGCCTAGGTAAGCATTATTATTCACACAGAATCAACTTAGCTTTGTTGGTTTAGCGTGATTCGTGTACGGGACAGACATTTTGATCCACTTTGACCTTTTTATGTTCTGCCTGATAAGACTAGATACTGTAAAGTCACCAAGCGTGTTTGCTTGTCACGTGAACTTATTATAAATGAAGAATCAAAGTATTTGATAATTTATGTAGCCTGTTCATCGATAGCAACCCACACATATGAATAATTAACATGAAGGTAACAACGTATAAGGTCCTGCACCCCAAAACTCATTGTGATGTAAATACATGATCTCAACAGACAATGAACAAAACAATAATGCACCAATCCCAAACGAGGACGTGGCATATGGTAAACAATCATAAAAGCTAAGAGACAGAGAGGGAGAAAGGTTGCTCCAAAGGGGACATTTCAATAGGTGTAATTTGCATCATTTTTCACATTACATTCACCTTCCTGTGCTGGGGGCATGGCAAACACAGACCGGCCCGGTCTTCTATATTCAGATCATTGCCTCAATTAAGGGAAAACTCAACCGAAGATGAACCGGCATAAATGTTTATGGAAATGGAATATTAGATTGGAGGGGTCAACGCCAGGCTGGTCTTTCTATGGTAATAGCCCAGTCTTGAAATCAGCCTTGTCCCCATCTGAAGTGGAACAGCTGATAGCCACAGTTCCCATACAGAGGAAAGTAAGAAAAGAAAAGCCTGTTTTTCCCTCCCTGACACTGCAGTCAATATTGTGACAGGAGAAACAAAAGACATCTTGTTGTATTGATTATTTCTTTTTCGTCTTTTCTGCTCCTTCTGGCTCTTTGGATATGTTGCCTGGCTCACTTTGTTTCCCCTAGATTAGCAAGGTAGTTCACTTCTTGTTATGACAGTGATTGTGTGTGATGTGAAGCCCAAGACTTAAAGCCATAGTGATATACTCTGCTACAGCCGAGAATTACATTCAAGGCTTAACCGCACACTATAACTAGAGTTGGTTCTCTGAACATTGTTTTAAGTGTTTGTGGAAAATGTGAAGCAAAAATATTTTAATTGCCCTGAAAGCCCTTCATGGCTGCACTTGCCAAAATTACTACTTGACCATGTTAGTAATAATCATGTGTGCAAAATGACACTTTACTCTGCCTTTCTCGACTAAAGCAACCTTGTACTAAATGACAAAGACAACATTTGGGGTAGTTAGTTGATTTAAATGTTCGCTCTGTAAAGCACGCCACGTTTTAAGGTTATCACTAGCCACCCTTTAACTAAAATCTATCTGATAAAAAGCAGATAGAGAAGAAGACGCGGTATGTCAGGAGGGCACACAACGCTCTTTCAGCAGCACACCGACGGGCTGATTGCGTCCTTGGACCCGTTTCCACTATTTTGACCTTGCTCGTCTTCGCCCGGCTCTTATTTTCATTTGCCCGCTTTCCGTGCCAAAGGTTTTGCAGATGTGGTCTGTGTCCTTTTGCATGCATTCCCTCCCAATGACAGTTGCCGTTATCAAGCCATGAAAAACGCATCACGGCGCCGGCATGTGAGGTCTGTAATATTTATGGCTCCTGTGTCATTTGATGCACCTATGGCAAAGTAATCTACTCTAGATGGTCACTGTGGTAAATGATGGTTTTATTTTCCCTGCAACTTGTTGATGGCTGTGACAGGGCTGTATTTCAAAAGGATCAGAATCAATGTAACTTGGTATCAAGTGTGCGCAGACTACAGACCATCACATTTTTTTGCCCATGTCTTATTTGAAAAAAAAAGAAAAGTGGCCATTGTAAGGACAAACTAGTCAGTGGTTTGAATGGAGAACAGCACATAGACGTAGATTGAGCAACACAACACATGATGATATGGTTGCTCATCTGGGGAGAATATTATGGTTGGATGTAATTTAACAAGACAAATATTCTGTATGGATATACGATAACCTGAGAGATGATGATTGGTGTGGCGATGGGATGGGGGTGGGGGCACATTGTGGGCCTTTGAATAGGCCCTGTGATGATGTAAATTGAAGAGCAGGCCTTTAAAAGTGGAACGGGGGCTTATTGCATATGCATCGAGGCAGATCAAAGCTTTTCCGGGGGTCACATTTACATAGCCATATCACTGGCGCTATGGGAACCCAGTAACCCTGTTCCTGGACCACTTCTAAATAAAGAGGGCCTTGTGGAGGTCCTTCAGCACGATTAGAACAGGAGTCAAGGTAGTTTCCTTTGGTGTTCTGTCTTTCTGAAATGGGCTTAGCTAGCAAATCTCTCCCCTTGAAGATGGGAGAGGTATCCCAACAACATGGGTGCCATGCGCACATTTTGGCTAGAACGCTAGTAAAGAGGTCTAAAGGTGCATGCCGTGCATTTTAAGGTGTTTTCCATATAGTTAACACATCTTGTTTGGATCGCTGGTTTCGTCATCTACCGGTACATGGTCTTCATTTCCTGGGTCATCTAAATCAAAAGGTCATGGTCTAACTCGTTATATGATTGTGGTGTAAGTCGTCAAGACACTGCTTTTATCTGAATTTCAAGGATCCATTTCATTCATTTCCTGCAATCAATAAAACTCTTTTAATACTGTCTCTTTTCAAATGAAGAGAGGCATTTTCCCCAGTTTCTTAGATTGATCTGTGGTCTCTCCATCTTGTATAGGTCCTGGAAGTATAAAAGAAAACGATTTATTGTCTGTATCCTTTTTATTTCCAGAAAAGGGAAAAATAATCAGAACATCCCAGCTGTCCAGTCAAAAGGTAAGTTACAATTTATTAAAATGTACTGAGAGATTCATTGAGGAACTGTTGTTCGAGACATTGTTACTGCGTCTATCCCATTCTGTGACCCTATCACTGCTGTGGACCGGTATCCCCTCATAACACTCAGCTGTGTGGGATGTTTGGTCATGTTTTCTTGGTCTGATTAAAGGGCTTAAAAGATAAAATTTCAACCATAAATGTAAAATACCAAACTCCTATTGGATGTAAATATGAATATATGGGGATGTTATATGGGTTTGATGACTAGGTTATCTTGGTCCTGATGGGTACTGGTCTGTAGTCAAGATGCAGACAGACAGAAGGACTGAGGTGATACAGTAAACAATAAACCTGTGACATGTTACAAGGCTACTTCCTTTTTCTGCTTACATAGAAAATAATCAATAACTACTTTTTCATTGTATAGATCGGTCTTTTACACATCTACTATTGACAACTGCTTTGATGTTTTTGAAGTGGTCCCCTATTACAGTGAGCAGAGCTAAATATGCCTATACAGTGTACATTAAGGCCAAGGGTACCAGTAGATGAGAGGGCTTTAAAGTGCAAATAACTACAGGTTTAGAATCTTAAGAAACATGTTTGAGAGGTACAAGAGCTTGCCATTTATTAGGCCACGGTCAAAATTACTATTAAAGCATCATCATTTAAGATGTACTTTGTTTACTTTAGTTCTGAATTATTCTCGTTTTGCCAGCAGCTTTTTGGGGAGAATCAGATGACAGCAACTCAGAGATTGAAGCTGCGCTCCGCCCTCAACCCTTTGACACGAACAATGATGACTCTGAAGACTTCTAGGACTGAATATGTTACATACATCACTAAGCGTAAAAAGTGGGTGTAAATGATGCGTTTCTGCTCTGTTAAACCTTTCCCATCTGATGATACAGTGTAAATCCTATGCATCACAAAAACAAACAATATAGTTGAAACCTTTTACCGCGGCTAAAGTATGTGAAGAGTTTCCCAGCGAGCTGAAGTTAACCCTGTTTCAGTCTCTCTATCTGAACGACTCTCACACCTCATATTAACAGCTTGAAATAGATTAAACGGATCTTTTAAAGCGATTTGTTTGCAGTAGGCTGGAAATCATGTATTTTGAATGCTGCAGGCATCTCCGAGTGGTCTGTATCCAGCATGCTTGAGTGTAGTGATGTGAGTCACCTGTGAAATGACAAAGACGATGGCCACTCTGGATGCTACCACATGAACTGTGAACCCACTGAAGAGGCTTGTCTCCCAGGACAAGACAGCCTAGCATCACTTTGTGAATGGAAACACAGCAGAAAGACAGTTGACAAAAGGCCCCCGGGGACAATAGTTTTGGAGACGTTTTATCGGCAGTAAGAAATGTTTTGCTTCAGTTTTATTTGAACATGCTGTTTGGTCTTCATTGCATGTAGTGGAGTAATGCTGCTATAAAGATGTATTACATAAGGGTAAAAACCAAGTCTAAAGTTTTGCAAGAATGTTTCACTAACTCGCTACATATTTAGCCTCTTAATAGCAATTTTATTGTATAGGTCCCAATCTTAACTCACATCTGAATTCATCACATCTGTAGCAATCTACTGCAAAGCCTACATTCCATAAAAGAGTGTAATATTTGAGAAGCTCATGCGTGCAGTTCATCAGTATGATTCCATTAGTCAGCTTTTAGGTGACTTCATATGCCTGAACCTTCTAAAGTAGGACTCAACACTCATTATCACTAATGGCTGTAGCCAGCCCTGACCTACCACAGAAAGGGAATGTGTTGGAATGATTTGGAGTTTGCTAAAAGGCTTCCCTAACATAATATCTATGTTAAGGAGCATGTCAACAGACACTCGTGTGTGACAGATGGCTTAGAGGAGAAGTGGAGGTACATTGTACTGGCGAGTAACAACACAATAAACATTTTTTAAGATAACTTTTTTCCCCGAGATGGACTCTTTTCTGAGAGGCAATGATTATATTCAGCGTTTAGCACATGACATTGAGCAGGTTCCATCAGTCTGTGCTGTGAAGATTCTTTCATGTATTTTTCAAATGACTACAATCCAAGTTACGATACAGTAGATCCGAATCAGAATCTATTTTAATCGCTATGCAAGATATACAAACACAGAATTCACTATGGTAGAAAGGAGCAAACATATATGTGACATAATAATAAAACAGGATAAAAAATATAATGTAAAATACAATACAAATTAGATACAAATAACATAAAAGTACAAATGACATAAAATACAAAGTGGGCACTAGCTGTACAGATGGGGGGGACTATAACTATAGATTTCACGTTGATCTGAATAATATATGTTTAGAGCATAAATACATGCAATAGGGAAAGTTGTTTTCTCTTTTTCTTCAAACAAAATACATGACTAACCATACGGAATGTTTCAACATAATGTTTATAAGAATGTATTACTTCCCATGTTTCAAATGTGAAGTATTCAATATTGCTCACACTCAAGGTTACTTTTGGACTGATAATGGTGATAAAAGTGAATAAGTTTGTTAAGTGCTTTAAGTGACTGTTTTCTTCTTTTATACAACATGTTCCTTGGTTGTAAAGCAGCAATAGTATAAAGATGGCTTTCACAAGGTGGCAACATGAGATTTTAACCTTGAAAAGACCATAGAAGAAATTCATTTTTGAACATATATATATATTTTTTCCTTTTAACGTCTAATGATAATCTCTCGTTTTGTCAGTGACAGGAACATCCTCCCACCAGATCTCATTGTAACACATTGATATAGATGGGTGAGAGGAGCTTATTGGTCTTTTCCTACCTAGAAATGACCTGCTTGTTATAAACATCTCTTGGAATGGCATTTTGATACTGTGATCGCATATGTCTCATTTGCTGTCCTCATAGAACTACACATCAAACTAACATCTTAGCTGTATTCAGACACTCAAGGTTTTACCACTGCAAAAGGCCAATTATGTTCCATTTAACTGTCAATTATGTTATTATCTTGGGAATTGTTATTGTAATTTTTTGGGGAGGTCATAAGCACATCATGATACATGTTGAAGACAATTTTAAAAAGGCAGAAGTAAAGTATATCTTATCACAGTTTTTTAACACGTATGCTCGTAAACACAGCTGGGAACGTATAGTATACATTTTTATACTGGTTTCTTTTCAGAATGCCTGGTGTCTGTCTTCGTCAGTAAGTTCCCTTTCCAGACTATGAACTATGAAGTGGTTTAGGTTGGTCTTGTTTTGTCCAGGCAAATGTGGACATTTCACTGACATCTCATCTCAAGGCCCAAGACAACAACAAAGTTGACAAAGTTCTTTGAAAGTTATTTCAAAAAGGACATGGTTTCAGTGGGCAATTTGCAGTTGAATTGTTTAATAGATTATTGAGATTTGAGTGTGCCACACATTTTCTTGGTTTATGATTAGGTCATATGATCAGAAAAAGGCTTCAGTTACAAATTCATTTAGTTTGATGTTGTGTCTTTCACAGTTACTCTGGGTATTTAAGCTATAACGAAAGTTGGGCTTGAGCTGTGTAATCAGGAGGGGACCAATTTAAAAAGTTAAACGCTCCTTATCCTCATCTGAGTTTCCTGTGCCATGTTTACAAAGACGAACAATTTATGAAAGAATGCTGAAAAGCACTTACAGTACACTATGTGCAATATGGCAATATGTGCATTTGTGAATGTTGGGTACATGTGTGACTGGATAGTGTTGGGTACATGTGTGACTGGATAGTGTTGGGTACATGTGTGACTGGATACATATCAGTTGGCCAACACCTTTAAGGAAGGGGATGTGCAGGGGAGGAAGCAAGATGTGACCAAAGAGCAAGTGCAAATTGGCATGTTGTAGCTGGCTGAAGTGACAAACAAATCAATTTACTTCATCCTGATTAACACTCCCTTCTCAATGAAAATATCTTGAGCCCTCACCATTACATTATCGCTCGATTCAGCAAGTATCTGAAGGCGCATGAGTGAGGGCTGGGGTGGGGCTGGGGGTGGAGGAGGAGGAGGAGGGAGACAATAGGGACCGGAGGGTGATTTGCACATGAATGATGTCTGTGAATGAGACCGTGGGTTACACAGGAAGGCCGTCTGCAGGCTAGGGGCACCGTGCCGGGCAGAGAGGGGATCCAGCCTCTGCCCCCCTCTCCTAAGCCCAGGTGAGATTCTCCGACACAAAGGGGAATGAAAACCCCATCTACGTGGACGTCAAAAGATGTGATTATGGAGATGTCAGCTTTACAATCAGAATTTGTTTTAATCGCCATGTAAGTTGCACAAACACAGAATTTACTGTGGCAGGATGGAGCAAACAATACAGGAAAAATAATAATACAAGCTTGTGTTATTAGGTAACTTGTACGTTTACTGCAGTAGGCATCCTGGACACAATGCACACAATGATGGACTGATAATATAGAGTGTAGTATTGAACCAGTTTAAAGAAGACTGGTGTAAATGGGATCTGGGCCTGCAGTAAGAGTTGATGTGTGCTGATGACAAGGCATTGTCAATTTGTGTGTTTGTGTCAGAGGGTATGAGTTAGCCACAACTCTATAGGCCACCAAACTCCAGCTTTAGATGCTTCAAATCACATTATAATTAACCATATTTAGGATGGAGCAGAGTACATGCTTATAGGTATTCCCTTGATCTTCCCCCTCTCCATCTCTCCATCTCTCTCCATCTCTCTCCATCTCTATCTCTCCCCCCTCTCTTTCTCTCTCCCCGGTAACTATTTTCAGACTGGATAATTAATATGGAAAGGCATCATATTCGACAAATTCCTATGAGATGGGCTTGCCAAAGCTGTTAAAGCCAAGTAGGCAAATTAGTATTCATGCAGGTTTTCCTTTTGCAAGTCAGTTTTCCCTGTGGGACCAAGTGGTAGATTGGGTAGACAGGCAGAGCTCATCCTTGATTATGTGAGCAGAATGCCACAGCAGAGCCTGAGCACAGCAGAAAAAAAACATCATTCCTTAGGCAGCAAATCAATTTCTGTGACCTGCTAAATGGAATTGACTACAGAGTAATTCTTTAACCCTGTATATCAGGAAAAAGCACATTCTGAGGTGGAATGATTACTGGCTATTATACAAATCCATGGTTTCTCTATCAGTTAATAACCATTTGCAGGAAAAAAAATTATACATACGCTTTGATTCAGTGGCAATAAACAATTGCTTTAATGCACTAGTCATGTCTTTGTTTGGCCAATTAACTAGAACTCAGAAACCAGCTATTATTCAAAATGGAAAATGGCTTGGTAAAGAGTTTTTGCATTTAGATGCATGAACATTTGTATGTAAATTGAGAACTGAATATTCAGGGTTGTTACAAATACTGAGAATGACCATTGATGGTATATGCTTCAGTAGTTAGGCAGCAATCATTTCAGGGGCATATTTCATTTTATTGTACACAGTATGTTTTGAAATGCTTCATGTATTATTGCACCAACACAAGTTTTGCAATCCAGGAATATAAGCGCTTTCTCTCAAACGTTCAGAAATCTTAACAATAATGTTAATGTTAAATATAATACTCAACAAGTTAACACAAAACTTGTTCTCAAGTCAACATGGCATTACAAATTTCTCCATTCAGACCCATATCTCTGCATTGATCTCTGTTCAAGCAGTATTATTTGCAAGGTTAACGTAGACCTGGCGAAAATTCCTGTAGGGAGTTTCTAGTCTCAAGGCCCGCTTTCTGCATGACCTATTTACAAAAGAGGAGCCACGACAACAACATCCTCGTCTTCTACACCTCAGGCTGCATGAACATTCATCTCTGAGTTGAGCTTAGCCACTCATCAGGCAGCTCAGTTCGTGAGCTCTGACTTTGGATGGACTAATTAGCAGTCCCTGCTCTTCATCCTGCTCCCCTGTCCTATTAGGCCCAGCTCAGCAATCTGGTGGGGAGGTAATACTGTGCTCCATGAACGCCGGGCATAGCATTGACACCTTATGCTCTGTGATTGAAGGCAATCTCCTGGGAAGGGCTGAATTTATTCATGGTGTAGATTCCTACAAGCCATGGGAGACGCATCTCTGGGAGCCCGCCACACGTTCACAGATTTGCTTCTCTAGCCATCTTTCTCTGAATGCACAAATAATACTAAATGATCTGTGGTAGTTGAGCCTCTTGTTTTTCTATCCTAGCGAGTACATCATGGGTCTTTGGGTGTGATGTCTTTATTAGCCCTTTGCAGTGGGAATGTATTTTGTCAGCTTGTTGTGTACATAATAGTGACCTTTAATTGCACTACACAATCATAATGCAAATCTTTTAAACGTTGTCTTGTTTTTACAGGAAGTTACATTTGTGTCATTCCTTATTGACAGCTGGGACCTGATGATATTAGCATTGTTAGCTAAGGCAAGGATGAAGATTAGCTGAGACATAGCACGGAATTGAGGAGTTGATATTAGTTGATATTAACGTTCCCTGTTGTCCGGAAGCCCAGTGGATTCCCTGCTTCCCATCAGGGGAATACAGGGCGATCCATTAGCATGGATGGGGAAAATGCTAATGCTTCATTTTAAGCCCTGGCCCCTGGCTGCCTGGCCTCATATTTACTAGTCTGAAAGTTATTACCCTCTGATAGTAATGGTGGGCACATTTTTCTCAAGCTTTGTGACAGCTTTTATGAAGACCAAATAATAGGTCACCTTGTCTTATGCTCAGACTAAATATGAAAAACCCTGCTTATGGTTTGGAAATGTGTGGATTGCATGTCCCTTTTGTTTAACCCTGATTTAGGTTTCCTTGAACAATGTACCTGGCTGTACAGACCTGCAGTTTATTTCTCAGGGTTAGCATAGTATTCATTTGATCACGCATGTTGGCATTACATGCCTATATGCAATGCACTTGTAATCAAGTGTTTTGCTGTGAAGAATGTTCAACAAGCAAAACCTTGTACAGACTTGAAGTGTTTGTTTGGCAATTTCAGTCATCAGGCATAGATGAATGTCTCTGTTTGTATGTAAACACCTGCACCAACATTAATACTGTTGAATACCCATCTGAAAGGTTTTAGAATATGTGAGAGTGCAGGAAGGCCAAGTGATATTCATCATGTTTCTGCTTTGACTGGGACGTGACCATGTCTCTATACAATATGGGATACTGCTTTATACAACAACAAACTCTTGAAAAGTACATTGATTTCCATTGGATCTGTTATCAGGGTTGTATTTTCACTATTCACTTACATTTAGATTTAATAAATACTTAAATGGGCATTTTAGTCTATGCATACAAAATAGGTTATGAAATACTTTATATCCACTGTTTTTTTGTTGAACGACACCATTAAGTATTTCCTGAGGCTCCTGCGAAATAACTATAATTTGTTTTCCATATATTCATATTTACAAGATTCAAAAACTTGTTCTGAACCCAATCCAGTCATGACTACGTGCTTCAGGTTTCTGCTATGTTGAAAGGTTAAATTTGCCTGTATAGACTGACAAATCTACCAAGTCTGTAAATGAGAAACCTCCATAGCATGTTGCCACCTCCACATTTCACTGTGAACATCATATTTTCCTGGTGTCATCCTGGGATTGCATTTTAACCTGATGCATCTTCAGGCCAATAAGTTCAGTGTCTCATCAGATCATATTTTCCAAGGATCTTCCAGGGAGGTTTTCATATGACAATCTACCATAAAGTCTTAGTGGATGGAGTCCTGCAGAGATAATTGTAGCAGGTCCTTCTATCTTTGTCTGTCAATTAACTCTCTCTAGAGATATGACTGTTAAGCCTGTGTTCTGCTCCTCTCCAGCCGTCTCTGGAGGAGGGGATACCTCACTGAATTGCTCCTCCCAAGGTTTTTTCTCCCATGTGAGTTTTTCTGGGAGTTTTTCCTTGTCTTCCTTGAGGGTTTAGGTTGGTTGAGGGGCAGTTCTATGGGCATATGTGAACCCCTTTGTGACATTCCGTGTCAAAATGGCTATACAAATACATTTAGATTTAGATTATTTGATTTGATCTTTACAGGTGAACTCTGGCACTCTATTGGAGTGGCCATTAGGTTATTTGTCACCTCCACCTCCTTTGTGACCATGGCCCTACTTGCATGGTTGCGGATATATAATGTGTCTAGACTGCTGTGTCAAAACATTGAAAACAGTCTGAAACATAATGTGGAAAAAGTCAATGGGCTTCAAAGGGATACCATACCTTATTCACGTCCATCCAGTAAGATTTGTATTCATTTCTCGCCAGTTTTCTGTGGTTTGTGAGGATAAAGAGCTGAGTTCAATGTTCCCCATTGATTAGTCTTACTTTTCCAGACATTGAGTAGTCGACCTTACATATCCCTTGATTGTCTTGTAGAAAATAACATTGTCCTCTCTATGTCCCTTAGATTCATTTGAATCACAAAAGTTGTTTGTTTGAAAGTTTCTCTACAGATATGTTCATGTGTTTGTGAAGGTGCAGTATTGCGTACGGTGGTTGACCAAATGCATGAATGCAGCTTACTGTACTACGATAACTGAAGCAACCAACCTCCTTTTTTTGGGAGAAAAGAATACTTTCTTCAGCAAACATCCCCGCACACTGAATTGGTGAGTTGGCCACTTGTGAGCATGCGGCTGGCAGTGTGTATTGAGCATGGTAATGTGGGCGACAGACTGAAAGAAGGGCACTGCGGTCAATCAAAGGCTACCTTTCCTCTCTCAGCCCCTGCCTCAGGGTGTTTCTGGCAGTAATTCTCTGATTTGACTTTGATGTGCCAATTTGTGCCTGATGAATAATTGTCTGGTTTGCTGATAACTTGTGGGAGTCAAGTGCATTCTGGTGGCACTCAATGCAAATGGGGATATTTGGGTCCCTCAAATCACCACAGTAGCCCCTCTATGTCTGCCTTTCCTTTCCGTGAGTAAACTCGTCAATTAGCTGTGTTTGAAGAAGCCATTTTTGATTAGAGCAATCAGTAAACAGAAAGACCTCTCCATGATTGTCCTCCTGATTAGATGAGTTGTCACTTGAGAAGTTGTTGGAGATTTTAATTTATGGCCTTATAGTCCTGAAAAGTATGGTAATTACCTAATCCATTTTCTGCAGTTCAGCACTCAGATTAAAACTCAATCGCATTGTACATTCTAACAACCTTATTTTTCCTCCTAAAGTGTGTAAGTAGTGTCTCTCCCACAGCGACAGGCAAAATGTCAGATGCATCATTTAGGTACAGAGGGAGTGAATTTGCATAAGAAGTTTTATTGGTGGTCAGGGTGTGAAGTGGCGACTTATTACACAAAAAAACATTCTGCGAAACATCTAGATTTCTGTCCACAAAAGAGAAAGACAAGGATTTGAGCGCCGTACTTGATAGTTTGCAATCTGTCCTTAGAATACTTTTAGATTATAAGCAGAGTTATGGACACTATGACTTCCTTCTCTAGTTGAATGAAATCACAGTTGAATTACATTTTTTCTGTTATAAATTGTATTATTCGATAAATGATCATTATAGATTATTTTTGGAAAAAGAGTTCCGTCTTTTCATCCCCACCCGTTGTAATGTGTTTTCACATTAGAAAGACAGTCACTGCCATGAAGTCAAATATGCAGGGGAGTTCCTTTCAATTTGCTGCTAACAGCTGTTGTTTAAAGCGGGTATGAGGATTCTGCCTATTTCAGATCTTTCTGTCCAGTTAGTGTAAATGTCACAATTCCAATGATATAACTGAGGGATTTAATCTAATTTGTTAATCACTCTCAGAAGGGTTGGGCCAATTTAGTTATGATGTGTCCATCATAAAATGCCACATAAAGCCACATTTCCAAACCATTACAGTTTAGTAATTTCACTCCTGTCCTTTAGATATATTTAAGTCCTGCAGACACTTAAATTACAAGTTGGATGACATGTTGAATGCAGCACATGATCCATGGATTGACTAACAAATCCCCAAATCATAGATCGCCTGCATTAATCAATACAGACAGGGTGATGAGGTCTATTGGCAGGGAGGTGGTGACACAAAGGCAGGATTAGCTGTGATTAGGGCAGTTTTAACATGTCCAGTTGATTAGGGGCAGCAGGACCTGGCTGGCCATTAGTACTGAAGTGTGGCTGGACAGGGAGGGGGGGGGGGCTGTGGGGGGCTGTGTGTTGTGATGCCTCTGTCTCTGTCTTGTTCAACTACCCAGTCCTCGCAATTACTGGACAAAACACTTTGTGTTGAACTCTTTGATTGGCTGTGGTGTATTGTGGGGAGGGAGTTGGAGAAAAAAGAGCTCCATTTATCCTTTTGCTGCACAGCTACCCCCTGCAGGGTGGAGTCAATGTATCCTTTCTGGCCCTTATCTGGCCAGCTGGTTAAAGCAGGGCAAATAAACACTTGAGCACATAGTGGGGCCAATATGGCTGCCATATAAACCATAGCCTTTGTTCTATGTGGATTGTGGCCTAATTGATGTCCCCAGATGCATTATTTTGTATTATTGTAGCTCAGAATGACAAATTGTATTGGGTAGGTAGTTAGCTGTATTATAGTTCTTGGATTGATCTTCATAATGCCAGCAACACACAATGTACATACTGTATAGACAGCAATCATGTGCAGGTAGGCTCACCAACCAACACGCTTGCAATGCAAGAGGATTGTCTCCAGACAGATGTACGAATACTGTGTTGCAACCAGCATAAACACAAGTGACTTCTTATGTCTTCTGCAGTGGGACCATTGACCGTCACTACTCCGGAGGTGAGAGAGAAAAGGAACATGGGATTTAGGGTGTAATCCTGTTTGTCTCTAGGGTCACATGGTCTACAGATTTTGGATTTGGAGCTGCAGTCTGAGACTTTATTAAGGGGACAACAGGCTTCTAATTGTAATTCTCTCTAGAGTGTTGTCAGTGTCCTCTGCTCAAAGCTGGAGAGGAGACAGATTGCTGCAAGATGATAATTGAAAAGAAAGTGGGTGGTCCTCTTTGGCTGTTTGGCCCTCTGGGCCTTCGGTGTTGAGGATCTTCCCTGTATGGGCGCAGGAGATTATCAAATGTCAAATTTGCTGAAATGATTAGGTCCATCTGGGCTTAATTTGACAGACCTCTACATTGAAGGTTTGTTCTCCCTGTTTTAATTGTCTACTGGTGTGGAGAGGGAAAATGTGTGTGTGTGTGTGTTTGTGTAGGAAGTGCAGTGGGTCCACTCCTGAGATCTTAATTCATAGCTGAGACGCACACAAACTCACTGGCACGCAGTCGGCAGACATGCACACCCCCCCCCCCCACACACATGCACATCTATTGGGATCATTCTCCTCCCTTCCATGCTATTCTCTACCTGGGCTGAACCACTCTTCAACCTTGCCCCCATAAACAAACAGGCCTGACTTGCAGCTGGCCATTGCCTTGGCAACGGTGGATTGGAAAAAAAAACTGTTAGCTATTTTAAAAGTATGGCTTTGTGAAAATATTGAAAAGACCTGGAATGCCTCATCACTTCACATGACAGACCATTTTTTTCATTATTTGAAGCACAAATACACTCATATCTTGAACCTAGTGTCATGAAAGTTGTCCCCTGGAATGAATGATGGGCAGCATATCGTAATGCAAACATTCTATTATAACCAGTTAATATTTTGTCACGATTGTTCAGGTGAACAATTGTCAGTACAAAAATGTATATGTTTGTTTACTCATAACCAAACCCTAAATATATTGACAAGAAGTATTGTTTGTTGCATTTAATTTCATTGAATATGATTTTGCCACAAAATTGTTTTACATCTTCTTGGGTTAGGCATCACATCTTGTCCCTAAGAATTACTTTTGTCTGGTTAGGGTTACCTGTCAGACATTAAATGTACTAAGTTTGCAGCTGATTGGGATTTCTTCGTAACTCAGCCTAAATTTATGAAACTGGTGGTGTAGATTATGTGTTTTCCTTCTACAGCGAGTGTGTGTATAGCATAACACAGTTTAGTATTTTATGTCCATGTTACACTTAAAGACATTAGCCTCTCCATAGTCAAGTGTAGGTACTAATATATATTTTTTTATTTTTCCAGACAATGATTGTGCCTTAGGGTCCAGCTATACAGAACCACAGTAAGGGATGAAATCAGGAATAGATTTTGAATGGACTAAACAAATTTCCCTTAAAGGGCTTCACAGGACTTAATGAGGCATACCTAATGGTGTTCTGCCATTATCAGCACCATGCTGGAAGCGCAGCATCAGGACAGACCCACCATTGATTCTTGCTTCAAACCACTTGAGTTCCTAATCAGCTTCTTTGGTTCAGCATTTCAGGCCTGACAAACCCATTGTGCGCCTGTGTCACTCCAGGTCAGTAGTTATTAGTGCCAACTGAAAACAGTTTCTTTAACTATGAAGGAACTGAATAAAATGCATAGGGAACTTGGAGGGGGGATTACCGGTGGCGGCAAGGCAAGCAGGCACTGGAGAGAATGTGACATGGTTCTCTAATAAGGGATGGCGACCATGTCTCCCCAGTCAGTCCTTCCTCTCTATCCATCTAGGAGGGACACAGAATAGTCTTCAAAAGGTTGCTTGGTCTGCACAATGCTACACATTGCAAAAATTGTATTCATAGCAAGCAATGGAATTAGACAGTTTAAGCCCTGGAATGGCATATCATTTCTGTTGTATGTCAGTCATCCATGTGAGTGAGCCCATGTTATCTTCAAAGCAAAGGCAATGGTAAAATGTGGTGTCATTTATTTAATTTCATGGAAATCTATTAGAATGAGAATTGCTTTCTGAGTCCTCTGACCTCCTTGAAATGTTTTTCATTCTGTGGCAGGATGATTATTTGCGGCTGTTTTTCCAGTTCAAATGACTAGAATTAGAAAAGTTTCTACTTCCTAGGGCACAATTTCCTTTGATCCCAAAAGCTGATGGGTTCTGCAAGCTGCATAAATATAGGACTGCAATGACTCATTCTGAAGACACCAAACAACACTGGTTGAGAGATACGTTTGTCATAGAAAAGACTGTCTCTTCTTGCCAGAATGGGAGGGCATTACACTAATTAAATTCTCTCTCAGAACTCGTCAATCAAAGCATCCTTTGCCACTGCAATGAAAAGCAGTGCTCTTCCCCTAATCATTTCACATAGGGCAAGATTTGGGGACTATCTTTGGCCAAAAAAAGGAGAGATGAGGAGGGAAGGGGGAGGGTGGAGGAGGAACAGGAAGGCGGGGGGAGTAAAGTGGAGAATGCTCATAGCACCTTTTCAAATTCCAGGGTACTTTGTTCTTAGACACTGACAATAACTCGATCCAAGATTACACATTACCCAATCCAGTTGGAGAGTTTGTTGTAAACCGCCTTCCCAGTATACCATTCATACAACAAGCAACCTACTTTAAAGCGGTATTCATTTTGCAGAGTTTAATTACTTTCCTTGGGAAGATTTTATTGAGTAAATTTGTATAATTTAGTATATTCATGTTTTTCTTGACACTTTTAAGGAAACAATATTTCATTTATTCATGCAGGACATGATTACATGACTTATCATGGCTATAATTTTTCACCACATTTAAAATGAAGAAAGGTTGTTACAATGTTATTAAGGAGAATGTTCAACCAATGACATTAAGCCCTGGGCAATTAGTGCTCAAGCAGGTTGCTAGGTCGCCATGGTCAATTGAGAAACACATGAATAGGACTTGAAAAGGTTTCCTTATACAATCATATTAAGTAGAATTACAGGAAAAACCACAGGCAAGGCCCCTTGCTACACTCAAATCATTAAACAGCAAGAAATAAAATTCTACCTGCAAGAAACAGGGAATAATAAAGCTGTTCAGTGAAACAAACTCATGTTCATGTATAACACTAAATACTTGAATCATATTTTATTAATGTGGTGTGGAATGCCTTCCGAATACTACTATAGGCTTCAAAGTAGACCGAAGAACATTTACTGATTAATTAAACTGTGTAATTATCTGAATTAAATCTATAACCAGTACATTAAAAGAAAACACATCCCTGAAACCTACAGCCAGGGATTTTCCAACTTATATGCACCATATGTTTTGACTGGTGGAACCATCAAAAATAGGCCAAAGATGCATTAAGATTCTAAACAAGAAACTTTGCATTCAATACATCTTTTTTACTTGTTTTACCTCCTTCAGTTTTTTGGTCTACATACACAGATATTGAGATGGATTCTTTATTTAATAACATGGTATTTAATTCTTCCTTGAAATAGATCTCCAAGTATGCATTTTGGTGGAGGCATGATTGCACATATACATACAGCTGTAAGTTTTTTGAAGCTATTGTAAATGAAGGCTCTTAGGTTCCTCTTCATTGAGAGGATGCAGTGACAGCAATAGGCCATCATCATCACCTGCACTATTATTGGACATCATCATGACTGTTATTGAAATGCAATTTTCAAACCGGTTTGAAAGACCAGTGGCTATGGAGTCCTTGGCATATTCTTAGGTTTGTCCATTGCTACATAATGAAAGGAACCTGGGCAGACAAAGTAGACTTGCTTAAAAGTCTTGTGTTGTGTTTAAGAGTTAGAGTTAACCACAAAATAATTATCATATTATAACATATTCTATGTAATTCATTATATAAATATACCTGAAATTATTTTAGTAGACATGTTCTGGTCTCTTGTCGTTTTGGCTCTCTTCCATCATAGGGCAATAAGGTGAATTCTATTCATATTTGACTTAATCAAACAACATTATTTATTAACTTATGGTTTAATCAATTCGAGAGTGGGCTATAAACTTTTTAACCAGTCACTTACAATATGAGAGTCTAAAGCGTATTGTTGTTTGATGCGTGTCTGTATTTTGCATAACTGTGTTATACCGTATTAAGTTTCAGCAGTTTGCTCAGGCTACGAATATTTGGAAAAACTCAGCTGAATATCCCACTTTCTTACGCTATAGCCTATCAGACATTTTGGTATCTTGTAAATACTAAAATGTCCAAACAAAGTAATTCACTGGAGTGCGTTTGGAACCACATTACATTTTACGCGCAAACAGGCGTATTCTACTGTAAGCCTACATAAAAACGTCGAATATAAATAGCTTTAAGTCATGTCAAAGAAAATAGTGAAAGAAAAAAACTTATAAACTGTAGCCTATGGTTGTGTCTTATTTTACTTTATAGTAGCCTACGTAACATGTTTTCGCCTATATTAGACCATAGGCTATTTGTATATGAATGCAAATAGCAATCCCACAAACGTGATTATTAATAATTTCTGTATTTTTGCTAAAGTTGAGTCCATCTTAAATGATTTAAATAATAGTTTATCCCATCCTACTTATTTGGATAAGATGTTCACTATTATTACAATAATTGCAAGTCATTGACAGTATTCCAGATAATTACTGGATACATGTCATTCTCAAGAACCTTGGATTGGAATGATTTCAAGTCACGGGAACAATCCCCTTAATACTGGATTACAATAAATAATTATGAATCCAGCTGATCATATGAAAGCAGAAGTTGAATCTCAGATTTATTTATAAATACAGAGGGATGTATCAAGGTTGTATTATAAAGTCTAATAACAGTATTCAGAACATTGTCGTGATATAAAGCACATATGAAAATACCCTTTCATATGTGAACCTATACATTTGTTCCAAAAAAATCCCATATGTGAACAATCCTAGGTACCACTACCCCCATCGACCTTCAGTTCCAGCTCAATTTGGTCTCTATCACCCCATAATGAAAACCTACTCCAGCCACGTCTTTATAAAAAATTAAATCGCCAGGAATAGCTCGCACTTCAAGTGATTTATTGTTCACGTTCAATTGGTTTTGAAACATATACAGCAGCCATCACGCATTTGTTCGTTTTAACTTACAAAAGAAAAAAAAAGAAAACAAAACAGGTATTATACAGGTCAACGCATTCTTGTGGGTTAGCCAAATATACAGTTCCCTACTTTCTTTAAGTCTAAATGAATACATTAGTTTTACAATATTAATAGCATCAAATATCAGGTTTACACCGCAAAGGAAGTGGTTAGTACCTTGAGAGAAGTCCATACCTGATCCCACCTATAGTCTCCATTTCCCACAGCCACCTAAAGTGGAGCAGCATTCCTGTTTCAAACAACACTGACTACTTTAACATCATGAAGGGAGTCCATAACATTGATTACAAAAGGTTCCAGAATCGACATCATCGCTTTCAAGGGCAGCCATTTCGCAGTAATGTTCAAAAATAGTCTCCCCCTCTCAGAAATGTCAAGAAAACCTGCCCTGAACCAGCTGATGCGCCTAAAGCGCGCGGTCCTTTCAGCCACTAAGGGCGCCATTTTCTCACAGTTTGTTTTGTATCAACATGATATATTTCTTGTTTTTCATTTGGGGCCCATCCGCAGGTTAACATATAAAAATGGAAAGAAAAAAAATGGCAGTAGGTCCTACCATGTTCTGCCGTAAAGGAGGTTTGAGCTGACCATGTTATTGGTGTAGTCAACAGCAGATGTGTCCATCTGAGACATGTTGATCTGGCTGTGGAGGGAGGGGGGGCTGGGGGACATCTCCTCCAGGTCTTGGGCCTGAACCAAGGCGTTGACCTGCTGACTGTGATGTTGATTGAGGGCATTACTGGAGACAGGGAGCCCGACCCCGGGTCCGTTCTGTTGCTGCTGTACCTGTTGTTGCTGCTGCTGTTGCTGCTGCACCTGTTGTTGGTTGGGTGTTGGTGTGTTTGTGCCGTTCTGACACGGTTTACCGTCCTTCACCAGAACTGGCACCGCCACCCTCCTTGGAGACTGCTGCTGCTGACACAGGTTGCTGTCCTGCTGCAGCTGCTGGGCCGCCTTGTCCTTGGCCTGTCGTTTCATCTTGTACCTGTGGTTCTGAAACCAAATCTTAACCTGAGTCGGCGTCAGGTGAATCATACTCGCCAGGTGTTCCCGCTCAGGGGCCGAGAGGTATTTCTGTTGCTTAAATCTCCTTTCCAACTCGTACACCTGAGCCTGGGAGAAGAGGACCCGACGTTTTCGTCTGGGCGCTGCATGCAGAGGTGGCATGGATTTGGATGCGTCCGCCATGCCCGTCAGAGTCCCCATTCCAGTCATGTTCATACCTGTGGAAGGTCCCATGAATCTAGAAACTTAAAAATATACATACATATACGCACATTCAATAAGCAGGAATTAAAATGAACCATATGTGTGTAAAATGGTGTGACCAAGTACTATGTGCCATGCGTAATTGTAAAGTAAGGAAAAAATTAAATCCTAATTTCAGAGAAGAAATATTTGTGCAGTCTACAATGTAACTATTGCAAACATCATATGTTAATGTGAAAAATACAACGCAAAAAAGAATAGTAATAGTAATAGTCATATAATAATAAATCTAGTAGAAACTAATAGAATACAGTTGTTATATACTATTTTAAAACGAGGAAGAGTGTTTTAACCCATCCAGAATAATGGGTAAATGATTAAGTAAAGATTAAATGATATGTGGGGATGATGAATAGTATAGTGCATATCCAAGTATGTGTGTATGCCATAAAAATTCCATAAAAGTATTTAAAAAAAAATATATATATATCTATTGTGTTGAGACGAGTGACAAAACATCCCAAAACCACATCTAATACAAAAGGAAACTTACTTGTTGAATATCTTGGATCAGCATTGGCGCCATACCACCCTGTTGCTGCTGCGCTATTTCTCATGGTTTCCTGGTAGGACGGCAGGTCTCCCATATTGCCAATGCCTCCATTGCAGTATCCCCCCATAGCGCCGTGCGAAAACTGGGATACAGTGTGTGGCATGTGGTAGGTGGTCGACACGGTGGCATTGTGGCCCATGGAGTGCTGCTGCATGCCAGTCTGAGACACCTGGGGCTGTCGGTAAGCTCCCAATGGAGAGGTTAGGTTCCCTGTTCCGTCCATGCCACCAAACTTCTTGTATGTCTCCTCGATGGGACTCAAAATATCTGTCACTGAGAAAGGCGTTGTATGTTTTGGGCTCAGCGACATGGTTCAGAAAGCAGGTAGATTTTTGTTCGAGCAGATCAACCGTGTTGTTGGATCAGCTCTCTCCTTCTGGATCGTCTACGTAAGAGAGTGCTTGGACTACGCCTGAGATCCGATTGATCGCCTTGGAGAAGGAGGCGAGCCCAGGGCGCTCTTAGCTGGGTTTATTGTAGCCATGAGCCAGGTTTACGACAAACATGAGGGGAGGAGCAACGTCCTAAACGAGCAAACAATAAGTCATTGACATTTCAGAATGATAATTGAGGAAAATGCTGTTAGTTTCACATTGAGGTGATCACATTGTTCCAAATGATATTTGGGCTAGGTCATTATTTTAAGCCCATGTTTTGTTTGACATGTTTACAGGCAGGTAAGTAGCCAGGAACCACCCTCTTACATTTGGCAAATGTGGACTAAAGCAGAAATGTTCTGCTTCAGGTAGGGAATTCCACACTTTCCAGAAACTTTGAGGGCACTTTGACCAGACATAAGCAGCACAGAGCACCATCAAAGAGGTACAATGAAGGTTCCCCTTAATTGTATGAGCACCTAATTTATGCGTCTTATAAGCATCATTTTGTTGCACCTGAGTGGAGCACTTTCAAATAAACTCGAAGTAACAAAATACAGACAGTAAAAATCATGACAAGATATCACACTGAGCGGGACTCATTGATCTATTGATTGGATGGTTAACAAATGAAGCCACGGCCATATGATGCTTTATTGCATTTGCTTTTTGGTTGTGAATCTTTCATGCATGCTATACATGCATACAGTGGGAGTGGAATTATCTGCATTATGTTTGTATGGACCAAATGAGTATTATCATATCTGGTTTTGGAAAAGCAGTGTATTTGTGGTATAAGTTAATTGACTTTGTATAAAGACGTTTTAATAATGTGCCTGACGAAACTTTGACGTAAATAATTTGATTACTAACACTCAACCTTAAGTGCTCAAGTTGAATCCCCTTACACAGATAACACTTAGATATGTTTGCAGTCGTGTTCCTCTTCCATTGTTGATGTAGGCATGCTTGACCTGCCATCTTAAGCTTTATGGAAACTCTTTTGCGCCAGTGTCACAACCACTGAATTCAACATGACAAATCACAAGGCCACCTTTGATTGCATGGCATAGCAGTATGAAAAAATAAATATATATATATGTATGTGATAGTAAAACAATATATAATTTCAACAGCAATAATATAATCAATTTCACTACCCTATACCTTCCATAAGTATGTTGAAAGGGTGATAACACTCTTTAGTTGTTGTCATTATAATGTTGAATTACTCACATACGGGTGTAATAGTAATGCATTTTGCATCAATAATATACACATTTGAAAAAAGTACGCCAATGATGGTTCTAAGACAAAGATTTGAGAACTCTATCCGATTGTTGAGCTGATGATGCTGTTTGTTGTTTAATTGTCGTAGTTAGAAAAACATTGTTGTAATATAATAATAATAATATATAAAAGCAGATTAACTGCTGTGCTTAGTGTAATATCGTCTTGGTGATGTTATGGGAAAACTGCCAAGAAATTGTTCAAGTTAACTGTTCTTATTTCTCACGCTCTGATTTAGTAAAGTAGCCTATTAACCTGACCGACATGATATATAAAAGTTATCATGTTGAAGTTAAATATTCAGTTTTTCAAGAGGCAAAAACAAAGGCAGAAACAGGCTAGTGTAATGTAGCTTGACATGACAAGTAGGCAGCATTGCTGTCCTACCCTAATTGCACAAATGAAGATGTGACATGGTCATCCATCCATTATCAGCAACAGCTTTAAGAAGCATCAATCTCCCTTTAAGCTGTTAGTCTAATTATGAATAATAAATCATTGTCCTTATGCTTTTTGGATTCAGTAAATATTTGCCAGCTCTTACATCCTTCAATTACAGACAAACACTTCTCAATATATTTCATCAGTGCCCAAGTGGGAGGATTTTGTGTTAGACTACATAGCAACACAGACAAGCACTAAAAAGTCATTTAGAATTTGGTGAAACTTGAACTAAAGTTAGAGTTTGGCTATATTCTCTAGTTAGCCTATATTCTCTAGAAGAAGAAAAAATATGCATACATGTGACGAGAGGTTTACAAGGTAACACAATGCAGTACGATTTGCCGCTGTAAGAAAATAAATGGAAACAAATTGCAGAAAAGAAAGCTATTTATCGATTACAAACAGCCTATTATGTAAGCCTAAAATGAATTTCAAGCTATGTGTAATCTTACCTCTAATTGCGATTCTTGAAATTGTATATTTGAAGCATATCGACGCTTTTGGGAAGGCTTCTGCCTGTAAATGGTAAATGTAGGAAAGTTGGAAAGGTATAGGCCTAATCTTGGTATTATGTAAATGAGGCAAACCTCTCAACCTCCTGCATTATTGAGTCAGAGAGCAGGACCAGCGTCCAGGGACCCTCCACACTGGAAATCCACGACCACTTTGGAGCCGGTTGGTTGCACATTATAGAGTCATTTTGTTGTATAGATCTATTATTTTTAAACTTTTATAGACAACCGGGGTGGAAGGTGGCCTTTCGTCGACAGCCAGATTTGGACGCTCCAGGTCTACCAGGTTTGTCAAACTTGGATGATGAAATTGCATGTCTTCGTTGAATCAAGTTGATATCTTGACTTTTTTTGTTGATGTAGGGTTATGTCAAAATGATGCAATATTGCATACTTCTTATCCTCGTTATGGGAAAGCCCATTAAAGCCGAGCACTATAGCATACAAAAGAGTTTGTAGGCCTTTACCACAAAGCAAATCAAAACAATTGGAAAACAATACACAACACTTCAGAATAATATAATTGTATCCTACATTCCATCTAAGAGTTCTAGTGTAAGTGAGGAAAAACCTAAAGTCTTCATAAATGCATTAGGCTACACGTGATTATTATAATTAACCTAAATTGACAATTGGAATCACACATTTGCACTTTCATGTATTTTTAAACATTTAAATATCAAACATTTATAGGCCTATATTTGTTTTCATCATAGCAAGAAGCATGAAAAAGCTCAGTTTGATCATTACAACGCGACATTATATCAAGCTCATTCAGTAACTCATACAATATAACTATATTGTTACTGTCATTTGTTACTGTTGTAATACAAATACATTGCTGATAGGTAAATTATGTCTTACATAGGCCTATGTAAAGTTATTTGTCCCATTAACCACTTGTTTCTGTTTTAGATGTCCTTAAATAAGAACACTTTATTTGCGAACCTCGTAAAATAAATTGGTGTGTCCTTCTTTTACATGCTTATATTTTGGCTACAGGCAGTTCTGATTATGTTGATTTCATCGGCCAATGTAACTAGCAGATTAGTGGAATTCTTTGGTTATTTGATTTCTACTTTGATGTTGTTGCTTAGTATTTTGGTCAAGGAAACCTAGCCTATACAGATGCCTGAATAACAGGATTTCTGACAAAATGAATGGAAGTTCATATTTCTCTTGGCCTCTATAGGTACAGATTAAGAACTACCTGATTGCTGATTTATCACATGATTTATGTATAGCATTTACCAAAATATATCTCAAGACATTTTAGGATTGTGTGAGATAGTCAATAGTCCCTTCTACATTATTTGTATTCAGCGTCAAAGCCATAGGATTTCACGACTAAGCTAATATTAATTTATGGGCTAGAGTACGAAAACATTATAACTGTTGCAATGTTGTCATATTTGTTTTCATGAATTAAACTTCATGCAGTTTGATTATCAGCTTTATACATATTTTAAAAGTATTAAAATATGTATATATTTTTATATATAAAGCAGTCGTATTTTGCCACAACACCACTCCTTCATGCGCACTGGCACCAGTACAGCTCCGGGCAGCAGATGGACCACATGGTCACTGAAGTGCTTTTCTCCAACCCAGCGTGCTGGTTCAATAACCTGAGAGAGATCTGGAGAGATCTGGAGCGCTCGGCCTAAGAGCTGGGGGTCCTGACCTGGTACCTCAAAGATGGAGGAACAAAGTGACCACTGGGAATCACTGATCGTCACTGTGCTCAATGGGTCAATATATCCCAAATGTGGCACATTTTCATGATGCGTCATTTCTGATGAGTTCATTTTCTACAATCTCAATTCGTAAGTGCATCAACGTTTTTCTTTTGTCTGCTTTGAGACAGAATGTTACATCTTATCAGTCCACTGAGACAGACTCTCGATGTATTTTCATGATTTCTTAGGAGTTTAACAATCGTGCGTGACTGCATCTGACACTGTATCAATCAGTGATGCAGACACTAACTTTTTACTAGCATGGGGTATGGAGGCTGTGAAAAGATGGACGATACTACTATGTAACCATGATTTAGTTGTTCAAATATTCTTTTACGCACGAGAATTTAGACGCCCTAAGTTTTTTCCCTTGCTTGAACTATAGGTACATCTAATACATCAGGTAATACTGCGGTATAAACGCACTCTCAAAGCAGTATGTTTGACGTGTCTTTAAAGATACTAGACAAAAAGAGATCAGAGAGCATCCTCTACTACTACTACTACTACTACTACAGTTTTCAGTACTGTGTATATACACCCCCCCCCCCGTACTATATATACCCATCCCACTTTGTACTTATGTTACTTGTACTTCTATGTTATTTGTATCAAAATTGTAGTGTATTTTACATTGTATCCATTTTTATTATATGTCACATATGTGTTCTATGTTTGCTCATTTCTGCCACAGTGAATTCTATGTTTGTAAACCTTGCATAGCGATTAAAACTGATTCTGATTATCCTGTTTCCAGTGCTATTCAATTAAACATGCGCAAACATCTGTTACAATCTTGCCTAATTCGCCTACAATGTTATGACCAAAAAGGTTAGGTTGTAATAATTATTTTCAGTAATACAGGCCAACAGCATAAACAAAGAGAACCCTTTAGTGACTAAAAAGTATTCCCTCAAAAAATGGGAAGCATAACCTAAGTATTATTTTCAGACTTTATTATTTCTTTTAAAACAGTAGCATAAACGTGGTCCAAAAGTTATATCCTCTTATTTGAATTTCTAAACAGGCCAACAGGATTTAGGCTACAATCAGTTGTAGCAAAGTGTGACCTGTGAAACAAGTGAGTCTGTGCAAAACCATTATGAAACATTTAAGTGGGTAGTCAACTCTACCTGTTTTTTGTTGTTGTTGATGTTAAATAGCCCCCCAGAATGTCGCAATGGAATGTAGTGCATCAATTCTACACCTGTAGTTAAGAGTTGGGTTCAAATCCTTTCTTTAAGACACCATTTTGGAGCAGAAAGAGGGGGCAGGTGCATATCTTTTTCAGTTGCAGCAGGCTACTTGAAACAGTGCAAGCCCACTGCTGAGTAGGGCAAAGGTCACCCCAAGTGGAGAAAGTATCTGACAGGCCTCTTGAAGAGCTATTTTCTTCTCCACGAGGTTTCATTCAATCACAATTAATGTCGCTTGTTGGAAGAAATGATGCTAATAGTTGCCAAAAAAACACAAAGTATAGGCTATTAAATGAAAAAAATCAGGAGTATTAACTGGTCCTTCACAATTCATTTGTCCAAGAAATATTGTTGAATTCCTCGTATATAAACTGTGAATATATCTGGCATGGGAGCAGAAAGAGAATCTCTGGATTCTTACCCGTTGTATGGATCATGTGAGACCAGATAACATAAACAACTGGCATTATCAAAGTTACTTGTTTTATTGTCTGCACTCTACACTAACAGGTTCATTCTCTAGTATGAATTGCTAGCAGATTTTGACTGTCTCTTATGATAATGAATTACAATTACATATTGCAAATAGGATAATTTTGGACAGTAATAAATACATGTTGTAAACCTATAAAATTATCTTCCTTGTATCTATGCATTTTATTATTTAAATTACTTTTTTGTGTTCTCTGAAATCATAAGCTCCTACTTTGCTGTGACGTTTAAGAAACAATTGTATATACTGCAGCCTATCTATCCTATCTAAAACACATATTTTCAGTGCATAATTGAATTATTACAACTGTAGGTAAAAAATTTTTCTTCAGTATAGTTACTACCAAGTCATGGAATCATGTTTTACTTATTTCAGAATGTATCTTCTAAATCTCCACACAGACACAGCATGTGAACCCCCTGTCTTCTACTGGAAAGTAAATGCTGCTCGCCCCTGCTGTTTATTGTTCTAGAAATATTTTGTTTGTTTGTATCACAGTAAAACCAGTGCCAATTAATGCATATTTCTCTGTACAAATCATGTGTATTTGGTCTGGATGAATGGCTCCAAACCAGATCTGAACAGTTTTAATAGTCACTGCAGGAAGGTCATGTACATAAACCAGTAGGCTTTTGTGATTGAACCACAGTTAGCCTTGCCATGATATGTTCGTAAGCCCAGACATTTGCCAACATTATAATTTTAATTAAATGCCTTGGCAGTGACTTTGTTCATTTATCAAACATCAGAAGTAATACATTCTGGGGAGTCATATGGCTGAGCAGTTACGGAGTCAGGCTGGTAATCAGAAGGTACTCGGTTCAAACCCTGGCTGTGCCAACATGACGTTGTGTCCTCGAGCAAGACACTCCACCTTAATTGCCTCAGGGGGAATGTCTCCGTACTTTCTATAAGTCCCTCTGAATAAGAGCGTCTCATAAATGATTAAATGTAAGTACAGAAGTTTAGTCTCTGCTGTATGTCAGTGAGATGTTCCGAAGGCTTCCTTATTCCTTATTCCTTATTTAGGTTCTTAGGTTTAGATTTGGTTTTGTTGTGTAGTATTTTAAAACAAAAAAATGTCATCTACTTAATTAGAGTATATACTGTAAGTCTATAAAAGTTTTCTATTCCTTTTAGAAGTTCTAATTAATAACCAGGACTAGTTTGTTAATTCTATTCTGTGCCTATTTGACATTAAAGGATATAAAACTGTTCCAACTTGATCACTGATGTGTCTTATACCTCTTCTGTGAAATGTCAAATTCCAGTGAAGCAAGAAGGCACAGTAATAAAATATGTTACATAGCTAGAATTTTCTTGCATGATTTTCATCAAAACTTGAAAAGACTGAAAAATGGCACAATTAAGTCACTAACCGATGCATTCATTTGCCTGCTAACATTGTGAATTTACACATTTTTGTTGCCTTGATGTCACTGTCATTAAATATTAATAGCTGTTATCCATCACCAAGTGTTTCCTGGTGTCTATATCACATATTTTCAAAGTTAGGAATTCTATTTAGCTATATTACCCAACAGGTAGGAGAATGCATAGTCTAATCAAGAGTTTCAAAGCCCTTTAAATACAGTGTTGGGCAGCCACAAGAGTTAAATTGTATCCAACTCAGTTAACATTATTTTTTAAGCAATGTATGTCTTCAAGCCATTATATTGTTTAAGAATCTTGGAAGTTTGTTGCTTGATAAATAATTATTGCGAAATATTATTTGTGATTATAATTTTTCTCAATTATCCCTATCCCCTGTGAAAGGAGTACCACACATTTTGCTATGGTAAGCAGTTTTGTGTAGCATTAGCATCAGTATGCTAACATTTGTGTCCTAAATTGTTGATTGGTAGGTAGCCATGATCATATGGATGCATATCCACTGTTGACTATGAACACAACATATTGCCCTTGACAGTTTGTGAAACACATCTCACATTGTTAAATACAATGGATTTGTTCCTTTGTACCTTTCCTTCTAGTGCCTCAGATTATGTATTGAGTTTATGGCTGCAGTGTCAGATAGGTTTGAATTGCCAGTATGCCTGAAAAGTTCAACAACCATGGAATTGTATCACTTTAAACATGCATTGACAAAAGTTCAGTTACTCCTTAAATTTCATTCAATAATACAATTTGGTAAGGAAAGCTATGTTTAGTCCACTGCCATTTTAGGCTAAAACTGTGTTGATTTACAAGACTCTAAGGGAACATTCTCCTTGTTGTCATGACGCTGAATAGTACAGTGAGGTTAATTCGCTGCAAGGCTAAAGGAACTCTTGTTGGTTTTGTCTTGTCTCGTTTCAGTGGTTCCATCTGTATAGATGGTCAGTCATCTATCTGTCTCCAGCCATCACAAGGAGGCTTCATGTCATCTTGTTCTCCTGATCATTATACCACCTGCTCCTCTTGACAATTCTGCTCTCTCAGCATGTCTCCACTTGAAATGCTTGGTTGGCCTCTGAAATGGGTCTGCTGAAACACTGGAGACAGTTCTCTTCCTCCTCCCACCTGCCATGTTTACAGGGTTCCTAAGGATTTCTTCAGACGGCATGGTGCTTCCTAGTTGACATAACTTTACCAATGCACAAACTTTCTGTCACTGACAGATGCATTTGACCATTTCAGAACAGACTGTAATGAATCCAACTGACCTTTGAAGTGTCTAATTTGTATTGTTTCATGGCTGTCCGCTGCAAATGTGTACCATGAAATTATTTTAGAACTACACAAATAGTTTTCTATTGTACTTTTTAATGCACTTTAGTATGTTGCTTTGAATACATGTGGCTAATATTTTTTTTTGTTTTTGTTTGGTTGCACTTATTAATAGCTCATAATGTGCAGTCATAAGTCACTCTTTATGCATTTTCTGCAGTTATACAGTAACAATAAGATATGTAATAGTTTCCTGTATGTATTATTATAAACATAATATATTAATAACATATTATATCATTTGATGTTAGCGCAAACTTTCTTACAATCCATAATATGTTCATAAAATCATGAATATGAATGACACTGGGATTCACATTAACATGATCAGATTCATATTTATGATTTGTGTAAATGTGCTAGTGGAGAAGTACACTGTGACCATAACCAGAGGACAGAGCTTTCGAGTCTGAAAATTTAAGACAGACATTTTCAAAACCATACTGAAACATTAGTATGGAGGGTGTAAAACAGTTGTAAGAAATTGTTGAGTAGCTGTTATACAAAGCACCCGGCATACTACACTATCCCAAGGGTCATAGATCATACTTTTGTCTTGTATTACAATGTGCCTTGGCTTTCTTCTTACTGCTGTGTTCTGTCAGCTTCTTAGTACAACTCCAAACTATTTCTAGATGGATTCTCATCTAAAGTGGGTTGACTTGTATGTTTTCTATGTGTATACATACTACATATGGACACAAGCCTGTTTTGTAGAGGGTTGGAATTTAATTTGCAGAGGGAGGCAAGTAAGTACAGTTAATACAAGAAAACTATGTAGAATGTAGTGGTGTGCAATGCTCCTATCTTTAGTGTATGATGTTAACATGATCCAATAACACAAAATAAATTCCTGTTAAACATTTTTAATGCTTATTACAACACAGTTTGTAAAGAGACACGATACAAGTGATTTATCACAAGGATGGTTACATGGTCATGTATGAAAACATTTTACAGTTTACAGTCACAATACAAAGTACATCGTCTTTTATATACATTCAATTGAGGTGATTTTGCGTAACACAATGCTTCCAGATTGATGAGCCTTCAGGTTAAACAGCAGTCTCTGATTGAAGCATGTCTGACACAGATGATGGTTCATCATTATCAAACTGCAAACCCCAGGATCCATTTGCAGTGCTGGCATCTCAAGCATCTCAGGTTCATCTTCGGAAGGAGGTGAGACAATCCATTTAGCGACAGGCATAAACACTCAACTCTTGGAACATGATTGTTGGCGCTGTCTCCAATGCCCATCTTACTTGAGAGGATTGTGGTTGTTAAACAAGACAATTCAAGTCCTGAGGTGGAACATTGGGGAAAGAGAAGACAAAGAAAATAAGACCATACAGAATTTATAACATTGTCAACTTACTGCAACTTTACTTTTTACAGGAGTAAGCTATTCAAATCGACACCTGAGAGTCATTGTATTTGAATTAAAAAAAAAATCTGCCTGGTCTCTATTATGTAATAATAAATATTTGAATGACAAAATATTTGAACATGATTACAGTGAACAATATTAAGGAAAACAGAACGTTGAGCTCCTTTTTGGACAGGTAAACATAGTTCATGAATGAATTTGGTGAATTGCAAATGCAAATGTGAACCCCTTTTTCTATTGAACGTGCTCAGAAACCTTGACGTTTACTCAAATATGACACTTAAACTGGTGGCTTTCCATGACACTTTAAACACTGACCTATCCAGGGTCTCTCTCAAGGACTGCCAACTCAGCGTCTAGATTTGGTGACTAAGCAAGGTCTGAGAAGAATTAAATGGAAAATACACCTCCATTTGTTTTAACATATAGCAACTTTTGTTAACTTAGGCTGTAACACATTTAATCACTTGAGAGTGGGATCCTGTTTAAAATATTGAAATGTTATTGTTGATCTGGTACCATGGAGACCCATACACATTGTGGCCAATTAAAATAAAAATTATTTTAAACCAATTTCCACTTCCAGTTGCAAATATTTAGAATACATGTGATGCATTAAGCCTAGCTGTAGACAGAATCCTTATGTCCGTGAGGATTGTTGACAGTTGGTTGCTACATTTAACACCAATGCCACTTGGCAATGTTTATTCACCAACAACATTTAAATAACTCTACCAAGGCAATGTGAAATATGTACTGTATTTAGCTAAATCAAGTCCTACTTTCTATTTATTCATATGTGTGCAGGAAGCAGAGCACACACACCAGGGTGTTACAAATTCAGCTCTGCCTTCCCATCTCATCTTGCTGTCCTTCCTCCCAGGGCAGCCAGGAGCAGTGGACAGCCACATCAGCAGTGCCCAGGGGCCAAGTCCAGCTGCTCACCCAGATCTCAGCCAGGGACACAGGCAGGAGAGCCATCTGTTCTGCATGTTTTTATACTGGGGATCATTGGGGAGGGAACTCATGTGAGAAGAGGGAGAACATGCAAATGTGAAATAGCCCACCTGAGGACCCAAGTGTGAATCGAACCCAGGACCTTCTTGCTGCAAGGTGACAATGCTACCATCATGCCTCCCTTAACATAAACTCTGCCTTGAAAATAGATTTCTCCTCACAGTGCCATTTTGTTATTGGGTTATGGCTGGTTGAAAGTTGTGTAAAAGAGGCAACAAAGAAGGATTTTCAGTTTACAAATTTAATAAAGACATGATCCAGAAAGCTCACCAACATTAAAACACTAGTGTAATGCCAATAGTTATATAGGTGGTATAGTAACAATATTATCATACTGGAGAATTTATATAAGTAAAACATATGCATAAGAAATATTCCTTAGTTAATAAGATTAATAAGAATTCAAAAGTATCTTTATAGGATTCTCCAAAAAGGTTCACAGCTGCCTCCACTTGACAGACTCATTACTGGTCTCTGCTTGTGGCTTTCACTAGGCCCTGCTCCAGTAGGCCTCCAACCTTAATCTTAATAACCTGTAAAGGATAGAGAAGACTCAAGCTCATACTCATGCACACGCATTGACACACACACACACACACACACAACATAGACACACACACGCTCAACATACACATGCAAAGACAACAGCTCTACAGAGAGGTCTCAGTATTCTGCATTCTTATGTTTTTAATCTATACAATCTATAATTAAACAACTGAAAATGTTGCCTAATCCATATATTTACCCACCTCCTTGTTAACTCCCCTGGATGCAATATGGTGATTTGAAGACTGATGTATTCCAGTAGATTTTGGAGCAGTTTAGGATCATACTCATTTTTTTTCCCTAATATATAGGAATATAATACATATAGATAATGTACAACATATAGTGCTTTTAGTTTGTCCTAGTATATAACTTTCAGAATAGTGACAAAACCAATAGTCTGACCATATAAGGGGGGTCAGATGGCTCAATGGTTAAGGTGTTGGCCTCATGATCAGAAGGTTGTGAGATTGAGCCCCTGCTGTGGCTATGTGATGTTGTGTCCTTGGGCAAGGCACTTCACCCTACTTGCCTCAGGGAGAATGTCCCTGTACTTACTGTAAGTCGCTTTGGATGAAAGTGTCTGCTAAATGAATACATGTAAATACCTTCCATTACACTTAGGGTTTTGAACAGTGTCCTTAGTCTTAACTAAATTAGGCCCCCTAGAGGTAGAGCGTATTCTACATTTCAGATGAAACTGATGACTTGTTCAAGTTTTTGGTTCCTTGGGTCTGATAAAATGTGAAAATGTAGTCATTGCTCAGTCATACCAGTGGTGAATGGTGAATATTGTTAATTTATGTGCCATACAAGTCATTTGCCACACCAGGACCTTAAAACCTGAAATCTGGGCATGAAGTAGCCTACACCTTTTTTAAATCTTTCATTTTTCACAAAATAAAACAATTATAAATATCCATCTGTTGTTGTGCTGCTGTTCAATAAGTGTAAATAAACTGGGTAACAGATGACCATTTCAAATATCTAGAATGTTATAGTCGATGAGGGCGGTAGGTGTGGATTTTTGGATATTGGAATGCAAAATTATTATTACAGCAATTACTGTGTTCTTCCTCACTGTCGTCAGGGTAGAAGTGAGAATCATAGCCTCATCTAAATATCGTCAAAGGCTTTGGACATCAAGTGGGTCTCCAGAATGATAATGTGTTTTATTTGAAGGGGAACAATGTTATAATTAGGGCTACATTGGTAGTCTACGTTTGCCAAAATATATATTTTTTGTTTGTGATCCTATTGCGCCACACTGCGGAGTTTCTGTCTCCCTTACTTCCTCTCTCTCTCAACCTACCACGACTAATTAGATGTCTGAAACAACATATAGGCCGAGGGTAATTCTATTTTCGTCGTATTTAAAAAAATACTCTTTGAAGCTGCAACAAGCTAACATTAACACATTCACTTTTGATAAAAAGTGCTGTCCATTCTTTTCTGAACTTCCACGATTTCCACACTGCTCCAATTTGTATTGCAATTTGTTTCACAATATAAGGCAAGATGGAAGACCCGCCTTGCCGAAGGTGATTGGCGGGAACAGTAGGCAAGTTACCTACAGCTGGAACTTGATTGGATGAAAAGTAGCAGACCCTCCCAAAATTTTACATTGACAGCACTGGCGCTGAGCTCTCTGTTGGGGATCAACTCTCAGGTGGACCTCTAAGCTTAAGCCTACACATTTCTTGGGTATAAAACTTTAAAAAATCTTACCAATTATAGCCTACGTTTAAACATACATGGTTGGTAAAAAAAAATTATGAACTTTTTCCCTGTAAAGTAGGCCTGCTAAGTATTATTGAAGTTTATGATTAAATAGCCAAACATATACTATTAGCCTATTTAATGAAACATATGGTGCTTTCTGCATGTAATGAAAGGCTTCGAGTGTTTTCATTTAGGCCATCATGCAGCAACAGCAATAGGGTAGAGGTGAAATTCACCTTAGTAGCCTGCTTATCTATAGATCTCTGCCTCCATCTGGTGGTAAGCAGGTGAAACCATCCTCTTCTTTTCACGTTGTCGGTCCTTCTCTATCTCGGCCTCCACCTCACTTTAATATCTGCACTGTGTCACAGTTGGCGAATCTAATCTGGATCTGCTTTAAGGCAATAAAGCTCGATTGTTTCCTTTAAATGAAAGCCGCCCTCATTAAAGCTTTGAAATCCTCGTTTATTTTGAAATGTACACGATAGAGGATGATTTATGTCGAGGTTCAAATGGCCTGGACGACGAAGATCCTCGAGTAACTAAGTGCATATTTCCTGAAGTATTCTATTATAAAGCGTGAGCCAGATCTGGCGTGTAATAAAATCTTTTCAAAATACTTTTCAAAAACATTATACCTACGTAATTCTCTGGGATTCTGCTGGTATATGGTTTTTCACGTTGATGTTATAGGGAAATGTTGTGCATGCCAATGAAACTAACATGATAAACATTATACATTTGGTGAAATGTTGACTCTATATAGAAAGTATGACTTTCTAACTCAAAAATGACTGTAGACTATGCCACGTCTAGACATAGCCCAAAAGCCCAATCTACACATCAAGTAAAAAAAGCCTAGACTTTGCATGATTTAATGATACTTTATATAATTATCCATCCATTCCGATTCCAAAAAATTATATCTTGACCATTTAAATCTAGAAACAAAATAATGCAATGAGCTGTATTGGTAAATATTTTTTTTCCCTAATAAATATAGCCGAGTAACCAAACATTTGCTATCCTGAAAACAAACTATTTTACCGAAAGGCCCATAACCATATAACTTCACTTTTTTTTAACAATCAAAGGCATAGTTTTGCAATATTTAAGAAATAACTGTTGAAATTGCAGAAATATTGATGCAAAATTACAGACCCCTCATTTATTTTTGACGTTTTTACTTTCTTTTTAATTTAATCGATTCCCTGATTTTTAAGGAAGTCAATTCGATTTTTTTTAATGGTGAAATTATTGCATGACGTCTGAATTTCTACAATGTATAGCCTAGTGTGCATTCACAAATGGTGTCAGATTTTTCCATGGAGCTCAGTAAAGTGAACAGGCCTGCTTATGAGACCCCTTACACAAAGCAAACAGGAAACATGACTGACAGAAATGAGGAGTTTAAAAATAGTTTAGCTGAACAGTGACCATCCACTTTTAGGGACAGACAATAATAAGTCATTCAGCGGGGAGAGATCGGACGGACCGAGAAGGGGAAGAGAGAAATGAGAGGGGCTGTTGTTAGCACAGCTCTATCAAGAAAAGAAGGACTCCCTGTTATCTGTGAATGAGGGCTTCTTTTTTTCAAGAATAGATAGCACGAATATTTAATTCGTTTTTCTTTGAGAGACAACAATGCTTTATTTGAGAGCTGGACACAATTTGGGTTTTGTGAGGGATCCTTTTCTCCTTTGCCCGGGCCCAGCTGTCCATATGGAAAGACAACGTGCGGCAACAACGATCACAATGTCACCAACTGACAGGCACGACAAAAACCCCAAGGATACATCTCCCTGACTCTGGGATGCACTGGTCGAGATAAAGGAACTGAATAGCACCAAGAAACCTCTGACAGTGTCTATCCACACAGTCTGCTTTTCCCACTTCTTGCTTCTGCTTAATATGCACGCCTCTAACATTCACCAGAACCTGCCCAGGCCTTTGTGTGTGTTTTGGTTGTATACTGTATATAGTGCAAAGATAGAGTGCACAAAAAACTAGTCAAAGTGTTGGATCTTAGGTCACTGAGGTTAGAGCCACACAGAAATCAACATGTTTTATGAACTAGATGAACTAGAAGATATCTAAATAAAACCAGTCCTCACTGTTATTCGATATAGAGTGGACGGTATGGCACTATATAGGTGGATTCCACTAAAATACAATTAAGAGAAAAACTACGAACAATTTTCCGTCAGTGCAAATGAAAAGTTGAAGCCTTTTGTTCAGAAACTGCAACAGACCAACAGACCAAGTTATTTTCTAGTTCCAGACTGTGAAATAACTAATATCCTGATACGTTTAAAAGATATATATATATATATATATATGTATATATATATATATATATATATATATATATCTTTATAGTTATATATATATATATATATATGATAATGATAAAGATATATATGTGTTAAACAGTAATGTTTAACACAATGATCAACCAGCAGGATAATACAGTTGGGAGGATCTGGGGAAGAACTGTTTGTCCCCACCTTAGCCTGCTAATGTAAACGTCTACAGAACTATCTCAGGTTTAAAAAAAAAAAAAAAAAAACATTTATTTCTAAAAGCAGTGCCCCCTTGAGATAGAATCCTGTCAATAATTAGCTATTCGTGTCAATGTGGCTGTTTACTCAATGATAATGGGGGCGACTCTAACATCTGTTTTTCTAAGATTTCTCTTCTGGGCACCAAACAATGCATTAGATATTCGACAGGTCATCATATTTACTCAAGATACCAAACTGGTCTAATTTTTATGCTCCTACTTGCCAGTATTGTGTGTTTATTTTGGAAATACTTTTTGAAATATAGTCTTTCATAACCTATAGTATCGAGATTTACCGGCTTAGCCTATTCAGTAAATAGGATTTCCTTGTCAACTCAATAACTCCAGCCTAGTATTTTTAATACCATAAAGTCTTGCGTTTATCTGCTTTTCTGACAAGTGTTTTAACTTGTAGCCTACGTGCCCTTACCCAAAATATGTATACCTATTCTTCATTTAACTTTTGTTGGCCACACAACTTAGTCTGATGTCTAGTGAACGTTTCTTTTTCATGTTAACCCTTTTAAATGTAGTCTACCACTTCACATCATGCTTTGGACTCAAAGCTTCTTAGTTGAAGAAGCCCTCTTAAATGAAGTAGCCTAAGTGGATTTTAGTCCCCATTTCACAAGTGAGTTTAGCCTCTTTTTTCTTACTGACGTGTCAGAAAATGTCGACGGAATTAAAGAGAGAATTCAAGTAGACCAGATATGAATTCAACCATAACTCTACTCTGTTACTTAAGCAACACCTATCATCATATATCACAATATGTTAACGCAGTCTATTCAGGCATAATCAAGTTCATGGGACGTAGTTAAGACACGCAAACCAAAAACGTCATTTCTGAAACAGCATTTTTATTAAAATCCTTATAAAAAAACGGGATAAGTCCCCATCAACGCGCGATGTAACTGTTATTCACATTAACCATATGAGATATTTTACGGCAGTCATGACATTTTCGTCACATAGTATTATACCCTTCTTTTAAGTTGGAAATATGTATATCTCCAGCTAAACGATTCTGAATGTTTTCTAGGTTGCAAACAATTTGCCACAATGTATTTACAAAAAGAAAAAAAATAAACAAAGAAAATAAACAAAACTAAAAAGGGGAAAAAGCTCAAAGTTGCCAATGTTTATTCATGGCCATAAATATTTTCGGTCCATTTGTAAAAGAAGCAAGAAATAAAATGTTCTATAATTATAAAGTGGTTTTGCACGTGCTGATAACACGGAGGGACAAAAAAGAAAACATCTCTACAAACACACAAACATATTTTTACAAAAAAATTCACATGAGCATTGACATTCTTAAATCTATAGGGAGAGGCTGGACCCAGTTCTCTTAACGAAAACATGTAAACACGGCGCACACAGTAGCCCCGAAAAAATGGTATAGCCTATATGGGTCAAGCTGCAAAAATGAAAGTCTTTTATTTTGTGGTGAACTCCCTATCGTGCTCTCTCAAAAGGCCCCGCCAAGTCTCTAATGGTTTCACCAAGTCCACTGTTGCGTTTGCACCAAGTGATGTGCTGGGAATGGTGGCGTGTTGGCGGCGCTGTATTGAGCATTATACTGCATGTGTTGAAGGGACTGGGCGCTATACGCCGAGAAGGGGATTCCCGCCTGAAAAGTGGCCGCCAAGTCCTGAGCTTTAAGAGTGTGACAAGGCTTCCCATCCCTGACTAAGACAGGCACGGCCACCCGCCGGGGAGAGGGGAGATGGGTCACTTCCATACCTTTTTCAGCGCGGGCTCTCTTCATTTTGTACCGGTGATTCTGGAACCATATTTTCACTTGAGTCGGAGTCAGGCGGATCAGACTCGCGAGGTGTTCCCGCTCTGGCGCGGAGAGGTACCGCTGCTGTCTGAAGCGACGCTCGAGCTCGTACGTCTGCGCCTTGGAGAACAGCACTCTTCTTTTGCGCTTCTTGCCGGAGTCGCTGCCGTTGCTCGAAGTTTCCTTGTCGTTGTCTGGTGACTCGTCCGCAGAGGGTTCCGGAGACTTGGCGGAGTCTTGTGAACTGGCTGACAGGCCGTGAACTGCGTGGAAACACAACATGTACAGTCAAATACACAGTGCAAGGATTCCTTTGGCCTTAATAGGCAAACCTGTCAGACGAGACACGTTCATTTTGTAAGACATTTAAGGTAATTCATCCCAACATTCTGAATGTAGGCTAATTGAATAGTAGTCCAAATGAAAATGACTAGTAGAATATATACTATAATATAATAGAATATTATTTCGTTACCCTGTACTTGTACCTGTGTAATGACATTAAAGTTGAATCTAATCTAGAATGACCTAAGTAGATGACTTTCGTAGGCTAAATAATTTCCACCAGTCTCCTGAAGAGGGTGATACACCAAAGCAAAAAAACGAAGCAGTCTTTGCAACAAATTCGCGTACGAACATGATCACGTTTTTCCAAGTCTATATCACAGGGAAATTATGCTGGCAAAGCTTAATGCTACAAAATGCCATTTGATAGGCCAGGCCTAATACGCACATTATTCAAGATATACTATGATTAGGTGCAACATGTTGACGAAGACGTTGGCTATAACGAAAGGTTGTAAAGGTACACAGTGACTAAAGACAAGTGCTGCACACGATATATGGGCAGGACTGTGTCTGGACAACCGTACAGATTCTTCATTCAGTAAGTTTAGGCACATATAATTTCGATTAATCGGCTATTCATCAAAAAGGCAGATCACCCTTAAAGCGACTTAAAAGGTCTTGAACAGCACTTACGCGAATATTGAATACTGTCCGTCGTGGCAAGCCATCTTGTGTAAGGATTGTCACTACTGTCATAAAATGGGTTCTTTAAAGGCAGGTTTGGACTTTGCACCAGAATTCCAGACGTTTTTGTGGTCTCAGATCCCTCCGTATCTTCCTCCGCTCCAGTGATAGATCCTTCTTCATCATTCGTGTCAGGGAGGTCCAAAATGTCCTTTACAGAAAAGCCCGTCTTTGTGTTGGTCAACGACATGTCTTGTTGGAAATGATTGCAGGAAAGTTGCTGCACCAAGTTTGGCAATCCGCTGTTTTTTAAAACAGAAAAACACAATCGATGTTTCAGAAAAAAATATATAACTGACGTTTATACGTGGTTACAGTCAAAGCAAATCACGAGCCTCTGTCGATAACCATTGCCTGACCAAGTAGCAGAGGAATCAGTTCTGTAAGTCCAGGAGGAATGCCCAAAGTGGCTGAAGTGCTATAACTGGTTCATAGATACTGTGCCACTGCTGGGTGCTAGGGGGAAATAAGCCATTACCGGTCCGATCAGTCCATATAAGGTTGGTCTCAACACATGAACCTGCAGTGAAAAAGCATTAAAAACTGCAAAAGGTTGGCCACGTGTGGGCGGGTCTTGGGAGTCAAGTGGATGAAGACAGTGTTTGCAGATGTGAAATTGTGGGTTTTGGGGGAAGATCCGAGCCTCTACCATTGGTGCTTCAGAACATGATGAGTGGTATAACGTGTCAATTAATTATAAAGATGGGGAGGGCCTTTTTTACACCCTATTTACATACAAAGGACCTCCAAGTAGCTTTATACTCTGAATACTTGAAAGCGCGTTTTAACAAATTGCTCCTGAAAAAAGCTTTTGCGTTGTACCCTCCGCATATAAGATTCAGTCGAGCTGGGACCCTGTTTCTTGGTGTCTGGTGCAACTATGAGACCATACTGGAAAAGCCCTTACTTTAGAACAAACCTTACATTTTCTTTAAGAATGAGCCAATTCAAATTTTCAAGACTAATTTATGTAAACCTTCTAAGTCAATATTTATGCCTAGGCTTAAGGACAAGGATCCTACTTAAAACCTGAAGTCTTGTTTCAAATCGTCGAAGAGGATTTAATGACAATAACAGCCCTTTTATTACCCGGTAGGATGTGATTTATAATACAGTCATGCAAATAGTAATAATACATTAAAATAGTTCATATGAAACAATAATATGAATCTACGAACATACAAAGATGACCTAGAATTGCATAACAGTTGTAGGTTACTCCACATCAATTCAAGTCATTGTTATTATCCAATAAATCATAATGATTATAGTTAATGTAAAACATGTTTTTAATACATTAATTAATATTCTATTTGTTTTAGTCTTCTTTCGCGTTGAGTAGCCTACTTCATTGTCACCTCTTTCGTGGAAAGATAGGCTATCATTGTAGATTCGTTTATTTTTCCTTCTCTCCAGATTTTTTCCGCTCCCCTTCTCCTCTGCTCTTGCCCCTCTGCCTCCTACCCAGTATGTGATGTGGGTGACAATGTTTCAGGTTTTTAAGCAAAGTCCTCTGCGCATCCTGGGTGGTCGGAGCCCGGGCAAACACACAAATACAAACCGATTGCTAAGCTGCAGACAATGGGGGAAATGTAGACAAATGTCCGGCTCCTGTTGGAAGCTTTTGTCCGGGTGCAGTTTTTGCATTTATTTCAGGGGGCGAAATAATAGATGATTGACGCCCCTGTACAATGCTTTCTAACTGTTGGGAATAAATCTGAGGTTGTTCCTAGTTGTCATGGCATTCAACTGCTTTCAATGGACTATCTCTTCATTCAAATCCTGAATCCCTCCACAATATTAAGGAAAGTCCTTCATCTCAGTTCACACAGAGACACACACACACTCTCTCTCTCTCTCCTATCCCCCTTCTCTGAGGTACATACCAAACGGTATCAACAATCTTATTCATATAGGTTATATAAATATTGTGAGTAAACATCTTATATTATACTTAGCTTATACGCTGTAATTTGTAAAAATGCCTTCCGTCTCCTTACATATCTTCATTAATAATTTGATTATTATAATAATAATAATAATCAATAATAACAGCAAAATACTAAATAAAGATCATTACAGACACAGGATATATTTTGCACAATATTTGTATTATCAGTAAGCCACAATATTATCAAAACGATATTACCATACTATTACAGGATCCAAGCTCTGTAAACTATCATGTCAACAGCCCCTAGTTCAGAAGCCTGACCTAGAAGGTAAATATTTCACCAGCCTAGTTGTGGTATATAGAATTAATCAACGGTGGTCTCCTACCTACAATGGGTCCATTGAATTCGACGTGGTATATAGGCCTAGACAAACTCAGAATTACTCCCTGAACTGATTAATACCAACGTGTAGGGAACATGTTCATGGATGTGGGGTAAACATGCTATGGGTATTGTCAGGGCTTGCAGACCACGGTGGAATGTTGTGCCTATACTTCACATTTCATACAAAAAAAAAAAAAATCTGAATGTGGTCTTTATTCCAAGATGGAGTCATCATTTTCTCAGAACTGGATGCACTCTATTTGAGGGGCCAATTCACGATGGTGTTAGATGAACAGGACATAGGCTTATACCACCCGTGTCATTCAGCCTGTGTAGAAAAAGAGTGTGGCTGGTTTTGGTGACTGTTAGTGCGGTATGCAGTTATTGGGGATGTATTTGAACAATTGAACTGAGGGTTTCGGGAAAGAAGAGGCGAATGTGCACAGGCATAAGTGGTCGTACTTCACTTGGAGAGTCTATTTCCTTGTGGTTATACCTGTTTACTTTTGGCAGGTAGCTCAAACAGGCTTGCCTTTCACTCTGACGGTCAAGCAAGTCTTTCGTGAAGAAAGTGAACGGGACAGAATAAGCAGCCTTATTTTAGCACCACTCCACCCCTTCCAATTTAATCACGACGTTTAAACTTACATTGGCTGCCATTTAGGTTTCTTTAGATTGTGCCTGTAATAGCATATTATTAAAATGTGCTATTGTTTGATAGTGTTAATTTTTTATTGTAGTTATATTCTTAATATTATTAAAACTTAGGGGAAATTACTGGGACATTTTTAGACTGGACCAATTGCAATAGGCTATATTAGTATTGGAGGTAGGCCTCTTTTTGTCCCTTATTTGTGTTTATTATTTGGATATTTATTATGATTACCACATCCTCATCTATATAGAATTCCCCCCTCTTGTAAACTATTGTCATCGTCATAACAGAGATTAGACGACATACATTGATGCTATAGTAGACTAATAGACTCAATGATGGCTCCAGAAACAGTCTACTGGGGCTCATTTGCCGTTGGTGCATAAGTGTTTAGCAGATGGACATGTTCACTATTCTGACAGAGGAAGCAAGATTCTGCAATTCTTCCCCCAGTTGAGCGTAATTGTCGCTGAAGGCAAACAACCAGTGCGTTTCTATTTCTCAGGGGGGTATAAGTGCTGTTCCACCTCTGGTTAACTGGCGTATTCATGGAGTATTCATTCAATTTTATTGAATTACTTTTGGATTAACTTGATGATGTTGCAATAAGAAGTCGCCCTACTCTCAGTTACTTTGAGATGTTTAGCCTGTTGCTAATTTAAATGTCAGAATATAGGCTTTACAAACTGCAACAATTAATTTTCATATAAACCCCCAAAAAACATCGGACGAAATCCCCCCGAAATGAAGCTAAAGCATTGTTCACAAATGAATTGATAACGACCTTTTTATACACTTGATTAAATACATCTTTTGATTTAATTTATTAAAATAACGCCGCTGGGATGGTGTCAGGCTATAATAGGTTTGATTTTTGTGCTTTTTCTTTAATCGCTGAATTTCAGTGTTTCTATGCCTCCGGCTGGCAGCTAAGCTTTGATAAAGGTATACTTTATTTGCCTTGGGGGTTCTTCTTGATAAATGTATTTGGTGACAAAGTCGGATTTCTCTCTCTATGATTAAAAGGCTACGTTATAATATTCAGGTAAACCTATAGTCCGGTTTATTTATAGAGCTTAATCACCGCCCGGGGAAAGTGGCCTTAGGCACAAATCATTTGGACCTGGTTTGATTCCAGAAGCATTTTTCGCTTCCAGGCGAAGGCAGGAACCTTTATTCATCTCCCTTCCTCTAATGATTAAACATGTCAAAACCAGATTACTAACTGCTCCCAAGCCCGGAGGATATGCTTTCATTTGTTAAACCTACCACGGTGAATTTCATGCAACACTATAAGGCACACAAGGCATTCAATCGCTTTCTCTGGGACAAATGCTAACACGTTTAGGATTTGTAATATCTTTACCAATTCAAAAGTACAATGAGGGACAGTTGACGAGTTTCTGAAAACTGTCAAATGAATTATATGAGAATCCACTCCTCTGTGTTTGTGTCTGTATTTACAGGCCTACGGATTCCAATAGGCCTGTTCCTCCTACAATTCATATCAACTAGACCTGAAGCAAATGTCTCCTGCAGTGAACACACGAGATATAGCCTGTGTGAAGACAATGACCTTATATACCTCATATATTCTGGGAAGCGTTTGAGGATCGTTGTTATCGCTCCTTATGAAGATCAGTGATCCACTAGCGGCCTCTAGCGGCCAAAATGAGGAACGACGAGAATCTCTATTCTGTCACCATGAGAGAACATCACATCAAGCGTTTCAAACAATGTAGAAAAATACTTCAGATGAACTTTGCTTTAAACTTCATCCAGTTTCTGGATTTGTTTTTTGCAACTAACATCGTCTTTATCCCCAAAATATTTGGTTTTAAGGCCTGACCACAAAGTTAAGCGATAATAGACTATACTAATAGTTAAATACTTATGTAAATTCACAAAGCGGTGCTGTGTGGTTGTGTGCATTTATTTGACTCATGGCAATACATTCAGACTAAATATTCACGATTGCATACAGCCTATTCTTTTATGTTCCAGAATTACATGCTAAAGCCGTACAGGATGGATGGAGCTGCGTTCTTCGCTTAGAAATAGGCCAAAATCTTATTTTAGTCTCACTGATTATATTGGCAATATAATGGGCTGCTAATCCTCAAACGAACCAAGGTATCCATCATTTAGCACAAATATATATATATATATATATATATATATATATATATATATATATATATATATATATATATATATAATGATAAATAATATACATATATATTAGGCTAACGTGATAAAACACAATTCCGGTTGGCATGATATATGTGAAAAGTGCGGCGGGCGCGTGCAACCCTAAAACAGCCACAAAACAACAAAATGCAATATATAACAGATCATTAACAAATCGCATCGAGCACAGTAGGCTACATGAATAATGAAAGTAACACAGGTATACACAGTCTATTGCGCTCACCTGGAGATGGGTAGGAACTGAATGTTGTCACGAGCGTTAAGACAGCGCGCGCGAGTTAATGAAATATCTCCAAATGGGGAGTCAGGAGCGCGTGCAGAGATAAGCCTGATGCGCTTTATATACCCAGAAAGCAAGTGCTCCTCTTCTGATATGGTCCAAGTGCGTTTGCATAGCTGGCCAAGTGGCTCCGCTCTTGCTGACTCGCTAACATTGCACGGTGTTTGTTTTTTCCCTGCTGTGACGTGAGACAAAATATTGGCCATATGTTCATGGGCAATAAATTGGTCATGAGTGCAAACAAGGCTCCCTCTAGATAGTGCTTTCAAAGCATCCAGCCAGATTTTCACCCTCAGATGTCTTTAAGATTTCTCTAAGGTTGTTTCACGATGGAAGTATTTTTCTGCCTGTATTTATTTTATTAAGTTCCTGGTGTATTTTGCATAGGCCTGATTGTTAAGCAATGAAAAACATTCAAATCTATATTGGATCACATTTGGATTGTGACTGGTGATCCAGTAGGTTTCTCTAATAAATCACTTGGTAACCAAGAAGGTGATGCCGAGGTGAGCAGATGTGGCATGTTATCCATGCGACACCCGAGTTTACATTAGATAGCCTGATGCAATGATTGATAACCAAGGTCACATTCAAATGAATTGAAAGTGTGGCCTCATGAGTCTATTTAATAAGCTGCAAGCCATTTGGGAAATTCACATTAAAGTTTTCATACAGTTCTACAGGATAAATAAACAAAACATTCTTTACAATTGTTATCTTTTGCAGAAATGTGTTATAATTCATAAAAACCTAGTGTGTTCTCTTACACCTATGCAGTGCATGTCTTATATTCACCTAAGAAAATATGAAATAAACGAATAATAGGCATACGTTGATAAATTATTGTAAATTACAGTAATTTAGACATGCTCAGATTAATGAACAAAGACTGAAGCCTATACATGTGGAACACGCGGAGACCGAACTGTTTAAGGTTTACCTATGAAAGGATCAGGGGATTGTCTCGCATTTTCTAACTTGTCAAAGTTAACAAACACAATATTTTCAGGGAAGTAAAATTTCTGCATTAACTCAACAAATCTGTTGTAGCCAGTCAGTCTCTTCGCTACAAAAGTTGAGTTACCCTACAATGTACTTATTATTTACATTGAATACCATTTTTAGATGAAGTTTTATGTGAATAGTCATTTCATTTTATCAAACGTGTTGCATAAACATTGGACCCAGTAGGTAACCATTTCAAGATCTTTGCTTGCAAAGTATACCAAAACAAGACAAATAAATATTGTTCTAAGTCATTTACTGCGTGATAAATATAATAATAAAAAACGAAATTAGAATAAATTGCCATTGTTTTGTATAGTTTTACATTTAGCAAGTACAGGGACATTCCCCTGAGGCAAGTAGGATGAAGTGCCTTGCCCAAGGATACAACGCCAAGTTGGCACAGCCGGGCTTCGAACCGGGTACTGTCCAATTACTAGTTTATCCCCCTAACCGCTCGGCCACATACATCCAGAATATGAGTTTTGCTCATAACTGTTACAGAATATTGGTATACCTGTTGCATGACATAAAATGTCTTTCAAATTTGCAAACTTCATGGGCTGGGTGGGACAGCAGAACTAGTTACACCTGTTTTGGGGCTAACGCTTACGAGGATAAAGATGATTGCTGTGCAAAGCTAAAGTGAAATAAAACACACCTCATCTGTGGTATTATGACATCCAGGGAGGGACAACTTGAATCAAAGCACAACGATTTTATTGTGAGCAGTTTGGAATCTTTGCATGATAATAATAGTGTTGCCTAGTACCCATCAATCAATACAGAATACATTGCTGATGGTTTTGTGCAAGACCACTTTACTGATGAAAGACAGAGATTATCCTCCCTGCTATCACTATGTTCAAGAGTATTGCTAAGATGCTGGGAATATATAAAAAAAAATCTTCCACATCTCTCATTTGAAATTCCACATTAAGTCAAAGTAGTCAGTTAGAGTTTCAATGTATTCATGAGGTCCTGATGAGAGAGAAATACCTTCCACTCATTCGCTCTGAGAATACTCTTGTGCTATTTGAGATTCACCATGAGTGTTCTGGGGGCTAAATACAAGACCCCTAAACAAGGAAGCATAAGATAGGCCCTCACTGGTCAAGCTATTATCAATCCCTGGTCTGAAGGCTGATGACTAAGACACTTCAGATGTAGTCAACCGCCACACAAAGACACTGATGGCACGGCATTCTCAAATCAATCAGTTCAAGTTTTAATATATCGACCACTCAAGGAGGGATGAGAGAGAGTGAGAGAGAACTTCTCTACACGCAAATACCAGGGAGACTAGGGTTGATTTTCCACAGAGGATGCGCTTTCAGAAAAATGTTTAATTAAACCTGAGGGCACACTTGTTGGATTTTGTGTTGGCTTGTCAGAGTGGCTGAGACTTGTGGTTCAGGAGTAGTTAATATACATTACCGTTGGTTTGAATGATAGTGATCCCTCTTATTAAATGGCCCAGTAAACGTTACTCTATCAATAGATACACTTAGCAAGGCATAGCATCACACGCCTGGGGCTCAGGTGCTGGCTGGATGAATAGATGTGGTCGAAACATTGCCTTGCTTTGCTAAGAGTGTAACAAAAGCAGTGGTCACATTGTAAGACAGAGGAGCTGTAGAGTGCTGGACATATACGTCTCAACATTCTTAAGATGTTTTTTGGGGAAGGAAAGATCAGTAAATCTGCTTTGAGTGTATGTTCGGTAACAGATTAACAAAGTGAAAATGAGTCCTAGCACTTCTTTCATTTCCATAGATTCCATCACGAGCAAGCTTTGTCTCCAAGTGTTTCTAGAGAGAAGCTTTGAAGAGAATACGATAAATCAAAGTATAGAATTCTTCTTCGGTCGGTGCCATGCCACATAGCGCTATTCAATGGGCTTCTGCTGTACAAAAACCAAGGCCATGGAATATGTGACAAAGAAGGCTCCACATGGTACACATAAGGCAGCCAAGAAATACAGTGCATGCGAAAACCGATTCAAGGTCATAGAGTATTGGCATCCATCACAAGCCAAGGAGTATTCTTTTTTCTCCACTTCTTTTTACCTTCAATAATAAGCCAACGACACAGATACTGTTGTGACAAGACAACAGTTGTGGATCATGTTCTTCTACTGAGGTAGCAGTAAATTAATACATTTTCCTTTCCACTAACACGAGATAACATCCTGAAGTCGACTAGATAGATCAGCAACACACAATGAGAAGCTGGGAATGCTTCTAAGATTTTACCATTTGACGAATATAAAAAACGTCAACAGCTTCTAGTAGGGCAACTGTTGGGTGTTACAGTTGTGTTCAATAGTGTGTGAAGGAATCTTTGTAGGATAGTCTTTCACTGTGTTGGGCTAGAAGGTCGTCTTGGCAGTCAGTTTAATCAACATTGACAATAACAATGTCCAAGGTAAATGCTATAGAGTGCTATCAAGACACTGTCATAACCAGGTCAGCTACAAAGCACTCTCCTTAAAAGGAGGTCTTTAGAAAACGTGGAAAAACAAATCCAAGCATCAAAAAAGAGGAAAAGTTTGAAGAGTACAAAGATTGTCACAATAAAATGGAAGTGCTGAGATCTGATGGTCTCAGGGTACTCAGGACATTTTCCATCCAAGAGAATTGATCGATTCTGGAAATAAGATGTGTAGTGGGTGGAAGAGGGAGGAGATGGTATTAAAACAGGTGGAGAGAAAAAGGGGAAAATAGGTTCTTTTGCCTCTGGAAGCACATTGCCATCAATGGTGACAATTCCTTCACTGGTCAAGGCCATAGTTGTACAAGGTAGTTGAGCCGCTTTTCTCTTACTCTTCCCTGAAGGACCGCTTGTCAGGTGAACTTGAAAAGCTGTCCAAGGATGAAACATTACCTGTTTGCTTCAATTCAAATGTCTAGTTTGAACTGTGGACATGGTTGGTGGACATGGACACGGAAATGTGAGGTTTGTAAATGAAACCACACATTTTCTGGTAGACATGTATTAAAAATGTCATTACATTTGAAATAAAATGTATGTTTTTGGGGCTGCATAGCCAAATATTTTTTTCTACACAGAACAGGGTTAAAAGAGAGGAGATCTCCACCTCCATAGAACTAATACTAAGATGTCACACTCAAATTTGAGATTTTGGTTAGGTCATGCATCATTTGAAGATGTTCAACCAAAAGCTTTAGACTTAAGTGCTGTCGTGCTGCCAAAATGGCAATAATGATAAGTCTCTTGAGAACTCTATCTTACACCTTTTGAAGGTAGTAAAATATTTAGACTTTGGACATTTACACAAAGATGTATCTAAGAAAATGCTATACTTTAGGGAAGATTAAATGCCTGGAGTTGTGAGGACTTTCATGACAATGTCCTTGTCAATGTCCAATCACCTCCAAACCATCACAATGTGGATGTGACCATTTTGCAGGAACCACGAGTCTCGATTTTACTGACCACATCTCATCTTTGTATGCTGTTGCTATTGGCTGATAAAAATGAATAACTCAACACTCAATGCCACTTCTCTCCCAGTGAACTGACCCATTTGTTTACACCTTTTGGTCAAGTAGTCTTCGCATCCCATCGGATTGTATGGACATTTTATATTGTAGAGTTGGCGGATTACAAGACTTCATACTACAGTTAGTAATGATAAAAACCTGTTTGTATCAGCGTGACCACAACAATGACAAGAAGAGACAAACTCTCAAACCAAACCCTGGCTAACTGAGGGAAAGACCTTTGTTTCTCTGTAGATTGTGCACGGCTTTTACAAAGACCCAAACCCTGTAGCATTCTAGAGTAAATCCTCCACCCATAGAACACAAATGGAGGATAACAGACGGGTATACAAAGATGAAACACTAACCTTGAACTGGAATGCTCCTTGAAGAAACAACGATTCCCCATCTGCACATTTCTGAAGCCTTTTGATTAATAATGTGTCTAAAATAAAAGCCGAAAAGAAGAAAACGCAATTCAGAAATCTCAAGGTAGCTTTCTGCAGATGGGTAGCCAACATATCTAGATAATTAACTTGCAGATATTCTCTTTATCCAGGGCTCACGATAGCAATTAACATGTTTTGTGGAAAGATTAAAACTTTGTTCGAAGGTGTTGAAGATCGGTGAAAATCCATTAGAGGAGGTCATCAAATAGGAGTCCCATTCTAATGTTCTGAAAGGATGCTTTCATAAGGTTATATCAATTGAAGAATAAACCCCAAGGGCAAACACATGATTAAGAACACATCTTTAATTGGCCTTCTAGGTTCAAATGAATACAATTCTATAATAAAGGTAAGTCCCATTCGAATTTCCATTTACTTGCAAGGCAAGCCTCTCTTGAGCTAAAGTTGCAGAAGGCAGGAACTGTTAGAATGCAAACCAAAAAGGGCAATTTAGTCTCTCAGCATTACTAATCTTCAAATAGTGCACCCAGGGCTCACCATGATCCTATCCAGTGGCTGGCAACTATCAAAGGAAAACACTCCTGAATTTGAGTGCAATTTGTAATATTCCAGAGAGCATAGTCCAGTCTTCAGATTAAAAATGTGCACAATGCTATAATGATCCTCATTCACGATGATCACATTTCACCACCGGCCATGGAGACAAAATGGTACCTTTCCAATAAAGTAATGACATACCAGAAAATATTGGATAAAAGTTCATACAACAACCACAGGCGTGCCATAGAATGATTTTCAGAATCCATTTACTTGTATAATCATGTGTGTTTACTGACAAAACTATTCCATGTGAACGTGTCATTAAAGCATCCATGGGCCTCGACTGAACCACGCTCAGCTGAGGCCTCTCTCTGTCGCCACCTAATGGTGGCAGTTTATTCATCCTGAGTCCTGGTGCCCAGCTGAGGAGGAGTGTACAGCATTACATCCTCTATATCTCCCTCTCTCTTTCACGTAATTACGTCTTTTATCCTGGAGCCACAAACAGCTACTTTCACAGTGGACATCTAGCAGTCCTAATGGCCCATTATTCAAATAAATGGTGGGTAACAGTGTGGGGTGGATGACCCCCACGCAGCCACATGGCCCTCCATCTAGGCACACCTGCTGAGGAAAGGTAACGTTTATAACTGACACCTTCACAGGTCAGAAACAAAATGGCAGGTGAGGTCAGTGTTAGAAGAGCACACAGGCTCTGTCACACCACAAACATATCCATTTGGTCCAGCTTTGCTCTTATGGTTGCCAGGCTACAGACTAATATAGGGTGACCAAGCGTACGTCAGGAAAACAGAAGTAAGATGTTGACTTTGTGATAAGTACCTCTTCAAATTAAACAGCACCATCCCATTGCATTCAAAATAAAATTTCCAGAGGTCAACTTTAAACTGCGTCCCATTTGGACGGGGAAAATCCCTGTGTTCTTTAACTCTCTCAACCACTGAATTTGCATACCAGTTATGTTAGTTAGGGGCAATTAATTATTAATGTTTTAATTGCGTGGAATGGAGGGGATAATATCATTGTACGGTAGTTTTGTGGTTTGTGTGCTCATGTCGACGAAACACTCGGATGTCTCCTTATTAAAGTACACAAAAAGATAATTATGTCCTCCTCTGTCCAAACATCGTCATGGTACTGCACTAGAGATTCATTGCTGAATTGAATACAGGAGAGGATCAGGCTCTTGTAGTTAATGTGATCGGTCACACATACACAAGAGTGGTCAAGGCGAGTCAACTCGGCCTCTTATGCTGTTCCCGAGTCAAGGTTCAGGAAAATTGTTTTGACGCCACTTACTGCATCACTAACTGAGTTGCACTTAATATCCAGTGAAAAGGCCAATGACACTGTTGAAAATGCAAGTTACAGTTGCGTTGTGACAAAATTGCTGGTAGAAATGTCCTGATAAGTAAAAAAAAAACTGTTACTACTTTATATAACTGAATATGATTAAATACGTAAGAAAGAGAGGCAGATGAAAACAAATGAGCACCTATTGGATAATATAGGTGCCCTTAAGCAATTCCACAGATAGATGCAGAGAGAGATAGAAGAGGAAATGCTTTATGATTAGTTGTGTGTGTGTGTGTGTGTGTGTGTGTGTGTGTGTGTGTGTGTGTGTGTGTGTGTGTGTGTGTGTGTTGGGGGGTGAAGTAGTCAGTTGCAGTGTCCCTTTTGGGTTCAGGAGTCGGTGGGTTGACAAGGCCTTATTCTCACCAACTCTCCCACGTTCCTCCCATCACCTGGGATAGCCCTGCTGAAAAGACTGGCTGATGTCATTGGGAGGTGGTATTGATTGACCAGGAGAAGCAAAGGCCAAAGCAATTAAGGGACAATAAAACATACAGGCTAAAGACTGTGTAAATAAAGAGACTCTGCAGTGGGGCCAGACAAAGGCCAGGCCAGGGCCCATTCAGTCTCCTCCCTTGTTCATAGCTGGCCGAGGGTCTTCTCCAAGGACTGAGGGTCTGTGTGAGGGCTGGGGCGGGAGGGGGGGGAGGGCTGTGTGAGGGCTGGGGGGGCTGTGTGAGGGCTGGTGTGGGTGTCCCAGGGAGTCGTAGTGAGATGAGAAGACACTGCATGTTGCTAGGATGCCTCTAAGTGTTTGTGAACGGCTGAGCTCCCCATGTCCGGAACTGTCCGAGGGTGTCAGGTAATTACGGATGTTCAGAAGCTCAAGAGGGAACTCACAAGGAACTAGATTTGGGCTCCTTACATACAGACACCCACGCACACAAACACACAAACAACGTATCTTTTTCTCTTTTCTCTAATCTCTTGCTCTTTCTGACCCCACTCTGTAGCGACTGAATGTAACAACACGTGATTGAAGCAAACAAACCGAATAGGATACAGTTCTGGAAACTATAAAGAACCTTTCAATAGCTGAATAGCAGAGAGAGAGAGAGAGAGAGAGAGAGAGAGAGAGAGAGAGAGAAAACATGGCAGTGATAAAAGAATCCTTGCATAAATCATCAATCAAGATATACATTTTGGCACATCTATAATATATTAAGATAATAATGACAAGATCGAAAATGAATGACATGAAAAAATAAGGGAACACTTCTGTTGCCCCAACCTTTAAAGAATGTGCAGCCACTGATTTGAATAGAGTTTCTTTTAACTGGAGTGTTGAATAGTGAAACACCATTTTGTATAGTTTAGCGATTTTAGTTGCAAACACAAACAGACAAGGTGTAAGTTCATCAAAAGCTTTTTCACCTATAATCCAAGCTAGCCTGAATCATTTCAGGGAACAGCAATGTCATAACATAATGTGTTGAAAACCCATATTTATTTTAGGCTTTGCAAACACTCCAGAGACATCTATGGTAAGTCACACATTTTGAGGTCCTTTAGATTTTCTTCCAGTGAGAACTAACAGGTTCTCTGTCACCTTTAAGAATCTTTTGACCTTCATGGATGCAGATATTACATGGGTATGAATAGAAGTTGATCTTGCTGTTACTCCCAACTGCAAACGGCAGATAATGAAACAAAGTAATGAAAAAAAAGGGGGAAAAAGTATGATGTCCTTTTTTCATTTGTGAAATTAGTTGCATATGATTGTAATATAATATCCTTGATTAATGTGTTATTCTGACACATCTACATGTTGGCATTTTGATGTGAATTTCAGGTAGTTGGGTTAGTGAGACGAGAAACACGTACTGGGCAGTATCCATTTTGAGAGGATCTTATCTGAATGTAATTTGATCCCAGGCCTCACATGTTCTCCCTCGCTACCAACCTTCCATCATTACTCAAACTCTTATAGAATATCACCGACATGTTGCATGCATGACACTGTACCTTTCTGTAAATTTGTAGGAGCACCAAGGATATGCTGAAATCCTTGCATGTTGTTGAACATGGATTGACAAATTTGCACCATTCAGCAGCTATTCACATAAACTGCAGCACAACTGTTGTGTGCTGGTTATCCTCACCCATGTGGAATTTCATTCAGGGTATACCTTAGTGCTCAGGTGTCAGAGATTGTGTCGAGGGGAGCATATATCAGGTACTCACAAAAACACAGGGGGGCGATAAACTCCAGACCTCCGTGTTTGAATCCCTTCTTTTCCCTGGGACCACCTCCACTTCAGGTGGGGTCACCCGTCCTCACAGCGCCTGAACCTCCTATGGGTTTGAACCCTGGTTCACAATGGCAACGCTCTCATCTGCCCCACAGGTGTTAACCTGAATGAGATCTCAAGCTCACCTCCCCCACGCACTTTTCATCCCTTGAATCTTCATCAAACGAATGCCGGCGTTTGCCTCCAATTCACTGCCTAATTTGCATTTTCTAATTAGCCGACACCTTTATTATTCAAATGGTATTGTTTCCACTTTTCCTATCCGCTCGCATTGGTCATGACCAACAACAGGGTGCAAGGCAACAGGCACAGGGCAGCGTCTTGCTTCATAGGACACCTGAGGATACGGAAACCCCCCCCCCCAAAAAAAAACCCCAAACATGTTGAACCTCTGACGAAAAATTATTGTATGTTGCGATCTGTGCACTGGAACTATAGAAAATGTAGAAACACTGGTGAACACTGGTGAGTAAGAGAAGAATATTCTTTTGGTTTAGGCTGTTTTCATCGCCTCTATAGAAACATTCTACTTCGACCATTTTGCACATTCTAGTACTTGAGCAGGATTTGAAAAGAAACGGCACTTGACCATGATTTCCTCTGTGTCTAGCAACACAATGAACCTGACATGGAACAAAAACTAGAATTTTCGAACCAGAGAAGTATAATGCAAACTAATGTATCTGTTTTCTGCATCATTGTCCCCATGTAGAAGGGCATTTCTTGGTGACATCCTGTTCCATTACCCCTTTCAGTAGTGGGAATCTGACATCCGTACAGTTTAATGGATATTACGTTGATAGTGATACAGTTAGTCACTGATGGCAGTCTGTCGGCAACACTATTGTAAGTCTTAGCCGCCTGTCAAAACAAATAAAAGAATAATGCTTTCCTGTACTGGAGTCTCCACTGTGGTTGAGTTGATGATTGATGCTGGGGTGGAAGTTACAAATACACTAAATCACTGGTGTCTGACTGTGACACTGGAACACCCTATGAGCCAGCTCTGAAGGCAGGGGACAAAGGAGGACTTGATAGCACTGGCTTTTCAAACTAAAGAGATGTGGAAGATCGGAATCTGTATGGGAGAGGGTGAGGTGGGGGGGGGGGGGGGGGGTTGGTGGGTAATATCCCTCCCTAATGTCTATACAGAATAAATATATTTTTAATTTGTGCTCTTTTATTAACCAGCAAAATCACTTCAAAATGAATAGCACATTATTAAGTCTTCTAGTGGCTCTTACTAGCGCTTTATCAGGAGTTTGTATCAGTGTGCAATTCATCTCCAGCCAGTCTTCACACTGAATGTGTTTTATATGAGCTTCCATTCATCATGGCCTGTCAGCTCTCCACGCTATCATTATTCAGTGTAGAGTTATAAATTGGAATCATTAAACGGTTTTTCATTTAATCTGATTGCAATAACTGCTCCCTCTTTATTGGCTTGTGAAAAGAAAATAGTAAATACAATTGTCTGTCAAGATCCCAGGAAGATAGTCGCTTCTCCCTGGCTGAGATGAATTGAGGGCAGCTGAGGAAGCTGGCTCGATGTCAGCACATTTGTTCAACTTTCATCCAGGATGGGCTCAGGTTGAGCTTGTGAACGATGGGGTGGAAGGGAGACTGGCATGGCTGAACCTGAACTGCTGAACTAAGAACTGCTGCATTTTTTATATATATCTATATTTTTTCTGTTCCTGTTTTTCGTCATTCAGAGATGTCTTTCAACTTTTCAACAGAAGAACGACACTGTGAACTCAATTAGATTTCTGATTTCTTTTTCTTTTCTTGAGGTACTGTAACTCTGCAGTGATTGAAACCTTTCCATCAAAGTGCTGGCCTTTGGAGTCAAAAGTTGGAATACTCTTAAACAATTGCAAAGTGAGTGCAGCATTATTATTACGTAACCTGAAAATATTCTGAAGGGACCCCAGACCTTCACAACAACATTCAGTCATGAAAATGGGCTGAATCTGTTCAAAGTTGCCAAAAGCTTCCATCTGTGCTCTGGATCACATACATTTTTTTTTGGAGAAGCAGCTCAATACATTGATTAAAAGGAAAACTGAATTGTTTGATTCATGTCACACACAAAGTTATGTGGACATCTCAACTCTTGAACAATACTCACAAATAATGATGCTTCTGTGTTAGCAAACTCCAGCGGGTCAGGTCAGGTGTAGGTGCTAAAGTAGTACGACATGGAATAAGGTGTAAATTAAAACGTGCAGACAATGAATCAGTGCTCCAGAAAGTAGGTTGAATGAGATTTAGTCATCCAGTCTGGTTTCACTGAAGTATACAGATCCATGCACGCTCATCTATTGTTTGAGGCAGTCTGATTTTCTGAATCAGCAACTTGGTCACACCAAGGTTACATCAAGCTATATAAAGTTCCAGTGTTTTCTAGAACATGTGAACGAAGATATACGTTTCAGATATACATTTGACATTATAGATCCTCTTAAGTGTTTGTCATTTGAACCCGCAGCCTATTGTTTAATAAGGGTAACTGAAGCAGTGTTGAGGCTATCCTGCTAAATGACAGGCGAAGACTGCCATCATCTGGCATTATGTGGAACTCCGGACACATCCGCATGTAGGAAAGTTCCATGGGTTCTTGTCAAATTCAGTATTAAGTGCAGTTGTGTTTTAATTAGAGCATTTGCTAAGTCCAGTTATGTTTTTTTAATCTTTTTTTTTCCTTTCTAGTAACGGGAAAAGACAAAGGGTACAAAAGTCACAAAGGAACCACAGGACATCCTGGTAATTAAACAGTTGACCTTTCCTGCATTATCCTATGCTGCCATCTACTGGTTCTGAATTACAGATGGAAAAATGTTGACTTATACTGTCTTTAATTGTAGGGGCCTTGTTGGACATCAAACAAGACAGTGCTTCAGAACTGTTTGGTCTCTACAAGTAGGGTTAGTTTATGTTAGAAGTGAAAACTTCCACCAAAGACCAGAAGGTGGTGCACATGCAACAGTCGGCTGGTGCCGATGTTATTCTGAAAATATTTTTCAGCACACTTTCAATAACCCTGGATAACCCAAAGTTGGGGAGAAGTCCATCTTTTAACAAATCTAAACAGTTGAAAGTGTCCAAAATCCTCTAAATAGATATTTAGTGTGACTGGGTTGCATTTTTAATACATAATAATTGTTTTATTTACTTTTTTTACAAAGAATCAGAATGACTTTATTGATCCCCGAGGGGAAACTCTTTACTAAGTTATGCTGTTCAATCATCACGTAGTCAGTGAAAATGATTTACGTCAGTACAAATATATTGAATTCAGGGTTATTGGTCACTCTGACACTTCTTTTTGAAATCCAAGATTATCTTGAAATCCCATTGTTTTGTGTTCGGTCCAGTGTTCAGTTTTACTTCTATTGGCCCTTATTTCCTCCTGCATATTCAATATGTGCACAGACCATGAAGGGTGGGGGGTGGTGGGGGGGTCAACCTAGGTCACGTGCCCTCTCCTCTGTCCATCTAAAAGCACAGCCCTCATGGTTCTCAACCTCGTCTGTTGCATGTTCCTCTCTTCTATCTTTTTTCCAAGTATTTCAATTTCTCTCCAACAATACTGTCCATTTATCTTTAAAAATAAATCTATCTTACTCTCCGTTCTTTTTCTCTGATGCTCATTCTCTCTATCTCTATCTTTCTCTATGTCTTACCCTGACTATCATCCCTCTACATCAGCTTGGCATGCAAAAAGAAAACTAATGCTGGAATGTTCAACATTTTGAGGAATTTCCCTTTCCCTGAGCAATTGAGCCGAAATGGACAAAAATTCATGAGCTTGTTAGAGTCTATGTCTGCATGTGTGTAGTACATTACATACATACTCCAACTTCGCAACCATACCTTTCTTTGCAATGATTTTTTCTTTTTTTTTCGTTCAATTGAGAGGAAATTCTAGGTTTTGGAAAGAAAAATCTTGGGACTTGAATGACAAACATGAAGGACCCAAATTTGTTTGAACAGAGTATATAGTGGTAGAACGATAGTTTGTTAGTAATTCTTTCAACGTTTAAAATGTACTACTGTGAATTGTTAGAAGGACATTTTTGGTAGCATGTGTGCATGTATTATTTTCACGGATGTGTACTGCGTCACAGGCCCAAACCCCAAGCTCAAGATTAGTCCTCTACAGCCCTCATCTCCTCCTCCACCACATGACCTTCTCTGAACGACAAAATCTCACTCACCCGTAGCCCACGCCTCGATGGGCTGATTCATCACCTCGCTGTGTCTTATCTGTGCCATCGCAGCAATCTACATTCTCTCTGAGAATATGATATGACCCAGAGTGCAGTGCAGAAAAGATGGAAGTAGAAAGGTGGTGGGGGGGGGGGGGGGGGCGGTGGTGGGTACTTCGGCAGAAGTCTATTCAAGTATAGATTTAAAAAAACAGCTTTAGCAGTTGAAGCCATTAGCCGTAGGAGTACAAAAGTATGGACCTCTGTGAAAGTACATTTTTTAAAAATACATTTGACATTATTTACAGTCTTGCCTGAACCACTTATCCCCAAAAAGAAATATTTCAGTCAGAAGTCCAGACCTAAATTCCAAAGCAACATTCTGAAGGGTTTCAAACATTTTCACATTGTCAAATTCTCAAAGCTAGTTTGTGTTTTATACTTTCTTTAAAACATCTTCAAAACATGATATGCCTGTCCTGCGGTGTTTGTGAGGAGAAAATAACACTGTTAAAAACAGTCAATCAAAAGTGTCTCCCAGAAGAACTTGCAGATTCTTGCCCTGGCTCGTTGTCAGGGCTGCTGTCTGCATCATCTGGATGGAGAGCACTGAAAAAATACATGTCTACCCTTAAAATGACTACACCACTCTCTATATTTTAACCACTAGTTCAGCTCACAGAAGGGGGGGGGGGAGGGGGTGGTGTAGGGCACCAAAATAGTTAGCGGTGGCACTGGACTGTACAGTAAGTGACTTCATGGGTCATTCATGTTGATGTTGCAAATCCAGTGTGGACCCTGGTACTTATCAAAAGGGTAAAAACAAATTAATGTCAAGAACGACATTACTGTGATTATAATTTACACCACCACCATCATCGTCATCGTCATCATCATCATCATCATCATCATCATCATCATCATCATCATCATCATCATCATCATCATCATCATCATCATCATCATCATCATCATCATCATCATCATCATATCTTTAGTGAAAAATGGTTTTCCAACCAGCAGCCATCCTTGACTAACAATGTCCCACTTGTTGCATGTCATTCAATTAATCCTCCCTGTTGTAAAGAGTGAGAGAGGATCTGACTACACCCATCTCCACCTTCTGCCAGGTACAGCCTAATTCAGCCTACTTCTTTTCCTGTCTCTCCATTTGATGCTAAGATTGTCTACCTTGTCAGGAGAAGGTCTGGCACACTGGCTCTTTAGGGAGACAAACTTGGACCTGAAGCCTCCTATCCATCGAGGTTTGCAAAGAATGCAACGTTTGGTTAGCTCTGTGGCACATGGGGAAACTGAATAAGGAAAACAAAGATCATTGCTGTTTCCTATCCTACACATGAGATAGTTGTAATCTCTCCTCGAGTTTCATAAAAACCATGTAATCTCCTGGATGCACACAAATCCTTGACCAAACCCATGATTACTGTATCTTTGCCCCTAATAAGCAACCGGCTTCAGAAGTGTAAAAGATGGTTACCCCAACATTTAAAAGGATGCAATCTCACAATAGAAGACGTGTGTCTGGAGGTTCTTTAAATTAGTATTCAATAGATACAGTAATGAGCGTGAATGAAGTGTATAGTCACTATAGTGACTACACACACTGGTACCTATATAGCATGGCAAGTTTTTTCCTGGTCACTGGATAAAATATACAATCAACCAAACACACAAGTAATGAATCAGTCAAATACTACACACAAGGCAGACGAAGAAAATAAACACAACATTAAATCCCCTCATCACAAACTCATCACAGTGGCACACAAAATAAATGCTACCTCTGTGATAAGACCTTATACCTTTACTTAACCCCAGCTTACCTCACCTCCAGTCATAACAGCTTCTGTTACACAATACGTCCTTATCCTGCCTGCATATTGTCCATGGATGATGGCAGTTGCTTCCACAGGTGGTTTCTATTTTCCCATCCATACATTGCCACTGCTCATCAGTCAGGATGTTTATGAAGCATAGAAAACATACTGTTGGCTTTGTTAGTATCACAAAATAACATTAATGAAATAATTATCGCTTAGCTGTTTCTGAGAACGTCATTTTGACAAAAGCATGATGTGTGAAGGAAAATATTTTGCAAGGATTTAACATATGGGCCATTGATATTGATTTGCTATTGATGTATAACCATTGCTTCTCTACATTTGTGTGTGTGTGAGCATTGGTCAATGAGTGAGCCTGTGCATGCTTTTGCGGGGGCAGGCCAGGGGAATTGAATGGATTTGAGGGGGTTTTTGGCAAGCAAGTCCAGGCTTGGTTGAAGACCTGTCTGTCCCTACTCTTTACAAACATGTCAGGCATTTCACCACCAGTATGTCTGAGCTAAGGTTCCCCATTCCAGGTTTGACGGTTAGATCAGAATAAACCCATCATCGGTCACATGCCACTTCAGATACTCTTTCACATGCTATGCAGTTATTAATGTGCATGCTCTCAGACAACAAATGGGTAACAAAAATATTATGTTTACATATATTTTTTTTTTTACTTTAACCAGAAAGTATGATATAGAATAGCATTACACCCGTCTACATTGACTTGAACCCTTACTTACCGCTAGTTTGGACTATTTTTTTATGTTAAACTGTTGACTGCGTCTCTGTGACACGACACTTCATGGAGGTGAGACGTCTAGTTGATTAATCCACATGTGTCGGGACAAACAAGTCTCCATTATACAGACAGTGGACTTAACTTATGCAGCTTTCAACAAATCTGCTCTATGACAGACGACCACAGGCAGGAATATGCACACATTTGTAGGAAGTCAGTGGTTCTCTTATGTGAGAAAGGTGAAAGTGTGGCTCTGGCTGAAATACACTTAGAACACTCAAAACAAACCCACTTCCATGACTAACTGGCATCCACACCACTGTAGAAATAAGGGAAAGTATTTATGAGTTTCTGGCAGCGGTTCATGAAGGTTCATACAGATACAAGGCTGGATGCTTGTTCCGTGACTCTTACGTCCAGATTCAGAGGCCAGCTACCGCCTGCACGCAAATTTCTCAAATTAAGGTAATTTCACAGAAGAAAAAAATCCCTTCATGAATAGGAAATTCAACATCATTTTCCATTTCATTTTCTCTAACTTATATTTGATTTTCTTTCACCCACTCTCTGCTACGCTTTATTTCTCACAAACACACGCAAAAAAAGCACACAAAATATGTTGATGTACTGCTTTGTTGTGACATCAAGACTCAGTCAGTCTTAAGGATTCCTATGTCAGAACTGTACTATTGTGGTGCTGGTAACACTGATGGATATTGAGCTTGGCTTTTGGAGGAAGACACACGGTTCCTATAAGCCCATTAATCTTAAAAGAAGCAACTGTCAGGAAACATACACTACCCCTATCCCTGACATAGTAAAGGCCTGTCCAAGGCCTTGATTCCTGGGATGGCGGAAAACGATATCACACTGCATCTCAATCGCAGACCTTGAATGTCTTTGTGCCTGCTTTCCCAATGTGGCCTTGGCATTCCTATGTGTAAGAGACAGCAGGCTCTAAATAAGTATCACAAAAGACAAAGAGCAATTTAACACACACTATTGCTTGTTTTTTATTAAAACTAATTATTTATTATTATTTATTTATAATAGTGTAACAGTGTTTTTTACTAGTCTGTGTTATGTGTATGTGCCTTTTTAACTGTTTTAACTGTTGTGCTATCTGTACGTTTTTTACCTGCTGCAAGTCAAGTTTCCTCCTTTGGGGGACAATAAACTTAAACTGAACTGAACTGAACATTGAATTTATGCAGGTGTAAGAATTGTTGTGTGTTAGCTGATAACATCAAATAAAATAAAAAGGAAAATAAAACTGCATTTCCAGTAACAGTCAGGCAGCCAAAAATGAAAATGCCTAGCACAAGCTAAGGCATATTTATACGTTTGAAGGATAGTTGCTGTGCTTCTTGGGACAAGATCCAAGTGTGGCAAACATGAGTCATTAGCCATGTTTTAGATGTAGACTGTTCCAAAAGTAATTAAGACCTCTCCAGGTAATTGATAACAGACCCTACACATACCACTCTAACCCAAGCTTTTCACAAACACTGCCAACTAAAAAAACAGGTCAAAACAATTCTACAAAAGTGACACAAAGCATACACAAAGACTAGTAATGAGCATATATATGATACATTTCTAACAATAGAAACACTGAGTGATTTCTTAAACATAACTGGGGATGTACTGAGCCATTGGACTTATACTGCTGTAATTCTCTGTTTCTTCCAAGCATTCTGTAACTGCTGTAGGGAGGACCCAGGTGCAGAGGGACAGGCCATGCAGGATTCACAAAATGAAAGGGATTTGATGGAGAAAGCAGAATCAGGTTTGCACTGCAAGGAACCAAATGATAGGAAACACACCATGTGAAACAGCGACTCATCGACACTGAACAAATGACTGGGACATGCACTACATGCACCAAACCAGACAAGACTCAACAACACTAACAACATTGCTGAAAGACAGTCAAGACTCAGAACCATAAACATAGAACGCAGGGAAACACTAGGGCAGATAGTCTAAGGCTGGGGCACAGACATGGGCGTGATACATACCTTGGAAACGCCATGTAATGGAGGCTTGTGTTGAGCAATCTATTGCAATTCACTTTCTAGGAGGAAGCAAATACTAATAATCCATCCCTTGTAACCCCCCCGTTTTTTTTTCTTCTGAACTTCTCTATTGGATGAACTCTTAGATAAATACCAACCCAGTGTCATTCATATCATCATGCAATGACGGGGTCTACACTAAATGTATGACAACGTTATGTTATCATGTCATGTTATTATAACTGAATGACCAAGCACACTACAATTTGATGAATTGTAATAAAGTACATTCAATTGATGATAATGCCTTTGTATGTGACAAAATTAGATTTCCAAAGTTAATTATTCCAAAGTTAATAATTTCAGAAGTATAGTTGATTTGGAGCTTGTCTTTTATCATTATTTCTCAGCCTGGTCACACATCTGACAAATAACCCTCATTCAAATAGCATAGTTGTTAAGATTCATTAAACATGCAATGTTTTCCCTCAGCCTCTTTGTATTAGATTTTACAAGGCTTCCAAAGACTTTGATACAGTGTGAAATAAGTGAACTTGCTTCAACCAACATGGTACACAATTCTCTGGTATGGATGCCCATTCATCCGATTTTTTCGCATCTACGGGATAATATATTCTAGTGATATTTAACAAGTAACAATAATAATTTAAAAGATGGCAATTCAGCTAGTGTCTATAGAAAGTAATGTCTTGCTCATTGTGGACCGGACGAAAAAAACAGAAATCTAAATAAAATGCGTTCAAAACAGATTTTCTGATACAATGTTTTTGGATCTCAAAGGCAAATGTGTCTTTTATCTATTTCTTAATATGGTTCCACTTCAAATGAAAGCCAGACTTGTCCACAATATTCTGCTATTAGTTGTCATGGATTTCAAGGGCAGCTAACACCCAAAAAAATATCCAAGCATATTTCTGCATAAACAGCATGCTTGTTTGATAAAGGAAGTTTCAGTTCCATGATGACTTACATGCATAAACTTGAACTTAAGACCTAGGCTTGCCTTTCTGTCTGTTTCATCTTTACCATGGGCTGTAGTGTCTGATATTCACACACATAGCATCTATTAATTCTGCCCCTCCACCCCCCCACCCCCCCCCCTCCGACACACACACACACACACACACACACACAGACACACAGACACACACTACAACAAAACAGGGACACAAACAGATGCACATACAGCATAACACCTGTGTCTTTTGTCAGTTTAGTAGACACACTAAAAGAACATTGCATATCAGTGCAGGGTGCATATACTGTAGGTACCCAGCTAGACAAGGCTTCCACCCGCATGTAACAATTAGACTCCCCTCAGCACACAAGACAGATTTTGTAAAGGTCACAAGCAATTACCCAGCCTGGTAAAAGCTGGCATGTCTCACATGGCACTGACTGTTGCACACTCTCATTAGGCGTATTCTGCAACCCAGAGTGGGTCTGTGGGCTATAAAAGCGGCACACTCTCTGCCTTCCAAGCCGGCTCTCTAATAGGACTACACCCATGTGGAAGACTGGAACAGCCAGCAAAACTACACGTCTCAAATGAACCAAATACCAGGGAAACAGGACTGCAAGGAAAGGATGAGGAGCCAGTGTTGTATGCTGGAGGCCTGACTGCAGAAGATGCTACCTGAAGGGACACACCTTCATCGCCGGATATGAAGCCAGGCTTGGTTTGTTTTAAACAGTCAATTTTAAACATTGAACGTAGAATGCCATTCTTGATGTATTTGAGGTTAAAACGATACACTATAGACATCCCAGTCATGATTTGTTCTATCTGATCTACCTCTTTTTGTATTTGAATTGGCCTGGTAATAAAGCCAATGGCTACACACTTTCTGTAGATCTAAAAGGCATTCAGAGGCATGCCCAAATTGAATACGGACTTGCCTTAGGACCCTGTAGACACCTCCGTTCTGCCGCCAGTTCTACAACTTGTATTCGAACACACTATACATTTCATACCCTTTACCCCATGTTGATCACAGTGCACGCAATATGGACCCTGTCTAACAATTTCCATATTGAGCTATGAGATCACAAAACTCACAAACACTAAATCAAAACCGGAGGCTCAACGGGTCTTCAATAAAACACGCGGAGAGACCCCGTTCAGTTGAAGCAAATTGAAACCATATCAAATGGTAAAATATGTAATAGCGGATCTGCTTTAGCATTTGTTTTGAGGAAAAGGTTTACGGTGAATATTACTGTATGCAGTGAACAGGAATTCATAATGCTTCATATTAGTGCGTGATTGCATATGGACTGACACTGAAATGGACTCATAACGTTTGATAATTTGGCCTATTTACGTGTAATCGCATAATATTAAAAAGACGAAAATGAGCAAAAGCAAAATGTGTTGAAAAAATGCATGATGACTTCAATTACATTTTGTAATTTATTTAAACCATTGTTTCTGACACTTTAATGTTTAGGTGGTGGGCTAATATGTAGGGTGAACGTTTCTTTGTTTAAGCTGTAGCCTAAAGAAACAAACTTGTGTCCAAACTGAGTACCACGATTAGAATCGTGGCCACTTGAAGAGGGGCTCCTTAATGACACTTGAAACCAAGAACAATATTGACCGACTGGGATCGGTGCACCTGCAAACCTGCAGAGACGTGGCCTTAGATAAATTCCAGAAGTACATTTGTTTCATTCCCTTTGCTTGAGTTGGAAAAAGTTTCGTTTCTTCCTATTTCAAGTTAGATCTACATTTTTTTAAACATTTTTAAGGGGGCTACAAAGGAAACCTTTTATATAAAATCTCTGCTATTATAACATAATTACCCTTAAATATTGTAACGGCTTAGGCAGTCAAAACAATAGGCTAATTAATGTAACTAGACTGAAATACATGTTTTAGGTTTGGAACAATTCCAGAAAATATTTGGCTATAGTCTACGTTTACATTCAGCCTATCTGTTATAGGCGAAATTCATCATCCAGTGAGAGTTCAGGCCTATTCACGCCTATTTGATTAGGCCTTTATTTTAGTCTGGACATTGCCTTTTGCATAGCCTATTCATTTGTTATTAATCACATTATGTTACTTTAATTATAGGTAATATTTATATTATTATAATATATTGGATGACATAATACTTAGCTAGCCTATTTGTCTATGTCTCTTTCCCTACATCTGATATATCATAAATCATACATTTATCGAAGCAATGAAAATGTCTTCGTAAACGATTGGAAACATGACCGTGATACGAGTCTGTAAATTGTTCAGGGTGGAATATAGGAGATACAAGATTATTAAAGCGGAGGCAACAATGACTTCATCAACACTTTACAGTGAATGTATTATGAACAGTTTTCTCAATACAGGGGTGTAAAGTCAATCAAGCTAAACCAAACGGGCTCTCGGGATCTTCGGTATCCCTAATGGTGTGTGACCACAAAGGTGTGGCAGAGGTGAAAGCCTCGTGTTTAAGGCCCTGACCCGCGTCACTTTGGGCCTTTAGTTTACCAAGATGAAGAAAGTTCAATGCACGAGCTCACCTTTCAGAAACCTGCCAATATGGGTGAGGTGCAAAATAAAGCTCTCTGCCAAGCAAATACGTCCAATTTCAGAACAGCCACTGGGAGTGCATGTTCTTTGTGTTTGTTTTTGTCTAAAAGTACATTGTTACAAATTTACAGTATGGAGATAGTCAATAAAATACTGTTTTGAAAATTATAAACAACAGTTATCTTTGCTTACTCGATTAAAGGCCTGAAAATGGTTAAAACACTTATGCGCCCTACCTGGGTGTAACTCTCACGTTTTTTCGTTTCTATAGAACAGGCCTTGGCTATAGTAAGGCATGATCGACAAAAAGGCAACTTATTTTCTTGAAACAAAGGCAGGCCTAGTGTAATGGACCAACAGGCTGCAGGTGACCATGCTACGTGGTCGTTTTTCAATTTACAAAAGCATGGTGAATTGAATTTCTACGGCAACGTAAGGGTTCAATAATATTTGTAATACAATTGTATTAATTTGATCTATTTCGTAGTTGTGCTAAATACATGTTGACTAAGTGACATTTTAATTTGTTTTATTATCATTACGTTTGTACAATGGCCTAAACTTGACCAAGTTGGCTTAGATTCGGTTCCACCTTATGAGAAGACAACAGAAATGACGTCTTAGATGAAACATGTTTCAAAAACACTTTTTATTGTAAGAGTGTTCCTTTAATGTCTTCATTTTAATCTCATTGACCAGATTGGCAAATAGTTTGACTAAATGTAGAGACTAACTAGTCGATTTCCTTCCTCATACAGGCACCACACGAAGAAAGATACAGGCCTATTCGTTTACATTTATTAATTTAGTAGACGCTTTTATCCAAAGCGACTTGATTTAAGAATTGATTTAAGATCGGTTCTAAAACAATCTCCGTCGCAAAACGTACTACAATAGACACAGTCAATCGTACCTGTTCCGCTTTGAAACGTGTTCACTGAACGTCTTCAAAGAAATCGTGCAGAGCAGTGTTCAGTAGCCTGGTCTGAGCCAAACACATTTGAATCTAGGAGTTGTATGTCCACTGTCTTTGAATATGCCACTCCTGAGACGGGCTGTAATTCCTACTTCGTCCAGATGAGGGAAACTCAGTGCATTATGTATCCCAAGGAATGTGCGGATTTCCAGAAAGTTTTTCCACAGCCTTATTCGCCGTGGAAGCATATTGGTCATCAACAGGTGAGCTGTCCTGTCATTTGTATCATTCGAATTTAATTTAATGTAATAAAAAAAATGACACAACAAACCTTGTAGCCTTCTTTTTTTTGTACGTGAATCATATTCAAAAATCTGCAACTCCGTTATATAACGTGATGACCGCAATAATTATATATCTCTTTTACGGTCATAATTCATCCACAATCAACATATTTCACTGATAGAATTTCGTCTGAGCCCAAGGTTGTAGCTCTGACCCTATCTGATGGCTTCCATGTGTTTCTCTTCATGATCTGTTGTGAACTGGTCGGCAGGGAGGGGATAGTGACATTGCACCTTGTTACCGTTGGGTCGACAGTAAACTTTTACAAGTGACATTTTGCGAGCATATAAACGATAGCTTCTAAACTTCCACAGGAAACACCGAAAACATGCTGTGATAATACCAGTCTCTGGAATTCAGTCGATACCATATAGTCTGGAAACATTGAAAATCCACAAAGGTATCGATTACACGAGCCTTAAGTCTGATGCTTAAGGACAGTGTAAAAAAAAAACTTACCATTACAATTATCTTGGTATTGGAAGCTTCATCTACAGATTATTGGATTCGATTTGGCTTCCCCACTTTCAGTCTGCTTATCACGCCATGGCTCTCAGACCTCAAGTGTTTAGCTGCTCTAATGCAGTGGAGGGTGAATCCACATGATTAAAACTGAGACTGGAACTGCATTAAGAATTGTGATAGAATGCCACCCTTCAAATTGTACAATTTCATTTGACATATCATTATGTTTGGGGTTTGATTCTTTATTTGGCAGCCATAAAATAGCACACCTTTTCTATGCAATTATAAAAACAACAATTATAAAATAAACCCGTCGTTCTTTTGACAGGGTACATTCTGTTGAAGTTTAGTCACTTCCCTTATGCAAAGCACCGAGAGAAGTGGAAATGCTCTACTGGATGGTGCATGTAAGTTACAGCCTATCCTGAGGAAGGACAACCAATGAAATCTAACCAGAGCCTCAGCCTAACATGCCAGATTGACGTTGCAGGAGGCGTCAGATTAATCCCAGCAGCTTCAGCCTCCGGGATAACTCCAATTTTGTCCTTTATCGGATGAGGATCACGTCAGTGCCAGTTGAACCCCAAAGCAGTTTCTTTGTAAATATCCCATAACTGAAGAGGAAATAAGCAAACCGAGCTGGAGCTTTTCACATTTTTCCTTTGCAAGTTTCTGGCTTCCTTCGTTCAGAAGGGAGAAGCCTGGATTTCAGCCATTGAAGGGCAACTATTTCCAAGCATCTCAAGACAGAGGCAAATGGGTGAGCTTGGCGTTAACATCTGCATGCTTCATTGATGAAAGCTTAAGAAAGCCTAACCGTGTCCATCACGCTTATTTTTTTTTAAGGACCGAAATAATGATCTTCGGTTTTAGATAAAGTAGACGAATTATTCTGAAGAACGAGTGAAAACACGCTCTATGATATTTCGGGAACATTTGCAATGCAAAATGAATTTCTGATACATAAATAGCCTTTAACATGAATGTACACTTAATCATTAGTATTAAGACCTAGGCTACTTAAAGCAAAAAATTTCAGCAAATACAAACGTTGGAGATAAACTATACTGTAAAGAATCCTGGCAATTTATTTCCACCTCATAAAGTTCGCCATTTTTCATGGTCCTGTTTGGCGTGTTTATCGCATACAAATGTGATAGGGTTGATTTATTTAAATGATTTCTCTTCCACAGAGCAAACCTATGGAGAGGTGAACCAGCTGGGGGGCGTATTCGTCAACGGACGACCCCTGCCCAACGCCATACGACTGAGGATAGTGGAGCTGGCCCAGCTTGGGATCCGACCTTGTGATATCAGCAGGCAACTTCGCGTTTCCCACGGCTGTGTGAGCAAGATCTTAGCCCGGTACAACGAAACGGGTTCCATTTTACCAGGTGCCATAGGTGGAAGCAAACCAAGGGTCACCACCCCGAACGTGGTGAAGAATATCAGGGAATACAAGCAGGGTGACCCCGGGATCTTCGCCTGGGAGATCCGGGACAGGCTGCTGGCAGATGGAGTCTGCGACAAATACAACGTCCCTTCAGTCAGTTCAATAAGCCGGATTTTACGCAACAAGATTGGAAATCTCTCCCAGCCGAGCCAGTACGACGGCCACAAGCAAGGCACCGCACAAGCAGGCCTCTCCTACAATCATATTTACCCTTATTCGTACCCCAACGCCATGTCACCCACTGGAAACAAAATGATTAACACTCCAGGAGTACCGGTGACTGCCGGGCATGTAAGCCTGTCCAGGGCTTGGCCGTCTGCACATACAGTCAGCAATATTCTAGGTATAAGAGCCTTCATGGATCCGGCAGGTGCGTGTGGATCTAGTGTGATTTCCCCAGACTCATCAGAATCACAATCAGAATGAGGTTTAATCGCTATGCAAGATTTACAAACATAGAATTCACTGTGGCAGAGATGAGCAAACATAGAACATATATGTGACATATAATAAAAAATGGATACAATGTAAAAATACACTACAATTTTGATACAAAATGACATAGAAGTACAAGTAAGATAAGTACACTTTTGATACAAATAACATAGAAGTACAAGTAACATAAGTACAAAATGGTTTGGGTATATATAGTACAGGAGGGGGGTGGGGGTATCTACACAGTAGTGCATAGCTCTTGAAGCAGATTCAAGTGTAGGCCTCCATGTGCAAATAGCCCCATGCATAAACTTTAAAAACTACTGATGAAAAGATATATTTTAGAATGAGAGTCAATCCTGAGACAGATTATTACATGAATCATCCAATTGATCATGGAGGAGAGTTTTAGATAAATCTTTCCCCCTCGAACCCTGAGCTTAAGGCAAACACCTTGCTTTTATTTCAATAGCCCCACAGTAGGCAATGGCATTTGGTGCTACTATCCATATGATCTGCCCGTTGAGTCGTGTTCATGCAAGGTGCTTAAAAAAAAGCCCACTAGAATGGCCCTGTACTTAATGTAAGTCGCTTTGGATAAAAGCGTCTTGCTAAATGAATAAATGTAAATGTTATATTGGCCTCTTATCCATTTACATTGATAGTTTGTTTGTGCCCTTTGTAAGACAGCTGCTTTAAACGATATGCTACATATTTTACAGTAAATATTCTAATTTGGTTTAGGTTTACACAAGTTAACAGTTGTAGCCTAATATTATGCAAACGTTAAGTAGTGTTTAACGAACGTCTCTGATCTTTTAATTAAAGCAAAAGTGGCATGACGGCCAACATCCTAATAAGGCCTAATAGTAATTCAGATGAAAAAAATAACGTAGAAGTTGTTTAATAGATCTTGAATATGCTATGTTTGATCAAAATACAACGCATATTAATTTGTCAAAGGTTAATTATGTATATGAAAACGATATTAATTGTCATATACAAACGAGGCATTATTTGTTCATGCATCTTGTACAATTTTGGATGAATACAATGTTTTTCCTAACGATATATGAAGGATTATTTTCCCCTCTGACCTGTGTTATTCGCTTTTTCCGGATCAGTCATCGCTGGAGCAGAGGGTTATTCTCCGAAAATGGAGGACTGGAGTGGCGTCAACAGAGCAACGTTTCCCGCAGCTCATGCAAACGGGATTGACAAATCAGCCATGGATGGGGACATCAAATATGCACAGGTAAAACCACCATTTGCATGTAGTGTTTTATGTTTTTTTAGCCTGTGATGAGAAAGGCGTGGGTTGTGCTCAATTGTAGAGGTCAAGAAACATGAGGGTTGTGAAATGCAATAGATCCAGTCTACAATATAAACGTTCTCGGATAGATTGTTCCCCTCATGTATGATTTGCTTATTTGCAGCCGTCGTCCACATTGTCCAGTTATGTCCCAGCTTGTGCATACACACCTACAAATCAGTATGGCGTTTACAGTGGGCCAGGGAGCTATGTGACCCCTGGGCACCATTGGCAGTCCCAGACATCGAGTTTGACCCACCCAAGCAGCGGGATGACGATGCACGCAGGCGAGATCCACTCCATGGCCTTCAAGCATCCATCCAGAGAAGGTAAATCAGATCCAAATAATTGCCCTTTTTGATAAGGATTAGATAAGATACGATGATGATGATAACGTACTCTATATAAGACAATAGCCTGCTGTATTAATTTGAAAATGGCTGACAACCCACTCCAATTTATTATTTATATATATATATATATACACTTGTTTTTAATAGTGGTTGGAAATGGTTCTGTCAAGTTTAATTACAGGGTTTAGAACCATAGTCTTGACGGCTAATTTAATCTACGAAACATTAGGCCTGCAGTTTGAGAGATTACTTGATTCTAATAGGCCTTTGCTGGTCCTGACACGCGTGAGCGTGCACACACACACACACACACGCACACACGCAGTTTAATATAGAGTTTTACCGCAATGCAATTTCAATGAACAGTATTTCTTTTAAAAACGGCCATTCGTTAAAGGTGTAGAGTGGAATATGATTGATGGCCGTGTGGAATGCGTTTATTGAATAAATGGCTATACATACATTTGAATTAGTCTGTATCATTGTTAACAATATATAAATCATATAACAATATAACAGGCCTACATTAGGTTGTTAATGCAGGCTTGATATCAGCCTACGAACTGGTGTGTCGAATAAAAATATGGCATATTTATTTTATTTTAAATCAGGGTATAGGCTGTAGCCTATAGACTACATCGTTAAGAACAATTATTGAGAAATATTTATAGTAGAAAATAGAAATAGTACATGTTATGTCCGATGTCGGTTGTTTTGTTTTATTCCTGAATTTAAGAATCAGCCTACGAAATGTAGTAGTATATAAACTTCTTATGTTTGTGTTGTGTAGGAGACAGAAAACCCCCCAGTCCTCTAAGCAAGCAGCAGGCCTTGAACAGTTTACACGGACACCATATTCCTACCTCATCCTCATAACTCACGTCTCCATCCTGATTGAAAATGGGACTAAATACAAATCAAAGATCCTTCTAGAACACATTTCAAGAAGAAGAACAGTAAGTGCAAAAGCGCTATTTCTGATTTGTTGGACTAAAGTGCATCAACTGGTCAGCCTGGCCAGGTGTGTTCACCATAGCTGCAAACAGACATTTAATAGATCTGTGGCCATTTGAATGTAAATTCATAAGGATGCTCATGTCATTGCGTTTTCATATTATTTTAATTGAAAATGAAACCCGTAATGTATAGCGTACTTTTTGATAAAAGCTTGCGGGATCAATATTTTATTCAAAACTTTATGGTCTAAATAAGACCTAAATTTGACAATGGAACTGTATCCTGGATTAGCTACAAACATAAATTATCTTGATTTTTATGTTTTTCGAATTTATTCGACATAGATGTAATTATGTGAACAAATTGATACATTGTAAATGTTAACTATTTTACAAAAGCTTTAATTATATATTTTTATAAATCCCATGTAAATGTGCTAAATAAATGCTTTAAATGCTTTGTATCTGTTCCAGTCAACATGAAAGTTACTTTTTATTTTGAAGGCATTTGCTTAGCATTTCAAAACTGGTTTATTCATTCACACTTATTCATTTAGCAGACGCTTTTATCCAAAGCAACTTACTTTACTTACAGTAAGTACAGGGACACAACAGAACATTCTCCCTGAGGCAGGTAGGGTGAAGTGCCTTGGACACAGGCAAGTAGGGTGAAGTGCCAAGGACACAACGTCACATAGCCACAGCCAGGGATCGATCTCACAACCTTCCGATCATGAGGCCAACACCTTAACCATTGAGCCATCTGACGCCCCACACTAAGTGGATTAGCCTTAGTTAATACATAATTGGCTTTCATGCATATTAATTTGTTTGAAGAATATTGAAAGCTTCTGAATCAGGTTTGATTCCTCATGTCATGATCATTTAGGGTTACTTCCAGATAGTGCTAATTAAGATGTAAGCCTTCTCAGCATAATGTGTTGCAGACCAACATTAGACACACTTAAACTGTAGCATTTCAAATGGGACAAAAACAGCAACATCTGTCCATCTGCATGTTCCACCCAATCCTTTGAATAACTATCATCTGCCCTGAAACTGTTTAACTACTTTAACTAATACAATATCAAAAAAGGAACCACAGATCACACATGTACTTGTAAGTTTTTTAATCAATAGTTATTGGATGAAATACATGACTAGACCTCTGAACACATGGAGACCAATAAAAACAATTACCACTAATAGGACAATGTTGTGATCTTGAGCAGCCTTTACACTAGACACATAAATGACAACAAGCAACTGCTGAGGGAATCTTTTTTGCTCCAAATTCATGGAAGGTTCCTGTTTGTATTTTCACCTATTAACATTGCATTGCAGCAACATCAAACAGAGCGTTACATTCTTTGTTTAATTTAGACAGAATGTCTTCGCTCTTGTCTGTTTTATTGAAGTCAGGAACAGGACTTTACACATGTTTATGTATTTCACTGTCACAAGTCACATTGTACAAGGCTTCTTCCTAGGACCAAATTTTTGCACCTCAAAATTAAATCTGAAATCTATCTGGAAAGACTCAAGGATCCATGTGCTCTCTGAGCGCTAATTTACAATGGTTAACTTCTTCCGCCTGCCCAGCAAAGCCTCCAGTGACTCGACATATCCAAACATTAAGATGGCCGTCGAGTACACATGCTGCCTGACTGGAGTCGACCTTGTTTTCCCGGATACCACTTGGGGTTCAGAAAACACTCCTTCACGGTGGTGGGGTGAGTTCCTGTGAGACCCTGTGGTCATCAATCAGGGGCACCAAGTGATGACCCCCCACGTTGTCCTTACTAGGACTTCTGTAAGGCCAGGCCAGCAGGTGGAAGGTTATTCTTCCTGTTATTTCCCATAAAGACTGTACAGATCACCTAAAACTAGACAATAAATGCCAGACTTTGAGACATAGGAAGGTTTGGTAGGCCAAAAAATGATCCAGCAAGTTCCATCCAGTATTGCTTGTTCCTTGACATTATGTCCAAACGTAGACATGGCAATAAGCATGTATTTTTCGAAAGAACATTTAAAAACCCTCTGAAGCACTGTGGTCATTAAATAATACCACACTACTAAATGAAGAGATGTTGTTGGTTCAAAGGTTATGCAAAGAGGATCATTCTACACCACACATCTTTGAGCTTTCCAAACTTGAAGTATTTTAGCAGCTTAGTGTTGAAAAGAGTGTGTGGTGCTGCAAGCTTAAACACATACTGCGTAACAAAACAGCGGAGACACCAAATCATCGATGCTAGAGGCTCTGAAATTAGGCACCGTGGATAATCCAAGCAATGGAAGAGGGATACCTCTTAAAACAAGAACACAGGAGCTTGTAACTTCACCTGGTATAATTTGTCACTGTCTTCTGTGTGAATAGGACAGATTGGACTTTCTTTTTACAGACAGGAGCTCAATTTAGGTACTTGACACTATGCTAGGTATGATTTAAGACTTTTTACATCGGCTCCACATCTTTTAAGTGGGGAAACTACCTTCAGCTAGCCAGAAGTCACTCAGTCATTGTCCAAGTCTGTACCTTTGCGTGACTCCCAGTTTAAAAAAGGGCATTTTAGGACGAGTGTAATAGCAAAGCAGACGGCTCCTGGAAAAATGTAAGAAGGATACACAATGAACATTCTATGAAGAGAGTGGCAACTTGGCAAGAGGTCAGGTCTGAAACAGCCTGTGGTGAATTTCAGGATGTCTTCAAATTCACATGAAATATTGTATATTGTCATCATGGAACTATACTTTTACAGTTTCAAAACCAACTGACTCTTGGTGCAAATGTCAGTTTGTAGACGATGTAGAACCATTGGCGTAGGAACCTGGGGGAATGGGGGGAGATGGTGGGGGGGTTGTCTTTGCCTCGGAGAATGTCCCTGTACTTGCTGTAAGCGTGTCTGCTAAATGTTAATTTGGAACTTTTATTTTGAAAGCACGACAGAGAAGTTGTTGGGTTTTGCCAGCCAATCTGTCCCCCCCCATGTCAAAGTCAATCCTACGCTCATGTGTAAAACAATGATTTACCTATAAATCTAAATCAACAATAGCTACAAATTGTTTTTGTGGTTCTGTTAATATAACCTCCAGAAGAACAGCAACGATCCCATGGTAATGCCATTGCTTTCATGTAATAATGAATTTGTTTTCCACTGACAGTCCACAAGGGTTCCAAGCAAGCAGTGTTGTGTTACAGCAGTCCTGCAGTCCACATGGTCATAAATATCCCCCATCCATGTTCTGACTAGCTCTACCCACTCACCACATCAACCAAGCGCTCAGAGAGCAAAGGGACAGAGACATGATGACATTTGGCTTTTCAAATGAAAACGTATCATTTCACGTTCACTCTGGGCCTCTCTGGGGATTCTGAGTTTGTCTGTGGTCCTAAGAGCAAAGGCAATGCAGCCATGAAGGAATTAACCGCAAGATCACTTTGAATTGCAGAACATAGTTTCTGATTACTGCATACAGATGACTAAAAGAGCATGAAATTCTGTTTGCATACACAATTAACATTGTTTGCTTTTAACCAATACCATGAGTTTGGGAAGAATGTTTTCCTTAAAAAGAATTATGCTTGCCATTTGTGTGCAGTATTATCATGGGGAGTGAAGGTCATGAAATACATGTGGACAGTTCAAGAGTGTTTTCTCCTCCTATACATGCTTGTATTGCATTAACAGTTCTGGTTGCAAAGTGATCTGCTTTGAGTGGAGATACTGTATCTGGTCGGAGAGAAATGAAGAGAGCCTGGGTCCAGCAAGTTTGCCCTCTAATTTGTGGAGAGTATTGAATACATTTTCATCTGTGACCTATTTGAAAAACTTAGTTTAGTGTTGCCACACACTGTACCAAACGTGACCGGTAGTCTGTGTATGACATCTGATTTAAGGGTTCCTTAAATATTTTGGGCTCCCATTCTTATGAGGTGATAATAGAAGGCTGACTCCTCATGGAAAATGTATGAGTGGTTACCCACAGTACTGTCTCTTGACTGAAAATGGAAAATGGAGTCCCATTGGCTTCCAATGTAAGCGTGCAGTTGTTTCTGAGTTGGTAGTTATGGCTTTCCATAAACAGAGTCCAACAAGCTTAGACTAGTTCATCAACATGCACCATACATACACGGAAATACATTATGTATAGGTTCCATTTTTACATATTGGCTAAAAGGACACAGGGATTACTAGTTGTAATGTCAAAGAATGTAAAAATGTGTATTATAATGACGACCATTTTAAACTTCACTGCTCTCATCCAATCAAGAATGCGAGGATGTGTTCCTGATCTAGGTTGAGAAATCAACAGGAGAATCGTGGGTGGGAAAAACATGTGCTCCAAGGATGACAAAAAGACAGGAAGTGGAATAATCCCATCCCACGCTAACTGACACGGTTAAGGCAGGCTGAACATGTATTTTTGTGCTGAAATATCATGTACAAGGATGTCTGGAATGAACATGGTCATCGGGGGAGTCATTTTGAAAGATGAAGCAACAAACGGTGAAAGAGAAACGAAGCAGGTGTCATTAATCAACCTTTCTGACAGCACCTTGCACCTGCCACACCTTCCCCATGTGTGATGACAGAGCTAATTAGTGCTGTCAGTCATATTTAACTTTCTTTTTCAAAAGAAGAAACTCCCAAGCTTGCTGAAGTCTGATAACACAGACAGATCTGCAGCTACAAAAACATGAACTTTGATGACCTCTTGATTTTGTCACCTGCTTTTGTGTCTGTACACTGTTCGTCTGTAACTACAGAGATACAAAATTAGGAAAGTGTGCCGTCTGCTCCCCAACCCCCCAGACATCAACCTGCTATTCAAAATCCTTCTACCAGAAAGTTTACTGCCACACAGTCTCCCTCTGATGGGTAACGCTCAAGTCGTGTGTCCCCGGTTGGGAGCAGGGGTGCTCAGGCATACAGTCGGCAGACCAACACACAGTAGGGCCCTTTGATGAGCGGTGAGCGCGGCCAGCCATGGAGAACCATGCATGTCCCTCTCACTCACCCCTTTCACTCAGACAAATCAGCATCTTCCATCTAGCCACTTACACAGAGTAACCTGGAGGGTGGCTATCAATTTGGCATGGTGTAAACAAGGGTTAAAAGTAGCTGAAGTAGGGCGGAGACTGATATTACATTACTGTTGTGGTGCTTAGTGAGGACACTACCTCTAGCAAGGTTGTCTGAGATTACAGTGGTCCTATCTGTTAAAAGGAAGGACATATTAGAATTGATTTATCAATATCAGTAAAAGAGCAATGCGTCATAGTGAGAGGGGTTCTAAAAAAGAAGTGGTGGAACAGTAGTTCATGGAGTTGTATTGCATTGTTCATGTTTTGATGTGAGACAAAATGTATTTTTATTTAATAATAAAAAAGTATCTTTATATTGTTTCAGATGATAATCATACTAAACATCTGATTCTGCACCATCTTATTCGTATGATGAATATGTCTTTGCCACAAAGGGAATTTCCAGCAATGTCCAACATGGTTTTTGTTTTGCAGGAGAGACCTTTGCTTCTGGAACTCACTGTGTTACACAAAATTACAATCAGGATGACCATGTGTGATAAAACATTGACTACACTGTACACTGTACAGTAAGGCTAGTTTCACTTCGGTTTCAGCCATGGCATCAGTAGTTGGTCATTGTCTTCTCCGAAGTAAAATGGCCTCATTGCTGAAATGAGATCAGCCTCAGACAAGGAATGAGAAAAGGTAATATGATCCATTTGCAAATAGCTTCATTTGAGGAAAGAAACATCCGCAACCGAGTCATGCTGAAAAGGATCAAGTTGAACTGACCAACCCATGCAATGACAAAATGTCTCATGGAACTTGAAAATCACGTTTGGTTTTCTCCCCCTCAAACAAATAAGGACTTATTTTTATTTTAAAAAGACAAAGAATAGCTGTCAGCCACATCCTGCCTCTCCCAACCTCCAAACTCGTGTCACTCATGAGACAGGAAGGTGCATGTCAATATTGGAGGAAGTACCTGTTTTCTCTTCCTGGTCTCAGTGTCAAAAGAATGAGGAAGTACTCTCTGTGGACAGCTTTCAGTCACCAGGTACAGGTTTCCATTAACCAATAGAAATGTCCAAAAGTTGACAGTTGAATTATTTTTTGTGGAGGGTTCTATAACCAAAAACCCTAACGTGAAACCAGTGCCAATTGGCCCTAAGTGCTAACACATTATTGAAGATGAATGGATGGAAACAGAATTTGTTTGTCACCAGTCAATTCTTGTGGATGACTAGTGGACCCAAGTACACAACAAGAGTCAAGACAAGCAGCTCGCGGTTCGTGGGCGTATTTAAGCAGGGTGAGGGAGTAGGCAAGCATGGCAAATAGGACAGAGCAAGCAGGTAGAATAACAGGACAGGCAGGGCAAACATGGCAACCAGCCAGACAGGAAATCTGAGGATATGTAAAACTGAAGTTCTAGTCAATGCAATACTTACTTGTAATACTATAATAGTCTAGGTGGTAGAGAACACAACCATCAAGTAACTGTAGCAAATGATTTGGCAGTGAGTGGATGGGAAAACCAAGGTGTAAATACTGTTGAGTTGATGAGGTGAACACCTGTGATTTAGGCTGAAGTATGGAAAACAGGTAGGATGAAAACATGGTGTGAAATCCAGACCCTCGAACCACTCCCATAACACAAACAGACAGACAGACAAAGTGACAGACAGACAGACAGACAGTCTGACTGACAGGGGAGAGCATGGACTTGTAGGGGGGGGGGGGGGGGGACAGGGACAACAACTATGTTGATGTTAAGGGTATGAATGGGATGGTCTATCAATGGCCATTTTTCATCTGTTGCAGTTGTCATTTTTTTAACTTCTGATATGTTCAGATGTTGAAACTCGGTAACAGCCTCCCCCTACCCTTGTTGTTGCTTCCTCCAGTGGTCTTTTTTTACTTTCATCACGCTGGGATAATGCAGAGGTCAAGAGACTTGTCTCTCCAGTCTATGTTGATAGGTGGATAAAGGAAGATTGATGTCGTCCCCCCCCCCCCCGGTCTCATCTTCACAGGTGTTTGCTTTTATGACCAGCATCTTCCACAAGCAGTTTCTCATTACCCACTGGCTAGCTAGAGGACCTTCAAGTCTCCTGCATTCCTACAATGCTCTGAGGAGTGTGTAATTTAAGAGACTAAATTTAGGGGGAGGAAAATCTGTTTTTATCCAAAGCAGACCTGACTCAAACAGAGATTCACCACAACGTGGTCGGACTTCAAACCAGCTCGTTATTTGCCTTTTTTCATGTTAAGACTGCTGCAAATCTCCCTCTGAGCACTGAGTAGACAAAAAAAAAATGTTGACTGTTTTTTTTCATCATTATAGAGGACAGTTTCCTTTAACTATTTGCACACTGGTGAAGCAGAATACAAAATTGTCAGTTGTTTAAAGGTAAGTATTCTATTGATGTATAATTAAAGAAATAAATGAACTTCAACTTGGTTTCTTCTGTCTTGCTTTTTATTTGATATAAACTACTGATGCATCACCCTTACATTATACCATACTGTTATGGACAAAATAAGGGTTTGCCTTCGAAGAAACGAAGACTTTCAGGTCACAGAGACATCTTCTTCTCCTTAGCTGTCCAGGTCAGATCAAACAGAAGATGCAAAAGTGTTGAATTTCACTTTAAGAATTAATCCATCAGCATTGACACAGAATGAAGGTGAGTGGGAGGATTGGTGTGTTTTGTCTCCAACAAAGTCAATATTGGTTTTTCCAGATAATGCTGTGGTTGGTCCAGGGTTTATCACAAAGCCAAAGGTACACAGAAGTTTAGGTCTTTAACAGGGAAATTGTCTCCCAGTCTTTGTATCCTTCCTTCAATGCAAACAATAGTAGCAGACTTGAGTGGCAGAAAGTTCCAGGTAGGGATACTGTCTGATGCTCTGGTCCAACAGGAGATTAATGAGAGGGAAGTCCGCTTATCTTCAGACAGACATGAGTGCTTCCCAGATGAGTCCCCTTGGAAGCCAAACTATTCATTTTTCTTTCTGTCAAAAAACAGGTATTGTTTTTCCTACTATTTTTCTTTTTTTATATTGCATGACTTCGTCTTTCTAAATTGTACAGGTTTATTAGTACATCGTTCCATGTTCAGGAGTTTCCAAGTTTTCACATCAGAAAGCAGCAACAAGATTAGCTCAATGTATGGATCACAAGGCATGGGTTGATTTCATTCTACATTCTCTGTCTACCGAGTGATGCTCTTTGTAAAAGCTCTGACTGATGCTCTTTGTAAAAGCTCTCTCTTGTAAGTCGCTTTGGATAAAAGCGTCTGCTAAATGAATAAATGTAAATGTACCTTCCCATTACACAAAATAGGCCTATGTCTCCTGATAAAACTACAAATATACTTTTAAAAGGGGGTAATATTTCAACATCTTTAACTTCAACAGCTGAAGCTTTTCCATGGAGATGCTTGGTAAATTTAAGTGGGCGGGAATTTTATATTTTTTAATATACCTGGTGAATTCCATGTTCTTCTTGTATTTCAGCCCATCCATAATATTAATTGCAGATGACTGCACCTAATTTTCAGAGTCAGTTTTTACAAACGAAACGTATTTACTTGTCTCCCCATTGGACCTGCATACCTGTGCTAGAAGTTACTAAACATGCTCTGAGGAAAAGGGAACAAGTGAGCCCTCTACTGTCAGCTACTGCCCCAAAACCCTGATCGCTCAAACACCCTCTAACCCTTCTGTGCTAATGTGCTCACAGCGTGGAAGTTTCAGATTCTCTTTCCGAGCCCGACAAGATCCTGGGATGAACCAGGAAGTGTTTCTTGTTTGCCAAGCCCATACAGAGTTGCTGCTCATTTCACTGATGTACGTCACAAGCTAGCTAAGGTTATAACCGTCTCAATCAATTATTGCTGGTTCAGTTCAACACAGTTTTACATTTTACTGTGCATTGTAAAATAAACGAACGACTATTTGACTTTGTTCAGTAGTGTGACATGGAAACAAAAATGGAACATCACACGTACGTGACGGTGGAAAAAAACATTGTGTGTTTCAGCTGAGGCATAGTGACGCATGAACTGTTATATGAGCAAATTTAGCAGATTTCACAATGCAAGATAAGCAGACTACCCGATAAATGGAAAATAATGTTTGGACATATGATATTCACTGAGATAATTGCAGCTTTTCGCCAGACTGCATCCAAAGTGAGTCGAGCACATCTAATTCCTCAAAGTAGCGCCTTTGATCTTGTGTTAACTCTGCGTGGTATTCCGTGTTTATTTGTGGTTGGGATGCTGAGCCAATGGGTGTCCCTGTATACTCCTTAATTGCAGGCTACAATTGCAAGATGCTTATTTCTTTTGCCTGTGAGGACATCACTAAACCCAAAATGGTGTCTCCTTTGCCCTGTGTAGCTGTTTGAAGTCCTTTTAATTGTGAAGTAAGATAATACAAGAATGGTGCAGAGGAAAATAAGGTCTAGCCTACACATTGATCTCACCTCGCTGGCTGCCCATGAAAAACTTGCTTTCCCCTTCTCAGAATGATAATCATCTTTAATGAATAGTTGTGTGCCATAAGAGTGCTTACTGATAGCAATCATGTCAAGCAGAGAAGGGTTCAGGTCTCCAAAACAAATCAGGGAATTCCATCTCAACTCTCTGGATGTCTTCCATAATGCCACACACTCTGTGATTGCTCTTGGAATGGACCTACACCATTATAAAACTTGGCACCATGTAAGCATTCTTGCCCAAGTCCAAGCCCCCTTTACAACCCCTGCCACAAACACACAGACCAACACATACACACAGCATCGCAACTACCGTTGCGGTGGGTGTCTAAGCAGCTCTTTGTTGCTGAGTTTTGATCTCCGGAGAAGATAGAGAGCACCACTGTGCTACCGATCGCCTTCTAAAAGACAAGACTGCAAGGACTGCTGGCAACTGCAAGCATGAGCATTCTCCTACAAGTATGTCTGAACATACAAATGGAGCCATTTGCCCCATCTCCAGGGACGCCTTATCATCTGGGGGACCAGAGACTGTGTGTAGTTTGCTAAATACTTTGCTGATACTGCAAATGGAGTTAAATAGCTGTCGAGGTCCACTTAGGCTTTTTAATGTTACATGCGCTTACCGCAAGCCGGTAGCAGGAAGGTTTTAAAGACTAGACGTAGACTAGCATAAATAAAAGGTTAGCAACTGTCATGCTGTTGAAGTTTAATGTTTGTGGGATGGTTCCTCATGTCTTGTCAAAATAATTTGACTTGTTTAACAAAGAGAAAAATTTACTTTTCTCATCCACGAGTAGACAGGCACTATAATTATCAACCTTCCATTTTGACATCTCTGTGATTTATGTTTCCATAATACCTCTTTGGAACACTTTTGGCATGACTTGAGAAATCCTTGTTAAAATGGATGAAGTAAATTAAGACAAATTAACGAAGAAACTATTTTCGTGCAGAAAGCAATGTAATCACAGTTACTCTTGTTATTACAGCATTTAATCATAAGACAATACATTTTTCACAACATACCTTCCACTATAGCACATTTGAAAAATATCCAAACTCAAGTCGAAACTTCTCTACATAACCACATTACTTTGCCACATTCATCGCATTAATAGGTAGAACGCAACATAGATCACTCCAGCACATCTGGGGACCCCATCGTGATTTTTAACTCCGACCTCTGAACAGGAGTTTGTATCTAATCCAATCTAATTCCAAATACATGTGGAAGATTGGGCCAGGAAAGGCAACCAAGTGATTGGACACATTTTATATGGATGCTTCACCTAATATGACGGGTGCAAACCTTTCCCCAAAACCTGCCCTAGCATAAGCATATACAAACCATATAGCTTAGTAAAATAAACAATGAATGTAAGTATATTTTAATAATATAATGTCTGAAAAAATGTGGGGATGCATTTTTTGGTTCTACTTTGGTCCACAGACACTATAGTATGGCTGAAAAGGTTACAGGTGAACTTAAGTAAAGACGATGGGCCCTGCTTAAGGAGACCTCATCTCCTGTCATCACCTCTGGGTGAAAATAGATACCTTGACCTGTCTAGCAACACAAAGGACCTGACTCACTCTCCAGGAAAGATACCTGTGGGATCTTCATTCTAGATCTCTTAACTAAATATTGTGAGTTTCCTTCATGAGTTCCCAGCTTGGTTGTTTACCTTCACATCCTAAACAGAAGATGACTAAAATCCCATGTTTCTGCCCATCTAGTTCATGTGAAATGTCATAGGTCTGATCACATCTGTTTGATGGAGTTCATGTATATCATGGAGAACAATGTGCTTGGTGGTCCTTGAGAACTTGGAAAGTATGCATACTCATCAGCCACTGTAATGCTGCCTTGGTAGTATGCTAAGTGGATTCTTGCCAGTCTTGGGTAAACTGAATGCAGATTGCTCAGATTGATGGACTGATAGAGTGCATGTCCAAATGAGGGAACACTGACTATGTGCACTAGAAGGAGCTATCTTCATATGTGAATCTACATGGTAAAATGGGAGAATAAATGAATTGGTTTGTGTTGCACCTCACATAGATGTGAATGAATGTTGTTCTGTATGACATGGTTTGCATGGGTAAATTCAGTTTATGGTGTGCTATGCACACAGAAAAACTACTGTTAACAGAATATGGAATGAAGATATATTAAACAGGATATCAGGATTCCAGAAGTCGTCAAGCAGGGTACCAGTATTTGAAAATGGTCCCTGAAATTTCAGCATACTGCATAAAAACCCCGTTGCTAAACTACGCTTCAAACTGCATTGCCAAATTAAGAAGTTTGATAGAACATTTCCCTTCACGATCCATCTGACTGATGTCAGACTGGTGTCTCTCCCAGCAGCCTGAGACTGTTCAGCTCTACCTTGGTGCTGACCTTGACATCTGTCTCCTGTGAGGGGAGGCACAATAGAAGGCTTATTCCTTGGCACTGACCCCTACCGCTGGCCCAATGCAAATGGAAAGTGTTCGCTTCCAACAGCTGCCCTGCAGAAGTAAACACAGACACAGAGGGTTTGTTCACGGTTATCTTTTTACCTGAGATCAGCTTCTTCGCTTCCTCCTAAGTATGTAACGCATACAACAAATCCGTGTAAATGTAACGATTTGTGTCGCATAAAGGCACAAAGGACGAGGGAAATCCTTTAATTGCAGTCAATATTATGGCTGTTTGTGAAATGTGCCTCCATAAAAACATATTAAACATGGGCAGTCTAAGTAGAGGAGGAAACATCATAAAACGGTGCTATAGAAGTTGGGAGGATTGTTCCAGCAGGTTTACTAATGTTTACGTCTCATTCTTCATCTACGGTGTTGCATGCAAAAGGAGATGACCAAAGCAGTGGGTACAAATCCTGGGAAACACGCAAAGCGGCCAGTGTTGTGCCATGAATTTTTTCCTTTGCTCTTGTGGTGGGCCCTTTTTTCCAAGGACGTTTAGTCTAATCCTCCTCAGCTGCCTTCATTCAGGGTTGGTAGGAGACACCCCAGCATTGAATATGTTGGTGTGACTGGGAGACTGGTTTTCATAAAAGCATAAATATCTGCTAACAGTCTGGGTATGATCCGTTTTTATTAAATGATGAGTAATATTTCCTTATTGAAGCTCACAGCCCTGTGCCCCTGCTGTGAGAACTTGTTGCAACAGATATAAATCTCATTATGTTTCATAACAGAACAGCAGTGGGTACTGAAGTCCTCTTGTGAAAAGCCCACTACCTTTACTTTAAGAAATACAAATATTTCCATGTTTTTTTCTCATTAAAAAACATCCTGTGCAATATGATCTTCTTGTGGTATGTGAATTGTTGAACTAATAGAGATAAGTAAAACTTTTAAGTTTGAAAATGATTACAAACGATTACTATAATACATGCATCTACATTATGTAAGTTTGTCCAGCAGATTTTCCTATCTACCACTGATGATAGCAGTATGTTTTGTGAAATGTGTGAAAGTTCTACAATATATTCACAATAATAAATAACTGTAAATACTGACATTTTAATAGAAACTCACACTGAACTAGACTCTGACATTCTGATAGAATTCAATATTTTGAAATAGTGATCCAGTGGTGATAATCATACAGGGTTCTTGTTGTTAGGTTTGGAAGTTTGCCAGTCTTCACGCATTACCAGTTGTGCTGCCATTTGTCATTTTTGAAAGTGTTAAATATACACACGTTTTACAAACTAAGACTTCCTTTTGAAAATAAGCAAATACGCGGCATCCTGATAATTCAGGATTTTCACACATGGACAACTTTTTCTCCTACACTTCCTGAGATTCCACTAACCGCCCTGTGCATCCTAACAGCAGTCCACATCGAGTACGACACTGCTGGGTATTCCACCAGATGAATCCTCAGTATGAATCAGGGCTAAGTCTCAGCCAAGGCCCGATTGTGTGTGTTGGACGAAGCAGCACATTTCTGAAGACCACACAGGTTCCACAACATGTCTAAATCTCTCTGCTGCCCTCTATCTTACTCCGAACATCTCCCTGAGGAACAAAGGTCACAAGTTCAACACCAGCGGGTAACCATTCCATTCAGAGGTGAACACATGTCACTTAGTACAGCTAATCAAGCCTCCCAAATGTCCTTTGCTTCTGATGACAGGGCAGAATGTATAGAAAATCTATATAATATTCAATATAATATTTTATTTGAGATGAGTAATAGTAATTATTTTCTTTTTTTAATCCAGATGTTTGTGAAGAATCCTCTTACAGTGTTTTGAGTAAAAAAATCTAATTGATTTTGAAATGTATATACAGTTTATGACTTAAATCACCTTGACTAATGTCTCTATCGCTGTCATTTTACCCCCCAAGGAAGGTCCTAGACCTATCTCGTCCATCCATGTCAGCAAACATGTGTTCCCAACCTGCCATCCATCCCATATTATCCCAATGCTGTTTACCAGCTTGCAGGAGAGAAGCCTCTGCTGAACGTGAAATGACACCCCTGTCGGCAGTCCCACAGCAACAACAATGTCCCTAGTCCATCGTATCCCAGCACAAATATACAGAAAAACAGATGATTTCATTACCTATAGAACTGGATGTCTGGGCAGCAGGAGAGCGGGAGGAAGGCACGTGTGATCTCATCCAACTTGCTGAAGCCTGGCTGTTATAAATGAGTTTGTCATACCACCATGGTCGGCCATAAATGACCTCACCAGACGTGCTGCTGTAATAAACTAAACTAACAGGAATGTGCAGGAAGAAAAACAGTGCCTGTGGTGAGCGCCACTACTAAGGACAGGGAACCCGGCTGCTAAAAACATAAATCCTGCCCTGATAAATCTCGACGGACGGCTGTCACTTGACATGCACGGCTATTTGGAGAGCAAAGGGGGTGGTAACGCGTGAGCGTTGGCCATTGCGGAGGGGGGGATTGGGGGGGTCAACTAAGACTCTCACACCCTGGACATCCTCAGCCACAGAGGAAAGCCCCCTCCACTGAGAAAAGAGACTTCCATATGTACTTGTACCTTCTTTAGCCCTTTAACCTGGAACAGATGTCCACAATAAATACCCTTGACCCATGAAGACATGTTCAGCGTGCGATCGAAAGACATATTTTCTGTAGTGTGCTGTACTTTGCTTATTGGATCCTGGATGGTCAACACCTGACCAAACTGTGAGGTTCATGACATGAACATGTAAAGACTCTTCTGTGCAATCCTGCCCAGTAATATTTGGGGAAACAGCAATACATTAAATTCTAATTGGGTAAAGTAACACCTTGGCTTGCATACACCGCTGGCTCTCATGGGAATTGTGTGCAAGTTGTTACAATCTGCCTCCTGTTACAAAGTCTGCTACTAGATTTTGACCTATCAACTTGCTGTCATATGTCCTGGATCAATTTATTGTCACATCTTGTTTCTGTCTACTTTGAAGATTGGGTTGGTTCAAGTCAGATGTGGTCAGGAGGTTAGTGTTGATTTTCAGGCATGAAGGTCCTGATAAATAACATTCATTGAAACTTAAAAGGTGGATTGGAACACATGATCTTGCTGTCAAATTCTATACCACTAAGCTGTACCCAACCATATACAGGCCTACATGATTCTGCTGGGTCATTCTATTGATTTAGGTGCTCCCTGTGGTTACTGTTGGTATTACTGAGGAAGCAATGGTGTTGTGCTGCTGTACTGATGTGCGTTTGCCACTTGGCTCCTAAACAACTGCAAGAGTTCAGTGAGACATGTGAGTGAGTGTTCATTTACGGAGCATTTCTAAAGACACAAACAAAGTCTTTTTTTTTAGGGTGGTCTCTTTCCATCAGCCTTGCAAGATGACTGTTCACATGCTTTCTAACAACATCCAGGTCAGATAAGCATGCTAATTTATTCAACATGTATAGTGTTTACTTTGTGAGACAGCCCAAACAAAGTCAAGAAGTACAGAATTACAGTAGCCAAATGTCCCTGCACATTTCCCAGATATTATAATTATAATAAAAATTATAATTCTTCTGATGTTATATATATTACCTTTTTAATTTAATTTTTAATTTTACGGTTTGTGCAGTGAGTGCATGAGTGCAGTGCACTGGACTTAGTCTTTTAGCCATCAAAGATAGGATGTGTGAATGTTTTAGCATGATGTTAGCATGAAGCTACATGTATAAAAACTAAATAGGAACACTGAAATGATAGTTACAGTGTATCCATTTCAGAGGACATTCATGATTTATCTGTTGGAACCTAATCATCGCCTTCATGTTATAATTACTTCCATCTGGTATCCCTGCATTGCATGCTAAATAGTGGAAACCTTGGTGGTCCACTGTTGGTCACTATTAAAATTGCATTATTTTTGTTCCCCTTGACCCTCGGAAATATCTACAACAAGATGCCCCTCTTGGAAATCACAGCTGTGTGTAGTTACATAACAGGAAACAGCTGTCAGAGGCGATCTCCATTTGCGACTGAAGAAAGTGCTACAGACTCCTGTGCAGGTTGATCTGTTTGTTTTGAGACCATGCGTGGCTCTGAGGCATTCTGCAGTCAATGGGCTGGAGGAACTTTAGGGCTCACAGGCAGATGCTCCATGTGCATCAAGGACAGTATTTAGACGAACAGATGACCCAGATGCATACTGTGTGTCCATTGAAGTTAAATTAAGATACTTCATTAAGGGGATGTACTTCTGGCACTTCTTGTTATATGGATGTTATCAAATGTGTTCATAATTGTAGCTTATCGATATACTAATAAAACATGCTGATCAGTTAATGGCCATCAGTCAATGAAACCGTGAAAAGGGCATTAGTATTTCTTGACCAGCTTGGTAACATTTTAAATCTGTCATTTTTTTTTTTTTTTACTGTGGGTGACAAGTCACACATCTTTTTTATTCTTTTTTCCGTAATCTGCCATCTCTGAGGATAGATCTATATGAAATATTTAATGTATTTTGCTTGAATTAAAACTGAACCTCACGTATTGTAGCATGTGGGCATTTAGTATGTCCAACTTCAGATTATTGTGATGTTTCTATGTTTTGCGTGTAGGCCTGAGATAACACTACTTCAAGCACTTGTGTCTACTTATGGAGAGTTCCTAATGAGAGTCGAAAATCCAACCGTTGTGTAATCGGACACTGTACTGTACACAGTAAAGATTCTCTAACTCCCCTTACGACAAAAACCTTCAGCACCTGATCAAAAGATTGCTGAGGGTCATAAAAATTCCTCACCTACAGTAAAATGTATGGCAGTACTCATTAGCTGAAATAAAACAGATTAATGCAAGTGCAATTAAATGTGACCTAAAGGTTTAAAAATCAAGTGGAGTCTACTTAAGCATGTCCCTTCCATTCTCTGCAGTCATCCTGGACTGCACGAGAAAAGGCTTTAATGAAGGCTTACACTAGGAGAGATGGGTGGGGAGAAGTGTGGAGTAGATCTTAACAGCCCTCTGGTTCTGATTGCAACCTCTAGACTTGTGATCCAATGTATCCATCAATAAACATGCCGGCACCTAACCATCTGTGGAGATTTGCTACTCAACACATGAGTAGGATTCTCCCTTGTTCAAATACAGGTAACAAGGTACAAGCACACAATTAAGGAATGTTTCATGATACAATTTGTATGATGTAGTATATATATATATGTTAATATAAATACTTTATTGATTATAGATTATTTTACACTGTGTCAGTTATTCAGTATTCCTGATTTGTATTTCATTTTAAAATATGCTTATTTCTGTGGCCTGAAGCACGCGTCAGTCTTAAATATTTCTGTATCTTTCCTGTGTTAGTCTACATCATGTGCTCCCACAGGGACAGAGTATTAGTTCAGAGAGAAGGAAGCCACTACCTCATTATGGAGCTAATTTTAGGCACCAAAAGATGTTTGAAGAGTCTTGGCCCGAGACCCTAATGCTGAAATGCCCTCTCTGGTCCCTGTTCCCAGAGGTGAAACAGGGGCTTTTGGCACTTGAGGAAGCTCAAAGAAACTATTTAAAACATATACAGTGGAACTTCAAAAGTGCATTATCAGAAACAGCCATCGAACATGAACGATTCCACATGAAATAACAACTTAGTATTTGCCATAATTAAGGGGATATTTTCTCATTAGTACAAATAAATGAACATGGCTCAGATTCAGAGACTCTTCTTGGATATTTTTCTTTACGATTTTGAATTTTACTATTGTATAATTATAACAAAGATGCCAAATAGTACTCTGTGCTATATGCAAAAGGTTTTCCCTCCCGAACAATGAATAGGAAGGTTTCAATATTGTATTAGACATGCAATTATAATTAAAACTTTGATTTGCAAAAAGCCCTCAATCCATTGAGTCATTAAAGGCCATTATCTTTATCTACAGTTATATTTCCTGGCCAAAGAATCTGAAGATTTTTTCGTTATATAAATCTGCAAGATTGTCGGTGATGGTCAACATGAAACGTTTGCTGAGTGATGAAAACGCCCTTAAATCCTGAAGTCATCTCTGTGTTGACCATAAACTGGGTAGGAGCAGTAGGGGGGACAAGGGTAAACCTAACATTCTCACATTAAACATGATGGCTGATTAACTGCAGATGAAACAAGTGAAAAGGACACTCAGACGTTAAGTTCCTGGTAAATTATTTTAAGGAGTTGGATTGAAGAGACGTGGCGCCAGTCATCTTATAAACCTCTGTGATGTTTATTAAGCATTGACTACTGAAAACATTTAGTATCTGGAGATGGGATCCTGTAGGTTGAAGTAAATTAGGCAAAATACATGTCTTTGCAAGAGCTACGTGGGCAATGTTTTAAGGGTACTGAGGTGGAGCGAAAGAAATACGTCTTTGAAAAGACATGGGAAAAATACAATTTGTTGAAAGATAAATCATGTAACACAAAAAAACAGCTGAGCCAGCTTAAAAGTGTTAGACCTCCAACGCAAAACATTTCGTTTTTTCAGCTCATGTCAAAAACATTGTCTTTGAACTCCAAATATGGAAGCAGAAAGAGCTTTGTATGGGAAATCATCAGGATGGCCCATCTGAAAGGACCTGCAATTTGGGGCCATTGTGTAAATATGCTAACATTACCTCATATAGCTGGTTCAGCAGAGGAGTGAGGAGCTAAATGTTTGTTGTTTTATTCCAACATCAATTTACAGCACACACTGTACACTGTCCATCATAACATGTAGCGTAGCCTCTACGTCCCACCAGTCCCCTGTCCAGTCGGACCACCCACCCACGCTGTGTGGAAACAGTCTAGAAACAGCCATTAAACTGTTTCCTCAGGTCTCTCCAATCAGACTTGTTAAAGCTGTGAACTGGGGCAAATATTTCTGGAGCTTGTCCGGAAATCTCTAGCCTTAACAGATTGATCCTGATTGATAATATGATTGTTTGTTCCAGCTACAAAGCGTTCAGCCTAGTGCAACGTCAGTAGCCGTCATTCTGTCATTTGGCTTATGTTGTGAGGTCTGCATGGACGTCATTTGTGATGTGTTTGTATGTTCTATGCGGTAATGTCTTTATTGTGTGTGTGTGTGTGAATGTGGGAAAATGTGTGCGTTCACTTGGGAAGCTCCATATCACCTAAATAAAAGTACAGTAGAGGTACACCTTGCAATCCTCGGTCTTAAATTAGATTCCTGTGAATTCTATAGCTATACAATTGTGTTGGTTGAGACAGACAAAACACTACAGCCCCTGTGTTGTGGTATGGTTGTTCTAACCCTGTCCAACTCTTCATCTTATTCAGGGTCTGCAGTGTGAGAGTGGTCAGTAACAAGAATCATAAATCTTCTCAGAGCAAAACAGTGCGATGACTTACAGCAGCTCAGGGACATGGCTTCACTGGAAGGAAATAGCATGTAAAAATAATCCAGAATAGCTCTCACAAAAACATGTTACATCCATAGCAACTGCAAACAGGTCCCTCGCAATAGCGCTACGCTGTCAAGTTCAAGTAACCTTCACTAGGCAGCAATAATGCATTTTCATATCTTTGAAAACAAAAGAAATATTCATACCAGCACCCCACATTTCATAGAACTCTGGAGCATTCCAAGGCATTGGCATGTGTTGAGAAATAATACAAAATCAAGTACATGGCTGCCAAAATTGGATATTTTACAGGATATTTACAGCTGCAAAAACAGGCTTCGTGATTAGCTCTGAGAGTCATTAATCACAAGATGGAGCAGGATCATGTAAGGATTCATAACCCTGCCCTGACATACAACAGATCCCACACAATGTTTTGGCTGTTGTGCTTCTGAGTGGACTATCGACCTGATTTTGAACGATAGTGTTTGTATACTGAGGTTAGCATGTAGGTATTATTCAGCATCAAAGCTGGCGCTGTGCAGCCCACCATGAGTCTCCTCACCATCTTCACATGTGTAATGGTCCGCAAAGGTGTTTATGACGTCAGATCTGTGACACGCAAGATGTCCATTTTCTCAGATATAAGAAAAGACAGACTGGCAAGGAATTTTCTTTTGAGTTCGACTTTGAGTCTGAAATTTGAAATTACACATGCACGATCCAATGTAATTAGTAGTGTTATACATATTGAAACAAAACGATGAGTTTCTTTTGAACTCATTTCAGACAGAAATTGAAAACAAACAAGACATAGATTTAAAGTTGGAGTGAAAATCCAAAATGAGTAAGAAGCACAGCCAATTCAAACTAGCGTCTGTTACCAAATCATACCCTTCGTAGTTCTGTCCTCTAGCCAATGGCTTTGGAATGATGGATGATCCTAGTCAATTTATTTTTCTCTTTTTAAGAGGAATTTTTTTCTGGCCTTAGCATTATCCATAAATAGGTAGGCCTACTGGTTACAGTTTGGCCACCGCCTGCATTGTGGGTGGCTTTCTGAAACTACTCTTTATTGAAGAATGAAAAATGGCTATGAAAAAAACCTCACATGGCTACATTTAGGAACTCATTTTAATTTGTTTAAGAGCTGAAGGACCGGTTACTTTTTTCAAATTCTTCACAATATTTTTCAATTGTATTTAATATGAACATGTGGAGGCCATTTTGTTAGGAGTCTGAGCACTGTGTCTTTTAAAGCAAACAGGTTGTCATGGCATTATTGTCTTCCTTGCCTCCTTCTTTGGATCTTGGATCTTAAATGTAAACAAATGGTGACATTTACTAATCGTTGAAAATGTAAAACAGCAACATATGTATTTTATTCACTTTACGACCACAAACGAAATGTATATGTAAAACCGGCTTGATTATCACTGTACAAATATGACATTTTAACACAAATTACTAAATATTAATTGTAAGATTTGATATACTATATATTATTCAGTATACATTATATGGTGCAATATGTTAATTAAACATGTCATATAGCAATACTGTCACAATAAGCTTGGGTTAGCTATAATTTAAAAAACTCAATACATATTCTCTAAACTGGTTTGTGTAAAAAAAAAAACTGGATGATTTATAGTGACTTTTGAATAAATTCCTTGGTCCTTGCATCCCTATGCAGGTGAATAAAACACTGGCATTGCCCTGTCGAGGCATTCCGTGGGCATCTGCAAGAGACAACCCGCAATATGGGCTTAAGATAAAGTACCACTTTTTTCTCTCCTTCTTAAACAGATGGTGAGAAAACCATCCACATCCTTTCTCTCATATTTGTAAGCAGAGTTTGTTTGGGAAGATAGTAGGCCTGTGGAGCTGAGGGTTGTTATAAATTACTTGGCAATGACGATGATAAACCTTGTCAAAACAGCCCCCGTCCCATGCTGGCATGGGTAGAGTCCAGATCTTTAACCATCTCTCCCCACAGAGCTTTGTCACAATTGATTAGATTGTGATCTGGATTTGGATGATTTAGGGCCAAAAGATTGCAGTCACGTACTCTAGAAATTAGTAAGCACATGCAACACCTGACTTTAGTGCCCCTACCATAGCAGTCCACCCACAAAGTAGGACATTGTGTGCAGGGAAAAGTGAAGCGTTTAATAATCACGGTGGCATAATGATGAACAGTTATTTTTTCAAAACCCCCAAAATGTTGATGTGGTATAATGTAGCCCATACATTAACATTACATGTGTTAAATACAACACACACCGCAAATGCCAATTTACCAGCCTATAGTCATCCACCATCAACACAGTCGACTGGACACAAATATGCCTAGAAGCTGTTTATCATTGGACTTGGGACTAATTGTCATTGCACAAGTTGCCTCATAGAGACAAAACACAAGGTTTTATATAATGTAATATACCCCATCAGCATTTGTGAAACACTGTTCCAAAAACATGAAAGGCAATGTTGTACTCGGCAGAACATTTCCCAAATCTAAACTTTTTTCTCCACAAAGCCAGACAGTTAACCACGTAATGACCACGATAAGGCTTCTTTATCAGGCCATTGAAATGCTTTGAGGATAAGGCCCTTTGGATAATAATTAAGATGATACAGTCACTCAGAGCTTGGAGAGAGCAACTTCATGTTTAATTGCTTAAATCAACATGATAAGATGCTCTTTAAAAGTCTGTATGGGTCTGACAAAGCCTTCTGACTTCTGCAAAGGGGCACCCGTTTTTACTTATTTTCAATCAAGTCCTCCATCCAAAGGTCCAATCAAGTGCATGTTTTACATCAAAATTAAGACAAAAATAGATTTTACATGTAGACATTGAGTATAAAAAAAGAGTTATTTGGAGATATGATGCAACATACAATCTAAAGGTGCTGTACCTGTAGGTTAGAAAAGAACATAAATTGTTCTTGTACAACTGTTTTGTTGTTCTAAAACCAGTTCAATGATTGATACATTACTATACCATGTAAAACACTTTACAAATGGGAAATTAGACCATTTGAACACCCTAAGAAGAAATGATGTGGATAGGATGTACTTCATCTCTTAAAGTATTACAGGAAGAGTAAATCCACATCTTCTCTGCACTGGTCTTGACAACCAAACCCAGAAATGTGGCACATGTTGTACATTCAAAGGAAAACAGTCATCCAATGTATGTAAAATGTCCTCGTACTCATCAGCCTAGACTGTTTTGTACAAGCACTATCTTATAATCAGTACCATTACAGATGAAAGCCCAGGCTCATTTTCCAGGGGCTCTAATTGCAGCAATTAAATCTGTGTGGTTGATTGATAATATCTTTTCCCTCGCAGAATAAAAGAAAAGGATTGCAGCAATAAATAATCACACAATCATGTACAACTTGAATGTTGTTGTTCTGCTGGGGAAGACATGGTTTTTTGAGTCGACAGGCACCATGAACCGCTGGGTCGCTGGGCCATGGGGTTGGGCATTGTTACTCCGAGACCATGGGTTAGCTGCTTGTTGGCGGAGGATAGCAGACTTCCCACCCACAGAGTCGTACAGCAGACCCACTGATTCCTCAGCCCTTTCAGAGCCTTCCAAGAACTGTGCCGTGATCCCAGTGCTACATCAAAACCAGCTGAGCACAAGTGTGTCGTGGTAAAGCCGTCGTGCTTGGACATAACTTGGAAAAGGGCTGCTATTCTGGAAAGCAACTGATCTTTTTGCGCGTGAATTAAATGTCTGTTTGCAACTCTATTCTGGGTTGCAGTTCTTTGAGGATAGCTCAGGCCCGTCATCTTTAAAATATGCTGCCTCTTTTCTTTACATCAAAAAAAAATATCCATCCAAAATGTATTTTAAAGTTTTGCAAATATTCGTCTTACGTTTAAAATAGATGTATGACCATTGGCACTTGCATATCTTTCGTTACTCGCTATCATCCTCTTTATCATTTCAATGTCCCATTCTGTCTGTCCATTTCACAGCTGAAGACCTTCCCACAGGACAGTTTTCCAGTTGGGCTGAGCTGCAATGTAGATCCCCTGTGCCCAGAGGAACGCTGACCACTGATGCATGTCTAACAGAATACACCCTGATTATCCTGAGCTGGCAGACATTTCTTCAGTTGTAAGACATTACAGAAGCAAATAAACAAGGCCCATGATTGGCCCATCTTAAGTCAACAAAATGCAGAGGTCAACCTATCTCATAGTTTACCCCAAGAATAATTATGATCATTAGGATGTTGAGCAGCTGCAGGAAATGATACAGCAGAATTTTTTTAGCAGGACTGATGTAGATATATTATTTGTTTGATCACGAAAGTTAATGACTCAACGTTTTAAGGGCACAGACACCGCAAGCACTCTGGGTACAATGAGTTTACTGTAATCTGACTTTTCAGGATAAAGGTTTCATTTGTGTGTCTTGCTGTAGACTACTGTTCTTTAGATTTCAGTCTGGCAAGGAAATTAAAGGAGAAAATCAGATATACACAATTTAAAACTGTTGTGATACAGCACACTGTTGGCGCCAGTTTAGATGTTTCTTGTTGTGTAGTCGCTCCTCTAAATGTGAGGCATCTACAGTATATCAAAGCCCACAACATAAACACAACAACAAAACATTTAATGTGTTGTATATTAGGTTCCCTTATAACTTAAAAACCATACTATTGTGGAAAATATCCTGTCTGTCTTGGCTTGGTGAACATGTTGTTGCACTTATGACCAAGAAATTGTTATCTCAATAGTTCAATTGACTTTAGAACAAAAACCTTTCTGATAGGGAAACTAACCACAAAGATATTGTTCCACAAACCCCAGCGTGGATTCAAACTGTAGGTAATAAAGAATGGTAAGAGCACATGTTTTAAGATGTTCATAGCTAAAACAACAGCTAGACACACACAGGTACGCACACATTTCACAAACACGCACACATTTCAATTAAGCGTCAGATTAGATAGACCAATAGAAGTTTATCATTCCAAAAGAATCGTACAGAAAGGATTTGCTTCTGCTACTGTGAAAGGTTTACTACTACAGGGCTATACACAGTAATTTCACTGGGTTTACATAAACTAGCCAGATACTTGGATAGTTTACTTTAGAGCCAACATGTGGGTCACAGTGGTTTAATAATTTGCTCCCCTTAATTGTGTAATTGAGTTATTTAAAAGCTATGTTTATTTTTACTGAAGTTGTATCAAAAGCTTTAGAAATTACCATGGGTCATATCACAGAACACTTAGTTTTAAAGGACACTCCAAGAAAGTGTACAAATAGCATAAGCATGACTCGATGGGAGTTGAAAGTCAAGTAATCAGAGAGTAACAAGAGATTGTTTGAGATGCTGTTTGGTGGCTGGCTATTTAGACAATTACAATTACTGTGTGAATCAATGTAAATGTCATTTGATATTTAGACATTAAAGATGTGTCACCTAACTTTTAGATACTACTCACGTTAACGAGCAGATGAGGAATTACATTGTTAAGACTTATATAATGGACTGAAGTGTACTGACGACCAACACATGCGCAACACTGAGATGGAAGTTTCAAGACCAACCCCATATGTTGTGTATGATATTCACAGTCAGTGCAGGGGATCGTCTATCACATATTATGAACTATGACAGAAGTGTGAAGGAAATACATCAAATTGCCCCTAGGGTACTCACAGCCTACTTAACCACAAACAGACCGTACCACAGTTTTCACAACAGGTATTTGTGGAACCTTAACAGTCAACTGGAAGGTGAAAGTTTAGGTTAAGTTACCTGAAATGAGAAAGTCGTGTTAGGACCCTTTCATGTTCTCAGTTTGAACACCCTGCGTGAGCATAGTGATAGCCGTGAAAAAACTGTTTTGATGATGATGTCACGTAGGCATAATCAGATTGTTCGTTTTACGCCTTGCTACAGGGCACCTCGTCCACATCCTGTTTAAAACACACTCATACTTCTAAACATGCACATACCACTGAAATATGAAACAAACATTTAAATACTAACATTTTCTACTTTCCTTGCCTCTGGTCTCACTGCCTCTGCAATCAAATTGTATTTCAGTAGCCCTTTTTTTATTTTATCATCAAACCCTGAGTGAGACAAAGACATGTAGGAACAGGTACTACTACTCAATGCTCGTTGTGCGTTGTGCGTCACTGAACCATACCCTGGCAACTATGCTGAGTCTTGTCAATTCCACACAAACGCTTCTGTGCCAAGAATACGAGCGATTCTGGATCCCTTTACACTCTGTGTTGTGATAGCAAAGATAGACTGTTTTTACTCAGCGCAACACAATAATTACGTCTCCCTTGTTGAATTCTACTTTTGGGTCTTTTTATTCGGGTTTGAAAGAAATCTTAAGGGTCATGGAAGAAAATCTCCCCTTCAAGTATTTTGTGCTCAACTTCCTGTTTAAAGCTTAACAATTTCCTGCCACTTCATAATTGAAACTAAATTTTTGCAATTGTTTATGTATTTTCTCATTATTCATAACATGTTTTTTTCACAGAGGTATAATGTTCTTCCTTTCATAACCAAAACATAATGTTTCTCTCGCTCTGCGACTGTCTTCAGGGCCATTTCTAGTGCCCTGCACTAATTCAAAAATTAAATTACAGCCCAGGCAGGCAGTTTTCATGGCTTTGTCTTGACTCGGTTTCTAGATCTTGTGGCAAGAAGGAAACCCAATCTTTCATCTTTAACAGGGGCATATTTCATGGTAAATGCATTTAAACAGTTCACCTCGCTTTATTCAAATCACATTTTATCCAGATTGGGATTACCGATAAGCACACCTTTCAAAATGATCGATATGCATCACATAATACATGATATACATGGAAATCAGAAAATATTGTGATGTTTACAGTGAGCACACCCCTTATGATGGTTGGACGTGAATGAATAGGCCTGAGCTGACACTGTAAATACAATTGAGCAATGATTCTCTCCTGGCTTCATTCCACTTTCATTTAGCTCCTATTTCATGCTAACAAGGTGCGACAGAATATAGCTGATCTCTTCTATGTCCTTTAGTAGCACATCGAGTGGGGAAGAAATACTGGCATTTAGCACGTGATCTGGTATTCATTTGATCGTTTTGAACATGATATGGGAAGCCCACCTGGTTTTCATTTTGCCGCTGGCATGCTGGTCAGAGTGGGTTGTTTTATTGGAAACCTTGTTCTTATATTCCCGCCCAGTCCTTCCTGACCTCGGACTGCTCCTGTGGGACTCATGGGTACATCCAGAAAAATATATGATGCTAACTTACTGAAGATGAGGATGGGGATGTGAGACTATGGATGGTGAATGATCCTACTAGTCACCGTGTTGCCTTGTCTTTAAGCTGTAACGTAAAACGTAACCACAAGTTAATTTCTGTTCCCCAGAAGGGTTAGGGTTAGGAGGAGGCCTACTTAATAATGCAATATGTTACTGTTCCTTTTTTAAAATACATATATTTATTTAAGTAATATAATGTTGGCTTTCCAAAGAAAACAACATCAAATCAATCAATAAATCTATTTTATAAAAATACAAATTCTATAAAAACACAGCCTAATGTAGCATGTAATGTGTCTTCTCAAAATATGGTAGCAGTGATGACATGGCACAATGGAATGTTTGAATCTCTTCCATACTTCAGGTTTTAGTTTATTGATCCTCTAAAAATAGGTTGGAGCTCATATTTGAGAACTTTTTAAGAGAATAAAAAACGAATTGCCCTTGAGATGGTGCAGAGCGGTAGCTCAGTAATAGTCAAACTGACATCTTGAAAATGTGACTGTGTACTTACGAAGGGGCCTACAAGTCCCAAATGATTAGAGTGATACTGCATGTTGTAAAGCCCCACAATGTCTAAGGCTTAGTGATAAGAATAACTGTATGAGCTTTATACTATAACATGGACTCAAGGAATACAAATATAATTTTGGTGTGTTGCCAAAGCTTTTAGTGTCAAAATAGTTTTGTTAAGTAAAAGTCATACCACTCTACTGTAGCAACCAAGCAGTATGCAGTATAGGTTACTACTCCATTTAAAAGTTTTTAGGTCAAGATCTTGATCACAATCTGTGGATGTTTAATAGACTGACTTTTATAATTGCTATGAAGATGATACAAATTCAGTGAAGACCAAGTAACATTAGTTGTGATTATTTTGGTATTAATTCTCAGTATGTCATGTTAAAAACATACATGGACTTTCCACACTGTGACTTCACGGTGCTCATGCAAATGTTGCACACCACACAACTATATTAATGTATAAAAGTAACAAAAAAAATCTCAATGTATCTTCATAAAACGAAAGAAATGCTAATATTTTGATTTATAAACCTTCAATTATAGACAGTTTAACTCTGTCATTTTACACATTGTGTATATTGAGCCCTGAAAAAATATGAAATGTCAAATAATAATGAATACAACAGGACTTAGACAAGATCAACCATGACACTGGGACAGTCTGATGTAAAGCTGCCATTCTTTTTTGATTCTGACTAATAATTTATTACATCTGGCATGAGGGTCTATACCAGAAGACCAAAGGCATTGCACAAGCTTTAAAAAATAACCTGATATTTCTGTCTTTAATCAGTTTAAGATGAGCCTCCTCTTTATAATAAGTACTATTTGCTAGATCTATCAGAGAAAACATCTTTCTAGACTTACAGAGCGATTAATATAGATATAATCATAGGTTTTTTTCCAGAATATTCTGTCCTCAGAGAGAATTCCTCTCTGGCAAAAACCTCACCCCCTTCAAAGCCAAAGTGTGACTTACAAATGGCTTTCTGCAAATGAGTGACGGGAGACACAAAAGATGGATGACTTGTCTCCAGCATGTGCAATAAAAATAATCTTCCAAGACTTTTGTGAGACAGGAGCACACACAGAACAGTTCGTTAGTCCAACAATATGTATGAAACATTAGTTTAGGAACATGTTTCAAGGCAAACAGTGAGCATCTTATAAAACATCTTATTTGTATGTTTTTATCTATTTCTGTAACATCCTTATCACAGCATAGATTGCTAAGTACCTGTGTTATATTCAGCTGTCAACCTTTCAAACAGGAAGTGCTTTTCTGCTTTTGTAGCAAAATTATTTTCCTCAGAAAGGGAGAGAATTCCTCAGAACTACACAGGCAAACCACCAGGCCCCGCCCTCCATCAAAGCAAGTTTGGAGCTGCCACTTGAAAAACAATGGTGCAACAGGTAATGTTGCTCATTTTAACGCTTGGTTGCTGTTGAATGGCAGCATTTCCCCATGTTAAAAGACAGCTCCAGCACCAAGCCCTGTGGAGGTGAGACCATGTCACCTACACTGGCGCCTGTATTCACCTGGGGTGACGTGATAATAACATCTGGCTAACATAGGCCACAGCCAAGAGCAGGCACCTTCGGATCAACACGTACTCACGCTGTCCTGTTCTTTTCTTAAGGTTGATCTGTTTACTTATCTTGCCCATCCCCTGAAAATACACAGAAAATAATCATTAAATGTGGATAACACATTTTGTGGGATACATCTCATAGAAAATTATGCTTGTATGAGTTTAGATGCATTTATTCAGACTGGTGATCTTCAGTGAGTGTGCGACACACTGTAAGTCTGTATCCTGTATGTTTTTATGTATATATGTGTGAGTGCCATGTGATGTTGTGTGTGTTCTGTACTCCTTGCATGTCTCCACATTTGTGTTTGTTTGTGTATTTTTTAATGAGTTCAGGATTAATTTGGTTCATGTGTGTGTGTGTGTGTGTGTGTGTGTGTGTGTGTGTGTGTGTGTGTGTGTGTGTGTGTGTGTGTGTGTGTGTGTGTGTGTGTGTGGGTGGGTGGGTGAATGCAAGCCTGCGCCATAACATGCGCGTGCACGTGTGTTTGTGTGCATGCAGGATATGGTTTGTGTGTTTGCGAGGCAGGCAGAATGCTAACCTTTAGCAACCCACAAAGAGAGGGAGCGGTGGGCCATGGGCCACAAAGTCTGGGCGGCACTCAATCTGAATTATACAGCTTGGTGAGTCCCACTGAGTGTGACTCCACTTGCTGAAAGCAAACACACAAATATGATCTGGGGTCTATGTGCCATTTAAAAGGCTGCAAAGGTGCTAAAGTTAACGCATAGGCAAAACTGATAAGGCGTTCAAAAACCTGGAATGAAAACATAGTCACATTATAGTGTTTTTGGTTCACACAGCATTTCTCTGTCCCAGTGGAAAAATATTTTCGCATCACATACATTTATACGTGGATGTATATATATAGTCTCCTAGTGTTACAAACGTACAATTATCTGAAATTTTGAGAAGCCAAATCGCATGCATCATTTATGGTTCAGTATTAATTCTTAAGGCATGTTTTGGGCAAGCAATATACTTTTATTATTTCAACAGTTGGAAAGTTTGAACAGTACTAATTGCTCTGTTAAGTCTACACACAGGGTATAAACCCCTTAATGTCATACTTTGGCAATCATATTATTAGTGTATTTGTATTTATTTTGCTTCAAATGAAGCCTTTAGATTGGGGTTTTTTTCCATTTGAGCCCCACCACAACCTTTTAAAGGGGTCATTTCACATTTCACATTGCACATATTAAAATCAACACATACGTCTTGATACACAACATTGTATTACATGGTGCCTATTCCAATGTTAATAAAGTTAAACTTGTTGAAAGGGTAGTTGATAGAGGTGTTTTAAAGCCATGAGTAAATAAATTTACCACCACTCATAACACAACCATACAACCATCAACACAGAAACATCTAAATTAGAGAGCACAAAGAAAATGCAGCACCAATACTGCCCCCTACTGTTGGGAGTCTATCTGTGAACCGCCAAATCCTTCAGTATTCCCCCACCAACCGCCCACCCCTCGGACACCCCCACCTCACCCTCCCTCCCATCCCCCACCCCTGTACTTTTTTTTCCTTGCTGAACGAATGGTAAAGTGATCTCCTGGTCCCTAAGTGCTTTTTGCTGTCAGTGGTGTTGACATGAGATGCAATAGAAGTCCAAGCAAAGGCCCGCCAGGCCACCTTGACAGAGGAGCAGGATAGAGAGCTGCTGTGGGCTCCCTGACTGACTGAGCATCCACACTCATTCACCCCCAGACAGTCCAGATTCTCCCTTCATCTGGTCTCTGTCCAGGTAGTGAAGACAGTTCTGTAAGCACCACAGGGGCTTGAGACACCTAGATGAGTAGCTGTTAACTTTATTGCCGCTCATTACGTTTCTGTTGCAGAGGTATTAAAAGGTATGCTCACATATATTTCAAGGTATGAAGACCATCTGTTAGAGGAAGACAGGATTTTCCTTCTTCTAAACCACTGTTCTTGCAGACGTATTGTATGTCACAACTTTAATATGAGTTTAATATGAGTGGTGGTGTCACATTATTCATCTGCAAAACAAGGCCCCTGGTGCATGAGTTAACAAGTCCCATTCTTCAGAATATCATTAATCAAAAACACAATTCATAAAAAAATTAACATATATTTGAATTATTTCATATACAGTAGGCTACATACAGTATATTTGTTGTGTGTTATGCCATGCTCCCTATGTATGGGATTTGGACAATTTCTAAAACTGTGTTTCCATTTCTAAAAACCCCTCCTAAAAAAAGGCATACTTTCTTGCCCATTCAGTGCAACAGACACTATGGGAAAAAGTCTGTGTCTGGTATAGTAGGAAACCATGGACACAAACAGATGAGGGTTAGGGGCTACCTGCTGTTTAAACAGATAGCAGCCCGTACAATCGTGTCTGCTCAACCCCAGAACCTTCGCTCCACTTCAGAAGTTTAAGAGTCCCAGGGAGAGCAGCAGGGCTCCCCTGAGGAATAAGCAACTACTTGTCCAGAACAGCCTTTGGATCCCAGAGTGGACTGCCTGCAGCGATGCAGAACCCTGTCTGATTGGCTAACGGACGTAGAGAAGGTCTCTTGGGGAAACCGACGCTTGGGTGGTTCAGCAGATTGCCAGACTCACTGCACAATTAACTCGAATAAGCTTGTGGAGAATTACTTAATGTGTGTCAGGCTCTCGAGGACGATGTAGGAGAACCTTGGTGGCACTGCTGATTATGGAAACTGAACTCAAAGAAATGAATTCTGAATATAGAGGCTGTTTCTGGGGGAAATCACTGCAGGCTATAAGGATTCAGGCTTGATACAATGACAAAGTCACGTCTCATAGCAAAGATAACAGTTTCATATGTAGGCATCCCCAAATAAAAGATCCCCTAATCGGGACTTGGAGATGAACAGCACATGTGCCATCGTTCAAAGGGATCCACTGCAGGAAACCATGACAGAGTAAAGGTCCACCAGCAAAAACACCTGTTGCCTAGAGAAGGAAAACCATTGAGCTTTGTGTGGGGTCCAGTGGGGGCCAGGACATCACACCCCACTCCACCCCCCACCCTGAGCACTTACCGACCAATGACTGGCAAGGGACCGCAACAACGTTTAAAAAAATAGATGCAAAAACAATACCTGAATGGTCATGACAGAGGTCTCTACTTGACCAGGTGATGAGACAGGGCACAAAGACTTGTGTCTGAGAGAAGAATTGAATGAATAGCAAGCTGTTGGGGCCATGAATTGAGCAAAATCCTTACTTCCATGTTGATCGGCGCCCATCGTATTTATCATTTATATTGTCAGTTCAGTCATAGGTTTCGTGAACAAAATAGATCAGAGACTTTGAGGTTAAGCTTGGAGTTCATTTTTATTTGTCCTTGTTCACATAACAGATGTTGCTGTCACCCCCCCCCCCCCCACACACACACACACACACACACACACAACTGGCCCAACAGTGCCCTCTAGCCATCAAAACCTGAAAAACAGGCTGGTCAGAGTGCACCATCCAAACCCAAGGGAAAAGACACTGATTAGTATGTAACTGCTTAACGACACTAAGACCACCAAGGATCATTTTATGAAGTCTATTTCTGCTGTGTAGATAATCTATATTTATTTTGAGACATGTTAACGTGTCAATAAGTAGGCAAAAAAAAAGTCTGCGAAGCAACCCAGTGCACTTCTCCAATAAATATAACTGGTTGTTATTCCACCAGACTCACCCCCACCCCCCCACCCCCCACTCCCACCCCATTTCCTCTGTTTGACTGGGGTATGAGACCAATCATAAAATAATAACCTGTCAAACAGGAAGAGGTTGTGCTGCTGAACATGTTAGGTCATCAATGTCACGTTACTTTAAAAAAAGCATTTCCATAGCCTCTTTTGGCTAGTAGATGCCAAAACCCATTACAGTATAGCAACCTACTGTTTCACTGAACAGTACCTCTTTCATCCTCTAAAGTCCACTTTTAAAATAAAAAACAAATTCATAGGTGACATCATTTACACGAATATCTTGTTTAATATCCACAAACTCACCATTGTATATTTGATTTGGCCATGAACACGTTTGACGACCAATGCATCACATGTCCTGGACTATGACTATTTAATGTAGAAAATCCAAAACTCACAAAAGCTGTATGAGCAAATGTTCCAAGGATGTACCATATAGTAAACATGCAATATATCTTGCTGCCCTCTCCAAACAGGAATAGATTTGCGTTTGAATTGTTTGATAAATTTGGCCCAGGTTTTTCAGCTGGGCCTTATTGGAGTTCCTACTGTTTTTCTGGCTGTTGGTGGCCGAAGCCCTAATCACCCTCTGCTCCCACAGAGGCCATAAATTACCCAGATGAGATGGCGCTTTGTATTCCTACTGCAGGGGCGCAGGGCGAATTCACAGCACCATATTTTGACAACCCGGACTTTAAATCATTGTTTTATGACAGATGGGAAAACTTCTGCATGTTCACTGCCCTGATTTATGTTCATTTGGGTCTGGAGGACACTATAATTTGCAAGTAATGTGAAAACAGATGGATAGAGAGATACCAAAGGGCAGACTGGCCTATACATTTTCACTGCAGCTTACAAATGGCATCCATATGCTTCAGGTCGTCTTCCAGATATATCTCCATTACGGTGTGTGTGTGTCTCTGTGTATCTGTTCAGCTCCAAAACGACGAGACACCGTCTGTGAGGCTTCAGTGTCAATAGAGCAGTAGGTTTGTCTTGGTGGAGTTTCATATGCTTGCAAATCATTTACAACATTTATAAACAGCAGAATCAACACTGTAATATATTGTGTTACATTTACACAGACTTGTTTTACTGGTAACACATTATATTTGTATGCTGCAATGAAGTTGATTGGTTTAGATATTTTTGGGAGGTTGTAAAAATAGTTAATATAGTTAACGTAAAGTTCAGCTTCCTATCTCCAATGAGGTATGGAAAATGGAAGTGAAGTCATGAGATCCATACAGGGCTGAATTTCCTGTCCGGTTGTATGTCAATTAAGAAGAGTTACAAAGTTTGTCTGCTCCATTTCCAGACCCTCAGGTCTTACACCAAGGTCACATGCACCAGCACATTTTCTGTGTTCTCCCCAAACACCCAGATCACATCAGACACACTTTGTAGGCCTGGGTCAGGTTTCACTGCCAGCCTGAGGCATTACAAGGCAGCAAAATGCAAAAATATTATATCCTTCCTTGTTCAAGTGGACATGAAAGATTGTTTCCTTCAGCAAACTTTGTCGTGAACTTTGCTAAGGATCAAAGGAAGATGAAAATAGATGGTACTAAACTATAAAAGACCGATGAGTATACTACCACGTAAACTGTTGGATATATATATTTTTTTTTTGAGATTGTTTACATTCAGTTTATGAATTCAATGTGTCCACAGAGTTGGTAAAAATATAACAGACAAATGAATAATTTAGCAAAACCCAGTTTAACATGGAACAGTGCAATGAAAAAGTCCTAAAATACATATATCCATGTTGTACAGCTTGACAGCCAGCCCTCAACTCCTGTTTTATGGCTTTTCCAATGAGCATGTTTGACTGAACACTATCTGGCAGAAGTATTGTATTCCAGTAGTGAGGACCACCCACATTAGTTGGTGATGAAGTAAATACTTTGTGCATGTACAGTACCCCCCTCCACCCCCCTCCACCCCCCCCCCACTCCCCCACTCCCCCACCCCTGTTACTCACAGAGTAAACATCCCTCAGCACAGGACACACTGATAGCTGGGCGTCCCTGCAGATCACAGAAGAGAGGGCGAACGCCCTCCGCTCTACGCCTGTCCCCATTGGGATTCCCAGCGTTTCTCTCCCCCCCCCCACCCTAACCAGCCATCTATGGTGGTCAGTGTGTACATGGGAGCTGAACTTGGCAGAGACCCACCGTGTCCCTCAATCTGGGGTGTAGTTGCTCCAGCAGTGGCCGGTGGTTACTCTGGTGACAGGGGATATCAAGGGGGTTTCTGGGACTGAGGGTTCCTGCTGAAGCAACATGTCACAGACTGAGCCTCTTGGTTTTCTCATACCATTTAGAACAATGAATGATAAACAGGCTGCTGGCTACTGCCATAGAGTGTGTCAGTTGTCAGGGTTATGGCTCCCCATGTGCTGAGGACTGATTCATCATCTTCCTGTCTACTTCCTGTGGGAACACGCAAACTCTCCTCGCCTTGAAACGTCCCTGAGAAAATCGGCGATGATGCTCTGTACCTTAGCTCAAAGGTTGAACCGGATTAAAAGTGGGCTGTGAAGGGTTCTGTTCCTGTCTCTCTGTCTCTCTCTTGTGCTGGTAACGCTTCCAGACTCGCATTACCTCTTTCCTCTGCCCGGATCGTCAGGATCCAATGAACGCTGGCCCAAGCAACGGTCACTGACATGACAGTCAGTGACAGTTATATGTGAGAAGTCCGTTCTGAGGACGGGGTGTTTTATTGGTCTTCGATGATTGTATCTACCACACTGACTCCTGCTTTCATAATGATTTACTGCTGCTTGGTGGGATGAGCTCAGTAGAATGTGTGTGGTTGGCTGCCAACAGCGCTTTTTCCCCCTCTGTTTCTTCATGCTCAGTTCAGGCCCTGGAGATTTCTTAACTGTTATAAAGCCATTTTGATTGGAAGCCAGGCAGTATAAAGCTGGATGCTAGCTGTATATTGGCAGAAGTCCTCTCACGCCCTCCAAAAATAAGAAAGATTGTGTGTGTGCATGTTTGTCTTTGAGTGTGAGTGTATGGGATAGTGTTCATTCTGTGTGTGTGTGTGTGTGTGTGTGTGTGCATGGTTGCATATGTGTGATTATATGTTTATGCGTTTCATTTGTAAATGTAAATAAAAGCAAACCTGGGAATGTTCATTATAATGTATGTGATACATATAATTCAATTAAAGCTCAAACTGCATCATTAGCTTCATTAATAATGCTGGAATTTGTTCTGGAAGAAGTTGTTTTGGACTACAGTCCTACTGTTTGGACTACATATTTTGAACTACAGTCATTGCTGGAAATACCACACCCTCATTATGAACCTTCTATTGACCATTAAAGCATTAGTTGTATAAATAGCTATTTTGAACATTACCGAATAAATGAAGGGTAAAAATACTGTAGCCACAACACAATCTTCAGAAAGTTTTGACAGAATCACATTTCAAGCACATTTTTGAGCATCTGGTTTATGAACCAGCAGCTGTTGCCGACTACAATCTTTCTTTCCCTTTTCTTTTTCCTTTTTTCTTTTTCTTTTACAAAGGCCTGACCCCACTGGCTGTTAATATAAAGGGAGAAAGGTGAGGACCTGGCTCCTCTGGGATTTCTGCCCTGACCAGAGGACCAGGGTCAGGGCTGTGAACCCCAATGACCATGCTGGGGGTCTCACATTTATGGAAGGTTCCACCAAAACTGGAGGAGAGGACAAGGAGGGGTGTGAGTAATAAAAAATGGATTCTCACAGGAAAATGATGCAGTTACCAGAAACCGAGGTATGCTCTGTATTGTTTCTCAATTACATTTATTAATTTTCAATTGTGTTGTAGAAATAATATCGTGCACTCCTGCATAATAGAATCAGTAAACACAAGGATTTTAAAATGTCATGTTATGTACTCGATGTAATGACACACAGTATTATTAGTCAGTAAAGAATGTATGTGCATTGTCATTATTTCAGTTGCTGCACTTGTGTAAGCTGGTTCGGTCTGCAGTAAAGCGCTTCCTAGCTGTGCTGGTGTGTGTATTGTGACCTCTAGTGGTCCAGCCAAGTCCTCTCTGGAGCCACACTAACATGCCATATGGATTTGCTTACAGCAGGGTTATCTTAGCAATTGGGGGAAATATGTGGCAGGACTTTCTTCTTTCCTAGGTCTCTAAAGTCCAAAGCAGTTTAAAGCAACCTGCAATGTTACATTACAAACAAAATGATCAAATCAGCACAACTAATGCAAAATGTGACTAGATCAACCATTGTCACCTATAATAACGTACCTCTTCTTTTCTGCACCTCATAATCGGTGCTCTCACGTGGCTCACACAGAAAAAAGCTCACTGGACTTCCACCACCCCCACCCTACCAACAACTTTATTATTGAAGTCCATATACAGTAAGCTTGAAGCGCTGAGCCAGCCAGTCAGTTGGGTTGAGCTGGGCTGGGCCTGGAAGACAAACAGAGCCCTGTTCATCTCTGTTTTCTCTGGCCGCCCTTGAACGCCACACTGTTACATCACCCATAATTTCAACAGGAAAGTGCCAGTTATGCTGCTTTTGCCCTCTTGTGGCAACAACAGATAGCCATCACATCATGTAAAGCCATTTGTTTGGAGACTTTGTGTTGGTGGCCACCCATGTGGCTTTGGCCCAGTTCCTGATGATGAGTTTTCCAATCCCAGGGTTGTCATAGATTGGCAATTGGATAAGTCCCCCCTGGACTCCAGGTCCCGAGACCCAGACCTCCAGACCCCCAGACCTCCGGATCCCTGGGCGCTCCGGATCCCTCCAGACGCAGACCCAGGACCTATACAGGTCCCCACCACTCATTTTCCAGCATGAATGTTTGTTCTTCCTCACCTTTATACCTGCAGAAGGCAGACATCTGATGCAGGTCAAAGGGAAGGAAATGGCAATCCCAGCTGAGGATTGGAACAAAACCTATTAAGATCCTCGTCTGTGAGAGGGAAAGAATGGGTTTCTCAGTTATTCCTCCCTTTCTGGGAGGTGGTTTTCCTTTCCAAAGGAAACACAGAAGGAACCAGGGTGGGAATCTGAGGGCTCTGCTACAGTGTGTGTGTGTGTGTGTGTGTGTGCTCAGTGTGGCTCACGCAGCAAAAATTGTTATTCTTTGGCAGCTGATGAGTGAGGTTATTTGAGAAGCTCTGCACAACCAAATATAGTATAAAGAAATAAACAAAAAAGAAAGAAACGTACATAAATGTTTTTGTATCATTCTGAAGTGTGAACGTTAAATGCTCGGTTTTATTCAAACTCTTAGAATGATCACAGTTTCAGAAGGCAGTGAAGTTCAGAATTTTGTACCCTCCGAATAAAAGAAGGAATTCCGTGATGATTTATGACTATTTAGACAAGTGGTTAGCAGAGAGATGTAGGATTATAGAAATATTGCTTTCATATGATATACACAAAAAACGTCATGGGGGCTTTTGTGACCACTTAATCTGTTCGCGGGCTCCCCTCTCTGCTCAGTCAGATGCACATGGCTCCTGTTCACTAGTTACTTATTTTATTTCCAAATGAACTTGACAGTTATAGCCAGCCACAACCAGGGGATCGGCAATAAATGGCATGACACCCTCTATCTACACCTTCAGCATAAATCTGAATAACTACTGAGGCTGTTTGTTATTGTGTCAGTTGATAAAAGACAGCCATGTTCATCTGCTTACCATCTGAGTTATCACTTAATGTCACAAAACTCCAATGGACAGAATCCTTACGAACCACAAAACTACATAAATAATTTTCTATGCAAATTTGGAATCATCTGAAAGAGAATAATTATTTTTTTGCACTAAGGTACATCAATTCGTGTAAAGTTCCCTGTGTGATTGAGGAGTGGTAAGATAATAGAGGTAAAATAATGGCAGCGGCCTTATTCTCTGATGTGGTGCAGATGCAGCTGGAGTGTGTACAGGAGGATGTCACGGCCAGAGAGAGATGCCCCTAATCTCATCTCTCAACAACACCAGACCTGTTTTCAACTCCCGGAGGTGAGGCAGACAGCCGATGACCAAGGGTCGACTAACATGCAGGCATGAATTTTTCACCACCATATTTCCTTTGGGTAAATAATCAAGTCGAGCCGACCCAAGGCAGATGGAAGCATATTCATCTTGAATTGGAAATAAATACTTTGGTTTGGGTTGTTCTCTCAAAGGTAAAATCAGTTTCTCTGGTATTTTAGTTTATGGGTAAATTTAAAATAAGACACTTACCATGCTGCATAGTCCGGTTGGGGTCAGTAATGTAGATACTGTGTATCTAAATATAACTTTATAATGAAAACAGATACAAAATAGTAATGGTCTCTGTCAGCATACATTTAGTAGTATGAAGAACGTTTAGCTGAAATTACTCTTAGAAAGTCATTTGAGAACTGTGGTTGTTTAATTAAATTTGAAGCATGGATGTTTTATGCCTATTTTATCTTTAAACAACATGATATATTGTTGACTTTATAAAAATAAGCAGCAAACCCATAAATGTTGATGACTGAAATCAACACTGCCTTATTTACAAAGCGGGGAGGCTTGAAAAGCTGGCCAATCTTAATCAGTAGGCAGTGTTAGAAGAGCACCTGTCTCCCATAGTTTTTAATAACTCATCCCATTCTTATGGCACTACCCTTTTATTTACTCTCTTTCAAATGATTTTTGGTCGTTGGTTGACAAAGATAAATGAGGGGATTAATATATATTGGACTAATCTGCCATCTTGCTGGGAGAACGTGGAGAAGCTGGATAGTATTTCCCTCAGGTAACTAAACACAGGCCCACTGGATTAAGAGTCATTTGCAGTAAGGCTTAAATGTGATCCAAAGCCATTAGCAGAACACAGTTTGATAAAGAATAAATGGAGGCGCACGAAGCAGTTTTTTAATTGCCTGCTGCTGATTAAAGTTCAAGGCTGTTGGTTACTCTACCCACCATTTCAAGCCACAGATAATGCAGTAATGCAAAGAGTATGGTTCATGCAGCTTTCATGTTTGTCTCTTTTTCAATTTCTTTTTTTTTTTGTCATTCAATTTTTTTTTATGCGTGAATTTTGATGACTGTCTAATGTAAAGACAACCCATGATACAGTAATTAATTACAGCCGACTTCGCACTCAACATACATAGCATAGCACTCCTTTAGAAACAGAAGGAGAGGAACAGGAGAGAGGAACAGGATGTGCAGGACCTCAGACAACCTGGTCATGATCATTCCCTATAGTGCGATTGGCTGAGACCATCACAAGCACACATGGAGGCAGAGCCGTATAAACAGAAGTCTGCAGGCTCAATGACACATACAGTCCGTCATCTAAGCTACAACTCATATGCCATGTGGAATTTACACACCCACTGGATGCCAATGGGCTGTATTGAATCCATATGTCTTATGTTGTCCAAGAGCCAATGCCCAACTAGAGATCAGTTGCACATGCTTGGCAGTGTTTTGGTGCCAGCAACTGTTAAACTCTGTAGTACTGGATTTCTGTTCTCATTAACATACAATTGATATTCCAGGAACCTGCGCCTGTTTATATCGACGTATATCGGACAAACAATAAAACACATAGGCTACCAGACAGATGGAAATTGACATTGGGATTTTAGGGTCTTACATAAGATCATGTTTAGTAACCAGCAGCTAAAAAAAATATTCATGTTAGCATGTCACAAACAGTAGGGGGCGATACATAACAAGGTTCTCAGAGAAAACTATGTGAAATCCCTTGGTCAAAGTGTCAAATCATGTGAAGAACAAAGCAAATATATATTATATATTACATTTATATATGTAATATATAAGATATATATGTTTATATATATATGTTTATATTGACCGGAACTGAATTGAATAACAGGGTCAAAAAAATTGGGGGCTATTGAGATTACACATATTGGATTTCATATTTGGTACACGTTCAATTGCTTGTATATTTGTTTTAACATTTATGATTTAGGGGGGGACAACACTCTTAAAGTATACAATTTACAGAGATTGACAGGTCAGTCGAGCAAAAACGAAAGTAGTCAGACAAACAACCCAAAGGGTGGACAGGCTGTTCATCCACCATCACATCTTCTCCTGCTCTGCATGTCCTCTCCAGTAATCGGTCCAAGTGGCCATCCCGTGTCCCCAGAGAGAGAGAGAGGGGGGGGGGGGGGGTGTGGGGGGGTGGGGTGGTGTTATAAACCACAGACGACGATAAAGCGTGCACACAGCAAACAGCCTAGCAGCAGGTAGAGCAGCCTGTGTTTAAGGTCTCCTCGATAGGCCTTGCAGAGTTATGGCTTTATTGCCCTTCATATCCCCTCTCCAGTCTGTCCACCCCCCCCCTCCCCCTCCCCCAACCCCCCCCAGCTCCGACACAGCCGAGGGGAAACACCTGTCAGAGCAAAGATAAAACTCTCGGAGATCCCTCTCGTAGACTGATAGTGCAGTGAGGAGCACCTGAAAACAGAATGGTGAAGGTCAGTTTGCAATCACCCTTTATGGCCTGAGTCACTCACTGCGTGTCGGATGTGTTTTAGTCACATCCTGTGTGTCGGTTCACGTGTCATGTTTTTACTTTTAGCGCTGCCTCTCCATGTTCCATGAGGTCGTCTATGTGGATTCACTTCTGCGCTGTCTATAGCAGGTGTGTCCACTGGAGTGCAGTGTTGTTCTCTCCAACAGGGAAGCCATTCGTTTCAAGAATGTCTTGATGCTTGCCCTTGTTATTAGGAGTGGATTTAATCATGGGTCTCTGTGAATCTTACCGTCAGTCATTCAACACGTTTGGAGATTTTTTTTTTACCATACATTGTCAGCACGATACTAAGCTGGATGCCGAACCAGCCTCATAACAGAAGCCGGTCACTTCATCAAGATCCAGTACAATTTGGTCAGATGTGAATCAGCTCAATGTTGACCTTTATTGTTAAACAAATAAAGTTTCTCACCATCCATATTGTTGGATTATCTGAAAGACATCACAGCTGAAGTTGTATACAATACTTTTACTTTGTTTGCCAAGGCTTGCTTGGCCCAGTAGTAAAACAAACAGACAGATTGCTGATTATTTTTGCACTGACTCACTAGCATAGGAGATCAACAGCAAGTTCTTTAAGTGCTGTACTTTTGATGCATAATGGTAGGTGAGTGACGATCCCTGTGCAAACACGTTGGATAACATCAAGCGAGGTGGCTTCAGGCTCTACAATACAGACATCTCATCAAACAGACAGTATGTTCAGGACTGTAGGTGTAGACAACCTTTCACTAGCTAAATATCTGTTGACATGTGTAACAACAGTGCGGTTGTTGTATTGTAATGCCTTATGAGAAACTCAAGCGCAAAGCAACACAAAGTGTCGTGCTTTCCTTTCAAAACCATATATTTTGGCTGCCTGTCTGAAAAGACTACATTTTACTACTGTATGTTTTCTTAACGATGCCATTTCCTGCAACAGCATGTGCAATCAAACTACAAATGCGAGTCCTCCTTTTATAAGATGTAAATATAATGAATTAAAAAAGACAAGCATGTCAGATTGATTGAGACCGGAATTATGTATTATGAAATCACTGTGTTTATACAGAGGGTGGTGCTACCTTTTAAAATTAAGGCTTTAGCACCTTTCAACACCTTTGGCACAAGATATCATGATCTGGGAGTCGAATACCAACTCCCACCTGTGCATTACAAAGGTGTATCAGCTTTTTCCATCATAGCATGGTCTGACAATACTATTGAAGCTAGCCTTCATTTATTTATCTTACCGACATTTTCCTGTCTGTTTGACTGTCAAAATAGGAGCAATGATGAGCGAAGAATTTTGAACTGGCTATATCACTCAACATTCAAGAACATTTGAAAACAGATCACATATCAAACCAACAAATCATACCAGGGCATATATGTATCTGTGATATTTTTGAAGTAAAAATGAAACACTACAATGAAATGCCAAACTCTTTGGCAGACGTTAAAAAAATTATAGAGTCTGAATTAAAGTTCAGACAAGTTGAATCGGACTTAAATGGTTGTCCCAACACCTAGAGATTTCTGGGATAGATTTGACATTCATTTGATATTTTGCTATGCTAATTCATGTTAGAAATAACAAAGGAGTGCCTTCATACACCACCCAAGTCATACATAAATGTAAAAAATAACATTTCGCAATTACCACTAACATTGACAGCTTACGCAGAAGCTTCCTGCTTGGGTACAAAGAGTTCTCTCCTCTGTCACGTGATTCTGGCGTTAATGCTTTGTACATCAGTTGTGTCCCTTCAGGCAATAGTTGGGTACAGATGCTCCCCCACTTCATGAAGCAGTGTCATTGTCTTAGTTAGGATAAACGGATGTTTCCTTGATGCATTCACGTTTCCCAACCAAATTACCATTCAAATGTGCTACCACATCGGTGCAATATGTTGTAAATATGTAGATTGTTTTTGACAATCTTAAAAAGATGTGACGGTTGATGTAAATATTCTCTTGTCATTTTCTTGTTTTAAAATGGGTTCAAATGAGCGATGACTGTTGTGATGGATAGGAAAATGCCATACACGGAATCAATATCTATTTCCATATGACATGATCGTGATAATACCCTGGTAAGCTCATGCAGATGGTCCAAGTGGCGGTTAAGAAGCGAGCCGTTGGATTGTGTCGTTGAAAAACACACAATACTATAAAAATGTGAATGAATATTGTGGTCTGCTACAGTCCATGCAGAGAGAGACCCAGTAACTGCCATTAACTGCCATTTTCTCCTCACATTGACTGGGCCACCATTTTTCTTTCGTATTTCTGCCGTTCAGTACCTTCATGCAATGGCAACATGATAGTGGCACGTCATTTACGTCATTCAGAAGATAGAAACCTTTGCATATGGTGGTACAAAGAATTGCAGTGTCCTCAGTGGTCCTTGAAACAGCAATAAACATATTCTACCTGAATATACTACCTGGGGTTAGTTCATAGAAAGCCATGCTTGGGTCTTTCTTGTATAGCTTGAATGCTTTCCTAATGGTAAGTCTAGACAGCACTTTATGTAAAAGGTAAAATAGACCTATTTGCCATCATTCGCTTGGGATTTTTCCATGGGGCCAAAGTGGGCCTGTTTCTCAACCATGTGTGACCAAGGCACTTACTGCCTCACACTAAAGACCCTAATTGGGAAAGTAGACTCCGTTTCGGGGTCACTGCTAGACTGACTGGCATGAATGGAATGTGGTTAGGTGGCTCTCAGTCTATTGTCAGGGTGACTCTATCAATAAGCTGCCTGCTGCTATGGATCCACTCACAGTGGATAGACCAGTCTGAGTTGTTATCTGAGTTGGCAGGATGAACCAGAGGCTGTCTCTACTTGTCTCCAGGTGATGATCTTTAAGGGTTTGCTCGGGCACAATTTCAAGTCATATGAGAATGAAGACAGCAGTCAAAGGTTTGACCTATTAAAGACGAAAAAAATGTTTCAATGAAATTGAATGCCAAATGAATGTGTTCTTGGCAGCACCAGTGGTTCAACGGTAGCACCGGTGGTTCAGTGGTAGGATTCTTGCCTGCCATGTGCAGAAGGCCTGGGTTTAATTCCCGGTGGGGGTTCGAATCCCAGCCAATGCATTGAATGAATGTGTGTGCCTGTGAAATTTCCCCAATAAGGGATAATTTTTTCTTCTTGAGCCCACGTAAAGATTTGTGGAGAAAATTTTGAATTATTTCACATGTAAAGTACCACCAAGGCCCAACGAATAATATCGATGTGCACTTCCCAGGCATGAATAACGTCCATGAAGCTTTAACCAAGACAACTCATTTAGAGAACCTGTCTCTTCAAGTCAAAACACAAATTGGTTGCTAAGGGAGTGGTGGACCATTCGTTTGTTGTTTTATTTGGCAACAAAGTTTCCCAACAACGCGTGGGATAAGGTCTGGATGGACAATACAGGAGCTTGAATTGCTGAAAAAGGAGTGTCTCTTCCGGTGTTCGTCACAGCACCATAAGGTCAATCAATCACCTGTTTGAGGTTGACCCCTGTGTTGTCAAATGTGGTGCTACTAAGAGTTAATTTATCAAAGATTTGACAGTTGTAATAAATAAAGGGTGATGTGAAAATAGAACAGAAACCTGAGGCATCTTGCATTATAGCTAAAACAGAAAATAATTTCACTCTATCATTTTGGCATCGAGAGATGTGCTGCTGAATAACGTTTGTTTGAAGTTAAACAGTTTTGCATGCTAGCTAAGCCAGCTGTCTACCCTCCTATTCAGAAGGTTTCCCTGTACACAATAACTAGGTCTCTGTAGGAATCTGGGATCTTCAGAATCTGTAGTCCACATTTAGCAGTCTTTGTGAGCGAGGCTTCTCTCTAGCACCTGCAGACCTGCGGTATGGTTCAGATGTGGCTGATACTAATACCTCTGCCTTGAGCCGCTCACCAGAAACCCAACGGTGAGTTACACTGCAAGGTGTGCGAGATAAAGGGAGAAAGATGAAACGCATTAGGTCTTTATGGGGTTCGATTTGGGAACAATACGTGGTGTATTCCCTCCACAATTCCGTAAGCAGATGTTCATATTGTAGGCATTACCATAGTCAGCTAGATGCTACAGTGCATGGTATGGTTGGGTGATTCTGTTTGGGGCCTGGAAGAACACGATCTGGTGAAAAGCACTGCGTGAGACGTTATTACTGAAACGGCGTGGTCGAAAATAACAACATTAGCAATGTCATGCTTGAACCCAAACTGTGCAAAAACGGTGCCAATTATAAACGTGTGTGCAGCTTAGAGAAAGAAGCTGAAAGACATGGGTGTGAGCCACGCGCACTCAGGTATGTGTGTCAACACTTGGCCTGGTTGTGAACCCTTCGTTGCACCTCGTTTGGGTAGAGAAAAAAAGGGAAAGGCAGAGTGAGGTAGAGAAAGACGGGTGGGGCCTGTTAAGTGAGTCAGCCAGAGACTGGAGCTGGTGAGTGACAAATCAAATGCCCATTGACAGAAACTTCTTTGGCTTCCAATTTACTGGCTCCTTTCTCTGCACAGGTGGTCCTCGTCGGACACACACAAACACACACCCGTACAAACACACACACACACGCTCACAGATGCAAACAGACTCGTAGACGCTGACATACAAAATACAGATATATTGTGCATACACACAGACATACACACCATAACATTCCGTGGTATTCTAAATAAGTTAATCGGTCCATGATAAACAATACTGTTTGTGCTTGACAAACATTTCCGATCAAACACGGTAAAAATCCACAGTTGAAGAGAAGAGGTGAAAAGATTAAACCTCAGAGCTGGGTTTTCTGGCATTGCATTACATTAGCCAATAAATTGGCCATATTGTTTATACAGCCTTCTAGTCTAGGCAAAGTCATGCTAGCTGTTATGATGATCACGACACCACCATTATTTGTCTGTCTGTTTGTTCTCTGTGTGATATGGTTATTGCAACAGAATATCTTGGGATTTGACCTTTGAACCTACCTATACTTCCAATGACATTAAATTCATGGTCTTTGAGGTGAACCTGATGTGTGTCTCAGGTCTCTCCTTTTGGACAACCCTTGATTAGAAGAGACACGTCTTCCTGGTTTAATGGATATTTGCAGGGAAAAAGGAGAAAGGTTTGCTGCTTCTATCTATTCTCTCACTGGGACAAAAAGAATTGTTCCCCACTTTCAGGTGCCATTCACCAGACTTGTTTACCATGATAATTCTGGCTTACAGTCAAACCTAATCTATAAAAGAGGACTGTTTGCGCAACAAAGAATCCTTAAGAATGTACTATTTACTTTATTATTTTGGGCTTGTTTGATGAAATGCATTACCTAAACTCTTTGTATTTGTTTGGAAACACCAAAACGCACACTGAGTGAATTTGCTCTGGAAAAGCATGGCCATAGTAGAGGACTCTGATGCCTTAACCCTTCAGGTATGTGGGTACAGGTACATGTTTAGTTCACCTTTCACACATTTCATGTATGTAAAGTTCACGATGAGAATATGGAAAACAGACGCCTCTCACTCTCAAAAACATCGAATGAGATGAAATATGATAATCAGTCATCAAATCTGGCATGTAGAAAGTCTTGCAACCTGCGCCCTGTCTGCCCACCTGCCTGTCTGTCTGTCTTCTTCACCTCAGGAGACACGCAGATTACCAGCCCATGCGCCACTGTATAGAATAGATGGTGTATGAATGCAGTGCGGAGGGGTGGCAGACGGGACAGATCCCATCTCATCGCCAGTAAAGCCGGTGGGTCCCCATAGGGGACCAGCCCATCACACAGACAGACAGCAACATAAAGCCCCAGTGCAGACGAAGGCCTGGTCAAGGCCTAAGCTATAGAAGCCCTGACATCTGGCTTTCTCTGTGCCCGACCAACAACCTGCTACTCATATCTGCCTGGTATACACTCCTCATTATTGCCCCTTAATTCAATCTAACCCTTGTCTTGAATGGGGATCTAAATATGGCCTGAACACACGCTTACCGTATTCAATATTCAGCTGCTATACGCTAATATGGATAAAAGCATCTGCTAAAAATGAATATTTATTAATATTGTGGAAGGAGAATTTGTAATAGGAGGTTTGCCATCTTTATTGAGCTAAATAATGAATGTCAATAAGTTCAGTCTCAAACACACTGAAGGTTCTTAGCTACACTAAGAATAAAAGACTGTAAGAACAAAAGAGTGAGGGACAGTAAAGGGTGTCTCAATTTTGGGTGAATGTATATAGCAGGTGGCAAAGAAATCTCTGACAGAACCCCTGATTTTTTGCCGAGTGGTGTTACTTAAAGGATATGGCCACCAGATGCCCATTTGGAAGACATATAAAGTTGAAATCTCTGTCTAAATTCTGCTGTAGCCAACAGCCAAAGAACAAGGCCGTGCAGTGCACCATTCAAAATATTACATGCATCCATAAAGATGCTGTCTTAATCTAGAATATTCTAGTTATATTTCCTACAATTGATAATAAATTAATTAGGATATTATACCATCACTAATAATGTTCTAGGAGATCTTACTCATTCATATTCACCATTGCTTGATGAAAACGATGGATAATATTTGGAAGTTGACTGAGGTCTGCAAGCCAGCATTCCTGGTGATTTGGCCATAGATGGCAGCATTTTGCTTTATTTTCACAAGTTGACGCTCTCAATCCCTATTCTTACTTGGAAGATAATTTTTACAGAAAATGTGAAACAAAATTAGTAGCACAATATTCAACGTAATGCATAACAATCATAGCCAAATTCCAAATGGAATGACTGATTATTTTATTTCCATTAAAATTGCTGTTAGAAACTATGACATTCTTTAGTGCCATACATCATTTTTTGCCTAATAAAGTCCTGACAATATTTTGCTCTGGGATTGTAGTTTTATAGTTTGGCTATGGTAGAGTTTTTATAATTTTATAGTTTCTATCACAAGAATGATTAATACATTTTCATGTATTAAACACGGAAGTAGGTGGTAGGCTTAATACAGAATCTTGCAAATACTCATCCTGATATATATCTTACAACATCCATTTAATTTGAAATTAATGTAAGATAATATTAATTGTAAAATAGGATAATGAGAATATTATCAAACGGTTCACATTTGGGGTGCATTAAGCATTTCCGGTATTCAAGATCCTGATTTCCTTTTGCTGTTTACTGAGTTATAGGGGATTTGTTGACAAGTTCTACTTGAGCAAATTGTGTTTAGACAACAGTACATTTCCTTTGGTCTTTTGCACTAGCCGGGCCAAGGTCGGTTTTATATTCGACTGAAATCATAAAACGACACTCGAGATAAACAGAATGTTTACCCTCCCCGTGTGAGCTGAGGCTGATATGTAAATGCAGCCTTATTCTTTCATCAAATTTGCATTCACCCTCTTAACCAAACACTACAGGACTCCAATTCAAACAGCACTAATGATGGCTGGGCCTTTATGACCGATTACCGTATCGCCAAAAAAACGGAATGAGCAATTTAAGTGTGGAATGAAAGGAGCAAAGCATAGTAGCTATCTGCTAGTGTCTGAAAATAATTGGATCAACTTTGCTGAGAAATAGATGTGTTTTGCTGCTCTAATGGCTGACTGGCAATCGCCTGGCTTTTCGCCTATTTATCATTCCCCTTTTATCAGCCGCTGCCAGACCTTTCCATGGCTGCCATTCCAGGCCCGGACTAATCAAACAACTTTTTAATAAGACTAAAGCAGCATCTTCGCCGCCTGCCAGCCTAGATCGTGAGCAGCTCAGGGAGCTCTCACAGTACTAGGCCTCCAGCGCAGGAGAAGCTGGGGAGAATATCAATTACCTCTCCTGACACTTTTGGTTTTCAACTCATTCACCTGAATGCATCTGGCGCCAGTAGAGGATTCGAAACACATTGTCTGTTACTTTCAGAATAATCTGTCTTTCCGTGTTTAATCCTTCAACTTCAGTTTCCTCTTTTGGTCAACACTTTGTGAAATGGCTTCGTTCTATTTTCCCCTGAAAGAATGCACACTCATAATATCAGAATATGAGGAGTTTAAAGAAAGGTTAACAGCTTGATTCAACACCTTGGCAACCAACAAAGTCAGGGAAGGAAAAATCTGTAAGAACAGTGTTCTTGTCCCTTGTTCTCAATTTTGTCTGACAGACTTTTTAAGTATTTCACTTTATGGAAGCATACATTGACGTCTGGCAAGGTCAATGGATCTATCGCTTAGTACAGGTTAACATGGCAGCGATCACATTCATATATTTGTAAGACTATAAATGTTTTGGCACACCGAACCTCCAAACCTCACACTTGACATCGCACATGCTTGAATCCTGCTTGGATCCTGATAGAAACACCTGCTGACTTCCAACTTTATTTAAAGAACAATTCTTAAGATGTATGTACCACAGGTAAGCAGACAGACAGACATAGATTCCCGGAATTATAGCTTGGCCTCTATCATACTTTTTCATGTATTATTTAATAATATGATTAATATTGTTATCATAATTTTTTGCTGGTTAAGATTGTGAATGTTATGAACCCTCAGTTATTCCCGACTTTTGTTTATACGCGGTTATCATACCCCAGTAGCTTTGAACAAACACTCACACAAGATACGAAGCTGTGTGATTGTGTATCGTCAACTACTGTGGCAGATAAGTTAGAGTTTCCAAGTTTTGGGATAACGACCTGTTCAAGGCACAGCCAGGGTGACGACTGACCTTTGGTCTCCACGTGCTTGTGATGTCTGGCTTTGACATTGCTCAGCCTTGCAGCACATCTGGACGCAACACATCTTTTTCCTGACTGCTTGGCGACCTAGAGTGACTGTGTTCCAGTGAAGGGGTTCAAGGTTCTGTCAGGTCCAAGCCTGGCTCAATTTCACTCCCGGAAAAAATGGATGCCTCACGGCCCTTCACAAACTTGGCAGCTGCTGGTTGTCCGCGCGGCTATTGAAACGTTAACAAGATCAAAACAAAACAAGTGACAACATTTCACAAAGGGAGAGACGGAGGGAACGGGGTCCGTCGTGATTGTGTTTAAGGAGGATCCCCTTCGCCAGCCCGTACTACCAAAGGAGGGGAGACAGAGAGAGGGAGAAAAAGGGGGGAACTTGATTCCCTCTCCCTCACTAGGTAACTGAGGGTCTGATGTTTGGAATGTGTCTCCATGTCTCTGATATCCCACCCTGCGAGTTCTCACACACGAACATGATCACATCCATTTCTCGAAGTTCTAAACCTCTCCATTTATGGATATCCTCACCCCCCCCCCCCCCCCCCCCCCAAAAAAAAAAAGAATTTCTGTCCTTGTGACTGAACAACAAGCGGGCATTTTGAGTGTGCCTGTCAAATTGCTATCTAATTGTTGCAGGGTTGCAGGGGGAGCTGGTATCTGCTCTCTTCCCACTCCCTGCCTTCAGCCCTGCCATTCACAAAGCCAGGGGATGCCACACACATTCTGTTTGTTCTACATGAGCAAACAGATTGTAAACTGGCTGATAATTTTTGTACTGACAATGTCATTTGCGGCTGTCAGCCTTTTGTCAGCTCTGTTTGCTTTATTCAAATATGAACCAAGTGGACCTCCCCTCCGCCGCTCACTTCTGCATTAAAATCACATCAATTCACCTCCATTTCGTCTTATCTGAAATTCATTGGAGGCAATCACTTGGTTGAATGCCCCCATGTTGCTATGGTGACCAGAGGTCCTGTTTGGACTTCAGAAGGATTAGGAACTTGTAAGATTTAAGTCTTGAAGTACACAGTTGCTTTGTTGCGTCTTCCTTTGATTTGAAGGAGAAGAATTTGGCTTTTCCTCAACTATGGTATACGTGAAATAAATCTGTATATGCATTAATGTCCATCGAGTGGGATTGATAAATATTCATTCAGTCATTCATTCATTGATCTATCGCTACATAGACCAATCTATTTAGCAGACAGTCGTCTATCTGTTTGTCTGACCCTGATCTGCATTCATATGGCACTGTGAACCCGTGGTGCACAGCTCTGAAATTGATGTTTTATTCCTGGGCATCTCTGCATTTGCTGGGCGGCCATCTTTGTGTCCTGAAACTATGACAGTCCAAGTGGCATGCTGTGCTTGGGTGCCCTGGTGGTACCTCTCACCCAGCACGGAGGGGGTGGGGGGTGGCAGGGGGATAATAAATCCAAGCCAGTGAGATGGGAAGGGGCGCTCCTGGGCTGGGGGCACTCGTCTCTCCCAGGGCATCCTTCTCCGCTCCTGAGGCATCTCCCCCAGCCCCCCACCAGACCCCAGCACCCCTTTGTTGTTTGAGGTCAGGGCACAAAGTGCTGAGTTATTCACATCAAACTGTCTGGCTGGAAGCGGCTGCAGATGTTACTGTTTTTGTGTTTGGTTTTGTCTCCTTTCTCCACCCGCCCTCCCTCCACCCCCCTCCACCTCCCTCCACCCCTTTACCCCTCTGCTTCTTGTCAGCGCTGGCTGCCAGGGCGTTTGGCGTGCAAGTTTGAAGTTTAAAGCGCTGAAAAAACGTGGCCAGTGAAAGGGAAGCTGAGGCCTTGGCTCCTGCGGGTTGTGGACCAGAGTTTTTCATTTTCTTTGCCTTTACAGCCAAAAGTACAAAGTAAACAGTCTGAAGTAAATGGATTCATTTTTAGTTGTGCCAGGCAGTTTGTGCGCAACCGAGAGCTGATTCTTTTTGTCCTCTTTACCATCAATGCTCAACATCTATTACCCTTCATTGTCGGTCCTGACAGCAGTTTTTCAGAACTCAATGCATTCCAAATATTTTCCCCACTTTTTTACAAAGAGAAACGACAAAGGAAATCTTTGAATAGTTTAGACATTTAAGGAACAAAAGGATCGTCTACATCAAAACACTGAATAAAGTTCCTAAAATATCCTGTAAATGTATCGGCCAATTTGCATATCATTACCATGCTCTTTACATAGCAATGCCATACATAGGTCATTTAGTGGTTGTTACGGCAACCAGAAGAAAACGTTATTGCAAAAAGCCTTGAATGATCCAACTGCAATGTACTTATAGAAAATCTTCCTGGTGTATTCCTTTCACTGTGTTTGAGGTCATAAATTAACCCCAGTATATTTACCTTGCTTTATTGCATACATCCATGTCAGCATGCTATTTATAGAGTTTTGTAACAGGTCAACAGTTTTTAATGCCTTCACAACATTTTCTGAAATTTAAGGTGTAAACAAAAGTGCTCAGCACCGACAAACTGTCACCTGGAGCATCTAAACAATCGATGCCCATTTGCAACTTGGTATTTACCCGCTGTTGACATCAATGCCAGCCCTTCAAATTAAGGTCATATTGTCAGATAGTGGATGACATTACACATGGCATTTTTGGAGGGACGACTAGATATGTTGAATAGAGTGGAAAGGCAACAATTTCACTTTCAGACACCAGACAAGTGCACAATAAATGTGTTTACCCTGATGGAAGCTACAGTGTGGTATACCAAACCATGGGAATTGTTTGACAAAATCCTGCCTCAGCCTGTCCAGACAATATTTTCATCTATAGGAAGAGGATTATTTCCAAATACCAGTCCCCGTTTGAACAAAAGAACCTGATGATGGCAAATTAGACTGGGGCTTTACTGTGGAGAAAAGCATGAGCTAACTTAAGTCTAGCAAACTTGGTGGTCTCCAATTGATAACAATTGTATTTTAAAAAGAATACTGGAAAAGTTCTATTACACCAAAGCATTTTACAGAATAGATGCACTTATACACAGTACATTGAATTATTGTGCTGTTTAAATAACTATTTTTTCATTTTTACTAACTTCCAGAGTTGCAGTAAAGCTTGCTGTGTTAACAGTTTTCAGTCAGCATTATCTCGTACTGTCTAAAGTGAGATAGCTAGGGGAACAGCACCGTGGGTTCTACCGCGGTCAAGGACATGTCTGTGTGTTTCGTTGACACTCTTCACTGTGCCAAGACTGAAAGGGAAATCAATAGAGTTGACCTATCCTGCACAGAACACCACAGTACCGTAACGGACTCAGGTCACAATCAGGAGAGGTCAGGATCAGCAGAGTACACAGGAAACAAACAAAAAATACGCCTGGATCATTTACCAAAGATGGTTCATCAATATCTAAAAGGGATCACATTCAATGGTTCAGATTTGTTTTTGAATTCAGGCCTCTTCCCTGTGGACTAGAAAGCCAAGACTGGAAAGTTGTTCCTTGACTCTGATCACACACACTCTCACTCCTCATATGCACTCATGCAGATTCACTAAAGCATCTGATGAATCAAAAAATAAGCTCCATTTAATAAATATCCATCAGGGGAGATCCCTGCATCCCACACAATCCAGACCACACAGGTTACGTAATACAAGTCTGAATGAATGATACTGATCTTCCAACATGGCAAGACCTCTGCAGTGTTATCGCGGTCTGACTCTGTGTTGCCTGTGTGACTGCGATCGCAGCACAATCAGCTCCCGGCTATTGATCTCATTGAGGCTAAAGACACTCCATGTATCCTGAATGGACGGTTTACAAAGCAGTGACATTGATACGGGCCACACTGAGGTGGGTCTTTCTGTGCGTAACTGTGTGTGGGAGTGGGGGTAGGGGCTGCGGACTGAGCTGATCCCCACAGGGGCAGAGGACAGACGCAAACTAAGTTTGAAGTTAGCCTTAGCTTTGACGCACATTTACTTTGCCATTCAATGATTTTCTAGAATTTGCCAATATTTTATATACTAGTCTGTAGGCTCTCTGACCTCTTTGTGCTTTCATTCAGATTTTAACATGAATATTATTTGCGGGCCTAATTTTATCATTTAAATTCAAGTAGAGCCATCCCACAAAAATGATGTCAATCCATCGATATGGATTCATTTGGACCCCAAGAATTAACTGACATTTCATCGTTGCTACAGCGTTAACTTGTTTTTGTGTATTCTGCCTGAAAGGGAAAGTCAGCCTTCAGCACAGTGACTGTCAACACAGTGGCAGTCTTCCGCCGTTGCACACAAGTCACTTGCATGTTGCCACACGAGCCGTTGCTTGCTCCCCTGGTCTTTATTTTGGTAGCTAAGGAGTATATAAACATGGCGCAGAATCGAGAAAGGCTTTGTTGTTTTAGGCCCAGGTGGAAAGGATGTCTGCTTACACGCTCAACGTTTTTTCAGCGCACGGTGATTCCTCCTGCCTTCGACTGCATACCATGCGTAACATATCACTGTCATTAGCAGGCACTTGCTTTCATTGTTTTTGTGAAGGAGTCCATTTTGATAGGATTAGCTCTAGCTGGAAGCTTGGTTATAGTAGACTTAGTTTACTAAATGCAAAGGTTGTATTGTGTTGTTCTGAAAGAGTGTCGGCCACCCAGGTGTTATCTGGACAGGGGCTAACTCTGCAGGCAAGGCGTGACAAACATGCTCCAGAGAGACGAATGATCATGTCCAACTGGCAAGTGGCTTACCGATTTGGTGCCATTAGACTTGACAAGGAAAACAGGAAATACTAAATAAATTAGAAAGCATTATCAGAAGTACTCAGGCCAGAGTGTGTGTGTGTGTGTGTGTGTGTGTGTGTGTGTGTGTGTATGCGCGTGAGGGTGTGTGTGCGTGTGTGTGTGTGCGTGCGGGTGTGAGTGTGTGGGTATGTGTGAGTGTGTGTGAGTGGATGGGGTGTAAGAGGAAAAACATGAGAGAGGCTAACCTCTTATGTCTGACCTGTGACTCCTTCATCTTACCTCAAGATCAAAAATGGCCTCTTGCTCCTTCAGACCCACGAGTAAAACCTGCATCGGCTGGCAACAGAAAATAGACGGCGCGGGGTCAAGATTGGTGGGTCAGGAGCTTTGAGCACACTGATGCATCGCCACAGAGCTTCCAGAAAGTTACAATACTGGAATTCACTTTTCACAGCAGACGCTTCATTCTACGATGGAGAATCACAGCTCTATCCCTTCAATTTTGTGAAGATTTTAAGACCAGACGTGCGATATCCTAGCCCATTTACAGTCTGCCTGTTTTGCTGGAGGATTTAAATGCCATTCTTCTGTTTACAATACACTGGCATGTCCTCTCAGTGGCACACAGGGCGTCTCTAATTAGATAATAAAGCTGATCTGTTGTCCTGATTAGCATTGAATAGACTTTGATCACCATGTATTATCAGATTACAGTGATAGCCCACCTTTGGATTAAGACGAGGTCCATGCTCATTGTGTTGCCCTGCTGTGAAGAAAGAAAGGGGAGTGGGCTGGGGCTGGGATTAAGCCTGATGCCTTCTTTGTATGCGGAAAACACCACTTTATCAGGGGGGCCTTTGGAGAGCCAATGGGTCCGGCACGAAGGCAGGGGAGAAAAGGCTCTCCTTTCAGAGTGAGCAGTCTTCCATGCCCTGGGGGTATTTCCTCCGGGCCCCAGCCCCCCTTATGAAGGCCGAGGGACCAGTGGGGCGCACCAAGGACGACACACCTCAGGAAAAAAAAGGGCTAATTTCAGAATAATGATACCACCCTGACCAAGACTAATTGAATGGCGGCATGCCGCAGAAGCGACGGGGAAGCTTTGCAAAGCGTCAGGCCAACGAAGGCTGTGTTTGAGCAGGCAGCTCCAGGGTGATTGATCTCCTGGGCCAGTGTACACGACGGTCCTCTAGACCACAGGGAGGAGGACGGGTCATATCAAAACATAATTAGTCATGAATGTGTCTCTGAGCCTCATGCTGAGTAGCTTCTATGAGTCTTTAGACTGGAGGAATAGAGGATTTGCCTGCCAGTGCTATTCGGACACGTTACCAGTATTGTCGTGCACCGGAATGTGACCTATCCGGGGCTCTAAGAAATCGGAAATTCTCGTCTCGAGGGGGGGGCTATTCATAACTTATAAATGCATGTGAATTTCGGAGTTGTGATGTGATGCTTCAATATTATTGCCAGCTTTACAAATAAATTACCCTCCCTACCCAATAAATGGGTCACCAAGCTTGACATGTCTACCAGCATGATATCTTTTAACAAATGTTAAGATGGGATGCCTGAATTCTATAACAATCTATAGAGATCCTTAAAAAAGAGGATTTAGATGCCATGCTTATTCTTGGCAATAGACACGTCACAAGTTATTTTACTTCCACTAATTCAGTCCGGCTCTCGAAAGGAGCCTTTGAATGAAGTAATGGAAAAATTCTATCTATCTTTTTGCCAACAAGGCCACCTTGTTTTTAGACACAGCTTAACCTGACAAAAGAAGTTGATGCATAGGTTTCACGCTTTGTGTTGCATTTTGAAGAAAGACTAATCCTTTACAGAAAGAGGAGCAAAAGTTCAGTTGGTGAGGTAGTTATTTAACAGATTAGCATGACTGTTTCTGTGCAGTTTAAGCACAGAATCTTTCATTATTTAATCACACATTATTTATGCTGGACAGCTTTCTATTAGAATTGATTCATAATACATTTGGGGGGATTTTTCTTCTGCTTTCTTTGATCATTTGAGAGAGAGAGAGAAATGGCAGAGGAGAGAGGAAATGGCAGACAGCAAAGAGACTGCATTTGAACAGGCTAAAGCCACACCCCATGTGAAATGTACACTACCAAGTGAGCCCTTGGGACACACCCTCTATTTGTAATTAAAACATTCAATAGTATTAATACACAGTTATACATTACACTATATATAGGATTTACATTCAAGTATCAACATCAGCAGTATTTCAAATCAAGCTGGATTCCAGTGTCACACACCACATAATATTGTTAAAAAATCTTGATAATGAGAAAACATAGAGCCTACTTCTGTTTATTAAATAAATAATATTGTAATAAAATAAATACCTTTCCAAACAAACTTGCGACAAATGTCCAAAAACATGCTCACGCACAATACACACCAGACAATGCAGACGTGGAAATACTGCCTGCCTGATATCAGGCCTCCCATCTGCTGTTGGATCAATATTTTGTGCAAGCCTCATAGGCCTGTGTGTTTACCCTAGGCATCTGTGCCTGGCATACCAACCCAGTGCTATGTTTGAGCATGTGACTGTGTAATAATGGCAGATAGGAGAACTAATAGCCACTGCAATATCTGTAGCTTGACCCAATGTGACTCACCCTAATTGATCTATAGATTAACATCGGACACATCAGTCAGGGGTTAACCTTTTCTGTTAGCTGCTCAGTCTTTGCTGTGGATTATCAAGCAATTGGAAGCCTGACAGGGAACTGCAGAGAGAAGAGCAATCGCCTATCTTGGGGAGATTTTAATGCAATTCGTGGATGAGGGGAGAAAAAGGAATGTCATTTTGCATGACAATATTAACACCAAGATTTAAAAGATGTGTCCTTTCTAATTATAAACTGTTAAAACGCAGCCCCAAATGTAGTTTTATTCACTGCAGCTACGTTATTTGTTTATTCATGCTTTATGCATTTCAATTATAATACAAATCATTTTTACCAAACTCTGCCCAAATGGCAGTAGGCCATGGGAGTCCTTGGAACAACAGACGCAGCTAAACGTCACGCCTTCCATGAGAGGAAAGGGACATTGTGCTTCAATCAAGCTCCTACTTCTCTGAATCCTGCCACTGCATAAATGTACTGTCTACATCTCCCTAACTTGACACTAACATTGGCCTAATTTGAACCCTGGATCTGACCCTGACCCTACTCTTAGCACCCTTTTCCCCCTGATCCTATGTATTCAGTGTGGCTATGTAAACTATGGCATGTGAATGTCAATCTTTCCTATATTTACTATGGACTTTATCAGGCCGAAGTTTAGCGTTCTGAGCAAATTTGGAACAGAACACTGGTTGTGGTAAGTAAGCCGGGAGTGTGTGCCACTGTTGGGCAGTACATATTTACATGGGTCCGGCTGCCTTGTTTTGCTAAGGCTCTCTGTAGGTGCATGTCATCAAAGGGCTGATGGAAGCACGGGTTTATCAACAGCAAGGGAGGTGCGTTCACAAACAGCGCTCGGACTGCCCCGTTCAGCTAATGTTTGTTAGTCGTGCAGCTTCTGTGGTTGTAAGGTAAATACTTTAAGTGCGGTGGTTGTCAACAGCAGGACTTTACTGTGTGTGGGATTCCTTCATGATACCATCAGTAAGTTTGTCCAGGCTTATTTCAATAAAAGAAGGAAAGCTTCAGTCGGAGTACATTTGTACTTGTATTTACCAAACAAATCTGATTATTTTCACTGACTGCCTTATGACCAAACAGTTTGTTTCCGACATTTGCAGATTGAACTTGATAGGTTAATGTTTGTGTATTCTGGTCAATGACAGGGAAAGGGCCACTAAGTGTTTGCCTTAAACAAATGGTGGCCTCTAAGCGCATGATCAAGCCAGGGTGAATGCATTTGCTTGTGTAACATAGGGGGAGAAGGAAACCTGACTGAGCCTGAATAAGAAAAAGGAGCATTAGAGAAAACATTACAGCAGTAAAGACAGCCATGGCTTGCAAACGCTGGTAAACACAAGGTGGGTTTTGACAGTATGGGATCTAGCACAGGAAAAACTGGATCCCAATGGTGAGGATCCCATATGTACAGCACCAACCTTTAATGACAGTTACACCTGGAAAGGGATACAATAACATCATGTCTACCTTTATAACCTAATGATTCAGAGCTTTATATTTTGTGTATCCTTAATATAAAGGTTACTCCTCAAGGATACCTTAATACAGAGCAAACAGTCTATATCCACACACAATATAACCTCCTCAATCCCAAATACATAAAAAAAATATATATTAGGGTTGAATTTTGACTTACTCGTTACAATCCAGCATGGACCAGTCCCTGTTTGTGCTTCCAAGTGTCATGGCAACGGAAGGGCCGCTTGGTCTCTGTTTAATAAATGTGGTCGGACCGCAGTGAGTTTCAGATATTGACCACTCCTAGAGAGATTAAACGCCGATGACATTTCCGGTGTGGAATTTGCAATTTCCACAAATATGAGGCTTTCGGTGAGGCCAGCATGACAGCACATAAAATCAATACAAATAACCTGAATCCCTAATACCTTGATCCCTGTTAGTGGAGGGATGCATTACAACTAAGACAGTGAGAGTGGGAGACACAGGCCCCCAGGCTCAGCCCCCTGATTCCTATCGACTGGCTCCAGGCCAAACACAAGCGCAATAACAATTAGGTGGGCCACTGGGCCAATTCTGTCCCTCACACACACAGACACACACACATCCATGTACACATTTGTGTATGTGACACACACAGCACTCACTGTCATACTCTCAGATTTTGAAGACATATTTTGAGACCAAACCCAGGTACAAAAATCAGGCTCAGGGATGTTTTGTGTTCTGGGCAGCTGTGGGCTGCACATTTGGTAATCGTTAACTTGCAAATATTTGAAAACATTTCAGTTAAAATGACGAGACCCTTAACAACGTTACTCGTATATTTCCCTTGCATACATTACGCTCAGCGATCAAAACCGAGGGCAGGATTTCATTGTGAGAGCGTTCAGCACACCTGCTTGCGACTCACCTCATTCTATGAGCTTATCTGGCTTATCTCACACTTTGCCACAGGGAGATGCTGACAAGAAACAAGCTTCCCTTCATTACACACCCCCTGTGTCTGTGTGAAAGAAACTTACCTGGAGGTTTTGGGAGGTGCTGCACCTGACAGTAGCAGGTAGGGAGCAACCGAGCAGAGAAGGGTGTTTCCTGCTCTCTATATATAGAAGGTTGTCTCAGCTAGAAAGCAGGTGGGCCACGGCAGGTGGCTCTTTTACGACTTAGAGAGCAATTGGCTGATCTTCAAAGCAGTAGCCTGTAAATGTCACACCACTTTAAGTCTCTTTGGAGAGCTTTTATAAACAAAGGACGACCCTTTGTAAGTGACTGAAACATTTAAGGAATATAGACTTCTCGTGATACTTTCATGGGATCTATCTTTCCAAAACTCGCTTTGAACAACAGTTATTTTCCATTAACAATTTGTGGTCGCAGCCATGGCTCATTTAGCAACACATGGCTTGTTGTGGGGTTTCGTGCTGAAGTTTGCCTTTTTAATTTCCTGTTGTTTGGTTCTCCTCATTGCCTCTCCACTGAGGTGATAACGCAGCACCTGCTCCCCACTTCCTGTGTGACCCGGACTCCGCCCCTCCCAGACTCCGCCCCTCCTCAATTCAGCCTGCCAACAGGTGGTAGCCGTGGTTACACCACAGAGTCTTTGCGTGGGGTCACCACACTCTGCGTGTTTGTTCAGGAACACGCATGCAGCATGTAACGACGGTACTGAACAGGCGCTCGGTCAAGATGCATCACAAGGCGCCGAGTCAACACACGCAAACACACTTCCTTTCGGTTCCTTCCTTTTCCCATGTTAGGGCACTTACTTTCTACCTTCGTCCGTTAGGGTGTTTGGCAGATCCACATATTTGTGTGATTTGTTTCTTTTTCCCTCTTTTCCTTGAGCAGAAGAATTACTGATGGATGTGAGAATCTAATACCTGTTTGTAAAGCCATCCTGTCAGAGGGTATTACTGCTCCAGGTCTGAATTGAGGACGGTTGGAATGCTGCGGTGCTGATATCTTAAGCTGCGTCTTTCAGGGGCCGATTGCCTGATAGAATGGTCACCAGAACGCAAGGATGGGGTGGGGGGAGGGAGCCCAGGTGACCCGTGATGACGGGGGGGTGGGGGGGCAGCAGGTATGTTTGCAGGAACAGGTCCAGACATCTCCTGTCCCCCCACAAGGACTCCCGACTCCGCCTTCTTACCCCTTCAGAGTTGTAGTGTGTGTGGGTTTGTTTAAAGGCAGGACCCCAGTTAAAGCAGCCATCATCATTACGCTGAGAGGCTGAGCTGAGGCAGCGTAATGTGTGTGCTGAGTTGCTCCGTCTGTTTGTAAGGCCCTCACCGCGAGTGTGTCCGCTGTTGACATTCCCCTTTTAATATTGTTTGAATTTTTCATCAAGATCCCAAGCCCTGTTACAAGAGCCCTTTTGTTTCCAGACTTGTTTGTGCATTCTTTCTGTGTGTGTGTGTGGTGTGTGTGTGTGTGGTGTGTGTCTGTGTGTGTGTGCGTGTGTGTGTGTGTGTGTGTGGTGTGTGTGTGTGCGTGTGTGTGTCTGTGTGCGTGTGCGTGTGTGTGTGTGTGTGTGGTGTGTGTGTGTGTCTGTGGTGTGTGTCTGTGTGTGTGTGTGTTTGTGTGTGTGTGTGTGTGTGTGTGTTTGTGTGTGTGTGTGTGTGTGTGTGTCTGTGTGTGTGTGTGTGTGTGTGTGTGTGTGCATGTGAGTGTGTGTGGGAGTCATGTGGCTAAGCAGTTAAGGAGACGGGCTAGTAATCAGAGGGTACTCAGTTCAATCCCTTGGCTGTGCCATCATGACGTTGTGTCGTTGGGCAAAACAAGAACACTTTACTTGGGGAATGCGCCCGCACTTGCTTTTAAGTCGCTCTGGATAAGAGCATCTGCTAAATGTAAAAGTGTGTGATTCATGCATGTGCGTGTGTACATGTTAGTTTGCATTCAGATATTTCTACATGCCAAGAAAGCGTGTTTTTGGAACAAACGAACGATGGACGTCTTCATCCAGAACGCATTTCATTTCATTTGAAATTTCTCAGACCCTCACCAGCGGCTCCTTTTCCCTGACTTCAGTATTGTCCATCCTGGGGTCTAACGGAGACCTGCGGTGGTCCGAAGAGTGGTCATCCAGCTGCAGCTCTCCCCCTCTCTGACTGTCTGCCACCTTTTGTGCAGGGGACCCTGACGCTGCCTTGAATGCAGGTCAATGCAGGTTACTGACAAAGCTCTGTGAAAGGGGGGTTTTGTGTGCCTGTCTGAAAGGAGCGATGCGCACGGTTAAAAATAGCCCCCCTCCTGTCAATGCAGCGCCATTAAAAACAGCTGGGCCGGGCTCCTGCCTCCATTCAGCCACGTGAAAGTTGATTCTCTCATTGTACCGCTATCTTGTCACGACTCCCCCTTTACTGCCGCCTTTGTTGGCTGCTTTGTGCGAGCCGTGGCGCGGCGGCAAAGTCAGCCTCATAAAAGGAGTTCATTTTGGATTCACTGCCCTCCGATGAACATTGGGAACTTTCTTGTTTTGTGTCTCTATCCATAGATGGATGCTCACTCATGAGGCCTGTCAGTCAGGCTCTAAAGATTCTTTATGGCGAACTTCCTCCTTCCCCTCCTCACACACGTTTTGACAATTCACATCCATGTAGGTAATCAGCCTAATCACTCACTGCTGTAACAGGCTGGGGGCGTCTGTTCAGGCGCAGGTCAGGTTAATGCAGTCGTTTATGGCTGAAATGCATTTTCCCCCCCAAAACCCAGAGCACAATTACTTTTGATGAATCAACTGTGTCTTCCTAGGTGGTCAGATGATGTTGTAAGTCCAAGTGTGTGTTTTCATTAGGCTGTCAGTTTTGACACACTGGATCCTTCAGAGACTTTACTCAGAGTCTCAGGGTGCGCAGGTAAAGGTAAATACACGCCATCCCACCCAGGAGCAGCCGTCATTGGGTTAATGAATCAGAGCTAAGCAGCCAGGCAGCGAGCCAGCCAGCCAGGCTCAATGGGGGGTAATGGATGGGGAGGGGAGTTTCTCTGCCGCAGCCTGTTAGATGTGGTGCTTTAAGAAACCACTCATTTACCACGCTTGTCATTTTCCACCGCCCCCATTGTTCTCTCCTTCCCTCCCTCCCATTCGTCTCTCTCTCTCTCTCTCTCTCTCTCTCCTGAGTCCTCTCGCTTAAGCGAAGGCCTGCGTCGATGCCAGGAGAACACACTCACGCTCACGTCCTCGTAAAGACACACGCGCACAGATGCACACACACACACACCCAGGCATGAAGTTTGGGAGGAGCCTGTCCTATGTTATCTGTTTTGTCATCTGTTTCTTGTCGAAATCTTATCCTCTAATCTAGATACGGGTCTTCTAGTTTCAGGGCTAAAACTCACTCATTTCCAATCCCTCAAACTTTAGAGCTCCACAAATTGTACTTCTGTCCGGATTTTTATACCTCTACATTCTAACCTGATCAGTTTTATAATCTCAGAATCCAGTTAACACTCATCTTAACGAGTAGCATTTCGTTTGCACACAATGTTTTCTAAAGCAAGGGAAAAGGGCCAGTGGCTCCTCTCTCCTTTGTTCCATCTCTCTATCCGTGTTTCAGTTCAGGCTTCTCCTCCTTTTTTCCTGCTGATGGAGGGGATGAACCAGGTTCATACGTACGACAGGTGAGCCAGGCCAGCTGCTACCTGCGTGAGCTCTCATAGCAGCTGTCAAGCACACACACTCATCCAACAGAACACACATGCACACACACAAGTCGCGCAATCTAGGTGTATGAAACGCGCACACACATACACACACTTCTTTGTGCAAATACATATCCGATGATCCTCGTCTGGGCAGTATTGCATCCATCTCTTTGTCTTTTATCTTTCAGAACTAGTCTTGGTGATGAATCATCATTGTAATTTCCCACACTTTATGGAGACAGCCACAACATTCGTATCCTCATATACACTTTATGAGGACCTCATAACACGTGTTATTCATGTTTACTTTGCTATTAGAATTGAAGAATGGCCGGTTTTGTTCATACAAAAGTTAATGGGTTGTCCTTGAATAAGAGGTTATTCGAGAGTCCGAAGAGTCATATGCTCTCTGGTCTGGGCAGCCTGTGTTGTCAACAAGGCGTCTGGCTGTACACCCGTCATTGGCTGGAGTTCAGGCGTGACAAGCACTGGGGGAGCCATGGTAGCTGTGGCCCCATGGTAGCTCCTAACCGACCCAACCCCACTCCATTACCTGGGCAGACGCCCTTTGTCTTATGACTGTGGAAAATGAATACTCGCTAATGGGTTGAGTGGTTTGTCGGTGAGGGTGGAGGTGGGGGGCGGTAGTGGGGGCTGTGAGGTGAAGAGGGGAGTGGAGGTTACTGTCTGCATCTAGCTCGAGGGGGTGAAGGCCACACCTGTCGTGAACTCCTGTCGTGCACCTCCTGGGCAAGAATGAGAACGTAAAATCACGTAAAAAATAAAAACGGCGGTGCCGGGAGCCAGATGTAAGGAAGCCAAAACACCTGCCATCTTTACCGAATCATCAAACGTTTTCTGTTAAAGCTATGGCACCGTGCGTTAAATAAAACTGTTCCTCTTTTGAAGAGACGTTCCTGATGGAAAGGTGCCCAGTGGCTACTTTAACCAAATGTTTTCAAATATAGAAGTATGCTTTATGGCCACTCTCAGGGGGGGAAAAGATTGCATTGTAAAGGACCTGGTGTGATGGCCCACTTATTTAACAGCAGCTGTGGATGGAATAGTCCCCCTCAGTGACCCGTGTGACACACAACACTGCTGTTTTACGTCTTTTTTATTTTATTGTACTTTTATTAAGTGGGCGAGTTATTTTTCATTTGAAATATTGCAAATGTAAGCTTTAATGCATGTATTTGATTTGGAAAATATTGCATTTCAAGCTTTTAGGAATAATGTGTTACAATTCAACTTTATAATGTATTTCTTACAGAAAATACACCGGATAATAACTTTACATTGCGCACATAAACAATAATAAACTCTAAATACATGCTTTTGTGATTCTGAAAACCTGCCAAAACTGTGAATAAATAATTATTTTGTCTTTTTCCCAGCCGTGACATGAAAGTATTACATTCAATTGAAGGTAACCACTGCTTTCAAAGAGGGAATCATCCATGAATTACATTTTCCACAGAATGGAACATTCTGTTGTAGGTGCAGACCTGACAAGAGGTTAATGCAGAGCATTGGAGCTTAGGACACACTTTTCTCTATTCAAATTTGGTATTGTGCCAGGGACATCAAAAGTGCCTTTCAACGCATCGCTACCTTCAATGAGCTTTCATGTCTTACCTCATTACCGGAAAACTTTTCTTTGATTGGGGCCGAGTTTCATCCAACAATGGAGAAGGCGAATTTCACAGCAGCACAATGACATGGCAACCGAGTTGTTGTCTTAAATCCCTCTCAAAGATGTTTGGTCCTAGTGCTCTACCCAGCCCTTGTGAATTACAGTAGGATCCCTAAAAGTGAGGATTTGTAATACCCCAGATAAGTCCGTGCTCACGGTTATCCCAGAGTAAATGCAGGGATCCAGTCCATGCAGGGATCCAGTCATACATGAAATGAGGTGCTCATTGTTGGTTCCTCAATGGTCTGAACCTCACTTGATATGTCGCTGGTAACCTTCAAGTGTTCTTCAAAATTGGTTGAACAATAAACATGTACAAATTATGTAGAACTGTAAAGTTTTTCATGTTGGGGGCGTTTTAACATTTCTTAAAATGAGGAGCTCTACCAAGAGCTTTGGTGGTGTGTATGTTTTATTCAGAATCTCACCCTCCCCCCCCCCACCCCCCCACCCCCCCCCAAAAAAATCAAACATTCAGCTAAACGGCCGGAACTGCAGACAAATCTAGATAAGACTTGTCTCTCTCTCTCTCTCTTGTTCTTCCTTTTTATCTCTTCCTCTGTCTTCTTTTTGTCATCTTTCACTTCCAGTTAATCCTCTGGGATTTTACAATTTAATTTCCTTAATTTCCTTTACGAGTGTTCATCACTTTTATCATGTTAACAATAATGAACACAGCTTTACAGGCCATGTAAGGGCAGGCTAGGACACACCCTCAACTGTACCTGCTGAACACGGATATTAACATTTGAGTTACACAAAGGGACACCGTTCGACCTTGGCCTGCAAGAAATTTAAAAAGGACATGAGCTGCTGTCCCTTTTCAGAGTTACCATTTTGTTGGTTCAATTCCGTGACCAGCCAATCATAATAGAGCTTTTGTTCCTGTTATCACACTGTTCACTTGTCTTCCTGTCGGAAGGCTGTATTAAGATAACAGCATCCTATCATCTGATTGTGTTATCAAAGTTGTGCTACAGAGCACCTCAGACAATTTTTGCTAAAGAAAACACGTTGAGGAGAAAACGTTTAAGCGCTCAGCTTTATTCCATTATTTGAAGCTAACATGTGAAATAAACGCTATCAACAAACAATCACTTTTATCAATTATTATTAAATGAACGGTTTCACGATGAGCAAAAATGCATTAAAATGTATTGATTGGTGGTGAAATCACAAATTAGTGGAACAATGCAGTCAAAAAATGAAGAAAAAAATGTACAGACCAATTTTAAACCCATATTTCTACTTGTGTTGAAAGCCTTAATTTAATAATTAATTGGTCAACATTAAGAGTTGTTGAAAGCCAAAGTGTTTGCAATCTTTACAATGTTTGACACCAAGGTCACTGCAATTGCCCCACTTAGCAAAAAGATTTGGTTTTGAAAGTGAAAACTTGAACACCATTAATTTGTTTGCTCTCCCACTACTCACAACCTCTGCAAATGCCAGCAGCACCTAATAGAAGTGCTTCTCCAGCCCTCACTTTTATTTGTTTGTTTCTGTGGAGAGTGTGAGAAGTCGTGGAGCACGGCCGGAGGACATGGGATGGGGGCGGAGGGGGGGGGGGGGGGGTGTTTTGAGGGGGGTCTCACTCACCACATTGTGTATAACATAGTGAGCTACCATGCTAACTAGCCGGATAGCCAACGAGGGGGGCTTGGGTCTCATTTAGCCAGGCATAGCTGCCCTTGTTTGTGGTTGTCCCTGACAGCATAGCCGGCAACGCCGGTCCAAGGCACCTGTGTTTGCTCACTAGCTTTCCCCCAATCTGCTCGAAAAACGCTGCGAGCTTGTCACATGGCCTCCAGATAGCCCGGGCACCATGGGAATACAAAAGCCGGGGCTTTTAGAACAGTTAATCATTAACGGAACCCTCTCTTTTGTCTGTGTTTGACTCTACATAGGCTGACCAACACTTTGATATTTAATATGTGGATCAACAAGTTCTACATAGTTCAGGCCAAGTACAGAGAAGAAGGTATCTTTGGATCTGGAGTACTTTTCACAGAGAACCGCATTGATGTTCTCCTGAAGAAAGGTCTTTAGAGAACCCGCAACATCTGTGGAGGATAACACAAGAGCATAAAAGGGTTAATCTTACACAAAACCTTTGGCATTGTATACACAATATATCTTTCAGGATTGGCATGCCAAGTTGTCTTCAACATCCTAAAAAGCAGACAACACAAGCAAAGCACAAGTGCATTTTTTACTGATAGATATACAGTACATTCAAAAGTTAAAAAATTTGTCATATGTGGTATAAATAAACATAGATGGTAAATTCTAGTAAATAAAAGGTCAATCTTCCTACATATATTTTTGGGAGTTTTGAACATGGCACTTTGCCTGAGGGATTGATGAAGAGTGCCAGTATTTCATGACTTGGTGGTCCCACTTTACTCTCCCATAATTAATTAACAGACACAACACTTGTTTTTCCTCCAGCTCCCAAAGTAAAAAAGAACTCTGAGGTTTATTTCAAGGCCGTCAAAGTGGGCTTTGACACAGAAAAGGGAAGCATGAACTGGCTTTCAGACAGTGGGGCCACATTTATCTTAAGAGGGAATTAAGTCCACACAGCCTCATTCTTAGAACCCACTAAAGGAGACCGAAACTGCTCTTATCTCCTATTTGCCTCAACTTGCCAACGGTTCTCTTACGAGAGGTTTTCTCAACTCACCCTCCTCAAGCGTCAATGCTAATCACACTGTATGAGTGGTTGATGGGTTTGTGGAAACTTAAAGAGTTAAATTTGTCAATTTCTTTTTAAATTATATCATATAAAGTGTCGCCCCAACATGTTGGGAGGCTTTGAAGCTACTGGTCAATTATTAACATGGAACACTCAGGTATCTGAATGCTCTTTCACAAAGAAGTAGACGACCAAGATAAAGCAAGGTTGTGTTTCAGGAAAGAACAAGCAGTTACCACGTCACTTGTGACACACTTCAAGACAGGAAAATCATTCTTACTTAGGCCTAAAAAATATGTCACATTTTCTATTTGTTTAAATGATAACGTCACAATGACTCGTCTGCCTTTGAGTGAGTTCTTGTATTCATCATGGCACTCCTTTGCTTTGAACTGACCGTCGTGGTCCCTTCAATTAAATATGTATTTAACATCCTGACACAACTCAGTGTTCTCTCACTACCTGCCAGTGTTTTCCTTCTGAAAAGAATGATACATTTCGTGAATTTGAAAAATATAAAAGATAGTGCTGCCCCAGACCACATTGTTCTTTCATTTAGATTATATTTGAAATAACTTTAAACAGAATACTGGCTTTAATCCCCCCCACCCACCCCCAGTCTTTGCTATCTTCAACCTTATTTATTTACTAAACCTGCTCACCAGTGATAAGGCCTACTGGTGTCCCAAATCTGTTACTCACCACCTCTGGTGACAGTACAATTACACTTTGCATCATCTGAAGCAGCTGAATACATTCGCACCGTCTGCTTCACAAAAAAGGTTAAAAAAAACCCAGAAAGCCCACGCCACGGGTCATGATAAATACTTTACCTCAGCTATAAGGAAATAAATAGTGTTAGGCAGAGTCAAAGGATGGGTTTAACGACTGTATGGTTCGAACAAAGGGTCCTGTTTCAGGAGGGCAGGTAGGTGATGGATGGCTCGACAAACATAGTTGACATACCTGGCCTGTGCCATGGGACGGTCACAACCCTGGACAGAAGGGCGCGGGGGGTTGGGGGGGGGGGGGGGGGCAGAGGGGGCGTGAGCATGCAGGTGTGTTTGCATGCGTTCGTCTGCATGTATTTTCATGTGTATTTTTGATTCATCAAGCCTGTGTTATCCGAACCTGCACATGTGTCTATACCTCTTCTCCTACGCTCTGCGGAGCCCTGGGAGACGCAGCTTGCTTCAAACCCATTCTCTTGTTTATTTGATGTGTGGTTATACCATGATGCCTGCAATCCATCCTCAGGGAGCTCCGCTTCTCAAAAACACTCAAACAAACTGGAGTGTGCCGATAAACACACGACTGGAATTATAACCCCCAAAACCGCAAATCATTCAGTCCCCTTTTGCGTCACGTATAGTGTGAAAGGAAGTCAATGGGTCTCGACATAATATTTTGGTTTAGAGTAAGATTATTAGGATTTAATACTACTTTCTTTTACATTAAATTGTACACCAATTACCCTTAAATCTTGTGTATGTTACACCTTGATGTAAATCATTAATAAAGAAAGAAAACAAAAATGAATAGATTACCATGAATAAACTGAAGTTATAGGTATGATCTTTACCCATTGAGAGAGAACGGTTTGGACCGTGGGAGACAGGTCAAAGCAGTTCTGTGTGTGAGCGGCAGAGTTGGAGGAGGAACACCCAGGAATGTTTAGTTAGCTCGCCCGTCACATTCAAGCATGTGTGTCAAAGGTGTTTACAGGGTGTTGACACTCACACATTGGGAGAGAGGTAATGTGAATGGTATAGCCAGCCCTGTTTGTCCCGAGTGCTGAGTGTGTTCAACAGACCCAAGGTAAAGAGGGACAACAAAACACCAATATTGTCATTCAAGGAGAAAACTGAATGTTATTGAGCTTGAAAGTGTAAATGTCGTCCAATAATATTAAAATGATAGAATATAATTTGTTTAGTGTTTTTTTTTTTTTTTCCAAACCTTGAGTTTTCACCACCAGTATTAAAGTTTTTTTTTTTTAAGTTCACAATGTTGCTCACTAGATTTAAACTCTTTGCATTCATTACATTGCAATATTGTATTATGAACTAAATAATGATAATTCTTTATTAACATTACATTTTAGATATAATCAAAACCATTGTTTTATTCAGTCATCCAGACTTTTGGTTGCTGTTCGAAGTAAAATAATTTGATTACAATACGATTGTTGGCTTTTTTGGTTTGATATTTTAATATATCATATAAAATATATTTGCTTCAAAAAATGTATGTGCAATATTAGTCAGTATTATATACTCCCAAATATTTTTACAAATTACGATTGATTTTAACGTCAATGTCTTTCTAGAATGCTAACAAAAAAAAAACATAAATAGAAATATTGCAATAATCAAATTCAATCAAATGTCATTTGTGCCGTCCTTTTTACAAACTGAGTGCTTCACAAATGCTCATAAAACTGTTTCTAAAAACCTCTGAAAAGAGGAGGGGAAACTCCCCAGAAAACTTTTAGCATTGTAGCATTTTAGCTTGTGGTTGGTTGCTTATTTGAACATATTGTTTGTTATTATTATTAATTCTAGCCACTATTCAAATACCAAAAAATATTTTGTATCATATTTATACTGATTAAATATTAGATATGAATAAAATTCAGGTAAATAAATGCCATACACTTTAATAGAACACACAAATAATGATAATAATAATAATTAATTTACAATGTGCTTTTCTTATATTCAAAGCACTAATAGGTACAAATATCCTTATTTAGAAAGTAAATATATTAAGGGATCTGAATACTTTCATGCGAATGAAAAACCCTAAGACAGATTGTGTTTGGCTTGGTTGATTTCCTTTTACTTTATGTAATAAGGCTTACAGCCAAATTGTTGGTGCACAGACAACCAAAATGACTTAAGCTAATTAAGTTTTTGTAATTCATGTGTGATTAACGTTTCATGAATAAACATTAAAATATATATTACAAATGTTCACAAGGTCCATGGAAATATGGAGCTGCTGCAATAATTTCTCTAATCAAAGAAGCAAAGGTTCCTTGCCTTGAGTCGTCAATTTCACAAACAGCCAATAGACGTTAACCCTTTATCTCTGTGACCACCCACTCAGAGCTACAAGTCTTGGTACTGATGGCTGGGACTATGGGCTGGCCATGGACTACCATACAGGTGACAGAGGAAAAACATGGCCATAGCTACAACTTATAGCAGATAACCTGAGAGCCAGGAAACATAAACACTGTGTGAGTGCTCTCTGACGCATATTACAATACCACGGGTAGCCCAAGGTTGACACTGCCTGGCGTAATTTGAGGAGCCTTGTACGTTTCAGCTTGCATGACTCACTTGGTCTTTCTCCACTCTTGAATGCTGGGAAAATTGTAGGTTGTACAGAACCCTAAACTGAAGTCCTTAGAAGTCATAAATTACACGGCTGCCGACAACCTTAAGCGGTGTTGAAATGTCTTGAACGGAGCTTTATTTCAGCATCAGTGAAGCGTGAAGCAGAGAGAGATGCCAAACCCAGCACCACCCCACAAGTAGCCTGGCTAACACAGTCCCACATAAGACATCTATTTATACCGCCAATACCTGAAGGCGGACATGCTTAGGCTTACTGAACAATTGTGAAAGACCACTCAGGCTATTACATATAGAACACTTACTTACACTTAGAACACTAAACAGTTTCTTAATTACATTTATATTTATTCATTTAGCAGACGCTTTCATCCAAAGCGAGTACAGGGACATTCTCCCTGAGGCAAGTAGGGTGAAGTGCCTTGCCCAAGGACACCTAATTAGCCTGTTCTGTAGATAATATCCAAAACTGAAGATATTGAGAGAGAGAGAGCGAGAGAGAGAGGCTTGCATGCAAAATGTGGGTGCAGGAGATACATGACACCATCAATTAAAAATATATTGTTCATTTTCTCAAATGGAAACTCCTGGTCCTCCAGTTCCTGCCAAGCAGACTTGCGTCTGAATACACATTCATCCTAGAACTGGCCAATGTAAATGCAAACACAAACCAACAAACCAAAACAATAGAGCACAACATGGATCCTCATCTCAGTCAGGACTACCATTTGGACTATTTACTCTGTCGTCTAACTCAAGTTGGCATAAGGTCATACGGCAGCATCTCATCTCTCACTCAAGGGCCGCCTGCAGCTCTCAGAGGTGGGCTAGACAAGGATCCCTCATCCCTTTCCACGTCTAGAAAGTGATTCCTAAGTGTAACTTCCTGTATTTAATTCCTGTATTTCCTTGTCCCTTTTTTAATCATATTAGGACATGCTCTACTCCAAAATTAAGTCCTGTTTTTGACGTGACATTAAGTGTTCCATTTTTCCATGTTTTCAGAGCACTTGTGTGTTCTTATTACACCCTACGCTTGACTTGTGCTGCCTCCTTTATGGAGAGAAGAGGGGTCAGGCGTTATCCCCTCTCCCCGACCAGTTCCCTGCTGTTTATCGCAGAAAGAGGGATTCAGCTCTTAAACGACTGCACATGCTAAGGTGAGCCGTTAGCCCCGCAGATACATGGTTGATAACCCATTCAATTAGGTAACAATGTCATGGCAGGCAGAATGAGGACAGATAAATGACCATACAGTATTAGGCTACAATAAGAATTCAAAGTATAGGGCAGCTGGGCCCTTATCTGGCTATGGAGAAGAAACCAAGCAACAAAGGGAAGCCTAAGACTAAGAGGCTTGATGCATGGGAAAGCCATGGGCCGGCCATTGTGGCTGCCCTTCTGCTGAGCAAATAGTCCAAACTGTTCACTCCCCATCTCCCATTCTCTTGGCGGTACATTGTTTGTGTCCTTGCATTTCATTCTGACTGGGGAAGATTGCTCTCAGGGCCAGTGAGCAAACAGTCCAGAAAAGAGCCGGCTATCTCCTGCTGTTCCCAGGAGAACTAGCATTTTTATTTCAGCTCCAAGCTGTCAAAGGATTGGAGAGTTTATGTCAGGATCCTGAATTAATTGCTTTAAGCCTTGGGGCCGACGGTCATTTTTATCGCCAAATGTTCGGTAAAATGTTTTCTAACAAATTATGCAGCCCCCTCCCCTACGCCATGCTTCACATTGGCCTTTAGAGGCCAAACATTTGTTATTGGATACATACTGGATGGTTTTAAATAACACAAATGATGCATTTATTTGAGACGGTACAATAGTATGAATAGTGATGGGCCATGGCGTCTGTCAAGGATTTTGTGGACTGCTCATGAAAAGAACTTTGGTACTTCTTTTTTAACTCTGTAATAAGTGGTGCACAAGTCACTCTTGGCTGTAAATCAAGGAAGCTTGCAGATGCCTCCATCAAACATAGCCGGTCAGTCATTTTGGAAACCTTGGTCCAAGCGATTAAATTGTTCTACAACCTTCTGTCAGTATCAGTAAATCCAAAATCACATCTTAGTTAGCAATTAATTCACGTATTTTTGTATTCTGATGAGAAACAATAGCCTAAAAATGCTGTCTATGGTAATTAAAAATGTTATCCTACTGGGAATTTTTTTAAATGTCTGTTTTATTATTATATTTATTTCTCCTATTTAAATACATTTTATACAACACAATATATTTCTTGTACGCTTTTTAGGTTCTAAAAATTACATTGTTCTTGTTTGAAATTATAAACAGAAAGAAGATGAGATGATAGAATTGCTGTAGGAAAGTCATCAGCAGCATCAGCTTCCATCCAGAATATTTTATTTTTTTATAAACCGGAGTGTTTGTCTACGTTTTACTTGATTTGCATTGTTAAGGCATTAGTAATATTTCACCACAGCGAATGATGCAGTAGCCTTTGTATGGATTTGTTTCCTCATACAACCCTCCTTTAAGAACACATCATGCCTGTAATCAATCATTGTGGTGGTCTTCCACTCTTCAGGTTGCAACAAACACTTTGTTTTGCATGTGAAGGTGACTCCACCTATCATTTGCATCCACATAATAACACAACTGTTAAAGAAATCCTTACCTCAAAGATAGGTTGGTTTTGGAAAGGGTTAGCACAGCTACAGTGTAACTGTAACCAAATTGATAATATGTGATATGGAAATATATGGAAATGTGTTAAATATCATACATGTAACCATATATGTTTCCAAATCATAAGAAGATAGATCAGTGACAAAGAAATCTGCAGTCAGATTTCTCAGTCTGACAGGCTTAGATGATACAACACATACTGGTACTGTCAGAGTTGAACAAGCAGGGGTTAAATTGTGTGTATCAGGGGACTACTCTGTATGGGGAAACATACACAGCTTTAGTAATCTGCTCAGATGCTCCGCAGACACCATCCAGCTTCTCCAGACCCTTCAACTGAGCATCCCTCTCCTACGAGATGAACGGCAGAGGCCATTTATATGGGATTAAATTGGGGATTAATTTAATTCAAGTCAGGGTATGTGAATTAATTAAGTGGTTGACAGTGGTGCTATACATGGGAGGAATTTAATTTGGATCCCCGGGGGAGAGGATGATGGGGCATGGGGGGCTGTTAAAAAGATGGAAGTCAAGAGAGAGCAGGGAGAAAAGGGGGGGTGGGCGGGGGGGGGGGGGGACCTGACAGAACATGATTGTTCTATGTTCAGTTTCAACGGCGACGCCGGGTTACATGCGCGGCATTGGCGCTTTATCACTTTTGATTGGTTGTTCATGAATGAGGATGGAAATAGTTTAAGGTAAGGGTCTCGCTGTGAAGAGAGAGGCAGAGAAGCACCCCATCGAAGGGAAGAGCTTGTCCTTAACGTAGTCTATCTTCACAGATCAAAACAGCCCTCCAGCCTGTCATGCCTGTGAGGATGAACAAACAGAGGTTTTCACACAGGTTTACCCCTCACTCATACCATATTGAAATGAGCACATTATTTGAATGTCAGTGATTCTCATGAATGTTGAAATGGCATATCTGTCTGCCAGCCTTACGGACAAGCAAAGCTGTGTAAAGCAAAGGTATTAAATTCAACATGAAAGCAGATTACAGAATTCACTTCTGCAGAACAGTCATGGCATGCGGCAAATTGGAGTGCCATCGTAGGACAGCCTATCGCGAGCACGTCTGCATAGAAGAACATATGCAAGGACAAAATATTACGTAGTTTGTTATTCCGGGAGCCGCATTGGGGGCACACAGGCTTGTTTGCCTTTGCTGGAATCGGAGATTGGCTTGGGGGTTTAAATGAATCGCTGGCGCACCGCTTTTATAGGTTTCATTAACTTTTAATGAGTTGAGTGTCCTTCGCTGTGACTGGCTAGGGAGGCCCTGTCTCTCCACTTCCAGGGATAGGAGACAGGGAAAGGTTGGGATCCATGTGATGGACATGTGCATGTGAATGTCTATGCTGGGTTGAAAAATGGAGAGGGGGGAGTAAAGGAATTAAAAAAGATGATATGATTCCATAGCAAGGAAGCTCCAGATATCCTTCAACACCACCAAGAACTGAGACAAGCCTACTACTCTGAGGTACGCAAGCCTCGGGGGGAATGAAGAGAGCTTGTTCGATCAATTCCAACCAGAGCTGGTTACCTTTACCACTGCTGAGTGGCATATTATTTGATGTTGGCTTTGAGGACAAAGCTTGATCTCTGAGGCTCACGTCAAACCCCTCTGGGATACGTGGCCGTGGATTTCCCTACATGTTGTAAAAAATGGCAATGCAGGAGTATAAACATGGCACTTATATATATACACACACACGTTCAGTTTTTCCATTTCAACCTAGGTCAGAGTCATACTTTACACTCCCACTAATCTTGATCTATTAAAGTGTCTTGCTGCATGGTTGATCATACGTATTATCCTGCCTGCAGCTCTCCTGTGCTTCATATACAGTATCTCTTGGAGAAGATAATCTTCCTTTCTAGAATGCTGGAGCCTCCCTTAACCCCTCTCGAGATTACAGCCTTGTCTAGCATCACCACACACGATCCCTTTGTTTTACACTATGTGCAGGGGAAAACCACTGTATATAAACATGGTTTCAAATGGCTGTGAAAATCTTCAAATGCCCAATATTAAATATACAATTTGGTCCCATTTTGAGTTGACAATAGCTGGTCTTGAGTCTGTGTTAGTGAACAGAAGGGTGTCCGGTTTCTTTTTGCCAACAACCGAGCACCTACGGTGCAGTACTTTACATGGGCAAACATTGACCATCCATCCACTTTCCAGTACACAAAAGCAGAGGGGTAGTGAGAGGCACCTCGTCCTGCCTTGAATAGGTTGCCTGTAGGTCACTGCTTGTCCTACCAGCTGCTGCCTCTGCAGTCAATGGACATTGTTGACTAGACCCTCTCTCTCAGTCCTTCCACCTCTCTCTCCTTCCTTTTCAATTGATCTCTCCTTATTTCTCTCATTCTCTCTCCCTCCCTTCCATTTCATTCTTCTGTGTCACCAGATCATGCAGACACTCTCTTTTTCTCATGCTCCCCATCTTTCTAGCTGTATACATGCTTTCGTTGATCTCTTTCTCGCCATTCATCATCACACCAATCCTCTTCCCCCCCCCCCCCCCCCCCCCCCGGCCCAGGCAAGAGGAATCTCTGGTCAGGAATGTATCACAGCAGTGCCAGAGGAGAACAGACACATCAGAGCCACCGGTCTTACCCTTCAGCCCACATCCATCCTCAGTCCATCTCACACACGTCTTTTTTCCCCAGCGTAACAGTCCTGAAGGCTGACTCACCAGCCTTCATCCATCCTTCTCTACTAGACGAATGTGGAAACCTGGCTTTGCTGAAAACGTTCAAGGAACGGAGAGTTTGTTGAATGGGGGATAGGGAATATGATCAGATTCTCCTCTGAATGCAGGAGCCAACAGTACACTCCAGTGTCAAGAGGAGAGGTACGGTTGGGACAGTATGGGACACACTGTTAATCCCTGATGTTTATCTGTGTGGATGGGATATTTCCCCCAGCATCAGAAGCTTAACCACAGATCTTTGTCAGGAGGAGAGAAAAGTTGGGTTGTTTTTTTTTTACCCTCAGAAGTAGGTAGCCTAATGGTGACATTTGTAAATGACCTATATCCTGCAACTATAAACTATATGTCGAAGAAGAAAAAGAAGAAAAGAACTGTTTATTTCTCAAATTCACAGTTCCTTGTACATTGGAATAAATCAAAGCTACTAAAGTTATAACAGGTACCAATAGCCTGTAGCCACGTTTTATTGCAAGCACAATCTCATGTTGCCTAATTTAGTGTAAAATTAGGCAATGCCAATAGGCTATTATATTATTTAGCTGTTATTTAAATTAGATTATCACAATGCACATTGTTTACAAGTTTTATCTATCAAAATAATCAATCCTGGCCTACTTCAAATAATGTTAACCTATGTAAGAATATAGTCGAACGTTTTAGCACTCGATATGTCACCGTTTGTGAAGGTTGGGTCTATTTTCCACAAAAATAAATATTGATAACTAAAAAAATACAAGCAATATTCTAGCAAAACTATAAATACCAACAATGTGCCAAGCATAGAGCTGTTTTATATGCTAATTTTATGACATCAAAACAATAGTGATTTAAATACTAGGCTTAAATATCCGAAGCTACTAGTCAACTAATATTAATAATAAAATATAGTTTGGCTGGTGTTTTACATCAACTATAAGAATTAAATAACGTAAATAAATAATAATTAATTTCTTGCTGAATTACTGAAAGACATATTTCACGATCATAAATGGGCTATCGGTTGATTCTTAGACATTCACAGTCAAAGGCTCGCATTTCGCGGGTTTGAAATTCAGACTAGGCACTGAAAATAATTCAGGCCGTTGTCAATTAACTGAGACAAATGGACACAGACAGAACAATAGCATTAGCCTAATGGAAGAACGATTGGCGGACATGACGGCCGTAAATCATTATGGGAAAACTTACTGCTGAGAAGCCATGGGTGGCTTTGAGTTTTGACTTTGTTGTGCTTTAATATACTGTGGGATAGGAGTTTCCCCTGCTAAGATATGGGATTAGGAGTATTTTTGGTGAAAGGGGAGTTAAGTCGCGGTAGTGTGGCCGGTCCCACCCCTGCAATAGGCTGAAACAGACTTACAGCTTGTTAGACTGGTGTCGCACGGTCACCATGGAGACAATTCTACTTGGGTGTTCCAGAGCCCTGACAGCCCTCGAGCTTCCCTCGACCCAGGACAGAGTGGGCCACAACATCTCAGACAGGCCAGGTCCCATATATGCCTCACATTTTATAAGCAGATTTTATGAACCGCTGTGGAAAGTCAGTAGATTGATAAACTTTAGATAGCCAAATAAATTACAGCATTCAAAGGCCCTAGTTTCCAATAGTCAGCGCATAGATGTTTTTTTTGTTTTGTTTTTTTTCGAAGAAAATGCAATCATGCCTATTACTGAAGTTTGGAATTATGATTTCTTAATGCATAATGACTTACTAAATGACATTGTACAACAAACCTATAGACCATTCTATAGACCAGACTCGAGATGGATGAAGAAGGAATTTCGACCAAGTTTGACGAAACTTACTCCAATTCCAGAAAATCTGCATAAACGCCATTGTGCCCCTGTGAGAGCCAGAACTTAATCAAGAAATATGCAAATAATATGACAGGTACGAAATATAAAGCAATGTAATTAAATTAAGCTTCCAGAGTAAACGGATCAACAAGCAGCACCAATTACGATCTTGGTGCTATAAAAATATATATATATAAAACTGTTCAACGTGATGGTGAGGAGGACTATTGCAAAGGCATCTCTGTGTTGCTGACATTTGAATCTTCAAGTGTATGTGAGTGTGTGGCACATCTATTTAATTCATCACAAAAGCTAAGAAGGTAGTCATATAGCCTAAAAGAACATATCTCTATGGCAACGTGATATGAGAGCATGTCAGTTACAGGTAAGAAATTAAAAAGATGAACGCCTTTTGCAGTGACGCGCGCTCTCCAAGCACCTTTGGTGAGGGTGATCTCGTGCACCTTTGGTGAGGGTGATCTCGTGCAGATTGCGACCAGTTCCCTTTGAACCCAGGCCTCTAAAAGGGCATTCTCATTTCAGTCTGCACAGAAGAAGGCTTTACTGGGGTCATCCCCTCCATCAAAGGATCCACGCTAGTTTAATAATGGGTAATGGGTATTTTAAGGGCTCGATCTATGTAAGATATAGAAGCGAATTAATTATTCAAAAAGGTCCTGGGGGGCATCCGCTGAGTTTGGACTTTGTTGTATGAAACTGTTTCGGTAGCCCACATGCTGTTATAGAGACTAGGCCTAATAAAACTTTATTTATTTTTATGATTGAAGGCGTGTTTTGATAAACATTCTAAGTTACGCTTTAGCCTAAATACTTCGATATTAGGTTATTGTTCAACTTAGACTAAATTTATAAGCCTATATAGCCGAATTAGTTTCAGAAATTGACACAATTTTCCATTAAAACGTCAACGTATTGTATGAAAAATGTGCTTAACATTCATTATTACAAACAAACAAAGTATTGGAAATCGATTCTCAGCACTCGAAATTTTTTTTAAGGCGGAATAGTTTAAGGCTATTTTTTGTATTACAATAAAGAGCCTACCAGAACCGACGCATATTGGCTTAAAGTTCACTGAAATAAAGTATTTCATGGGCTATGGGCCGGTGCAGTCCTGATCTGAGATCAATCAATCAATCAATCAATTGCGGTATATTTCTGACAAGTGATTGAATGACACCGACATCAAAATCAACCTGTTAAGAGAACTTGCAAATCATCTCAGCCTTTTAAATGCTTTGACCTTTTGGTCGTGAAATACAATATACGGCCTATACGAAAGAACCCTTTCTCGTTTCTCTCAACCCACCAGCTCCAAAGTTTGGAAAAATATGAAATTAAGAGCCCCTACCTGTAACACAGTCGTTGCATATTGTCAAGCTACCGCAGCCCCATATGGTGCAAAACCTCGCCTTCATCCTTCTGCACAAGGCTGGAGACATCAGGGCATTTATTGGAGCTCAAACTCTGTCACTGTTGACTTTAGCACAAAGCAAAGATTTCACTGCCCCGCTAGTTAAAAAAAAAAAAGATTATTTTACTGAGATATCGATCAGTGAGCTATATTTTTTTGTTGCTTACTTACGTCTAAAATGAATTGAACGAAATTTAATGTCTGTGCAAATTTACAGAGCTGTGACTGTCCTTCAAAATTTGCACTCCTCCAATTTGGTTGTGCGTACACTTTATATATGTGGCGGGAATATATTGTTTACCGTCTTTGTTTATTTGCAGATCATGGGTGTTTAAAGTACGTTTTGAGAGGGAAACGGGAGAGTTAACACATACTTTAGTTTATACCTTTACTGTACGTGCTCGGAAGGGGAAGAATATAATTTCCCCATGAAACACAAACCTTCTGCCTTTTGAGTTGAGATCAGCCTGATTATTCAACATCGTGGGGGGGGGGGGGGCGTGGCTGGAAGTGAGTACTTGGATGCATATTTCGCCACATCTTATCTTCAGATTCAATGAGAGGGGAGATTCTGAACAGTTTAAAAGTACCTTCGAACAAGACACCAACTGAGACTGGACAGTGAAGACATCACAGCCGACACTGTTCCCAAATGTGCTACTCCACATGTGTATGTGTGTTTTCTAGAGAGAAAGAGACAGATAGGCTAGAGATGATTGAGGCACCTACCCAGGCTTTTTGTCTTAATTTTGGGACTCATAGTAGCACATTTGTAGGCCGACTTATTCCACGAATGTATACATTTAAGAAGGGACAGGCCGTAAAGAAATCATAGCATTACACAAACCTAATGTGCGATGACTGCAGTCTATTGTCAAGGGACTTGCACTCATGTTATTGTGCTCTTAGGATGGTTTTATTTAGGCCAACATCTTGACCCCAAAGATCATCTCCATGAATCCAAGAAAGCAGGTAATGATATGTGTACTGTTTTTCTTGGTGGGCTACATTTTGTGCACCAAACGGAGTACATCTCGGTGTGGAATCCCTCTGTCTCTCTCAAGATCATATTTGTGGCTGTTTAGACTCAATGTTATGTGAGTGGATAACGGGTTTGCAAAGTGTAAGGACCGACATGTCGATTTATGTAATAAATGATTTATAGTGAAGTCAATACGAGAATTAAAGTGTCCCGTAGTCAGGTGGGCCGTAAAACAACACAATACATTCCACGTAAAAGAACCCCAACTTAAATGTATATATTGTAATGTCTAATTATCTGAATAATGCTGAGTTGCAAACAGTCTCATATACACTATATCTGGATCACATCTGAATGGGTGACCAAATACTTTTGGTAATATAGTGTAGGTCTAAATACTTATTATTGTGCAGAGCATGATTTCATACCCCCTCATTCATGAGCATTTTTGGATATAGAAAATTACTGTTGTTTTTCGGAACTGTCAAGCAATATTGAAATTTCCGAAGTCATATTAATAATAACATTAATGAAACTATTAACATAATTAACCTAGATATATTTTGTTGATATGTTTTTTATTGTTGTTGCTTGTATTGTTACGGTAAGGGATCTTTCGAAGAGGGAAGCATTTTGTCATAGTATTATTTTCATTATTGTATGGTTGCTACGTGAACCAACTGAGCAGTAAGAAGATTCACCATATGTTCAGATAAAAGTCAAATAACACTTTAATATAGATTCTGTTCTTGTTGTCAACTACAAGAATACACATATACAAGCCATAAATAGGAATTACACAAATTATTGAAGAAATCCTGCAATCCACTTAAATTCATTTAGCAGTCCAGTTATACAGATGTATTTTACAGAAATGGTCTTTTGGTCCTTTTCTCAAAGCCGCCTTTTTTAACAGATGTTGTCACATTAATAACATCCCCTTTAGAAATGATCAGGCTACTAAAACAAATTTGACAACTAAATCAAAAGGGAAACGTCAAAATATCTGAATACATCAGCACAAACTATATATATTTTTACAAATGTACAAATCACTTTTAAAAAGTCCATAGATGGCGCGAAGCATTTACGAGGAGTTCATGATGGGCCTTGAATACACGCCTTGATAGTACGATGTGTCAGGTATGGAGGAGGAATCTAGAACCGCTTTTCCCGCCATGGAGCCCATGGACAGAGCCCCGGCCATGGGGGGGGAGCCGTAACCGGAGTAGTGCATCACCTGCTCGTACGTCTTTAAGTCCATTTTGTGATGCTGCTGCTCCGACGACATGAGGTTGTTGATGGAGAACGGGTGGTTAAAGGAGTAGTGGTGCTGCTCGGGCTTCAGGTGGGCGTCGTGCCCCAGAACCGAGTGATGCTGATGGGACATGAGATGCTGGGACACCGGCGAGGTCGCGTGTTCGGGGCTCATCGCCTGGCTCGACTTCATCTCTGACAGGGTCCGTTTGTGGTCGTTGGAGGACGAGTTAGACTGGGGAGACTCGTGTCCGTTGCAACTCTCCGAGCTGCTGTTGGATCCGCCTTCTGAACTCTTCCGCCCGGACTCCTTGCACGTTTTCTTGTCGCACTTAAACCGCTTCTGCCTTCTCAGGTAGCATCCGTTCTCGAACATGTTCCCAGAATCAGGATGAAGGGTCCAAAACGAACCCTTCCCGGGCTTATCCGGAGATCTGGGCACTTTGAGGAAACAATCGTTGAACGACAGAGAATGGCGAATAGAGTTCTGCCAGCGTTGCTGATTCTGGCGGTAAAACGGGAAAAGGTCCATGATCCACTGATATATTTCGGCCAGCGTCAGCATCTTGCTGGGGGACTGTTGGATGGCCATGGTGATGAGAGAAATATAAGAATAGGGGGGCTTCGCATGTGTGTAGCTCCTGCGGTATGTTTTGGGGTCCCTTGATCTGTTGATACTGGACTGTCCATACATGGGGCTCATAGGGTTCATGTTGGTGTATGAAGTTAGGGGGTTCATGGATGGGGGTTGCCCTGTCATGGGGCTCATGCTTGGACTGAGAGCGGCACTCATGGAGGTCATTCCCGCGCCCATCCCATTCATGGCTCCGGCTCCGGGTGACATGCCGGTCATGGAGGGGCTCATGCCGGTGTTGACGTAAGACATGTTCATGGTGTTGTTGGCCGTCATGTTGGCAGATGAGCTCATTCCCGCCATGCTCATGTAGGTGTTCATGGAGTTCATTCCCAGGCCGGTGTTCATGTTGCCTACCGAGGTGTAACACTGAAAATGATCAGAAACAAAAAACACGTGTTTTAATTAGCGTGTATTTCATCGCTATTTGGAAAAAAATATTTTAATTGAAACAGCATAGGCCAAACTACATTAAATTTCATAAAGGGTTATTGGGGACATGTGGAGAGCTCGCAGGCCTGTGACCCAAAAATGCCTGAATCTATGCGCACAGTGCGGCTCATTTGATTCTTGTAATCTTATAATTTTATGTAAAGACTATAAAGCTAAATATAAAATAAGTATTTTTTTTATTCTTGTACTCTTCGGATATTTCGGATTAAATGTTTCGTTTTCTAGACTATAAAGCTAAATGTAAAATAAGTTTAAAATAGTATGTCGTGAATAAGATAGGCATAGCGAAAACATAAATTATACTAAACGATGCCACGTAATATACCGTCCTAAATAGGAAGGCAAAATCGATAGTTTTTCTTGAGATCGAGTTTGAAGTGACTGTGTGACTTCCTACTCGAAAATTGTTTAAATGTTTGTTTAATAGAAACACTGAAAAATATTATTCCGTATGGATGTAGACTTCATTATAATCCGAGCTAAAAGTTTCTCCTACAACTTTGTTAGGATAGTGCAGCGCGTAGAGATGGGGGAGGATTTGGAGGCGCCTCAAGTCAATATTTGATCACAAAGTTAATATTATCTCAGGGCTAATATTGAGTTGTATAAAATGGGGATCGGCTTTAGGCGAAAAAAACTACATGTAAGGTACCTACCTCAGGCTCTCCGTAGTAGCTGCTCCAGTCTGTATGCTCGTGTCCTTCCATTTTAACTGCTCCAAGCATCATGGAAGTTCCCAGTAGTTATCAAACCGTCTCCCGCAGAAGAAATGGCCAAAAACAGTTCTCCAGCAGACGGTGATTTGGGACCCACAGGGGTATATTGGGGGTCGTTGGTGTGTTTCCTTAGTGAAGGACTGGCGCATGTGTGTCTTGGAGCCCAGTCGTGCCCACGGGCAGCAGAAAAGCGTCTGATGATGACTGGAGCTCAAATGACGCTCAGTGGAGGCTGGAAACAGGATGATATAGCCTCTCTCCGCCAGGCGAGCCTCCAATCCCCACTTCTTAGCTTCCCCCTATTTGAATAATCTCCTCACACCTAGACGTGAGACTCCTAGATTTGCCCCCCCAATTGCAGCCTAGACACCTGCATCGTGTAAAAGGGAACAGTAATGGATGAAAAGATCCATTATTGACTCATCTTAGCTGGAAACCATAATACGAATCCCAGGAACTTTGTTGTCGACCCTTTTGTGTCGTTTCATTGCACCAGTTATTCGATGTCGTTATGTTAATTGGACTATCTTACGTTTCACTTGCAGCCACTAATAAGGTTGTGTGAGGTTCAATACCCCTCTTTTTATGCAATAATTATTTAATATTTTTACGTACATTGTATCATTTTTTATATCATACAACTAGTTTACAGCTATGTGCAGACTAGTTTTAAAAAGCATATGGGTTTTGTTAAAGTGATAGATTATAAGAATAGGTCTGACACAAAATCATACCAATGTGGCATAACAAAATAAATATATTAGTTAACAAACAATCATTCTTTGTTCCTTACATGGCTGTTTTTCACAACATTAGTCTACCAAAAGCTGTGTTTTGGCCTTCAATATTATGCAATTGACGAATTAAGTTTGACTATGATTCAGGGTAGAGGACAAATATAGTATATTTACATCTTGCAGGGTGTGTTGAGTGCGAGGGCTAAATAATGTGTGGACTATTGATTAGGCTATATATAGTCGCTTAAACGCAAATTGAACAGAGATAAACGTGCTTGATCACATGTGAATTCAATGGTGGAGACACTGGAAATATTTTTACCATAAAGTTCAATTAACTTTAATATGAATCTTAATTGGAGGAGTGTTGGTTGATGTTCAGTGAAAATCTTCATTGGATCAAAACTTCCCAATTAAATTTTTGTTGTTGTTTTGTTGTTGTTATAAGACCAATGAAATATGCTGGTAATGTTTTAACTTCTCTTTACATTCAAGGTAGTTGTTGTACGCAATTGTTTCTAAAGGTCCTGTACCCAAAAGAGTATATTTATAAAAGGTTTATCTTTGGACAAGAATAATTCACGTTTCACATTCAAGTTTCATAGCGCCCTCTTATGGTTGTTTTACATTTTCTTAATATGATTACGGTGACGCAGCACGTGACCTCACCTATACCTTCTTCCCCACTAATATTTGCGTTTGCTGTCGAAAATAAAAAATAGACTGTAATCACTGTTATACTTATCATATAAGAGCTCAAAAAAGTAAGGCAAATGGCATTTACTGCATGAGAGAGAGAGCAGAGTTAAAACATTGTTGATCTACAGTACCGCACCAACACCCAGGTGCGCGTGCAGAGCGGATCCAGCCACGTGCCTTTGATTGTACATCGATCTAACAGCATATTTACGTAAGAACATAACTATGTGTGGAACCCATTAGTTTGGCCGAGTAAACCGTGTGTGTTGACGAGGGGCTAACAGAGTCTGCTTAAGGTGGAAATTAGATCATGAGAACCTAGTGTTTGTTTAAAGTTTGTTTCTTCGTCTGGATACCGTTGCAGTCAGAAGTCGGAATAGCCAACATACACATATTTTTATGTGTTTACAATGTTTTTTAGATCTGGGGGAGAGAATGACTAAGCACCATGAAGAGGTAACAATCTAACCCTTTAAAACTGTGGGGGACACGGTTACACATCCATTATGGTAGATCGCCTACCTGTCTACCCAGTGCATCCAGTGGCGATGACCTGCATACTGGCGTTGGCTTAGTTGATGGCACAATGTTTTCTATGTAACTGACATAGCAGCCAATCAGTAACATGGAACATAATTATCCTCACAGGTCCATTTAGGTGAAGGTCACACAGAATTATTAAAAACCAGAAACTCAGCAATGATAACCTAACATTACCAGACGAGACCAATTGGAAAATTAATATTAGTCTCTCAGTAAATGATTTATATCAAACGTCAAAGGGCACAGACCATAATGCATCTTGATAGCAACCAAATTTATAGTTTGAGTTACTGATTTTTATTAATGCCATTCGTCTGTTGAGACAAAGTAATTAATCCAATCAGAAACCAACTGCTAGTCAGAGGGAAGTCTTTTTGAATGTGAGGGTGGCTAGATCCAACTACCAGAACAAATAAACCAGGAGCTTGTATATTGGTCAGGTTCCCAATCTACAGCACGTCCTCTTTTGACTGCGTAGGCGATGAACTTTTAAGCACACAGGATACCAATAATGTGTCTGTGATTAGTCAGTCAGCTCCAGAAAGAGATAACCACATGGATTATGCATTCATATATTTTCTGAACGTACCCTTTCATTTTTTATGACTCCAAAAGTGATGGGAGTAAATCTTTCCATTGTTTTAGCTTTTATCGTTTTACAAACTCTTCTTTTGATTATATGCAGTTACGTGCTGCTTGACAAGCCTCGGATTGTTCCTTATGTTTCTCGATAGAGGTTGTGCAGAGTGTGTAGGCTTCACCATTGCAGTGCGACTTCCCAGGGTCTAGTTCTCGCCTGTCTGCTACCATGTATGGGGAATGCTGGCTACATGTCATCTACGATATGGTGCACTGAATAAGATATCTTTGCATCCAATCTGGGTTGGTTTTGAAATGTTCAGCAGTTTCATAGACTGGTATGGATCCTTCAATATGTCAGTCAATAAAATAAAGTATTCTGAATCTGAATTTGGATACCCTTCGTACTTATTGGTACCAAGCATGAACACACTGAGAGCTTGGGATAGGCTCTTCCTATAGACAATAATACCCTCTGGCTCTGCCATATCATTTCTGGGTTTTAGAAGTTGGAGAATGGAAGAATTTCACTTTATTATGAGTGTCAAAAAGACAAACATGCAATGACAGCAGTACCAAAACCATAGCATCATGGGAATATTACAAGTTTCTCTGCCGCCAGTGCATGGGGTTGTCATATGGTTTCACCTCTTCTGTGTGTGTGTGTGTGGGTCTGTGTGTGAGGTGAGGTGAAGCCATTTGACATTCCTTCAAACACCAAGGAGTTGTTGGCAAGAATGTGTTACTTAAAGCTTCGTTTTAAAAGTAGGTTCCTTTCCTTGTGTGCTTCTGAAACAAACTCTTAAGATTAACTTCAGCTTCACCTCCTTTTTAGTTTCGGTTTCCGAGTTTCTCTCGTCACACAAACGTTGCAGGTCAAAGGGTTAAGCTTGCGGTTTGTCAAAATAAAATAATTAATGAGAGCCCCTTTCTTTTGGAAAGTGCAGAAAAAATGTTTGCTGCCTAGGGTGACAGTCAACATTCCAGAGCTGGGCCAGGAGTTTGGACTCGCCATTATCTGACACAGCTGTGACAACGCCCATTGGCTGCAGACTTGCAGCTTGCCACAGTATGTTTACCTGGAAATGAATCTGAAAGCAACTGGACTAGGAAGGCACACACACCCGGCTAAATAAAAACGAAAAGCGACCATTACTGTGGGGTGCAGAGGGAGGAGACCTGGGTCTGCAGTTACTGGACCCACCCCACTGGGTCTGGCTGCAAACACTAGCGTAAATGGTCTAAGGATTTCCTCAAATACGCACCTTTTGATATTGAGAAGGATGGGACTCAGGAATGCCATGCAGTGTGAGCTGCGTCTACAGCCTGCCATACACATTTTATTTGTTGTACTTTTCTCTTGTCTTGGAAAGGGCATGACTGACAAGGATCCTGGCATCATCAAACAAGACAACCATCCAAAGGACCACAGGAGTAGAGTCTGGGATCCCAGGTCTTGGGGGGTACTAGGGGTTGATAATAAACAATTTGCGGTGTGAATCATGGTTTTCGGAAGTGATAGCTGAAGTATGGGTCTTGTATTGCTGAACCTAAACCCTATACTGGCCGCACAGGTTGTAGGTGCGTTTCTTCCCACCGTGACAATAAATACTTGTTGATTGTTAGTGATTTTGGCAGGCATTTTAAATATAACATTGTGTTGATATGTAAGCTGGAGAAAAGTGTGTGTAGAATACGACCGATTTTCAGAACTTTGAGGTGATACAATGGTATGTGGATTGGAACTGCTGTAATACAACAAACCGCCACATGGTTCCCTGAAGTCATGTAAAGCCATCGGCATGGGATGTGTATTGGAGCATAAGGGTTTAATATCACAGAATCAGCACATTGTTATTCATTAGCAGGCCAACTGCAGAGTCAATACACATTTAATCACAGACTGAAGGCAATTAAACTTGGCTGGAACCAAGTAGTGGTATGTTAATTAAAGTCCTGAGCTCCCTTAGGGAAGAACTGTGTCTAAATATCACTACAATCAGCCACCACCATAATCCATGATGAGCTACTGTCGTTAGCGCCCAGACGTCATGCTCCCACATCCCACTGCTGTCAAGCCCAGACGAGAAGGCAAACTTGGACTTTGAATTAGGCAGATTGGAAGTTGAACCAGGGCCTATCTAATTATTATTACAATTACTGAAAATTCACGTTGTTTTGGTATCCGTGCTGTGTTAAAGGAAGTTACTAAATGTGCTAATTAACTTTCAAACTTTTTTTACACCGTTTAAGGCATTCAACAGTATCTTTACAACTGAATAATTCAATTAAAGGTTAGTGAATGCGTTGTGCAACTGCATTTGCTACGTATTTCGGATCCCCACAATGACAGGCATGTCTTTCACACATTCTCTGAGTTGAATCCTGGAAACAATCTTTCCCTCTTGAAAAAACAAACACGTTTCAGTTCGACATCAGCTCTACATTCCCGTTTCCATCAAGCACTCTTTTCCATCAAACCTGCTGGCACCTGACTACCTTATCTGTATTCCAGTATGTTGGCAAGTTTGGGATTACCTCTGACACGGTGACAGCTGTGCCATGATCTCAACATGCCTCAGAGCTCTCCACAATATCTCATAGGAGGATATAACTTTCAGCTGTTTTTGGACTTACCTTTTCTAGTGATTCTATTAAACCCAAGGGAGTAATATTTAAAAGCTGATATGACTGAGAAGAATTAGTACAGTTTAGACAACTGTCTGCTCACTGTATCCAGGGGTGATTCCCATGTAAATGTAGGAGACTCATTTGTAGTGTTTACTAAAGACTTTTGTGGGGACTGACAGCCCATGAAGAGGGCTCTAAGGGAGTTGCCTACGTGTCACCCCAGGGGTAAAGCCCTGGCCCTCCCATCCAGAGCCACAACATAAGTGTCCAATCTGTGTTTGCTTACCCGTGAACACCCTTGGCAGTGTCTTGGGGAGGCCCCGTAAATTGTGCCTTTTTACAGGCCCTGACAGCTAACAGGCTATTGGCAACCGAGGCCCAATGACACAGCCACTCAACAGATTAGCACCTCATCAGCCTCCTACAGCTTCGAACAAATATGGCCCCCGGTTCACATAAAACACAATAGGGCCGCCAGCGCTAAACAGCCCCCCGACAGGGGAGCCCCCCCACAAAACTTCCTGGCCCGGCCTTTCTCTGGGCCACAGCTGGCCAAGGGGACCAAATCAGGCCAACACTTCCCACCAGCCCACCCCAACCCCAATTGGCAAGATGTGTGTATTTCAGGTGAGCAAATATTGCCACTTGCCTGAGAGTTCAATGGCCAGCCCTTTTCATGGGTGCGTATTGCCCCTGGTTGCGGGAGTATGAGGGGTGGCCCCACACAGTAACCTAACCAGGAAAGGGGGATGCTGAAGGCACAGCTGGCGTCAGCAAACCAAACATGCCGATATATGGCTCATCTGCATTTCCCAGATGAGGAAACCATTCCAGCTTCCCGACAACAACAGCAATGAATTGATATAATGCCACCCACCTCAGTCATAATCACACAAAAAACAGAGGGAAGTAAGATCAGGCCAACAGTGCATTACATAAAACTGTTTAAATGGCTACATTAACGTAAACATGGCTCATGTGAGCGATGTAGAAATCCTATTTGATGATTTATCCGCTAACATACATCTAATTGTATTTGTGTAAATGCAAGTCCTGAAACTGCTAGTTTAGGTTGGAGGGGTATGATGAATGGTAAACAGTGCAGAGAACTGAAAGTTGATTTTGTCAGTGACTTGCCATTGTTTAGACATCTTTGTCTCTAATACACATAGGCTTTGGTGTAAATATATCTCCTATTGCCTTCAGTTGTCACCTGGACCTTAATGTGGAAAAAATCTGAAAGTTAAAAACAAATAACGTGAGCAGAGAGATCGTATTAGCGATAGGAGATAGGAATTTGTTAGACCACGTGACACAGACATAGACGCAGGACCTAAAAAGTTCAATGCGATGGGTTGAAAATGAACTCATCCACTTTATTCAACCGCCACCAAGGTGGTTCTCTTTTGTACATTGATTTCTAAAACTGGACCATCATCATGTTAGTCATAGGATTGTCACAGAAGTTATGCATTTAATCCTGTGAGAGGATGATTGGAATTCACCAGCAACAATGGAGTGGAAGAGTCCCATAGGTAACTTCTACACATATTTGATTCGGCTTAGATAAAAGGAACCCAAGATAAAAGTTAAAGCCAGACGCCTAGTAAACCGTGTGTAGAACTGTGATATGTGAACTGGATTGAGTGGACTATAGCCCTGTAGAAGTCAAATAGAGTTCTGTCTTGGGCAGGGCGGTCCTCAGAGGCCTCCTTTACCATCATGATGAAATAGAACTGACCCAGAGAGTCAACAAGATCTCTGCCCGTCCCTCCCCAAGCACTGATGAATCTCGTCTGGTGAACCGCTTTCACTGTTGTTGTGTTTGTTTGCTTGTTTGGTCTGGAGCAGCATGGAAACCCAGCATGGGACAGGAGGAGGGAAGGGGATAGGAGGAATGAGAATACATCACACAGACCTCCCCAAGAGGTGACAAGAGAGACAAGAGAGCTGCGGTCAATGTTCTGAGCAAAGCTGCTTCTCAAATATACACTAGACAGGGATCTGCCCCACCTTGATGGATGGTCTTGGGGATTCAGGGAGAAAGGGGTCTCACCATAAATGATTAGGCATTAGACAGTGAATTGTGTATTGAAACATTCATTGTATCAGACAGCAGTGTGGTTGAGATTTTACTATGCAGTTACCGTCATATGATTATAACATTTCTGTAGGATACATCTGTATGAATTGTATTCTATTCTGTTACTTTCATATTCCATTTGATGGGATTTTGCATTTTCAAACTCACATGGGAAGGAAAATTATTTAACTGACAGTTCTCGATTCAAACCCCTTATTTTTGAAGATAGATTTAGATTTGTAGGTCTTATAATCTATCTCTTGTAGATAGTGACACTAGGTGGTCATACAGAGAACTGTTCCAACAGACCTGAATAAAATCATGAAGTTGCATGTCGGTTGTTGTTCAGTAACTCGCCTGTGGAGGGAGATAGTATACTTTCACAACACAGTTGACTGATTGGACCCACAGTAGGAGCTTGTCTGTAGGCCACAGGCTGGATTTTAAGGACCTGTCTCTCATCTATTTGTTACACAATTGACTAGTGCTATGGTTAAGAGGGAATCAGGTGACTGAGCGGTTAGGGAATCAGGCTAGTGATCAGACTGTTGCCGTTTCGATTGGCGGCTGTGCCAAATGATGTTGCATCTTTGGGAATGGTACTTCACCCTACTTGCCTCAGGGGGAATGTCCCTGTACTTGCTCTAAGTCACTCTGGATAAGAGCATCTGCTAAATGTAAATAGAAGAGGAGAACTTTTCATGCAAACACAACTGGTTGTACTGCTGCTTGTACACCTAATACATCTGCGTCTAAGATTACTTCATTTATACTTATAAGGTGTGTAAAACGACTACCGGTGTCACTCATCCTTCCTCTCTCACTCCCTGCCTCTCTCTCTTTCTTCCTCCTTGCCTCTTCCCCCGCCTCCATATGTCCCTTCCTCCCTCCCGCCCTTCCAGAAGGTCACTGGGATCAGTAGGCCTTGTCGTGCAGCCAACATCTTGAAACCATTTTCGAGGAGACTGGCCAGAAAATAACTTGAAGATCCCCTCCAGAGAGAGACCAGACCTGACTGCTGCCCCCCATTAGCAGATGAACGTACAATGAAGCAGTCGGTATTATCAACCCTGGTCAGGCTGGATCTGTCTGATGATTGCCTTCAGAGCTGAACCCATCAAAGGATCTGCTAAACTAACTACAGCCGACCTTTCAGTGAAATGACGGTATTGAGAAATGAACTGGGCACAAAGGGCCTGTTGAGTTTTTCAGCCCTCTTGGAATACTTGGAAGAGTCGAGGTCAAACATTTGCTACTTTAAGGCAGCCCCTGATAGCATCTACCATGATTCATATCAAAGTCGTCCTAAATCCCCCCACCTTCTTTAACGATGTCATTACTTGCTTGTGGTGAGGCAGGCTGCTCAGCTCTTCAAGCCAACAATCACATCCAGCTGCTCAATCTGGGATTTTATTTGGGTAACCGCTTCGTGCAGACTCACGCAAGTACACACGCACATACACACAAACTGTACATAAACACACACATACGCACGCAAACACTAGCATGTGCACTTACATAGAGCACACCCAGTCTCTGGGTCATTTGCATATACGTTCTTTTAAGTTCCCGTCGTTTCAAACTGTAGCTCTAGCCAGCAAGATCTCCAGCTGTTGATAGCGTAGGGGAGGAGTCCAAAGCAAACTTGAATTATATGCATAGTTGTACAGTTGTGGTCCATCATCACTTTTACACTGAGTGTTTTACCTGCCAGGGTCAAAATGCACAAATAGGTCAAAGTCTGTATCTGATGTGGGACCCCCCCCCCCCCCCCCCAACACAAAAATGTATTTTAAATTCAAGAAGTAAAGTTTTTATTCACTTTGTATGTACTAAAATATACAAAACACACCTGCCAATCCAGCGGCAACACAAACAGTAAAGGGAGAATGGTGAGAGTACCCTCCCTTTCCTTCTAAGTACTATACTTATTCTAGAGCTCCAACCTGGAACTACACAGTATTTATCCTGGGAAGAGCCTTCTATTACTCACTACTGCTGCACTGTCTGTCTATTCACTGCTTGATTTGGGCCATGGCTTGAAGTGGTAGGCCACTAGAAGAAAGAAAAGAAAACTGTGCTGTTCCGTTTTACAGCTACTTTGATAATCTCAGAGGAGACTAACAACATTATCAACAGAACGCCACACGTTTTGGATTCCTGGAGACCTGGAGTCAGTGAAGTGGACGCATTCAAGACAAGCGTACAAAGATAATGCAAAAATGGAAAAATCTTTAAAAAGTTCAGATCAGTATCAGTACATTTAAACGTCTGGGTGATCTGTATCTCTCAGCCAATGCATTCTGAAACAGTTGCTTAGGGTTTATGAAGTATGTGACTGTAAACCTAAACTCGGATTAGTGTGTGAACCATGAAGGGTTTCAATAGTTATTTCCTTACTTAGTCCTCTCTGATCCTTTCACTCCAATGCACTGGAACACCACAGTGAGCCTTTTAAGTAGGCGCTGTGAATCCGGATGCAATGACAAACTAACAGCTTTTCTGTTTGGAATGTATGAAGTATAACATTATAAATTCAAGTGGATTGAGAGGCAATCTTAAATATATTTGATGTTTTGCTATGGTACAATTTAAGACACATCTTTTGAATACCTTAATATCCTTACAGTAATTCTCCTGTGTGAAGTACTGTAGCAGCTACAAAAATGTCAGTATGTCTTAAAATCGTTAGGCTCAATGATAGTATAGTGCAAAAAATCTACCCAAATAGTAAAATACATGTAAAACACTGACATACAAATGATAGTTCCAGTTTCATGCCATCAAAAGAGGAAAACAGTATTGGGAAGGAAACAAGAGTTAATTAATCGTTAATAGTTGTAAATAACCCATGCATTCTCCTCTCTATGGATTTAAATCCCTTGTAATAAGTGCCCTTTACTCTCCTGGGTCCAGCTCACTATTTCAGACCCACACAAATAAAGACCATACAATTCCTTACTACAACAACTACCGGTATGTCTTCTGATTAGAGAGATGTTGTATTCCTCCACGATGAGCAAACAAAAGGGACCTTCAGGAAATCCTCTGAAAGGTGTGAAATACTAAAACATCTAAAATGTCTCCCATGGTTTGCCGGTGTGTTCCGTTGTGTGCTCATACAGTGCCACCTGTCTGCCCCCTCGGGTAGTGCATCTCACTGATCAGTTCTGGCTCTGTGTCCATACCTCCTAGTAGGGCTCAGCGACATGTATCTTGTGTTTGACTGTTTCCACGGCAACCTGTTTTGCAGGCATGCTATTCTACTTCCCCATGTCTATAAAAAAAACAACGAGCAGAAAGTCCTGGAGAAATGTCCCTGTGATTAGCACACACGCTGTGCACAACGTCCTCCGGACCACTAGGGGTCCTCCTCCATGTCGTCCAGGTTGGGGGCCATGATGAAGTGCTTAGGGTAGGTCAGGTAGTTCTCGTCGGCGTACTCCTCCCAGCGCGTGTCGTCGCTCTCGTGGGTGATGTAGCGCTCGCCGCGCCGCGTCTCAAACTCCCTGAGGTCCAGCCAGGTCTGGTAGTCCTGGAGACGACGGGATGAGAGCCTCAGTACAGGCAGAACAGAACCTCTGCTCTACTCTGGGGGTCAGATGGCTCAACGGGTTAAGGCGTTGGCCTCATGATCGGAAGGTTGTGAGATTGAGCCCCCCGGCTGTGGCTATGTGACACTGTGTCCTTGGGCAAGGCACCTCACCCTACTTGCCTCAGGGAAAATGTCCCTGTACTTACTGTAAGTCGCTTTGGATAAAAGCATCTGCTAAATTAATAAATGTAAATGTACTCTGGAGAACAACCTCCAGTCTAAAGCAGAGGTGAAAGTACCGACAGTAGAACATTGTATTAGGAGTGTATATAGGGAAGTCAGGTAGCTGAGTGGTTAGGTGCGTTGGAATAGTGATCAGAAGGTCGTCAGTTTGATTCCTGGCTAAGGCAACAAGCTGTGTTCTTGGGCAAGGCACTTCCCCCTACTTGCCTCAGGGGGAATGTCCCTGTATGAGTTGTAAGTCGCTCTGGAGAAGAGCGTCTGCTAAATGACTAAAAGAAAATGTAAATGAATAACATTGGAAGGTTTGCTGTGCTTGTCAGGCTGGGTGTGTGAGTTACCTGGAGCCAGGGATGGCTGAGGGATTTGTCCACGCTGTACCGCTTCCTCATCTTTACTTGGAGAAGGTTGTTGATGAGATCTGTCGCTGTGGAACACAACAAAAATTTAAATTAAATCAGTGACAAGAACCTGACTACTACAGAAGTCCATCGATGTATATACAACATATATATAATACAGTATATATACGGGAGTAGACTTTATGCATAGGGAATGTGGGGGAGATTTGTCAGTGTTTTCATGTAGGCTGAAGCACACAGCAGAAAGGTCAGAAAGGCGGTTTCACTCCCTAATCTGGAGGTGAAACCACAGCAGCAGGCCCAGACGTGTGGGTGGGGAGGGGGCAACACTGAGGCTGCATGTCTGAAGCAGTAGTCTCACATGATATAGTACTGGTGTCTGATATTTCAGTACTGGAAAACACAAATACATTTTTTACTATCTTAGTCAATATTTGGACACATTAAACTATGTTACACAGAGAGGTAACAAGTGGACTAAAGATTTATAAAAGAAGGCAAAGAACACTAAAAGAAGGATTGAGGATGGGCGAGGAGTGACCAGAGACAAGGAAACATGAGAAATAGGAACCTTCTGGAGAAAACTCAACTTCCATACCTTCAGCAGAGATCTCCTTCCAGGGCGCTGGAGGGTACATGAAGGCAGCGTTCTGGATCTGGTCATTGATGTCCTCGTCCTCGTTGAAGGGGAAGGTCCCGCTCAGGCTGACGTACACGATCACGCCCACGGACCACATGTCCAGCGAGCGGTTGTAGCCTTTACTCCTGAGCACCTCAGGCGCCAGGTAGGCCGGCGTTCCCACCACCGACCGCCGAAACGACTTCTCGCCAATGATGCGGGCGAAGCCAAAGTCGCAAAGTTTGACCTGTCGCACGCACGCATTGAAAACGTTATTAAACGTTCCGTAAACCTAAAATGGAACGCACAAACGCACGCACGCATACACGGTTTACCTGAGGGAAAGGTTCAGCAGAGGCCAGCAGCACATTCTCAGGCTTCAGGTCACAGTGGACAATGTTCTTGAAATGTAGATGTCTCAGAGCCACCAGAATCTATACAAAACAACAACACCAAATCCCTATTAGCCCACACAAACAGTTTGCTATTACAAAGCTCCATAATTAAATCGAATGCAAACATTTTTTACCAGTCTTTTTGCCATATTAATGTCTCATCTTCCCAAAACCATATGTATTGCAGGCTAATGCCAGAAGTACTGATATGCTTAGCAGGGGGCCTGCTACCAAGCCACAATGCGCCTGGCTTCTGGCTATGATAGAAGTCTGAAGGAGACCACATCACAGAAGGGCCTACTGCTGCTAATTGTAAAGTACAGGATTGTGCCTAATAGACCTGCTCCTGTTTGGCCCCTGCCCCCCCCCCCCTCTCATTTCTGTAATCAGGCCACAGAGCCACCAGAGCACTTAAGGCTGTAACACAGGGTGGGACGCCGCCACAAAACCAGCCAGACCTGGTCCGTCTCATAAACAGTCCCCCTCACCCCCCCCATGCTTGTACCACAAAAATCAACAGACCCAGGGCTGAGACCGATGCTCTTATGTAGATAAACGTACCCACAAAACAGACCAAATAAGGGGAGGGAAGGAGAAAATGTGAAATAATTCATATATATTAACGGCAAGTCAAAAAAGAGAAATAATGCATAGAAAAGAAAAGAGACCGATTGAGAATGTTAAAAAAGGCCAGAATTGAGTAACAGTAAAAAAAAAAGACATAACAGGCAATTTTGAATGATTCTAGAAGGAGGTGGAAACGAACCTGTGTGACCAGAAACTTGGTGATGCGTTCTGGAAGTTTGCTTTTCTCGCTGGACAAGATCATCTCCAGCATATCGCCATGGAGCTTCTCCATGACGACAAACACCCTCTCTGGGGTCTCGAACATGCACTCCAGATTGACGATGCCAGGATGGTGTAGGTTCTAAAAAATAAACCAAATGAGCCCTCTGAGAAAAAAAAATCGACCGCCGAACTGATTGTAAATTGAACATTTCTGACTATTCTACGTAACTACCTGTAAAATGGCCACCTCGTTCCTCAGCTGGCTCTCTTGCTTGGTGGGGAACCTCATCTTATCGATCACCTTGATGGCCACATCCCTGCCAGTCTTCCTGTGTTTTCCTACACATCAACATGTAATGTAAGGTTTCATTAATGTCTCATGAATATAGATTAATAGAGCTCTACAGTCAGTGGTCCCAACAAGACTTGATACATACCTCCATACACAATTCCAAACTGGCCTGACCCCAGCACCTCATCTGAAAAGATCTGGTAGACAGAACTGATATCCTGTAGGTTCAAATACAAACCAGTTAATGTACAAAAAATTGTTTATTTAAAGAAATGCAGAAGTATGGCAGTCAGAAAGATTATCGTTAAAAACAGTTTCCGTATCTTCCAAAATCTTGTAATAAACATTTCTGAAATTTGACGTTGTTGAATATTGTTCGACAAAAGGTTGTACTCACCACATTCTCCTGTATCTGGCAATTGGATACAGATATGCTGATTGACAAATCTTCTAGAAAGGAGAAATATGAGCAATATTTTATTTCCTTAATTTATTACGATAAGAAATGCATAAAATTAATCTTCCAGTTCATGCAGGTGTTAGAAAAGACATGTAGCACAAAATAAAGCATTCCCTTTGCAATAACCACGTTTTCAAAGTGAGTAATGTATGAATGAATGACCAAAATATGTGTAGAATTTCATTCCAGGGATGATGTATCACAGGTCAGAAGAACCAAATTTTATAGCGATATGGTTCACAATAATACTGTTGTTTTCCTGTCTCTCCTCCTGTCACGTCTCCACAGTCCCCTCATCTAAAATAAGGTTCAATCCCCACTAATGATGATTTTTTTAAATTAATAATATGCCTATGAAATCCTCTTTGGCTTCCAGAAGAATTAACCTGAGGCGTTTTATGGTACTGTATAAACTCTTTAATCATTCAACAGATTACTCTACACTTACTAACAGTCACACTTCTGGAGTAGGTCTAAACATCTGACCTCTACAAGAGAGTGAAAGCTGTGAAAAAGCTGCTCATCATCCTCATCATCATCATCACCGTCAAATTCTTCAGCTTCTGACATCGCCACCATTATTATCATCATCATCATCAGCTTCAGACACCACCACCACCATCCTCATTCTCATCATCATCGTAACTGTCACCATCCTCATCACTACCATCTGCATGACCATCATCAAAACCTTAGCCGACAATAAAAAGATTCCTGACATGATTCACACATAGTAGTCTAAACTGAATGACTCATGTCGTGCCCAGCGCTCGCTTCAGTGGTTGACATTTTCCTGACAAAACCACCTCCTACCTTTGGTCAGGTTACTGACACATGACATTAGCAGCTTCTTACTACTGTATGTCCTACTGTAGGTCTGTGCAAATAGCTTAGGCTTGAATTTAGGTCTATGTGGACCCCAATTAGAAGTCACTATGGAATCACATAAACAAGAACATATCAAGTAACCAACCCACCAGGACTAGAAACAGAACCATCCTACTCACTGTGATCCTTGCCTTGCCCGGCGGCGGTTGCCACGCTGGGCTGGGGCGTGACAGGCATGAGGGCCTGCCGGATGGCCTTCTCCCAGCCCTGCGCCACCTCCACACCCACGCCGGAGGCTGCCAGAGCCGGGCTGTGGTACAGGCCGCTGTTGTTCTCCCCTACATAGTAGACCATGGTGGAGGTGATGATCTCAAAGCAGTGCAGGTTGCTGCCCTGGGCCAGGCTGCTATAGTCTCTGGCCTGCTCCACCTGGAGGATCTCTGAGAGGGGGATCTCCTGAGGGGATGGAGAAAGAGAGGGGAGGAAGAGAGAGAGGGTGGGTGGAAAGTTAAACACAAGGCACATGGGTAAGTCCTAAGTACTTTTACTGCAGAGAAAGAAAGAGAGAGAAAGAGAGAGAGAGAGAGAGAGATAGAGAGAGAGAGAGAGAGAGAGAGAGAGAGTAAAACATTGAACAATACGAAAGGAGAGGACGAGAAGATGAAGCAACATCATATCAGAGATAACCAGAGATTGACAGCACCAGATCTCCATAGGTCTGTCGAGTAACAGGAACAATACATACAACAGAAATACAACAATACACTTCCAGCAGAAACAGGTGACGCTGCTCCATGAACATCCACAATGAGAGAACAAGAAGCCCGATTAACCACCAACAGAACCTGAAAATGTTTCTGCTGTGCCCCTACCTCGACTGTGACTCAACGACGAGTCAGCAAAGACTCAAACTGAGACTCAGTTTAAAACAGAAAGCAATCTCAATCAGTCATAATGTCAGAACAAGGAAACAAGGAAAGCACACGCAGACTATCAAAACAAGCAGGACTCCTTTGTTATTATTACCTAAAGTGAATCGAGTGAAATTAATCTTTTAAGCAGGTAGTAGTTTGAAATTATAGCCCTTCTTCAGAGTAACACCCATCCTTGAAAAGTCTGCAATAGATCCAAGGGTGCTGTGGAATGGTGCAGTGTACAACTCTGCATCTCTCTTACTCTCTCTCTTTCTCTCTCTCTCAAAAACACACACACACACACACACAAACTGAAAGAACGCTCTGAGACAACTTTTAAAAGTCCCCCCTTCTCCTCAGACTCACTCTGTCAAATAAAAGAGGGAAGTACACAGAGGAGGGAAGTCTCAAAGTCCCCAACCAATAGAAGCCTCCCCTTTACTCCACCCAACTCCCTCTGCCACCCCTTCTTTTTCTTTCCTGGTAGCTCAAACTCCGGGTATCAAATGAAGTGATTGTGGTTAGCGGAGTCCAGGTCACATGACCAGGGGCTCCGGCACCATAGCCACGGTGATTAGAAGGCAGGGAGAGCTGGAGGCCTCAACACGAGCAGCCAGGGCTCTCATCAGCCGCAAGACCCCGCGCGCACACAGCAACAAGACACGGCAACCAACCTCTTACACAGTCCCTCAAGGGAGGAGAGATTGTGTGTGTGCGCGTGTGTGTTTGTGTGTGCTGGGGCAATAATCACCCAGAGACAGAAGGAAGCCCCCAAACCCCTATTAGAGGGTCTTGGAGAGAAACCACAAGTACAGGGGTCTCATCTTCAAAAGGATTTGCCCTTATGGCTTCCAAATGGAGAAAATGGCTGCCATGCCTGGCGACTTTGTGACTACACTACCACACGACCACAGCTAATCAAATTAAGGGAATAGAGAAGAGTAGATGGGAGCCACTCGCCAGTCACTAAAGTTGACAGAGAATAGACTCTGTATGCTATCTAGTAGAAGTTTAGGACAGATAACTTACCAGTGTCAGTTCAACCAGATGTTGATGACATTCAGCAACAAACAAAAAATATATAAACCAGTCCATGTAAGATTTTACAAGGCAGAACTAAAACACAATTACAAAGAAAGGTCTAGTCTTCAGTTAGCCTTGTCAACGTCTTACACAGTGCCGAGCGCCAAGTTGATAATAAAATACGCTATTACAGAGCCTTTAACAACAGCCTGGAACTGTGCAAGAGTGCTTCGCAGGAGGGTGTGTCACCAGGGTAACACTGGGAGACTGCGTTCCATATGTGACTGTATGAGGACCTTCCAGAACATTCAAATACTGAATATTGCTAGCGGTTGTTTGACAGGTTCAGTCTCACAGTTGAATATGTGCACCTATAACTACAAAAACATGCAAATAAATGCTAAGTGATCATGGTCTGGATGAATGTCTGGCAGTTTACCCCCACCCCCCACACACACACGCTTATGAAACTTGTTATGCATCGACCACAACACCATCGCAGTCAGAAATGCCTGTAACTGATAAGACCGTTCCCCTGTGTCACTGAGCTTTGAGGAAGTGTTAAAGTCAATCGGCCACACACGCAAACACACCCACAGTACAACAAATACAGATATAGAGAAAATATGCAATGTAGAGGAACAGCGCACGCACACACGCACACACACACACTTGAGCACATGTGGAAGCATTTACCTAGCAGGAGTGAGGTCTGCTGTCTCCCTCTGTCCCCTGGCGTCTAATTACTCAGGCTATGAAGTCCCTGTGGCAGGATAATGACTAGTATGGCCACTGGCACAGAGGGGGAAGTGTCACACACTCTCAAGTTGAAGTTACAGCCTTGCAAATACCAAACGACACTGCTTTACATTGTGCCCTGATGGAACATGCACATAATAAAATGCATGTAAGACATTTCAGGCTTAACAAGACGTTTATCCGGTCTTATGTGGGCCATTTTATGTTGACGCAAATGACAGCTTCTCGAACTTGGGATTCGGATAACCAAGTCCTCGTCTATGGATTCGGATTAACATTTGGTAAAAAAGAAGCACTAGACTTTGTAACACGTCTGACCATATGCTCAAAACATCCACCAACGTGAGCATTAAAGGTCTGGCTATCCCTTAACATCAAAAACAGTCGAGACTTTCACCCAGGTAAACCGCCTTTGGACTTAATTAGACAGACTCTAAGGCTAACACTTTGTGAGCTGTTAACTGTGACAGGGCTGTCAAGAGAAACTGTAAGGTTCAGACTGGGGTCTTTCACGGCGTGTATCTCAAAGTGGTTTACAGTTGTTGTTTTATTTTGGCACAAATTATGCTTCTTTACAGTCATTTCTTTGAAACAAATATATTAGGTTTGAGGTACTCTTAATAAGCACACCAAATGCTAACATGAATTTAAAGATGAATAAAATTGAGTGTATTTGTGCATTATTTTGACCCACCAGGGTTTAGCATAGAGTCCATACTGTCAAACAGAGCGATAGAAAGTCGTTCTCACCTTGTAGAACTTGGCTCCGGTGTCATTCTGGAACAGATTCAAGCTCTTGCTGTCCAGTCTCCAGTAATGTCTCTTCCTCTGTGGACAACCAGCAGATAGAGTTAGAGATTCAATGGTTCTTACGACTCATCCTTAGTTCGCCATGACTTACACCTGTACTTACGTACTGATGCTTACACAGTGCCTCACTAACCCACTTTGAAGTGGACAACACAAATACTGCATTAGCAGCCATGTAAGGCTGTGTTAAATGGAGGTGCTGCTTAAATACTAATAACAACGACAACGAATTCTGTTAGTATTCATCCAGCGCAACATACCGAAGGGGATTCGAATGTGAGGCGAGACCTGTAGTCAAATCCTCTACCGCTGAGCTTTACCCATCTCCTTGTTATAACACATTTGATATATATGAATTCAATGTCTTGGTGTGCAAAGCAGTCCTACCAGGTTGTCTCTGCTGGTGTAGTGGACCATCCAACCCTCCCTCACCACTGTGGAGCTGCGTCTCTTGCAGTGTTTGATGGACTGGACCACCCGCATCAGGGGGATGTTGCTGCTGGTGGATGGGCTGGAGAACACACACACACGTGGTCAGAACGCGCACACACTAAGTCATATACCACATGATTCATAGGTACCGTACATTTGACTGAATGCACAGCGATTTGAGTGACCTGTTCCTCGATGTGACCTACACAACCTGGACAGACTACCTGATGGTCTTGATGGGTTCTTCGTCCTTCTCCTTGTCCAGGAATGGAGGGTCCATGTAGAACATCTTCTCGTCTGGAGTGGAGGGCTCCTCTGAGTCATCCAGACCACGCCCACTGTCCACATCACTGCTGTCCACCTCCATGGTGCTGTCTGAGTCTGGCCCTGGGCTGGCTGGCTCTGAGGTCGCACACACACACACATGTACACACACATAAGAACACACAGGCATATGCACTGACACGCACCCATTCATAAACACACAGATACAGCTTACCTCCATTGAAGAAAACTTCGCCCAAGCACTCTTTCGGTACCTTTGATGCACACCGCTTATGGCAGTTGAATCTACAATCTGGAAATAAGAGACACTACAGTCGGTGAAATAGGTGACAATAATAGATCCGATCACGTTAGATATTAACCAACACACTGTAGACACACACACCCACACACCAACCTTTGCATTGCATGCCCTGTCTGAAGAGACCTTTGAGCAGGCGTTTGCAGTACTGGCAGATTGTGGGCCGTGTGTAGGTATGGATGGCGAAGGTGTGCGGCACCTTGACCCTGCCCAGAACCAGCTTTTCCATCCAGATCGGCCGACCGCTCCATGACAGGATCCGCTTCCCTGCGTCTTGGTGAGAGCGTTGCTGCGAGGGGGATGGGAGAGGAAAGGAGAGGAGGTGAGGAGGAAGAGGAGCAAGAGGAGGAAGCAGGAAAGTCACACAGACATCCATATAAACCGCAGTGCACTGGGGGGAAAAAAAGCGTGGTTCTGTTTAGGATGCTAAATGAGTTTTTCCTAATGACTTTTCATAAGCCAAGGACGCAAAGGACAATTTTCCACATCAAACCAGGGCTTACGCAATAAGCATTTCATAAGTCATTAGTACTTAGCACTGCACGCGATGTTCATTTGGCTAAATTAAATACTTCGCATCGTTGCGGTATTTCAGAAGATACTTTATTTATTTGAGAATCAAAAAGGTCACTTGCTATTTTGCCTCGGCCATCCTCAAAATGTATGGTTTCAAGGGCTGAAAATTTGATTTAGTGCAGTCTCCATCAAATAACAGCTACCAGGTCGAAGCAAATCCTCCGTCAATTTTAATCATCATTTGGAGGATATAAGGAAGGTTCTGTTGGAACGTTTTACTTTATTGACAGTGACATTGACCAATGAATCGACCAATCAGTACTCACCTCCTCCAGGACGACAACGGCATTCTCTGTGGGGATAGGCCGAGGAATGGAGAGGGAGGGTCCAGGTAGAGACACGTTGGACAGACGTCTCTTCCTCACCCCGCTACAGTTGTTGGGGATCTTGAAGGCACAGCGCTTATGGTAGTTCAGGCCACATCCTAGGAGCACAGAGTGATGGTCATGCAGATACTATAAAAGATAACTGCAGCTCATCTTTGTGCATTATCGTTACAAACACTTATTCTACAGCAGGGGTGTTCAATCCTGGTCCTCGAGGGCCTCTGTCCTGAAGATTTAAGATGTTTCCCTTCCCCGGCACACCTGATTCTAATGAAGGGTCGTTATCATGCTCTGTGGAAGTGTGCTAGAGCAGGGGAACATCTAAAACTGTCAGGACAGTGGCCCTCGAGGACCAAGATTGGACACCCCTGTTCTACAGTATCATTATCCTCAATAGCCATAAGGGGGCCTTATTGATGAGACCTCATGATAAAAAAAGGAGTGTTACAGTAAGGTAATAACACAGACAGCCAACAGTCCTGAAGTTATGACCAACATTAAAACTTTGAAGTCTTCATTCTATCGTTCCCATGTGAACATGCAGTTCCTTGGGTGCTGCATGTGCCTTACAGAGTCTCTCCTTTTATATGTGAGGGCTCACTGCATTCCAGCGTACCTCCCCTGAGGAAGGTCGACTTGTGTGTGCGTGACAAGTCCAATCCACCAGGGCCTGAGGAGCAGCACATGGTCTCGGAGGACTCTGGGAAGGATGAGACCTAGGCTTGGCATGACTACACTGAGTTTCCCCTAAAAAGACCGTCTTGGGTTTGCACTTCAAAAGGCCTGCTTCAATAACGTAAGGAAGTCACACATTTTCTACCAAGAAATGTGCAATCCAGTTTCCCATCTGCCTCTGCACATGCATCTGTCTATGTTTATGAGTGAGGGGTTTTGAGTGCACTCACAGGTGTGTGCGCGTGCGTGTGTGCACGTGTATCTACTATAAGTCATACTTTTACATTTTTCACGCCTGGTCCTGCGACTTACATATTAATAAATATATAATTCGTTATATGTTCGTTATTTTCACTGACGCTGACCTAATGACACCGAGAATGAATAATTCAATGGATTTAGTGATCAGGAGTGAGATCAAGAGTTTGGTCAACTTGTTATGTTATTTTGTTTATGCTTTAGTTATCTGAATAATTGTTAAAGAGCAGCATAGGCGAACATTCCAACATTTTCGACGGGCAAAAACTACACGTCAAACATTTGAGCAAGGCTTCAAAATATACTAATGAGGAGACTAACAAGTAACACTTGTAAGTGTGAACATGCAAATATTTACTCTGAGTGTGTGTGCCCGCATTAGTGTGTGTTTCTGTCTGTGTGTGAGCATTGGTGTGTGTTTGTGTGTGTGTGGATGCTTGCGTGTGGGCTCACCTTCACATTTGAGGCCCTGCCGGACAAGCCCCCAGAGCATCTCCCCACAGTAGTCGCAGAAGGTGGGGGCCTTGTAGGAGTGGACGTAGAGGGCGTGGGGACGGATCTGGAAGTCTTCAACGGTGGCTAGAGCTGAGAACCACACACAACTCAGACCACAAACATAACCCAACTGAAGGAAAAGAAAATGGACCACAAAATAAAATACAGAGAACCCAACCCAATGAAGGATAAAAAAAATAAAAAATACCACAGATGAGAAAAGAACAAATATAGCTGTTAGCAGGCAATAAGGTATTCTCTGTTGAATTTGCACAGAATTCTAATAGATTTACTGTGGAATGACCATTTTCATTTTACATGTAGAAATAATTAAATGGGGACGTTTTCAAACATTGGTTCCCATTCACGAGTCTGAGTGTTATAGCACCATCTTTCAGTAGAGGGCGCCACCTCAACAACGGTGCGCACACGTCATCCTCGTCACCTGTTCCTCCGAGCGATCGGGCTCAAGGATGCGGTCCAGACCAGGAAACGCAGAGGGAGACGGCGATGGTGGTCTGTCGCACGTTCAATGATCCCAAGCAGCCATTTAAAGTCACAGCTGAACATCAGCCTTGATACACAGAAGCACATTTCTCCTTCCTTTTCCATCCAGAGGAGCCAGGCGGAGGCCTGGGCAGCAGGAGAGCTTTGCTCCATCTGCTAGTTTGGTTTGGGCCTGGAAATCCTCTGAGGTCATACTTGGATAGAACGGATGGTTCCTAACGGGTGTGACTCATGCGAGATGGGCCTGGGAGTCGGACGTCTCCGGCAAACCTCTGTGATTGCAGTCTGCACGGAGAGCCGGGCTGGAAGCGCGATGCAGGTCATCATCCTCACAGTACTAAGCAATCATTTATTTGACTGCGGGACTGTTGGTTGACCAACAAGAGAACCATTAACTTTCACATGTGAGTTTAGTTGGAAGTTTTGTTCAACCGCCCTGTTTGGATGCTATAATTGTTTGTTTATTTGTTTGTGGTGTGAGTGTGAGTGTATGGTTTTACTACGTGTGTATACATATGGGTGTGTGTTCAATCCTCTTCTTGATCCCCAAACCAGGAGATTATTCGAAACAACCAATGTGACATCCATCCTACCAGATTTAAGAATCTTTATATACCTGGGAAACCGTAATTTTCTGGAGAGAGCATGAAGACTGAGCAGAGACAACAAGCTGCCCTGACAATGTGTAGTAGAGGTCCATCTCCTTACTTTCAGGACCAATGCAGATAGTCATACAATATTATGTGGACCCTGTAAGTTGAAAAATGAGCTAATTAAACTATATATAATAAACAATAATGCAGCTGCAGTATGTATGTAAATACAATCTACTTTTAATCCTGTATGACAGCTCGTGTTAACAGTAATGTTCTTTTCAAAGCAACCTTCTGTACCATTTACCAACTGTAAACAAGTTAACACGCACACACACCATACAAACGTGGAAAAAAAACTAAAGCCGCGAAACAGATTTTCTCAATTCAGGAAAATATGAAAGCTGTTGGGCACATTTTGGGTCCGACTTCAAAGTAGGGAAAAGCAGAAGAAAGTCACATGCGATCAAGCTGAGCCTTGCTTCCAACGCACAAGGACCTGAAAGACGGCATTCATGTTCGATCCCAAACAACTGTGAAACAACTGGCCGACTATTTACACTCTCGACTGCGTGACACGCCTCAGGGGCTTGTTTGCATCAAACACTGAAAATGGAGTGAATTAGGTGTTTTTCCATAAGCTGTCAGGCTAAGACATTCCATTTGATGCTACAAAATATGAGTTTATCCCTGCTTTGTGGAGCTAGTACGACTCGTCGTCAAGAATCTTCTTCGAGACAGATCGGGTGAGGATTCTGGGACAGTGAGTGTAAAAAAAGGACACCCAAACCGCCCCCCCCCAAGCAGGGCCAGGGCTATTCAGTGGCTCCTCTGCCTCCAGATCTGGCCCCTGCCTCTGAGCCTGTTTACACTCAGTAGGTCCTCCACAATCACTTACCGCAGCAAAAACAAGCTCTCGCCTTTGAGGCCTGTGCCAAAAACAAGGCCCTCTTTCTCCTCCTTCTCTCTGGGATTGAGGTTTCAGATCCAGACGAAACCGGGTTCTCCTCTCACACACCAGGCCACGGAAATAAACAACGGGTTCCCTCAAACAGACGAGAGATAAGCTAAGCCCATGATGACAGATGACCAAGTGTTAGATAAGATGGCTGACATCTGCTGTAAGATGTTTTTGGCTGGGTGTGCACGGTGGCAGTGTGGTTAGCGCTCTCGCCTCCCAACAAGGAGATCGTGGGTTCAAATCTCGGGCCTGACCATGATCTCTCTTGGTGGAGTCTGCATGTCCTCCCTGTGTTACCGTGGGTTCCTCCCACCGTCCAAAGACATGCATGTGGTAGGTTAACTGGGCAAAATTTTCCCTAGTGAACAAATGTGAGAGTGAATGGTTGTCTGTAAATGTCTGTGTGATAGCCCTGCGACTAGCTGGCCCCAGTCCAGGGTGTTCCCCTGCCTAAGGCCCGACAAAAGTAACTGGGATAGGCTCCAGTCACCCGTGACCCCTAACGGGATAAGCGGCACCCCTGATAAGCGATAGATAATGAATGAATGTTTTTTCGAAGCAGAGAGGTTCAGGGTCTGCTGTAACGTTGCAGCAGTTTGGCACATCGTAAACCAGACTTAGGAAAGAAAGAAGGCTATGGTCACGGGAGTGGGGGTGGGTGGGGAGGATGAGGTAATACTGTTTGTCATGACTACTGCACTGATGTAAAATCCCACAATGCATCATGTGCAAAACTGAGGCCAGCACCTGATGAAAGGATTGGTAGAGCAAGAGAGATGACAAGAGGCGTAGAGGGGGAGAGAGAGAAACAGACAGACAGAGACAACCAAAGGAAAAAGTACAGAAAAACAGGGAGAATAAAGAGGAAACCATTGGTCTCCTGGTTACATCCTCTACTTTATGGGATCCAACAGTCATAGTCCCTCCCCGTCTGAATCCAACACAATGCTCCAGTTCCCCAGAGAGAGGGGGATATCCAGAACAGGTGCGGTCAGGTGCCTCCCAATGGAAACCAGAGCAGACCGGATTGAGCACAACGGGTTCGACGCTGTCTCTAACCGGAAGCTGAATCGCTGGTGACAGGAAGTGACAAACTGTCGCTAACAGCGAGGAGAACTAGCAGACAAGCTGTCAAAACCTCCAGCTGGGAGGTGAAACGGCACCACAGGTTGATGTGAACCACAAAATGTCATAAACATAAAATACAGTACAGACAAAAGAGTAAAGAACTGAGACCGGGTTGAGGGAACGCAGGATATCATGGCTATACAGTACGTGAGCAGTGATGGTACAGTAAGAACATACTGGACACAGCCAACTGTCCTGGCAGGGTGCGTGACTCACCAGAGAGGACCACCTCGATCAGATCTCCCTCATGGATCTCCTCCACCGACATCAGCCTCTGGAGGATGTTCTCAGAGTTCAGGTCATGGCGGAAGAGCAGGATCTTGTCGTACATGCCAAAGAAGCCGCACTCTGGAAACTGGGGAGGTAAAATCCCACAATGCATCATGTGCTATCATCACCAGTCAAATGGAATCGTGAAGATTCCATTCCATTACATATGACAATTTTTTTTCCAAAGCGAGTCCAAAACTTGCATGTATAAAGTACAACAGAAAATCAAGGATATGTGCATTTTTCTAACAGTATGACAATGAAGAAAATAATAAAGACACAATGAAAGATTAATATACATGAAATTACCTCAAATGTATTCACACAATACATAAAATAATGAATGAATACTTAGCAGGGTGAAATCCCGACTAGTTCCTTCAACAGTGCAATAAATGTAAAAAAGCGGCTTGTGCTAAAGTCTGTATAATTATCATTGGGACCATAGCAGTATATAGTGCAATTTTGTCATTAAGCATCAGATAGCACTGTCAGGCAAATAGGAATGATAGTTTTAGTCATCATCACCACAATGACTGCCACACACACGCGCACAAACAAGCGCACACTCCCACTCCCATTATGAACCTCTTCCTGGTTTACGTCATGAGTCAACGTGGTCGACGGAGAATTCAAAACACACTCTGTCAGGAAAAGAGCTCATGTTCAAAACCTTGTACACCCTTTAGAGGAATGCACCGACCCAAGCTTCAGGAAAGACCATGAAAATGGTCATTCAATCCAGGATCGCACTTTTTCCAACCCACTGCCAAAGCAGTGAGCTGACAGACTGCATTAATGTGATATTTTCCCTTAGTTCCCCCCTAAGTTGCCTACTGGAAAGCAGTTCCAGTCAACATCCAAGAAGAGTAATCTTAACATGTCTCAAAGACTCTGTATCACGAGGTCAACTGCTTCTCCTCTGCCAGATGGATCTGCTAGAAACTTCTAGATGTTGAAACTCCAAACAAAGCCCAGAGGGTCCTAACCGTTTCTCTGTTGTGTTACGACAGTGACTGGTGTTCTGATTATGAGCTGAGCATATGAGGCTAGTCTAGCCAGCCCCAGTTCAGTGGTCTGGAGTGTGGCTGGGCTGCTTGGCTCACAGAACCCATTCTGAGATCACATAAAGAGCTCTGTCCAGTAGCTCTGATGTAACCAGCAGGCCAGGCCAGGCCATGGTCGGGTCACTCTGCAACTCTGGGGCTGGATATGAGGTAATGGCTCTGTTGACAGACACCAGTGTGTTGGAGAAAGAATAAGAAACAGTGGGAGAGGGAGATAGAGATATCTAACAGTGCGTGTGAGTTTCTGGGTGCGACTACGGCTCAATTATCTCGCAAACGGGGCACTGTATGAAGTTGAAATTTGCCAGGTATTGCTCAGAAGTCAAGCATGGGAAGAGTCGCACGTGAAGCTTGTTTGGATGAGCAGTTCGCAAGAAATAAATACAAGTGCCTTTAATAACGTGATACTAAAGAGATTCACATAGATAGAATGATAGCGTGTGAGATATTTACATAATGAAAGAAAACACTGTGTGGGCAGGAGGGGTCGCATCCTGATAAATGTAAAGGAGAATCAGTAACCAGGAAGTGGGAAGAGTCAATACTGAGTCACTTCCTTCTCCTGAGACCCACTGATCATGTCAAGATGCGAGAGCTTTTCCACACGCACACGCACGCACTAAAGTATTGGATAACACTTTGGATCCAGGCTTGTAATGATTGTTACTTAATAAGTTACCATTATACCACAATTAAAATACCACAAATAATGTTGATGGTTAATAATACCTACATAGATATGGACATATAACACTTGATGATCCCACCTGTCACAACACCATCGCACGACACCTTAACCTCTCTCCCCAACCACCTTCCACAGAGATGATGCCTGGCAGGCTGGAAAATCCTACCCACAATGCAAAAGGGGGGGGGGGGCACAGCTCATCATCATCATCTCCAGCTTGTGGGCTCAGACGAAGAGAGAGGAAGCGAAGAGAGGGATTAGATGGATGTTTGGATGTTAGGAGGCTATCCTGGGGTTGAGCTTCAAAGAGCTCTTGGCGACACACACACACATTGTACACGCAAACTGGAATCAGGGCACACACCCACTCGCACACAATAACATCACCCTCACATAAGACATGATCCTCTCTGTGTCTCTGCCAAGCTAGGATAATGGAAGGTCCACCTTGTGCAGCTGTTTCCCTTGCCAGGGTCACACACACAATGACTGCTGAACAATGCCAGCCGCACCATCATGGCCAATGGGGCCCCTGGGCTCAGGGGTTGGCACCAGGAATCGGGACGGGTGATAGGGACACCTGGAGCCCCTAAAATGCTGAAACATGGACACAGACTTTGACAGCAGGAAAGGGGGAGTCAGGGGTGTGTGAGTGAGTGGGTGGGTGAGTGAGTGAGTGAGCATGTGGGTGAGTGAGTGAGCATGTGGGTGAGTGAGTGAGTGAGTGAGTGAGTGAGTGAGCATGTGGGTGAGTGAGTGAGCATGTCGGTGAGTGAGTGGGTGAGCATGTGGGTGAGTGAGTGAGTGAGCATGATGGTGAGCGAGTGCGTGAGTGAGCATGTTGGTGAGTGAGTGAGTGAGCATGAGGGTGAGCGAGTGGGTGAGTGAGCATGTAGGTGAGTGAGTGAGTGAGTGAGTGAGTGAGCGAGCATGTTGGTGAGTGAGTGAGTGAGTGAGCATGAGGGTGAGTGAGTGGGTGAGTGAGCATGTAGGTGAGTGAGTGAGTGAGTGAGTGAGTGAGTGAGTGAGTGAGTGAGTGAGTGAGTGGGTGAGCATGTCGGTGAGTGAGTGAGTGAATGAGTGAGCATGTTGGTGAGTGAGTGAGTGAGTGAGTGAGTGAGCGAGCATGAGGGTGAGTGAGTGGGTGAGTGAGCATGTAGGTGAGTGAGTGAGTGAGTGAGTGAGTGAGTGAGTGAGTGAGTGAGTGGGTCAGCATGTCGGTGAGTGAGTGAGTGAGTGAGTGAGTGAGTGAGTGGGTGAGCATGTGGGTGAGTGTGTGTGGAGGGTCATTTTCATAATTTTACTAAATACTCCAGATCCTATGATGTCTCTCAGCTACAGATTAAATGGTGAATCTAACCCTCTTTTCTAAGCACCATGTCATATTAACGCTCATTTAAACCCTATATGGCAACACCTTAAAATCAAACTGCATCAATAGCCGTCAACAGATCACCATTTTGATCAACATATCCAGGAGTCAGTCAGACGGTGTAAAACTAAGTAAACCAAACCCCAGTAAAACAACACTGACTGTATGTCTAAAAAGCCTTCTTTGTTCAACCTGTAATGAACATGAAAGAGCCTGTTGTGAGGTCTTATGTAACTGTATCAATAACCCTGCACATGGCTCCCCGAGGGCCCGGCCACCAGCTCCAGGGGACTGGAGTGGTACACTGTGTGAGAGAAGTACTTTTGGGGGTCAAAGGGTTGAGGACAGCAGAAAGCAAGGACACAGACACCCACACCCACACAAACACACAATTACAACAATGTCCCTATTGTCTCTAAGTACTCGATGGCTTTGTTCGTGAGATAAGACATGGTTGTGCAGATGTCGTCGCAAAGCAAGGAGTGTTGAGAACTTCTTAGATAAGGTTCCAGAAACAGAGAAGCTACTGTGTGTGTGTGTGTGTGTGTGTGTGTGTGTGTGTGTGTGTGTGTGTGTGTGTTTGAAAGAACGAGAGAGAGGGGGAAAGTTGTTTTCTTGTGTTTGATTCTCTTAAAAGGTTTTTGCTTTACAACTTTACTGAAACGTTTACTGACACTGGATGGCACACACACACACACACACACACACACACAATCAACAAGGACACGTGCCTCAGAATGGAACATTTCCAAAACCAACCCCTGCTGCCCTTATACACACACATCCTAACACCCTGTCACACTTTGAAGTGATTAATGGTATATGAGTCTCTCCACCAGTGAGAGGACATCCTTCCTGACACCAGTCAAAACTCATAACAAGGCTTTCCTCTACACATCTGACATGCTTGCTCTCGAAACACACACACACACACACACACGCATTTAATGTACAAGCACACGCTTTCTCTCATGCAAGCATATACACACACACCGACACACGCGCACACACACCCACGCACACTCTCTCACACACACACACACAGCAACCCTGGCCCAGACCTGTCCAGATGGAGTCACCTCCTGTTGGCTCCCCACTGCAACACTTTCCACCATACATGGTTCCTCTTCCAGCAGCAGAGCAGCTGCGATTCAGACAGCAAGACTGAGTATTGGGGAGGACTTTACCGAGGACTAACTCAGCAAGCTAGCACAAGATATTACGCTCCACAACTATGGGCAGCATAAGCATAACAGTATTAGAGAGGAGTGCTTCATTGATCTCGTTCGACGTAGATACAAAGTAAGATTTCAGGATTGGTTAAACGATGAGAGGAGTGAGTGGTGTGGTTGGTGTGAGGCTGGCTGGTATATTAAGGCTGGGTGGGGTTAATGGGGAAAAGTGTTTTACTGCCAGCGTTTTATAAAGCCTTGTAACATGTTGTGTTTATGAACAATGGATTAGTCCCCTGCTAGAACACACACAGACCATATACACATGCACACACATGCTTTCTTTTGGGTCTTTTTTTCCTTTTTTACACATGCACGTACGTACATACACACACACAAGCACACTCAAACACATACGCACGCGTACACAAATATACACACTCACGCACACATCGCTCAAGACCAAGTACCATTGTGACTGAGCAGCACTTAAGTCTTCCCGTTCTCAAACCAGAGGTCTAAAGCTCCACAGACAACCATACAGACCCACAGCAGCACAAAAGGGACACAGCACGACCACACACACACCAAAGACATCGGCATTGGCCCGGCTGTGTGTGAGGTCCGGGCATCAGACTGGAGAGCAGAGTGGAAAAAAGCTTTGCAGTTGTAAGCTTTTCTTAAACGGACTAATCTGCCATTGATATGCTAAATCCTGTTAGTGGAAGAGGGGAGAGAGAGAGGGTGGGGGCACATGTGAAATATGGGGCCATTTCATTGAGCGCCAAAAACAAATAGGCTGGACAAACAGACAGGGAAAATCGACTTCTCCCCGACGAGACGGATCAGCCGTGAAGGAAAACGTCTAATTTTCATTTTAATTCCTCTTTCGATTGTGTAAAGGAAAACTGAGACTCTGTATGCTGTGCGCCGTGTGTGACCGCCTGAACTGCATTCATTTTGTGTGTGTGTGTGTGTGTACATGCGTGTGGCGAGGGAGGGAGGTCAGAAGGTGTCAGTTATCACAAAGCGAGGGTGGGTGGTAATAGAGTAGCTCAGCTTGAGGGCTGTGGTGCGCTTTGACCACACACACACACACACACGCACACAAACGATTAGAGGGAGGAAGGGATGCTGCCTGACCCCAGCAGGCTGACACCTTTATGAGCCTGGAGTCTAGCCAGCTCCACAGTGATGGACAGCCATTGCAACACAAGCTGTGTTAACACCATCCAACCAGGACACAACCAGTGTCTTCTACTAGGATCACAGGGGTAGAGAATATCTGAAAAATGTACTTGGACGTCCAACGACCAGTTTCTAGACATCACAAGGAGGCAATTAGCACCATTAACGATAAAATATATGCAGGCCTATCTGGCTTCAATACCAGCAGAGGTCTGGGTTCATTCATGTAGACTAGAGGATGAATACATTTAATAAATTAAAGACAAATAAAGATTTTATAAACTATTGATTGATTGATTGAATGAGCCACTCAATGAGCCAGACTGCCAAAGGATGGGGAGAAACAACTTCATCATAAGACCAGGGCGTTAAACAAAGCGTCTCTATCTCCTGTGATAAAAGCAGCCATTCATAGATGTGTTGCGTAAATGTTTATCAGGGCTAGGTAACTAAACTACACAGAGCTAGGAGCAGAAGATATGAGATGGTGACCTCGGCTGCTGTCTTTCTTGACTGTAGCGTTAAGGAAGTCAAAGGGCTGAGCACAAATGCTGGATGCATGTACCGTCTATCAGGCAGTGAGATCATTCTAGAATTGACGAGGGCTGATTTCATTGGGTACAGATCTTATTCCAAACTTAGAATATGACGTTTAAACAGACAGCTGTTGTGCAGAGGAACATGCAGTTAGGTCTCAGTGGCGTTGAAGTGTTTTTGCACCAGAAACGAAATGACGGCCGTCAATGAAAAAAAGAGCGTACAACAAATAGGACAATGGTTTTAATGTTGAATAAAATGTGAAACTTAGCACCGCGTCGGTGGAAAATGTATTCAACCTGTTCAAGCTATGCATTGGAAAAGGTGTTTGAGCATCGGTGAATCACAGGGACAGTACACCTAATTAGTTTGTGCATGTCGCGTTAACCACGGCTAGCTGAACTGAGTTTAATTTCAAAATGTTCCCTTCTCCCAGGATGCTCTGCTTCATTAGAATATTAATAAAACAGCTTTTTCCTCGACTCCAAAACATGATTTTCCGGGACGTTTAAAACAATTATCATAAACTATAGGCCTAGGAACTTAGTGATTGACAAGTCCAGTATGTTCAGTACTGCATATTTCTTACTCTCAAGTTTTAGAAGGAATTTAAGGAGGTAGGAAGAATGGAAAAACACTTTGAAACATAAACTTATGGTTTACCCACAAGCAAAAATGACTAGTACACAAACGAAAATATAACATTTCAAATGGCTGTCTGGTTGCCTTGGTCTCGTTTCAGATCTGTTAGGCTGCACAAAACCACACCATACAGCAGACTCTATACAATGTTCTGATGACTGGGCTTTTCTGTCAACCAGAGAGCAACATTTCTATCCATATAATTCATTTTCACTGCAACAAGAACAATTACAGAAAAAGTATAGCAATCTCCTTAACATGCACACAACACCCAACCCGCACGCGCGCACACGCATGCACACACACACACTCCTTTGTTCTCCAGTTGTCCTTTGTGAATGACAGGGCAAAAATCATCCATTCTTTCAACAGCATTGTTGACAGGGTACAATGGGGACAGCCATTGTTTTAAGGTGGGAGAATGTTCCACAACGCACCCCAACACTGGGTGTGGTGATTCCAGTCCTGAACCCACAGCTCTCAAAACAACAAAAGTCATTACTTTCCAAATCGCTCGTCTTCCAGAGATTACCTTTCATTCTCCAAGATAGAAGCCTAGCTAATCTGATAATCACGCATGTAACGTGTACACATTCCACTACCCTATGGCATGGACGTATTGTGCAATACAGAGATTATCTCCAGATAATATCTCTAGATTGAACAGATTGTTCCTTCCCTTACTCCATAGGAACGAGGCAGCCATGTTGCAAACCCATATAATCTCCTATAGGCCTACCCCCTCTTCTATGGGTGGAAAGACAGAAAAGGCAGGCTTCAATTGGACACTGCATTACATAAAACTATTTGCTCCCTGTTTGCAGGCCTGGGCCGGGCCAAACACAGTACAGCTGGAGCAGAGAGGCAATCTGGAGATGTGGAGTGTTGTGGAGAGCCGTAGTAACACTCTCTGGACCTATCCTATCGCTTCTCTACTTCCAGTGTCGTCTGTGTTCACTACTCTACGTTGCTCTATGGATTAGGCGTCTAATCTCTCCCTCTTCCTCTGTCTCTCTCTGTCACACTTAAACAGACACTCCCGCAGAAAGACTAGGCCGAGGCAGCTCCCTTTACCCACCAGTGGAAGAAACAACAGAGAGAACATCCATCGTGGTACCAGACTGAGGCCAGTGAGGAGATGTGGTGGAAAAGAAACGGGTGTGATGAGAGACTCTGGCTGTTCCTTTCAGACTGGACCATGAGGGACGTTTCTTTAACGTGGTGTGGTGAATCAGACACTCAGCTCACATGACCATCCTATCCCAGAGCGAACTTGAGCTGAAACGGTGCCAATCGAAGGGGGAAAAAAAAAATCAATATTTGGAGTTATATCGAACACAATAATGCCTCTGTGTGACTGGGTGTCCAAATGTAAGCCTTTGTCAAAATAATAAAATAAAGTATTTTTAGAAAAGCCCATAAATTCAGTCAGATCAGATAGCACGAGTGCTATCTCTATTCAGCTGTAACGCTTCCCATCCATCTACTCCTGACAGGAGTTGGGGAAACACAACGGGCCGCATTTGCACATTCCTGTCCTCGGCAGATCAAGGGTCAACATAATGACAGAGTAACTTATTGTCCGACCGACTATCGCCAGCCACTCGCTTGTCTTCTCATTTTGGCCCCTGGTCTGAGAACAGCGTGATCCCCGCACCTTCGTTGAGGCTCCTCCTGCCCGGCGTGATGGGAAAAGCAGCCTCGCGCCTTGAAATCAAGCCAGGATTTCATATGTAACTCATTTGTTTCTGGGGTTGCCGCTCTTTACGTTGCAAATTCTGAAAAGTATTAGTACCGCGAGCGCTGACAAGGTGAAATCTCTGCGCTAACCGCTGAGCTTATAGGCCTAGGCCTTCCTCCAAACCACAAACCAGTGTTGTCATAAGGAGAGGCCATCCACCTGTCAATGAGTGGACCTGCTTAAGCTAGCGAGAGAAACCATTTGGCCAAATATCCCTTACCTTATTTCCATGAGTATGAATGATACTTTTCATCCTGTTAACGACCCAATTCCAGTATGTGGGGTTCTCATATTGTAATCTTGTGAAGTACAGTTTGAAAAAATAAAACCGCAGTGCATTTCACCCACATTTTCAACTTCTAGCCTTCTAGCTTTACAGCGTGGACAAGACAAAGAGCTCCACATTACTACTGTGGTGTACGGGCTTCCAGTACAATAACACAGCTCTTGGCAACTGCTATGCACTTGTGATGAGGTCACCACTAGGTCTTCAGACACTGTGTCTTTAAACAAGCAAAGAACTCCACTCTTTGGAGAGGGTGGTCCTCTCTCATTTCCGCCAACCTCAGTGTGTGCGCGTGTCTGCATGTGTGTATCCATGAGAGAGAGAAAGGGAGAGGGAGAGAGGGAAAGAGAGAGGGAGGGAGGGAGAGAGAGGGGGAGAGAGACAGAGAGAGGGAGAGAGACAGAGAGAGAGAGACAGACAGAGAGAGAGAGAGAGAGAGTGTATCCGGAGGCTGGGAGGAAAAGAGGAAGGATGAGTCACAGGATCTGAACGAGCGGCAGAGCGACGGTCATGTGATCTCAGTCACAGCTCCAGCTCAGGCCCTCAGATCCATAACTGAGGGCCCCTTCGTGACCCTCCTATAGACTCCCACTAAGATGATTTACCACTCCTTCATCTGTCCCCTCTCGCAGCAGCAGAGCAAAGGAAACCCAGTCAAGTGGCAGGTCTTCACACAGAGGACATCGATTTTCTCCTCGGTTGGGTAAACTTTGGGTCATGATGGTTGTGATGAAGCATTAAGGCACAAATTAAACACAAAGCCAATGCTGTCTTGCTGCTCAGGTGCTGAACTACCTGTGGCAGATGAACAGCGCATCATATCCAAGGCATGCGGCTGTGGGCCTTGAGGCTCAATCGTGTTTCTTCTCACTCACTCATTCACAGAGGCAGAGGGGCAGTTCCTCCTGGCGCTTTAAAAAATACTTGACCGAAAAGTGGTCAGCAGAAAAGCCATATGGACCAAGCCACACAGACAACTACACACTACTGAACACGCTGTTCTCTTCTACTGACTACAGAGAGAATATTGTGGAAACTGGGAGAGGTTCTACTCTTAAGTGTGACTGTAACTTGTAGTGGCGGAACACAGCCACCAACAGTACAACTAATCCCTCGTTGCTCAAAAAACTGCAATGAAGAAAACAAGTCAACTCAAGCCAATGCTCAACTGGTTGAAACATATTCTCCATTTCACCTGGCTTCTTGTTAAGAGATCGCATCAGCAGTTCCTCAGAGGCAGGCCTCAGCCATCCCAGGCCCCTTAACTGTGTTTAGACACAGCAGGGTTTCTGCTAGCAGGGTACCAAGGCATTTCCTGTGCCGTTATCGGCGTGACAGATCGCTCAGAGAGCCCGCAGACAGGAAGAGGCAGGCAGGGCTGAGAAAACACCTCGGAGCGCTGCAGGTTCAACCTGCTGCTGACGCAGGGATCGATTCTGCCCGCAGAGCTGCCATGGGCTCGCAGAAGCTCAAGGCTCTGTATGGCTCTCATTGTGGGAGCCGGCCCCTAGTAACATGAGTGTGTGTGTGTGTGTGTGTGTGTGTGTGTGTGTGTGTGTGTGTGTGTGTGTGTGTGTGTGTGTGTGTGTGGAGGTAACAGCTCCTCCATTGTTGTCTATGACCATATGACATCTGTAGATTCCCCTCACCTCTTTAGTGAGTTGAAGGGGTGTAATATAGTTACCGTGTGTTTCCACTGAAAAGCGATATGGGCATTTAAGGTCAGACTCCTGACTTAGACAGGACAGCTAGTAGACCAGACGGGGCACCACAGTTAAGTACAATAAGTGTCCTCAGCATTAGTCACAGGCTGCATTCCTTTAAGTGAAAAACCCAAATGGCAGACAAAAGGAAAGGTCTGGAAGGAAATATAAACTATTCAATCTTTAGGTTTGACAAATGAATTTTCGTCAATCACTGACCGTAAACCTCACATCACCATGTACGAGTACGAAACAATGCACATTGATGTTGATTATGCCGCCACATCAGTGTAATTACATTTTTAACAGATTTAATCAGCAATAATGGAGATTTTAGTCATGCTAGATTATCTCCTTCTCTAGCTCCCATTGTTCCATTTTACAGGCTGGTGAAGGGCGTTCCTGCAGCCCCCAGATGCTCCCCATGTGCAGGGAACCCACACTGGTGGTGGGGTGAATTCCAGGGCTGGTTTTGGAACTAGCCACACTCCGAGGCACCAGCGGGTGCATGCCCACAAACCAGGCCTCGGAGCCTTGCCTGCCGCCAGGCTGTCCTCCCTCCCCAGGGAGAACCTCTCCTCTCCGGCCTGTCATTCACAGCGAGTCTTGTGGCTGGGTTTTCTGCTCTGCCATGCCAATCTGCATTTGAAGAGAATGAATATCCAGACATGCGAACCGCAGATGGGACAAATGACTCAGTTCATTTTAAAGTTGCAGAAGGTAATATTTTAAAATAAATGTAAATGACAGAAACGGCGCCCTGCCATTTTTGTGTCAACTACCGCACTCCGCTCGAGTTTGATTGACAGTGGTTTCGCAAAATAAGCCAAGGATAAAAGCCCGTCTCACCGAAGGCTGAAACAGGATTGCTGAAACATAATAGGCTACAAAGTAGAAGGCAGTCAGCTACAAAATAAAAAATATATATATTCAATTTCAGAACTGTTTATGTTGATGAGCAACTCTCACAGTCCCTCATTAGCTTACACAACATGAATAGGGGACCAAACCTATTTTCTTTCTTGAAAAATCAAGTTACTTTTAAATTTCTTGTACAACTGCTGAAGGTTTTGCAGATACATTTGAAAGCATCTTACCAAACATACTGTGTCTCTATATTCCTATACTGTAACTATGGCTTCCACATGAAATATGTGAATATGCTGACATATGAACTTTTCACACATGCTAGGCTGAAAAATGAGCAAATCCAGTATGTCTTAACGCTGACACTATTCCGACTCGAGGGTGAAGCTTTATATTCTCTCTGAGAAGAGACTGAATCTGCTTTCCAGGAAATGTCTGGCCTCATGTATATCACACATAGGGCTCAGAACGGCCGGGTCCCTGGGGAGAAATATGGTGGCTCCATAAGCCTGCAGATGTGGGCTCGCTTGTCCAAGCCTATGTGTGGAGGAGAAGGAGGTGATTTATTTCCTGTGTGTTTCAGTTAGTCTTGGCTGGTGGGAGACTTGTACTTGCCAGTTTCCATCTGTTCTCCCTCCACTACTTCTGCCTCAGCCTTTCCTTCTTCAGCTAGTCCTTAGTCACTCTCTCTTTCATCCTCTCTCTCTCTCTTTCTCTCTCTCTATAGTATCCCTCCCTCCCTCCCTCCCAACAGTCAGTACCAGGAACTAACCTGTTCCCAAGACTCAGTTACCATGGGAACGACCCAACATGTTGGTATATTTCCCCCAAATGACCTTGTAGGATGATCAAGTGCACCAGAAAAGTGTTTTACCACCCTCAGAGCAGTTTTACCTCAGAGCAGTGTTTCTCTTCAGTATTTGCAATTATTCCTCTAATATGGACATTGTGGTAAATGAGGTCATTAAAGGGAATTCCCTTTCAAAAGCGTACACCAAAACACCAAAATATACTGTTTCTCTCTCTCCAGGAATACATAATGTGGTTACTAATGTTACCTTCAAGCAAAAAAAAAAAAAAAACATACTCCCTAACAAACAGATCAAAACCACCGCTAACTACAGATGTTGGAGCTGACCAACTCTACTGACTGCAATCTGTAAAAGTATGACTAAAAGTACCACTTAATGCTACTAAAAGGTCTATTTTCTCAAGTTCAGGCCTTTTCCTTTCTCAAAAGGTCTTTGTTTTGCTCATTATTTGCTCATCATTACAGAGACAGCTGTGCAACCCTCAGCCCCATCCAGTTACTGCACTAACCCACCAGTAGGAAAAACGTGTGCAGGGCAAGCCTTCCACATTACAGTATTGGCAGCTGCAGTGAGTATGTTCAAAAATGTGCACAGGAATATCCTAGGGACAAGGAGTAAGGTAAAAAAATGTTCATAAAACTGCCTTTTGAGGGAAAAGTTTTATGTTTTTTTCCAAGGCCTTTGCCAAAAGGACTTCAAATTTCCTTCCTTCTAGCAAGCTTTATCATCCCCCCTGACAGAGAGAGAGAGAGAGAGAGAGAGAGAGAGAGAGAGAGAGAGAGAGAGAGAGAGAGAGAGAGAGAGAGAGCAATGTGAACTTGGAGGCTAAGGTAGATTGTAAACTCTCCATTTTACATCAAACAATGAAAAGCTTCAACCAGTTACCAACCCGTGCCCAAACCAAAACACAACTCCACAAGCACCCTTACAGGATATAAAGCATGCCATAAATGCCGAATACAAAGCTATGTGGCACATGCCATTAACATTACAACATCCTTTAACAATTGGCAGATGTTGAGTATTGCAGAAACAGTGTTATGTTTCAAATATTTTAATTTCATGGCACCACAAATCCACCCCATCCTCAAACAACATCACATCATCCTCCAGAAATGCCTGTGTGAGGAGTAATGTCTTCTGGCCGGGCTGGCCAGCTGATCTGGAGTCATTCTCAAGGAGTCGCGAACTTTTGTCCCACAATTGCTCCCTCTCTGGCTGCACGAGAGGACTCAAGAGGACTTCCCAAACAGGAAATGTCGGCAAGCGGATGCTATCGCTGTTTATCCCCAGCCATTCATCACACAGAGAGACCCCAATTCAACAGTTTCAGCAGGGCGGGAGCAGAATCAGCATTGCAGCCTTGGCTGGTTGGACGCCATGGAAGCTTGTGGGTCAAAAGGTCCTTTTCTGGGTCAGTCTCAGAATCAGAAGCCATCCAAACCCTTGCAATCAAGATGGTTAACAGACTGGCCTACCAGTCACTGTGACTAGGAGGAGGGGGGAGACTTATCCCACACTAGAGTGGAGGCCAAGTCATGAGGTTTAGCCGTCAACTGGAAGACAAATGAGCAGTAGGAAGTCCATCCAAAAAGCGGCTGTTATAACGCACAGCATTCCTCGCCCATCAAACAATGAGTCGGGTTTAACATGGGAGGGTTCAGCCAGAAGATGACACGTCAACAGTAAGACATTGAAGGGTTATACTCTGTACCGTGTGAGACCACCCACTAAACCCTTGCCAGACTTCTGCCGAATTCTCAATTGTACATCTGTGTTAGCTCAAATGCTTCATTAGCTTCATTTGAATGTATAATTCAGCTTCAAACTAGTAACAGTCTGAACGCACAAAAGGCCAAAACGTCAAACAATCTGACTGAGGGCGTGGAACTAAACTGGGACTAAGCATACAACAAAGATAGCGGGAAATTCATAACCGGGAGTTCAAAATTTGCTGACAGTGGGAAAATGATGTTCATTTCTATCAGATCCATCCATGCTTGTTGCACGGCTCAGTGGCTGGTGAATCACTTACCCTGCAGACCCTCCCTGGGTGGAGGAAACACTAACTACACACAGGACCGCAGTTCCGCCACGACTCCTTCTGCTAAGATATGAGCAGATAAAACTGGGTTCCTGTCCCACTCCCCACAGGCACACAAACCTGCCAGCTTCTACTGAGTGGAGGGCTTCTGGGAGGGCCGGAGTGGGGGTCAGAGCATCTCAGCTGGAAAAGCTGGCAAGGGTGAGGGCCAATGGTCGTCATACATATTTCATAATGAGAAAGGAGATGAGGATGGAATGGATGGGGGAGGAAAGAACACAGTCATATTTTCCATTAATATCAAAGCCATATGGGAGGATCTATTAAGGATGACACAAAGCGGGGAACTGCTCATGTTTTCACTCAGGCAGAACCAGTTTGAGTTAGGAGGAAGACAATGCTAATATTTATATAATAAATATAATACTACAATAATATTTACATAAATACTAATAAACAATTAGATTAATAGTGTAAAGGAAGTAGGCTGTTAAGTAGTAAATCAACTCTGCTAAGAGGTTGTCATTTCATAACAACATTGTAAGGAGACAAATCCTAAATGTGACCCAATTCTGATGCAAGCAGCTGATACAAATTCCTCAGTTTAGAGCACAGATAACTCAACAATCTTCCAGTACTTTCTTCAAATTTGCATATTTGCAAGGTTTTTCCCAGCAACTGCTTCGTGTGACCATGCCAGTACATTACGAGATCCATGTCAATATCAGCGCTGATCAGATTTTCTGCTCCGTAAAAGCAGAGCAGCTAATAAATGGCTAGCGAGGATCAGCAGACCCCATAAAGAACAACAACATTACCCTGCATCCCAGGAATGTGAACTTGGCCTATACTGAACTAAAGGACACAAGCAAAGCACGCCAAATGAATCCAACAGTGTGTTTTTTCCCCCTTTCTGGTATTGCTCAATTGGTAAATAGTCTGAAGCCTATAGAGAGGAAATTACTGCATATAACCTGGTTATACTACTGCTTAATTATCAGTCTAATACAGTAGGTCATGACTGGTTCAGTGTGACTGCGTCAGCTGAGTGCATTGTAACATTCCTGACTGTGCTTTATGTGCACAAGGAGAATAAACAAGGTTTCCATCACACAGGAATCAGACCACTGTACTTGAGTTCTAGGTTCTACAAGGTTCTAGGTTCATAAGTGATTCCAGCTGCATCTGATGTGATCAGAACCACTGATCTCACCTGTTGAACTCTGAGAACCTTCATCTTCTCTTCATTACTGCTGATGGAACAATGCATGTGAGATCTTTAATCTAGCCCCTTTCTATGTTAATGCTGGACGCAAATAGACCCATTTCATCAATATCTACTGTACATTAGGTGATTACGTGAGGGTGACTGATGAGTCAGATGAGGGACATTCATTTGACCATAATCAGCAGCTTTATGACCTAACCGGGGGAGGGGTACAGCTCAGCAGTGTCTTTGACTCCACATCAAGAGGTTGAGGGTTCAAGTCCAGCCTTATACATCCTTTGGGGTAATACCATCCACTAAATGAACACATTCTTCTTCTTATTGTATGGGGCTTTGTGATCTACAGTAACAAGCAGGCTACAGAGCATTACAAACCAGAACATGTAAGCTATCTTAGGACATACTGTTTAGGGCTGCTGTAACAAGACCAGCTGGGAAATGTGGATAGTCTGGTCCTCTTAACCATTATTGGAAACCAGTGACATAGTTTCTGAAATCTGTTAATTTACCCTTCATCATCAGACAATCATCTCATGTATTCATTAAAACACACACACACAGGGTCTGTGTACTGATATGCACAGAAGGCACACACAAGCTGGTCAAATATGCTCACGTAGGCACACTCATAACCTAAGACAGAATATGCATAAATTGCATTCATCTTATACTTATTTTTGCCACCTGGTATACCAGTGAGACAGCTGATTAATACGGTCAGTCTGAATATGATTGGTCCAAAATGTCCTCTAAAACTAGAGTAAGATTCCGCTGATGTTAGAGCAGCCCACCATTGTCATGGAAAATAACCTGGATCGTGGCTGACATCATAGATGTCTTACAGCAGAGCAGACCACAAAGTGGCTGAGTGTTTGTCTCCCCAGTGAGAGTGCACCACAATGTAAATAGCTGTAACAACTAGACCATGGCCAGTAACTGTAGCAGGCTTACTGCACACTCCTGTGGTGCTGGAGACCCATCTTCTGCATGTGACACAGATGTTTTCTGCTTCACAAACTGCTGCTTTGCAAACAAATATATAGAACTGAAATTACACCGTGAATAAAAACCAATGCTATTGTTCCAGTTCTATTAACAGTTGAATTTTTTGCTTAAAATTACAGAGTATCTTGATGTTCGAGGTGAATGGTGTGTTGAAAGTAAAACAAAAAAACATATATATTCATTTTGGTAGTTTAATTTCAAGCCCATAGGGCCAGGTGTGGATGATTTACCTTTTGGTCGACTATGGAGCAGACAAGATCTTTCACAGCAGACAGGGACAGATCATTTCCCTCCAGGTTCACCGTCTCCCTGGTGAGCCCTATTTGAAGCAGAAAGGACACTCCGTGGAATGAACTTGAGTTAGTGGGACTTGGGGCACTGTGACTGCCGTTCGACAGTCTGCTGTAAAGCTGAGCTGGCGGGCTTGGGGATGGGGTCGGTGGAGCCACTGGGTGATGATGAGAAAGGAGGTAAGCTCTTGGGAAGGACGGAGGAGAGGAGCTGCTACAGGCAGACATGAGGTTTCTTCCAATGATACTCTTTACTGCAATATAATTCAGACAAATATGTCAGCGATGCTTCACTAAAGAAGGCACTATTGTACAACTATGGAATAGTTGGTACTTAGTCAGAGGAAGATGTCCAGACAGCATCGAAGGCAATTGTCCCTTTCTCCAATCAATCAAACTGACATTTCTTTCCATGGAAAAATGTTAACGCTATCCAATACTTCTCAGATCGACGCCTGGCGGCCCATCAATGCGCACAGGTTTGCGGGTCCAATAGCGGAATGTCTGGCTTAAGAAGAAGCCGGTTAATTTGACACTTAGAGCAAACGACATTCCCTCCAGATGTCATATTCTTGACGGATATCAATTCGTCTTGTTAGACGTCTTGGACCCAACTTCAGGAAACCTGAACGAGGAGACAACTGAATTATTGGGTGGAAACAGCCTAAGAAACAGTAGTCCATAGTCCAACTATTTCAAACAATCCTAGAATGCTCACCTTTTAGATTTAAACAGTTCATTCATATATTCAGTTATGCACATTAAACAATCTGAACCGTTGAAAACCAGCCAAATTCATCGATCCTGTCTATTATCCTGCACTTGAGAGACGCAACATCCCCAAATGTGAGGACCTGTTGTAGTTTTATCTGCGTGTTGTGTTTACATATCCCTGCAGAACCAACCAACATCTGGACTCAAGGCTTCTCCACATCTGGACCCTCCCACTTTCAATTGGGATTTCTGGCAGGAGACTGTCCGCGAATGCCAGCAAAACAAGTTATACAAGCCCAGATTCTGAAAACTGCTACTTGAAATAGTCTTAACTACTTTATTTCAAAGTCAAAGTAAGTGAAAATAGGTTACCTTCACTGTCTGCGATGAGTAGTTTTATATCCATGGCAAGTGGACAACAAAAAATTGAGCAACTCCAACAATCGAAGAGAACTGGACACTGGAGTTCATTCACAATTTAAAACTCACAAAGCAGCGCCAATAATGCATCTAAAGAAATGTCATGGAGACATTTTTCTAATCTAAACGCACTGAAAATTGTTTTGTTTCCTGCGCTTGGAAACTTTCATCGTTTTTAGATAGTAAATTCATGCGCATCTTATTATCCCTCCAGCTGTGACTACTCCCCCTGTTTGACGAGGAAAATAGAGAAGTTACTGGGTTTTGGAGTTTCATCAGCTTCGCTACAAGGAGTTTTCATCCGCGGAGATTCTTGCGTGAACTACAGTCTCACAAATGCAATGGCGCCTCCAACAGACTTTATTCGTTTGCGCATGCTCTTTTTTTTGGGGGGGGGGGGCTGTAGGCATACTTTTCCGTTAGACGGCTTTACAAAATGTAACAACTGATGTTGGTCCTGTAGCCTACATGATTACATGATAAAGGAGTTAATTCTGCTGAATGCATTCATTCATGCGATCGTAGCTCAGGTCTAATGTGAGACTGATGGGGATATTTACAAACTGCAATCATGTCAACTCTTTGGAAGATTTGGATGGGCTCCCGTGGTACAGCCAAATCCGTATTCCCAATCGACCGTAATAACATTTGGCAGCGGACCCTAATCACAATCAGGGAACGGTACCTTAAATCACGGAAACACTGTTTTTCTAATCACGCCATATCTACACAGGTACATTTATGTCCCCCCAGATGTTGCCTTGGCTTATATCAACACATATGCATATGTGCTGGCTTTTGAACGAATACATTTTTAAATGCATTTTAAAGATACGGATTGCAAAAATAAAATAACATTTGGAAGGAGGCAACGAGTAGGAAAGAGGATTTTTATTTTATTTCAAGTCATGATGCATGAGCAGAGGAGAGTGAGCTGAGTTAATACTGAGGGAAGGTTGGGTCTATCTTCTGGGCCCAAGCCATCAGGCCTCCACAGATGTCCCTCACAGTGATACTGTCCACCTCAGTGCCAGACATCTTCTCCAGGACCTGCACGGCCTTCTGGGAGTCATTACCCATCTTGCAGATGACGTACACTGTGTTAAAGCAGAGAGAGGTGTCCAGCACAAGATGGATTTGACTGAGCTATCTAATTATGATGTCTGGACAACTAAAGGCAATAAAAAGCGGTTGGGTTTTACAATTAAACCACATGTCTTTTTTTATCTACAGTAAAATACGTTTTATAAATAGTTATTTTAGACATCTCAGTACTGTATGTTCGGTTTTTTTTTTCGTTAAACGAGACAGACATCCCTTTAATGACATTAAGACACACTGAATATACACTCTGTCTGTCCTAAAATAAAATCTTGAATATTAAATTCTAAAAGGCTGACCAGCTGTTCACAATACTTGACGAAAAGAAGGATTGCTTAGCAACCTGCAGTCATTGGCTGTCTAAAAAAAGCCAAGACCCTGGGAGTGCAAAACTACAACCAGACCTAATCAGCACTCAGATTACGCTTCTTAGTTTAGTGAATATGAAAAACTAGGTCTATGTAGCTGCTAGGGGCCTGTGTATGTGCTGACCTGGCTACATCTGCTGGTAACAAATTACCTGGGACCTGAGATTCACCCGACATCTGCTGCTTGACTTGGCTAATTTTCTCCTTTAACAGCCGAAGATGTTCACTTTTTCTGTCTTCTAAACTCGAGAGAGGGATGTCTTGCAATGATTTAAGAATGATACACATAGGGATGTAAACTCAATTAATAACAGTAAAATACCATTAGTGACACAGTATATATTTCAATTGAACACATGATACAGTGTGTTAGGAACGACTGTTTAGATAAGACCTGGCAGGTTAACAAGCTGCAATGCCAAAAGGGCAGTCTGACATGTAAAAGGATACTGAGAGAGAAGGGTAGATGACACATATCCACCTCTACAAGAGGACGGACATCTAACAGGAGATGGGAGCATGGACTATCCAATATGGATTTATATTTCTGAAACGTGATAAAAATACATTATATACAAAGACAATAACACACATGCGTATTTGTTGTTTTGTTAAAGTTGCTTTGAATGGCATTGTATCAGAATATTCTGATTAGGTTATCATTCGAGTTGGGAAGGGGCAGGCAGGACCTTTAAGGAAATAAACTCCAAAAATGACATAGCCTTCGTTACAGCCAAATCAATCCCGGTTTACATTTTATGCCTCTAAAAGGATTCATTTCTTATTAAAAGTTCCAATTCTGCACAACACAAACTAATCTAAACCACCGTCATTATAGTCAATGCCAAATAAAAAAGACGTGTTATTCTTTCACATAGAAAACCTTACAAACAGGTTTCTAGTCATTTCCTATTCAGGGCTGGGTCCAAATTGAGATATAATCTGAGTTTTATGAATGTGTGCAAATGTTGAGGAAAAACCAGAGCAATCAAGCAATAATCATCATTATAAAGCAGCGAGTCACGAACATGGCCGCTGTCTCAGACTCTACCTGCACTGTGATTCTCTGGTCACTGGAGAGGAGGTTCAGTCTACGGCACTGGAAAGCACAATGGATTGGGTCAACATAATAGACTAAATACTTAGATTTTTATCCTATAATGAATGGAAAAATCTTGAATACATGCTTTACTGTTAGACTATTAAGAATCTGCAGAGTGTATTTTGCCTAAATAAAAGACAGATGGACGTATTTATTGGGGCTGGCAACATCATATGTATTAGAATTTTTCCTCAAGGTGAGAGAAGACAAGAGAACCCAGATCCTACTGATGCTGCCCTGAAGAAATACATTACCCAGCATGCTTGATCCACAGTCTGGTGTTCCTAGTTCGACTGACCTTGTCAGTGGCTACAGACCCACAAAAGGCCTCGTAGTCCCCCAGGTGTGTCACAGTGGGGGTCTCCCCACACACAGGGCAGCCTGCCTGCCTGGGCCTCAGCTTGATTTTACGAAATCTGGCTTCCTGGGCATCCAGCATCAGCAGCTGCTGCCCACAGGAAGCTGTCACACCCTGTCAAGGAAGGGACTATATCCTGGTACGTTTCACTATGCGGAAGGACTCCGAGACGCTGCACTCCTCACAGTCTCGTAGATGTGGCCTATATTTCCTTTGAGTTTTCATAGGCTCCAGTAGTAAAGATTAGATTTCTACATCTTTTTTTTATAAGCAGAGTTTTATCAGATGGGCATGGCCATGGAGAAATACACCCCTTCCTTCCCTTGCTTTGCCACAATTGAATTTTACAGCCTGTCTGCTTAATTCAAACGTGCATTTATTCATTCAGTAGGATGACTAAGCACAGAATGATATTTTAGACTGACCAGCTTGGGGTTGGAAGAGGGATTGGAGAGAGAGAGAGAGAAGGATACAGCCCTGTCCAGAGGCGATCTTTAGAACCTCCAAGGCCTGGAAGCATCCCATAATTCCTGGTACTGTGACAAAACAGAAAACAATCCAACAAACAGACAAACAACTCACATTAACTTCACCCCATCTGGAACTGTAAGGAAAACAACAGGACTAAGATCTAATGGACAAGATAGTACTTACCCACTCCAAGGACCCCTCCATCAGAGCAATTGGTCACAGTCTCTGGGGGAGGGGGTACTGGGTACAGACATCTGTAGCAGGGTCCTCCACGGTAGTTATACACGGTCAGCTAAAACCAGAAGGTCGACAAAACTATAACTATTGTCAGTGCATCACTTCACTTTCTAATAACTAAAGTCAGAGATGGTCATTTGCTTATTCGGTTATGGGATAAGCCACGGAAGTCCCATGAAAGAGCTTATTACCTGACCCTCCATTCTCAGCGCGCTGGCAGACACTAGGGGCTTCCCACTGAGGACACAGGCGTCATTCACCAGGTAACGCGTCGGAACATTGTCCGAGCAGTCAGCCACAATGTCGTACATGAGGATCTCATCAAGGAGTCACAACCGATTACATGGACACATTTTATCAGCAGTTGGTTGTCAGTGATAATTGTAGTCAACAACAACAGGTCTGGAGGATACTGTTGAATTAGCTGCAGGGCATTCTCTGAGGACAGCTGAAGGTGGTAGGGAATGCACTCTACTGTAGAGTTCAACCTTGGAATACATGTTAGCACAGACCAAATAAATAACCATAGCAACAAATTAGTACACTATCCTACTGTAACAGAAAATCCCATTCATCCTTGAGGTGTTTAAGCCAGCAATGTCTTGGGCATGTGACTGCATTAACTTTCATGTGTTTTCACTCAAACAAACAGATACTTCTAGAACTGGTACAGAATTTTGATGAGTATGGTTTTGCTCTTTAGAGAAATGGCACCACCAAGTGGACTTGGCTATATTGTGGAAGTTGGTCACAGTTGTCTGACTATTCTGGTAGACAAGGAACAAAATATTTCCAAAACAAAGTATCTGTAGATGTATATTTACAAAAAATGCAGATAAAAAGTGTCAGTTCAATTCAGAAATCCTTATCTTTTCAGAAAAGGTCAAGTATCTGTAGCAGTCGTAGGTCATGGTCTCATAACCCAGCTCACATGTACAACCTATTCTACGTGGAAGACACACCAGGTTACTTCCAGAACCATTCTAAAGCATGGAGCCTACCTCCTGATGGCCTGTGCTGCAGACTGGGCCTTGGCCTGTCCACAGTTACCCTCCCCATGGAGAACCTGTCTGTGGAGGTTACTGAGCTCCACCTCATCATAGTCCAGAAGACCCAGACGACCTGGGTGTAATCAAGGACTCAATGTTACACGATGTGCATGAATACTGGAGGAAGGTGGGGGTCTATCCACTGTCAATGTATATAGGGCAAAAAGGGGGGGTGAGTGACAGCTAGCTAATTCTATTGGAGACAGTACTGTGTGGTTATGCGACACTGTCATATTGCAGAATTACACATGTTTAAAGCAAAGGTATATTTGTAAATATATAAGTAAATACATGAGATGTCGGTAGTTGAGTGTATAATAATTTACTATTACCCTATTATATAGTTGTATGTAATATACTGAAACTTCTCAATTTTCAATAAAACCCCTATTGTACCTATTCCAGCTGCGGCTAGGTACTGAGCCAAGGGACAACCTAGACCTCCACACCCCACCACCAGAACTGAGCTCCTGGTCAGATTCAGCTGACCTGCAGGGAGAAAGAGCATGCAGCCAACATTTAGCACTGATTCTTGAAACTTTGGCAAAAACATGTCCCACTAAGAAAAGTGCTAATTTTGTTGGAAATTAATACAACTTTAATGAATAAAAAGAATCAAGGTTATAATCAGGGGGTCCTTTGCACATATGTAAGGTTATTTTATAGGTTTATTTTTAATTTGTATTAATTTAATGATCATATACTGGCCCATTGTCTACAGAATCAGTAGTCCTCGGTTAGGAGATAATCTGTTTATCTTAATTAAAAAAACAAAAAGTAATAATTGAATTGAATAATATCTTAACCACGTGAAAGAGTACATTGTAATATGTATTAAAAAGTACAAACAGTGAGTTTTGAACAATGTTTACTATTATTTTGTGGATTGCTCAAAATGTGTCCCACATATTCGTCACCACCGTCAGATATTTATAAAAATCAATAAAATCTGGCAACTACAAGGTAAACTACATTCCTGGGGACCCCATTTTGAAACCTTCAGCTCTACTGCATGCTTCAAGATCACTCAAGCTCCTTTAAGTTTGCTATATTCTCTTAAACTTGTTCATATTTTTGGACACTGCTACTGTCACAACCATAACATGTCAACACCGTGTCTTTCGTATAAAAAACACTAGATTAGATTATGACATAAATGTATACTTTTGAAGAAGAGGTCTGAAGTAGCTGGCAACAGAGGGGAAACAAGATGGCTAATATGAACAACTCATGCACATCATGTGAAAGAGTATTTTTTTGTCACCACCGTCAGACGTCACCACCGTCAGGTTTTCTGTCTGACGGTGGTGACGGACAGTCTGACGGGGGTGACAAAAATCTCCAGATGGTCCTCAACGGAGGCTGGAATATAATTGTTGATCACAATAAATACCAATATGACCTGTGATGTTTCATTAACCTCTTTTATATTTTTATATATGTACTTCCCCCTATATTTCTTCCATACAGGCTTACACTTAAGCAATATAGCACGAGTGAGAGGATGTTTGTGGATATCCTCACAGCTGTGGTTCGGCCGGGGAATGGGAATGGGGTACTTTTAATAATGATATTGCTTAATTTTACCTTATATTCCTTGAAAAATGTTTATCACAGTGCTCATGATTGTTATTTCTTGGACCAAATAGTTAGATAAGGTTGTTAAACAAGAAGTGATTGACTTGAGTGGTATACATTTCGGAATTGTATGTTGTAATGAGGCCACTGTCACCACCGTCAGATTAGTGTCACCCCCGTCAGTTCTTAAGTCACCACCGTCAGAGGGAGTTTTATTTGTTTTAAATGAATATGCTTAAAATATGTTTCTTCAGTGCTGTTGACTTATTAAAGTAATAGTCTCTTTTAATCCAAAAATGTTTGTTAAATAAAAAAACTTACTTTTTCTATTTAAGCTTAAAGTATACGTTGTATGATGTTAGATCCTTTAAAGGAGTACACGTGAAACAGTATAAAAAATGAACAATAGTGAATAATTAACATTTAACAGCATATATGTGTATTAAGAATGCCAGATAATGGTTTAAAAGACTTTAAATACATATTAGACCAAATACATCAAAATAATTTGCTTTTTATTGTGTCTGACGGTGTTGAAAAAAACAAAGTAATGACTGGGAAAATGCCTATTTTATGAAAAAAAATACAAAATTTGGAGGTTGCACTGGTACATTGCTGAACAGCCAATACCTTGGTCTATAATGATATACCTTCACATTTTGTAATTTAACTAACTTTTTATTTTCAAAATTAAAAACTGTTTTATCCAAATCCCCAAGAATCAGTGTTAGGCTACTTTATCACGACCACCGTGCATTGATGAATTCTTCCTATTATTGAACACAATTTAAATCAAGGGTCTTAGTCATTATTACCTTTAACTCCAAACTCTGGAAGCAGCAGCTGTCTGCTGTATCTCGTGATGTCGTCGTTGGAGAGGGCTGTCCGGGGCTGCAGAGGTGACAAGTCAGTCACTTTCTCGTGGAGGTCCAACTCCGCCACGTTGGTCTGATTCCACAAGGAGGAAAAGAAGAGCACGTAAAGGCACGCACTTTGACTTTAACTTGCAGCCGATTGAGACTGTTCATGGTTAATGAGACTGTTCATGAGATAAAAGTGCAATACCTTTTCCAGTTGTGCTAGTTTATTTCTCAAAGCAGCTATCTCCTTTTCCTTTTCTTTGAGTTTGGCTTTCAAGCAAATCACCTCCTCCGCCATTGACGCAATGCAATGGAGAAACGATTACGATGCAAACTGTTCTAACAACAATGTTGCTACAAGATACGTCAATGTTGATTATGGATCCTACAGTATTTTGTCAGTATTTTGTCATCTGGCTTGTTGCAATGGTTACTTCCTGGTCTAACCACGGCGAGACCACGTGTTTACACTGTTACAGCGACCTCGTGAGGTGATTGAGGAAAGTGCACGCGCTGAACCTGTTGTATTATTTTACAATCTGCGGATTCTGCCATTATTGGTTAATGGCATCGCTTGAAACGTGCAATTATCACTGATATAATTACGTTATAGCATATGTTTTATTTAACTCTATTTATGAAGCTGTGAACAATTTCTTAGACGATCTGAAAAAAGTAATTACATTTTTTTATTTAGAATAAAATCCCTGATCCATGTATTAGGCCTACTGGCACGGACTAAATATCGGAAAAACCAGACGTTACCATAAAAGTTTTGACAGGTATACTGTAGGTAGGATGAACTCATGAACCCTACGGATGAATGTGGCCACAGGCCATTTCATAAATCGGTGACGCGGTGTGAACGCCTTGGGTCCTCCCTCATGCTCTCTCACATGATTCGTTAAGCCTTTGCTGAGGAGGGAGAGAGAGACAGAGCGGTAGGAATTTTTCATACCAAGAAAAACCCCAGGCTCAGAGATGGCTGCACGTCGCCGTTGTCCGTTTGTGCATTTCGTCTATGTGCTGGGGATTTGTGTGGTATTTACTGACTTTATCAATGGACAAGCAGAACAGGTCCCATGGACCCATGAAAAGGTAGACTATGGGATTTTTTTCTTATATCCTACTTGTATTTACAATTGTATAGAAGCGTAATTACATTCCTTTCCAGGATCTTGTCTTAGTAGTTTTTTTACATATACATATGTTTAAGAAAATGCATTTAGAGGTTGTTACCAATTTTGTGTACAGTTGTAGTCTACTCTGTTGCTACTGTATGTACTGTTGCAAGTCTTAGGTGTTACACTTCTTTTTTTAAAGTGTCATTTTGTCAATAGGTGTAATGGATTTCTTTCACAATCTTCTTAGAAAATTGGTTTTTACTATTTCTGTTGAAGGCTGTCTAAGACACCGTCAGATGTAAATTGTCTTAGCTCGCACAATTCTTACAATCCTGTTTATTTGCAGGTATCTCTTGCTGGTATATGTCATTCTCCTAAATTGTATCATCTTCAAAAGGGAGACGGTTCATCCAAGTCCCCTTGTTGTTCTACCTCTCCTCTTTCTCTGGTTGCTATGGCAGCACAGCCATCGTCATTGATCCTCCAATTGCAGATCTTGATATTTATAGATCTAAACCCCTTTCAGTCCTATCTGTACCCAGCATTAACCCATAACCCCATAATGAAAGCCTTGGAATATGATTGTTAATTGAACCCACCTAATTGGTCTATTAGCGAAGTCTCCATCATCAAATCACAGTCATAATTGGCTCAGAATCAACAGGTCACTCATCTAGATGCAGTCCTAGTCAGATGTTATTCATTGGTTGTTTTGTTTTCCCTACTAGTTGATAAGCCAATAAAGTGAAGTGTCACGAGCATGACTTAAGGGGGGGGTTGGGCTAAACACATGCTATGTTCATACTGATGTTGACCTTTCAGCGTGATGCCCCAGAGGATCCAGGCAGAACTCATTTGAGCTGCTTAGCATCTCTTTGCCACATTAGACCTTTGGATTAAACATCAGCCTGCACAATGACAGTGATATTCTACTCATAGTATCCCAATGCAAAGTGTAGAGGACATTAGAATAGAGAACATGAAATACCATTTTTTATACAGATGTGGTCTCATGTTCACCATCTGCTGGATTCCCGACAACCCCTGGGCATCCATACTCCTGGTTTAGTCTGTTACCAGGACAACCATGTGTCTCTTTGCAGGTGGTGGTGGACTTTGAGATCAAATGAACCTGATAGAGGTTCAGGGAAATACGATCAATAATGTTGTGAAATGGCTTTGTTAGATCAGAAGAATATTAGTCAATCTTAATGCTCGAATCTCATTGTTTCTGTAAATCAGTGTGTTTCTGTAAAGCTGTTTGGGACAGTGAGACAGAGAGACAACATGTTCACAGGAACACTTCAGGTGTCTGACCATTCTGCTGGCCCATTCAATACTGCCATACATCTAATCATCATACAGCAGCTGTCCTGTGAATCTAAACCTATTCAGTCATGGCTCATTTTCTCCAGTGGGTTTTGATTATCTCTTGTGAGAGTCTTTCAGAAAAGGTGCCTGGGTGCAATACTTACATCCACTCATTATACACAGACAGTATTACATTCTTCTGCATGTTCAAACAGGCTTATTGCAACACTTAGTATTTTCCCGGCCACATCTAGCAGAGTCACCACACATTGCTCAATTTAAATGTCTCAACATATATTTCCCCGGTTTTCGTAATTAATTTTCTTGTTCAAGCATCACAGCAGACAAGAGTGATAATGACACCACAGATTACCTCGATATGAGGTTGACAAAATAAGGGGTAGAGGACTTTGGCCATGGTACTGGCCGTATCGGTACTGTTTTGTTCATATGGTTGATTTGCCATGTAAAATGCTTTAATATCATGATCATGACTGATTATGTAGCTTGATAGTTTGACATGCTGCCTGTAACTGGATGCTCTTGGATCAGAACTGTATTAGATTTTCTTTCCTATTTTTCTCCTTGAGCCCGTCTCTTAATCTTGTTTCTTCTGTCTCCTCCTACCTCTACATTGTTCCTCACATGTTTTTGTGTTCCCCCTTTATTCTTGCCTCTGCTTCCATTTGTGTCCCTCCTTCTCCTTCTTTCTTCTTTCTTCACCTGGTTTCATCTGTTTGTCTTTCTTGTGCTCTCCCCCTGTTTGTCCAGCTCCAGCACAGGGCTGCCACTCTGAGCAACAGTGAAATCACCCAGGCTCTGTCCCACACTGATGTGGCCCAGATGTGGCAGAGGGATTTGAGGCCCCTGCTGGTGACCAGATACCCAGGGACTCCCGGGAGCCTGGCCGCACGGCAGGTATTGACATCATATGGGGGATAATATGATTCCAATGATTTCATTGCAAAACAAAAGAATGACTGCGATCATTCTGTGTGTGTGTGTGTAATCCGCCCATTCGCATTTCCGTCCCCCAGCACATCAAGTCTACGTTAGCTTCCCTGGGGGCAGATTGGGATGTACAGGAGGACCGGTTCACATCTCAGACACCCTACGGCCCAATGGCATTCACCAACATCCTCGCCACCCTCAACCCCTCTGCCAAGCGTCGCCTGGTACTGGCATGTCACTACGATTCCAAATACTACCCTCCACAGTGGCACGGCCGTGAGTTCCAAGGTGCCACAGATTCGGCTGTGCCCTGTGCTATGATGCTGGAGTTGGCACGCTCACTGGACAAGGAACTGAAGACCCAGAAGGTAGCAGCAAAGATCATAATGTATCTTACTTTGTTTAGACTAAGACAACTACATTCACATGATGCGTGGAGTAGTTATTTTACATAACATAAAAATCTCATAGAGAAGAACCCGTATTATGCGTGTTATTCCCAAGTGAAGTACAAATAAGCATGTGAATATGCAAAATCCGTACATTGCAAGTACAGTTACTATTCTGCAAAACTAGATATATTGACAATATATCTACAAAATTCTAATTGAATACATTTCAATTCAATTTATTTGTGTTCTCTCTCTGCATGGGTTCACATAAGGGTTTTATGCTTATTTCTCAACTGTTCTGTGGGTGCACTGACTGAAGGGAGGAATGTGTGACTGACAGAAGCTGTCACAGTAGCAGAGCAGGAGGCACCGTCTGTGACAAAGGTCACTGTGAACACACAAATGGATCTGCACCAGAGAGCTATGAACAGCGGATATTCTTTGAAATGTATAAATCATTGAATCACCATGAGTTAGCCTTCTGCCATAACTACATCGACCAATTAGGCCATAACCCTCCAGAGATTAAAATGTTTGGGGTATTTTAATAGCCTTATATAATTTGAATCACTAGGGGGCAGCAGGTGACTGTCTATTTCTCCATCCCTCAATCTTTCCGTTCCTCCCTAGAGCTCCAGTCCAGACCTGTCTCTGCAGCTGTTGTTCTTCGATGGGGAGGAGGCTCTCTTCCAGTGGACGTCCACCGACTCTCTGTACGGCTCTCGGCACCTGGCACAGAAGATGGAGAGGACCCCGCACCCACCCGGGGCCCCAGATACCAACCTATTAGATGGCATGGTGCGTTAATGCCACAGTAACATTCTGGATGACACACAAGAAAACATTCTCTCACTCCTGTCAAGAAGTTCCTCAAGGGAGCCTTGAGAAAATTCTATTTAGTCATTTATCACGCTGTCTTACAATAACATTGTCAGATTAATCCAAAGTGTGTTATTTGGTATCCTAGCAATTGAGAGATAGCAGAGCTTTGGTAAAGCAGACTTCATCTGCCATTTGAAGGTGATAAAAGAGTTGAAGGGTTTTGAAAACACTATCAGTGGATAGTATGTGTGTGTTAGAGATTTCACTGGGTTATCCAGTGGAACACATGATGTCCTTCCTCACCTCAAAGCTTTACGGCAGTGGACTGGAGAGTTCCTTTCCCATGAGAACTAGCTCACGCTAAGCTGAAGGAAGTTTATCTCTCTCACCTCTTCTCATCCTCCTCTTCCGTATTGCTCTGTCTCTGCGCCGTAGGACCTGTTTGTGTTGCTGGATCTTATCGGGGCTCCCAGTCCTCGCTTTGGCAACCAGTTCCCCAGCACCACCCGTTGGCTCACCAGGATGCAGAACATTGGTTGGTAATCGCACTCAAACTCGCTGTCTATCTCTCCATCACGGTTTGATCCTGAAACTCAATCTTCAAGGTTGCGCAACAAATGTGAAGGGATTGTTGAGCAACATTAATAGGCTGGTTGACAGGTATCGCGGCCGAAGGTTGAATTGTTTTTGTCCTCTGTCCTCAGAGCGTCGTTTGCACGCCATGGGTCAGCTTGTGGACCATCCTAATGAGATTCAGTACTTCTGGCCTAATATACCTGTGGGCCCTGTGCAGGATGACCACATGCCTTTCCTCAACAGAGGTGAACATACATGTACACACACAGCAATGCGCACAATACACATACATACAAACATGCATGCAAAGACAACATCAGTTTTTATTCTGAAGATGTTTGTACTCTTGTTTCCTTTTAGGTGTGCGTGTCCTTCACCTCATTCCCAGCCCCTTCCCTTCAGTGTGGCACACATTTGACGACAACGAACAGAACCTGGACCGGTCCACCATCGAGAATCTCAACAAGATCCTCCAGATCTTCGTCCTGGAATACTTAAATGCCAAACCCGTTGATCTCTCAAACCCCCAAAATGCCCCTTAGAGGTTCTCAGTCCTGATTAGCTTCCCCTGGTTCTCAGTCTTCATCTGTTCAGCTCTTTGAAACCCAAACGCTCCACAGGCTTTTCCTTCAGCCCAGAATTGACATGATAATTCGATCTTCGATTTGCAGAATAATGCATCAGGGTCTCTGGCTGAATCCAAAGTTTGCACACCGTTTGGGTCCGAAGAACCAGAAAGACTTCAACACAGCTTCTTTTTCCCTCCCTCAGGCTCTGTCTCCTCAGCAACTACAGAGGTACACAGAGCCCTCTGTGTGTCTCTCTCCACAGTGCTCTTTTTATCTCTCCACATCCCCTGCACGCTCACTCGTTGAGGAGCCATCTTTGTGCTCATGCTAATACCAGGGCTGCACTAGCCGTGAAAGGAGAAGGAAGGCGAAGGAGAAAAGATTGGTCAAGAAGATAAACCATAATCGGTGTCTCCTTTGTTGCTTGTGATTTATTGTTTTTGTCTTTCTATTTTTATACCGTGACTTTCTCTCTTTACTTCTCTCTATCCATTGATTCATCCAAACAACTTTTTTCAATGTTTTTTTCTTATAGCTGATAATCTAGATGCACAGTAATAACTAGATGGAACATAGTATATCATGTAGTCAACTGAAAGTAATAACAGACTATAACTGAGCATTACATTACCTCTGATTGCCAGACGGATGTTTAAAATATAAATACTGTTTGGGTTTATAACCATCTGGTTATATCTGGTTACATCTGGGACAGCAAGTGGATCATGTTCTTGCATTAATGAACAGAAGCTCAATGAAAACTACTGGGGACGTAGGTGTAATAAAGAATCATTCTCTGAAAGTCTTAACTGTCTAGTTTGTCGATAGAGATTAGCTGTTGAGATAAGCATGTGTGCTTATTGATAAGATGTAACATCTGTAGTTTTTCATATGCGGCCATGTCAGATACGTGGGCCTGTTCAGTTTCATGTACACTTGTGTTTGTTTTTTATAACAATGTTAGTCTCATTTTGATGTAGCTCCTGAAATAACACACAATGCCGAAAATGTACATCCCCTGCCTGAAATAAAACGTTGATCCAGAAAGTTAAGAACCTAACTCTGGATCTTCTGCATATGCTGCTTTGAACATTTTGTTTTTTGTTATGGTGTGACTGGTGGGTATTTCCGGGAGCTGTGTCTGAGAACACAAGCAAAGAGTGGGATGGTTCCATCAGACCAACATGCTGTGGGTGGACCTCTGTAGGAGGTAGAGTGTTTGTTTATTGAAATTATTTTGGTAAATAGGAGATGACAAATCTCGGATTTCCTCCTCAACCAGTGTGGTGTGGCCCCTGAAGCCGTGGGTAGTGCACGATGTCTTATCCAACCTCCTTAGTCGTGAGTTCTCTCTCACCCCTCCTCCACCTCCCTCACCCCTCCTCCGCCTCCCTCACCCCCCGCCGTGAAGCCCAGAGGGTCTGCCCTCCTTGGGCCTCCCCAGACACACACAACAATCCCATGATTCACTAATCCTGTCAGGACCTCCCCAGAATTCCACGGTATACGAATACCCCTCGATTCACCAACCTTCCCTGGGAAGATAATGTTTGACTCCCTTCTCTCTCTTCTGTCTCTCTCTCTCTTTCTGCATTCTAACATGTTTGGGATGCCTAGCAACACAAGGAAACACATGCTGTGCTGTGTAGCAGATTTGAAGGTGTAACTGTTCTAAATGCCTACTTGTCAAACCACCTTATCTCTGAGACATGTTTTGGTCTCCTAAAGCAAGCAAATATAAACACTGATTTCTTTGAGTAGTGGAATCTGTTTCATGTGATAAAACTTGCCAATTAAGTACATTCTTTGGGAGTTATAATGTCAACATTTATTATGGCTATAAAAATCTTACCTTATCCTAACATTCATGGTACCTGGTTGACATACATTTTGTCATCGTCAGTAGGTTAATGATGGCGTTGACGTAAATCATCTGTCATTGTATGTCCTCGGGGCTCTGTCCTATGTGTTTTCTCACACACTAACAGTACACACCGTGTCTGAGCAGGTCCTGCTACACCACACCCTAACAGTTCACTGTTCTGTTGTTGATCCTGGGAGTGTACCCATGGAACTGTCATCCTATGATGCAGGTTATTGGAACAGACTTGATCCCCTGCTCATCATCCCTGTCTCACTTAGTCATGCTTTTGTCGTCGTTTCCCAGAAGCATTCTCACTCTACCAGCCTAACCATAATTACCACCCATCATTCCTAAACAAAATAACTTTCTCCAGCTTTCTTTCTTTTTCCATTTTTTCCTAAATAAGCATGTACTCGGCCAATAGTTTTTACATATTTGGTTCATAGACTTCAAACAACTCCCTTGCTACAGGTGAGTAAACAATAAAAACAGGATTGGCATTTCTGACCTTACACCCCCCCTGCCCCTTCCAATACCTTGGTTTCCAAGTCCACGACAGGAACAACCACAATGGAGTGAACATATTTATTTAGTATGTAATGACTGCAATTTGTTTCTAGAAAATCCCTTTTAAAAGTTCAACCATACACGTAGTGGAGACTGTACCTGTGAAATCACCTTGCCTGCTGTGTCTTTATTCCGTTTGGCGTGCAAATACACCAGCATGTTCAAACAAGGAAGATGGGAGAAAGCAGAAGTAATAGCACGTTCTGCTGTATTGTGGTTTCCACTATTTTACTGCCTGGCAGGCAACTGATATGGGTTTAGGTGTAATCACAGCTGAAGTCTAATTTGGGATGATTACAGTGCAGTTGTACAGTGGCTTTCCGTGTGCGTGTTGTAGGCAGGGTTAGGACTGGGGATTCTCCCTACCGATGCGTGTCTAACAGCTCAGAAAGGGAGTTGGGGTAGATGGTTCTTCCTACTTCTGAAGTTCCTACCACTGTCTTTATAATCGTCTGTATACATCAAACTAAATTCAGCCAAATGTGGGAACCAGGGACCATTTTATGACTCCATGGCAGGAAAAACAAACATATCCTTCCTGTCCTTTGCCTGTACATTGTACTGTCTGAACCACTTTTAGACTTCTCTCTGCAAACAGATATCCAATTATGTTGACTTACAGGACTGGACCTATTGAATCAATCTCACAGGATTGCTCTTAACTGGATTAATGGCACTGCATTGCACTGTATTCGTCTGATAAGCATTGCTTTACAGTGGGTGGGTGCGCGTGTGTATTCATGTGCATGTCATATTTGTTTTCCCAGGGAAATGGGAAAAGCTTATAAAAGTCAGGAGGCAACACCCAAAACATGAATAGAAAGGATTCAGCCAATTATAGCCCACAGCATCTAATTATGGCCACTTGAACAGCGCAAAGTGCACTCATAAACAGAACCCTACTGAGAACGCGCATGCCCGGCTGATATACAATAGTTGGCCAACAGAGCGCACTCGCGTGTCACTCAAGTGAAAATGAATTAAATCACGAATTGTTCCAACACTGTCTCGTGTTTATCAAAACCATCAACCTGCCATCAAACTCTCTTAGCAACAACTTTAGCCCAGGTGACTCTTAAGAAGCGTGACAAAAACGTCGATAATGGCATAATGATTATGTTCGATGTATTTCTATATAATATATATTACATATATATAATATTTGAAGGACTGGAGCTCCGCCTCTTCCAGTAGTTTGATATGAGCGCGGTCTGGAGAGAACAGTTGAAACTGCAACTCGATTCTGAGCCGGGTGACGAATTAGATGAGGGGGGGTTTTACACTCCTCCTGGCCCCCCTGACCATGCGTGTGAACACGAAACACTTCTGAAGATGAACACGGGAAGAGGACAGCTGCTCTAGTCCAGAAAAGAGCAAGACATGCGCCGGTGATTTGGGGTAAAAAGGCGCACCGTGTTACAGTGAACTGGGCTTTGTTATTCCATAGACTTCGATAGATGAGCCGCGTTATTATTAAACACTGTTCAACATGCAAGCGATGGATCCGATAACCAAGTGGACGCCGAAGCAAGTGGTCGACTGGATGAAAGGTGAGTTTAGTCCACTTTGGACACCGTTTAGGTTTCACAACCATACTTTAGAAACTTCTGAAAGGAGAGCCGTGCCCTCTATGTAGTTTCGTTGATACTGCCCTTCTGAGCTGCTGTTATCGTCCTTAACAGTTCGTCAAACTAAGAGACTCGACACACATTTAATACATTTAACAGCAGCCATGCTCCAATTATAGTTCGTAGCCCAGCTGCTTTGCCTGAGACAATTATTAAGATGAAAGATTATTTTCAGGATGGTATTTAGTAGCCTACTATGGTTGTTTTTGCAGCATTTGAAGCGCACGCTGCTTTAATGTTCCTTCTTTCAGTTGACAGGTGACTGTTGGTAAAACAATTTAACCATCTGTCCGACTTTAGTTTGAACCAAGTCTTGTTTTCTCCATCAATTAAACGACGCTTATGATACGTGAAGGCTGTATTTTTTATGATGTATCCGTGACTTCTGTTGACTAATAGTGCATTCACAGGCATGGATCACCAAGCATATTTGAGCCACTGAATTCAGCTTGTGTTTTCTTTAGTCAGAAAACACACATAACTTTCCACCCAGAAAGTACCTGGAAGTCGGAATGTGTTGTTTAGTACTTGTTCTAAACCTGGAATGCCGGTTAGGAAAATGACATCACCCAACAAAGAGTAGTAGCCTACCATTTAACTACATGCATCCGTCACAGCATTGGCATTTTACTTCGAGACTGCAGGTTGTGAGGTTGTATCGACTGGAATGATCTCAAACCAATTCTGTAAATGGCACCTGTTGAACAGTTTTATAGGCAACATGGGGCCTTGCTGAATTTAAAAGGACATGATAGATATCATGGTCCAAACTCATGTTTCAGATCAAACCGTGACACCTGTTCTGTGTTAGTCATTATGCCTAGGGGCAGTTGTCTAAAGTGCTTAAGTATACCATACAATGTCTAAACACTGTAAATGATATATGGTTGATCCAGAACCCTTTTGATTTATCTCTCAATTGCCTCTGTCTGGAACCTATGTTTTTAATAGTTGCGGAAGGTGTTTAAGTGACAGCCAGTGCTGAGTTAGGGGGAGGGGGAGGGGGGGGTTACCATGTGCTTTCAGGGAAAGTTCAGAGTATGGACAGAGGATTAGCAATGTAGACTGGCGCTCTGATGGGCTGTCTTACGGGTCTCGCTGACTCTGTAGTTCTTCTCTGGAAGGTCTTTTCAAATGGATTTGCCAAGAGCACCGTGTGTCTAGAATAACAGAAAGCCATTGAATGCCAACATGCAGGTCTAACTCTGAACTGAAAACACACTCCTCCACCCCATCTCTTTTTCTCTGATACACACGCACTCCAGCAGTAACTTGCGTCATATGTTGCATAGGTCTTCCATGTGAAGTACAGGACAGTGTGCCCAAAGACAACTGATGCACTTTTCCAATCACAGAACAGGTGAAATAAATAGGATTATTTTTTTCCGTTGCCAATTCACTTTTGGTTCCACTGAAAGCTGGATTCTGTTTTTTTATTTTTATTATTATACATTTTTTTAAGGGTTTTTGAATGACACAAACACGTACCCAATGACAGGTAGGGTGTACTGTGTTGCCACACACAGACGCAGGCCCACACAGTAGAAGTTTACTTAGATCAGAGTGACTACGGCAGTCATGCTCCAAATATAGGCCTAAACTCATGAGTAATCCTTCAACTGTGGAGGGTTGAAGCTATTCAGGGAATGCTTCGCTCAAAACCCTGCCGAATAGTTTCACACGTAAAGGCGTTGCTTTCTTTTTTCCTACCTACTCATCCACCTCCTACTTGCAGGGGAGAGGCTGCCAAGTTTTCTGTGGTATTCCAAGTACTCGGACATGTACGAGAACTGTACTGCTGAAGTGAAATTTACTGTTCCGTTTGGAACGAAGTAACCACAGCAATGTAAAACTCAATATCATATATCTGCTGTATACTGTAATAATTGCGTTCATATGTGAGACTATTTTTAGTTTGATATCCAGTTCCCTGCTTAATATTCGGCAGCTGCCATCTTGTGCCACTTATAATCATTGTGAGAAATTTTGGTACATTTTAAAGTAAGATTAGGGTGCAGATGATCTCGTAGCCTACACCTGTTGCTATGAGGTCATCAGGAAAGAGATTTCAAAAATATAGAGTGCATGAGAGAGACGCTGTCTGTCACCTTTCAAGTGGCGTTGCAGTGTCAATGGGGTGATTAGCTTCCATGTGAGAAAGGGTTGTGTGTGTGTGTGTGTGTGTGCGCATGCCTGGTTACTTTACTGCTCAAGCCCTTTAGAGGTCTTATCCTAAGTGGCGATAGCAAGGTGTTGGAATTGATGGTTGTCATCCAAAATAACAGAGTCACTGAGGCCCTCCAACATCAATTTGTTTCTGTGCCAAAAATGTCCAGTGCACCAGCATGGCTATACCATCATGGTTTTATCAATCTTAGTAATACAGAAAACAGACAAGTTTTTAGATTCCCCTGAAAAACACTTCCCAATGTACAGTGCCAAGTCCCAGGAAACAAGACAAAACAGCACATCATTCGAAGGTTAAACCATAGCTTTTGTCCCCCACAATTTATCTAGCCGCTCTTCCTTCATAAATGACCCTGTCTCCTTCTATTGATGAGGAGATACGTGGTTGGTTTCTGTAGAGATGGGCTTGAGCTGGGTAAGAGGATTCTCCCCAGGGGCGGTGGAGGATGAAAGACAGGCTGGGAGTATCGCCCTGCCGGCTCTGGTTCATCCTGTTTCTCACATGCTCTTGTGTGGCGTCGAGCAGCTTGCTATCACCTAATGGGAAAACGTGACCGACTTGATCAATATTAGATGAGTCTCTCCATTGTTGTAGTCACTAGAATCGAGTGGATTCTGTTGGCGTGAGTGTTCGCCCCAGTGCGGACTTTTGTGTTTTCTGTACGGATGAAAACATCTGTCTTTTTGTGTGTTGGGTGTCATACAGGGATTCTTAGGACATTTTGTTGAAATTGCTTTAGCTTGCCGTCTAGCCTAGCATCGATCAATTTTATTTGCATACCAACGTCCTTTTTCTTTATGATACCAATGCAAGGTGAGCGAGGGTCACATTGTCGCCCTGCCAACCTGAACCTGGCCATTTTTCTTTTCATTCAAATCCAAATGTGCATTGCAAATCTCCCCAGATCATCTCAGCTTAGCAGCACTGGCCCCAGTCTGGCCTAAGAGCATTGGCCTGTGAAACAGCAGGCTTAAGCCATGGGAATAAACCTCACAACCTGCAGTGGCACCAGACCCTAAACACTGGTCATGGCAGACACTGTGCACTCCTGTGTGTGTGTGTTTTCTTACCGTACACATCTAAAAATGGTATGATTTAGTGTAACGAAGGCCGGAAGAGTTTTGTTGATAGCGTTACCAAAGCACTTTGAAGTCCAGCTACGCTTAAACAACTGTCTGCTATGACTGGAATGCAGCAGACTACATTGCTTCTGCTACCAAACCTCGCCACAGTGAATCAGCAATACAAACACACATCCGTGTCCTTTTATGTACTTGGGCCTCTAGTTTTAAAAGGATTTAAATGCCTGGGACATTTCAGCCTCCTTAGGATCAAGACTCACTGGATGAATGGACAAACACACTCATCGTATTTGTCATTCCAATCCACTTCACAGGCAGCCATTTCTTTCTGCAGCTGACCTGTTGAGATTTGTGTTATGTTGCAAAAACAAACAAAAAAGGGAATCAGTGAATAACTGGGGGGGGGGGGGGGGGGGGGGGTGTTATGTGGCTCAGTGGCTAGTGTCAGGCTAGTAATCAGAAGGTACCAGGTTCGAACCCCGGCTGAACCCTGGGTGTGTCAACGTGAGGTTGTGTCTTTGGGCTAGGCACTTCAACCCTACTTGCTCCAGGGGGAATGTCCCTGTACTTGCTGTTAAGTCACTCTGGATAAGAGCGTCTGCTAAATGACAAAATGTAAACTAAAGACAGCCACTGTCCTTACAGCATAGAACATGTCTAGACTAGCCCCCTTCCTTGCCACTTCAGCAGGCTGGATTCCAGTAGAGGGGGTCTTTCATTTTCTTTAGAGGGCTCAGACTCAAAACAAGAGAAGCACAACCCTTAGCCATGATAGGCTTCTAGATGTTATCTCCTCTGTGTTTACACTGAGATGGGTGATTCTCTTTAGATTTTGACACCATCTCTAGTTGGTTTTCAACATGCTGATATACAAAGCAGCTGTTATCAACTGGGGCCTGTTTCTGCATTCAGGCTGGGTGGGGGTGGAATGAGTCCCCGAGCTCCTAAGTGTGTTTACTGTGGTGTGCCCCCACTGCCCTGGTGTCCAGGGTGGTGAAATGATGGATAGATGGATGGATAGATATATGGATAGATAGAGGCCTAAATCATTATCTACTAGGATACAAAAAACATCTGGAGGACTCCAGGGAAACCCCAACAACTGCTGTAATGAATGACTAGTTAGTTTCTTTATGACCAGGCTTTATGGGCCCTAGATAAGGCACAGTAGCTGTGCCAACCTTCTGTTATCATTGATGCCGTTTATTTACTGTTAAATGAATTCATCTTTAAAAGGATTGGGACCCAGGAGTTCCCCCTTTCGTGTTTCCATACAGTGCTAGTTCAAACATCCCTGTCAAGTCTTTTCCAACAAATGATTGCTTTGAAGGAAAGTAGACTTTACCTTGACTCGTTGATTCACGTTTACTAAAGGGCCGGGTGACCTACCTTACTTGTGTCAGTCTCCTTTACAGGATTTAGCTCCCCTGCTAAAACTCATGCTGTACAGCTAATCCTGTTCCAAGCCCTGAACCAGAATTGGAAAATCCCCGCCTTTTGAATTTGGAACAACACATTAGTCTTGGCTCGGTGCTCCATGAATGGGCATCATCACAAAAGAAAAGGGAGGAATACTTTGTGTTTCTAAAGGTCACGGTCAAATGTTTAGCCACCCTTCACCTGCATTTGTTTAAGGAAATGAGGGCATGTGCGCACCTTTTGACAAAAGAGTCTGGGACACTGGTGCATTGTGGGAGATGCTGTATTCGTCCTTCAGCGCTGTAGACTGGGATGTGGTGTAGCTTCATCACCTATTCTGCTTCTGTTTGCTCCATCTCAGTTCTCCATCAACAACTCACTTGTGTTGATTATCATTCCAGTCTAGCCTCATTTTTAATCTGTCAAGACCTTTGTGAACACAAAGCTAGATGCACAAGCAGTACTCACCTGGAAAAGATTATAACCCACACACTGTATATATATATATTTTTTTTTTCTTTACAGTTATATCATAACTGTGACCATGCTTGTGTAGGTCCCAGAAGTGAAATAAAAAGTGAGTACGTCATTGATTAGAGCTGTGCGTGTGTCCGGGTGTGTGTGTGTGTGTACGTGTGTACACCGCGTCACTGACTGCATGGACCGGTGTCGTACCCTGAGGATGTCACGCTGTCGCTCACAGGTAATGTCCCCCTGAAGATGACTCACAGTCTTTCTCACACACACCCACACACACACACACACACACACACACACACACACACACACACACACACACACACACACACACACACTCCCAGGAGACAGGAGAGACTCATCTCCATGCCTCGCTTTGTTTCATCTCTTCTGTACTGTACGTTTCTTGTCTCATGTTGCATTCATATGACGATTCTATTCACTTCTACTTTCCTTTGTGTCATTCAAGTATGGAGAATTTGGATGGCTGTGAAATGGAATCAAAAGCAATTCAATCCTCTATTGTGTCATGTCTGCTCTCTGTTTACAACTTGTATCGTGTGAGGGATCTTTCAGTCTCCTGTGTATGTTGATGTTGGATTGAGTCCCTGCAGGAAGGTAGGCGGAGTTCTGATCCCATCCATCTTTTTGATACCGTCCTCTGTGGACCCTGACCCGGATCCAAGCCATTCACAAAACTTTTTCTCAGCGCTTTCCCTCCCTGCATGAACCCTCCCCCGCTCTCCCCTCTTCTCTATGGCCCTTCATAGCCCAGGCCCCTTTTTTTATACTCTGCCCTTGTTTTACCCCTCGCTCGCCTCTTCCACCCTTCCCCCGACTCCTATCGCCATGGATACCCTAATTGTGTTTGTTTACAACTGACTAGCCTCTTTAGCACTTGTTTTAGCGGTGCACAGCTTGTTAACCAGGGGAAGGGTAGCCAGAGAACAGGGTTAGTCTGCCTTCAGCCGGGGTAGAACGCTTAAAATGGCATGTGGGTGCCCTGGTTAAGCTGGATGATTTCTGGCAGGGAAAGTGATTTGGAAAAGGGAATCCTGATAGTTAGAGAGGTTAAATGTGGTCCGCCTCAGCCACAGACCAGTCAACTAGCACGTAGACCTTATCTAATAAGAGACTGGTAAAACAGGAAGTTGCTCTTGTTTTCTTCCTAATTCGCTTGTGGCTTTTTGTTACGCCTAGTCTTTGATGTTGGGAGACGTTAAGCCCATAAAACCGGTTGCCATTTCCCCCCACCCCCTTATTGTGCCAGCAGATATCCCCATTCACTACTTTAATGCCTGTGTTTGGGGTTGAACCAGGAGGCTCCTTCCCATACAAGTTCTGGTTGGTACAGTCTAAATAAGTGGGGCCCGTTTCCTCCTTGCAAGCCTGCTGGCTTTGTTGTGGTCCCGGGAGGCTTCCACGTTGGTCCCATTAGTGGGTCTGTAATCAGAATACCAAGCCACCATGATCCCAGAACAGAGCAGTACAGACAGAGCTGATCCCAGATCAGGCATCCCCTACATACAGGTCTCACTGGGAGACACCTTGGAAGGTTCTAGACCCAGGAGGTGTTCACAAGTGGATGATTCCCTCTTTTTTTTTTTCCCAACGTTCACTCATCCACCCTCTTTCTATCTGGAGAGACGGTAATTATGGTTTCTGCCTAAGGGATGGACTGGTGTAGGCTAAATGTCAGGAGGGTGGTACGTTTGAGCGACATTAGGATAGACACTCTGGCTCTGTCACGCCTCTTCTCTGACACAATGGTTTTCAGTTTTCCCCCCACAGCGACAACGTCCATTTCAACACTGACAGACCAGCAGCAGGACTGCAAAGCTCTAAGCTAAACCACTGACCACAATTTTTCCCAGTCTTCGGCTGTGGAAGTTTCTAGAGGAAACTGGGGGGAACATATATGAGCGTGGAAGCCTATCTGGGATGTGTTTCAGGCCTTTGTTGCTCAGCAGTTGTTTATGTGAAGCATAATGAGCAGCGTGGCTGGAGAATGATGACTGTTTTTATTGTAGGGAGATGTAGTTCTAAAGCCACTTGCCTTACGCAGTATACCTCCCTGTTCAAGCCTCGGTGTCACACCCAGGTCCTGGTACCTCCCCAAACCTGGCTGTAGCTTTCAGCCCCAAACCCAGCTAGCTCTGGTCTAAGGCCAGAACAATGTCCATCCAATCAGGAGTATTATGATATGGTTGATGTAGAACTTTCTACATGTTGGGTTTGTCCCATTCAGGATGGCAGACCTAATAGGAACCTCAGCAGTAAACTCACAGGCACAGAACCGGTCTTTCCTTTCCTTAACGGTTACAAATGCAGTTTCACTGACATAGTGGGTGTGTTGAGACGATGACAGTTTGCCTATGCCTGTGGCAATATTCACTCTCTCTTTCCCCTTCGTTCTTCTCCCGGCCAATCTCTCACAAAGGTTAATGGAGTCAAGAATCTAAGAGCCAAAATGCTCAAACACCCCCCCCCACCCCCCACAGCCCCTAGGAAACTCACCTTCCTGACACAGTCCATATCAGTCAAGTCAGCACCCCATAATCTGGTAATGTAGGCTACATCCGCTGGGTGAGTGAGTTTGTTTGAGGTTTGGAGGCCCAGGGCCCCGGGCCTGTCTGTGGATCCACTTGGCACAGGATGGTGGTGTGAACTCTGACCCCCCCCAGCTGCCTCGTCCGTCATCATCCATCTCCACCGCGTCAGATAGAGCTGCAGCCGAGAGCCTTGGGTGTTTATCTTCACGTTTAAGTCAGACTTAAAGACTGAAAAATATCACCTGAAAGGATTCCTCTGTTTTAATTGGCCGATTGATGTACAAAATGTCTGGGTACCTTATTATACCCAAGGCCTTAGTAGATCAGTCATTGATTGTGTTGCAACTGAACAACTTTTTTGCGCTTTCAGTGGTTGCTATATCGAAAGATTAAAATTAAAATATGGCCTTTCTGTATTATTTGAACAAAGTTCTATGTCCTTGTTCAGTCGACTACACATTCTGTGTTCTGAGAGAGGGCTGCTGTTGAGCCCCTTTGTGCAGCTTCTGTCAGCCTGTACACAGCCTTTGTGTCGCTGCTGTGAAGTCATGCATCTCAGAAGGCCTTCATACTCCCATCTCTGAGGTAGCCGATTGTTTCTCTCTCCCTCTCTGTTTCTGCCTGTCTGTCTCTCTCTCTTTTACTCTCTTCTGCTTTCTCGCTCTCTATCTAATTACAGTCCTGGCCTGGGCCAGGGCCCCATTGTGCCAGATTGCTGTGAATTCCCACAATGGAACACCCTTTGAGAACAATATCTTTGGAATCCCCTCTAATTCCCCACAGGTTTGCAGAGCAGGGCTAAATAAGAGAAGGAGAGAGTTACAGTGGCGCTGGCCATTGTGCTCCCCGCTAGATTTCCCACTGCCCACTCGCCACCCGGGGTTTTAACAGAGCTCAGAGTTGGAGGAGGGGGGGAGGTGAGGGGGGGGGGGATTGGTGAGGGGGGGCAGAAGCGGAGGAGGTGGCGGGTGGGGGGCAATTTCTTTCTGTGGGAGGTGAAAGAGTGTGTACTCTCTCATGTAATCAAATCCCTGGGAACCTTCCAGTGTTGGTAGCTCGGGTGAATACACCAGATCCTGGACCAGATCCTGGACCAGATCCTGGTTTTGGTGGGTGTGTGCGCGTCTGTGTGTTTGTATGTATGTGTGTGTGTGTGTGTGTGTGTATATTGATTCTGTATAACATTTCAGCTCCAGCCAGTCTTTACATTTACTCTTCTACACCAGCAATTTTCAGGAGCTTTTCCAGCGCTCTCCATTACTCCTCAGTAGCCCACCAGACACACTCATGTGCTGGCAGCATGACCGGAACCTGATGTGTTTGGCTTCTGTAAGGATGTGATTCAGAAAGTTTTTAGATTATGACAGGAATGGCAAGACTGTTTGTCAAGAGGAAGCCCTGAGTTTTTGCGTCGCCAGAAGCGTGTGGCTTGTCAGGAGGCTGTAGGGTTTCAAGGTCTTGAAGCTTCGAGAGCGTCAACAAACACAGGCGATCTTCACCCTCCCAGCTTGCTCTCCTGGAACTTGCTAGGCTTTTAGGTCAACTGGGCTTGAAGCTGTTGTGTTGATAACCTGTTTTACGCACATTCAGCCCTGAATGAATAGCTTGTTTGTGGGTGGCATGCAGCAAGACCTCACAGTAAACAGCAGGTGCCACACACACACACACACACAGTGAAGCAGATGATAATTGCAGGGCTGGGACATCAGCCATAAGGTTTGTCGATCTCGGCTGAAAATGGATCACATGGTCAAAGTGCTTTGCCCTGTAACCTAAGAAGTAGATTTCCGTTTCAAACCCGACCTGGGTCCCTGAACCATATGGGGCTCTTAACTAACAATACATCAATTAGGACTCTGAAAGTGTGTCTCAGCTGTGTCCTGGTGACACTAATGTATCCAACACACACAGACATCACTGGAAATCTTGTTCTATACGTTACACTTAATGCACGCGTTATATTAGTGAGCTGCATGTTTCACAAGAATCTGCCGCTTGTTGTTGGTATCAGTTGCTGTTTCTGGTATGGCAGTAAAACCTTTTTTTTACTGAACCTTCTTTTGGACAAGCTTTCACAGACACACACACACACACAAGGTAAAATACACACATACACACACACACACACACTCTGTGACACCCTTTCTCCCTCCCTAGTTTAATTTCCTTAACTCAAACTGTTAGTCGCACACTCACACCTTTGTCTACTGATCTGGCTCTTAGAAAAGTTTTACCAGCTTTCTGTGAACACCCCCCCCCCCCCCTTTTGACCAGAAGGCGCCAATGGTACAGGCCAGTCCCCTGGGGGCCCCTGCTACCTACAGAAGTGTGATCCCCTTTAATAGGGGGAGCTAGTGTCCCCCTGTCTCCTGGTGTGGGATCCATTCAGTCAGTCCTATGAGAGGGGACAGGTCCACACCCATGGTGGCTTTTTGAAGTAGCAGACTTCCAGCTTTCCCAATTAGACATTGAGGCCTGCAAGGCTGGACCCCTATGGATGACCTGGAATTCCAATGGCAGGGCTGGAAATGAGGAGTTTGGTTTTGGGAAGTGTCTGTTGGGGGGGGGGGGGGGGGGGAGGCAGAGAAATATGTGAGTGCTTGACAGTGAATTATATCAGAAGTGGCATTTTTTTCTGGCCTATGCTGAATGCTTTCATTGGGGCCTAGTCTGTCTAGGGAACATCTCTGTTAAAGCTAAGGTCAAATACCTTCTTATCATCCAAGGTAGTACAGAAAAGAGAAACTGAGTCCTTTCTCTCTTATACCACTGTCTTGGTTTCTTCCTAACCCCGTTAATGAACTGGGTTCTGTGTTGGGCTGCGTTCAGTCCAGTACTGTTAACCTCTTCTCTGGGCCGTTTGAAGTGAGTTCCCCCTTCTAAACATGAACTCTGTCCAACAAAGGGTTAAGACTGAGGCCTGAAATATCCAGCCTGGGAATTCTCAAGTGAAAGAATGGGGAAAATGTTTTTTTTCTGTTTGTTTGTTTGTTTTTTTTGGGGGGGGGGGGGCTAGATGAAATTGACTAGCCCAAGACCTTAATTGTTTTATAAGGTTTTTTTAAATTATTTGGTTGAAATTCCTGTAGGACATTCCATCTTTTTGCCTTTATAGACCTTTTAGTAACATTTACCAGTGAACTTAAACCCAGTGAAGCTATTTTAGTGGTCTGATAAGGGCTTTTTTTGCATTTTTTTGTGAAGTGTGTTAGTGCGTATGTGTGTGCGCAGATCAAGTCCACATGTCTGTGGCAGTGATTCAGCCTCTCTGGTAGCTCTAGAGATCCTCTGTAGGACGGCCAGATTAACAGTCTGCTCTGGTATCTGCAACACGATCTCCTGCAGCACAGAGCCATTCACTGGCAGGCTCACACACACACACACACACTCCCCCCACCGCATGCATGTAATCACACACACACACAGTCCTCTGCTGCAGCAACAGGAAACCCCTCATACCTACACACACAGCATGTGTCACGTAAGCGTGAAGATACGAGGTGTCATTCACAAAGATGAGCCGAGAACCCTCCCTGTGTGTTTGCATGTACAGTAGGCAGAGAGGATTCATATAGGGAGCACCCGCACAGCCACAGATTTAGGCAAGAATGTCAGGAAACCAAATCTTACTTGGCTGTCAGGGTGAAAATTGATAGATGGAAGGGTTTTGACGCCAAGATTCTGCGTCGAATGCGTGTGTGTGTTAGGATCTGGGTGGGGGTGGAGGGGGGGGTTTGTGTGTGTGTGTGTGGCAGGGGGTCTTGCAGCTGACAGGCCTTTCAGAGAAGCAGGGCGCAGGGCCACAGCTCTGCAGCTGCCCTCTCTCAGTGCCCTCTTTGATGGGGGGAGGGCGTTCACTACTCCTCCCCCCCCCCCCCCCCCCACACACCACCAGCCCACCCGGGTCCCCCTGCACTCACACACACACTCACATACACACACAGACTCCTTCTTTACTCTGTTTTCACAACATGGCCCAACGACTGGGGCCACTGTGTGTGTGTGTGTGTGTGTGTGTGTGCGTGCGTGCGTGCGTGCGCGCGCCCCTCATTGCTGTTGCAGTTTAGAGAGAACTGTGTGTTCTGAACAACAAGTCTTTGTATTGCACCGCGCAGCCTTATTATTGACAAGTGCTCCCTGCCTCTGTAAAGAATGCCTAAAGTCATTAAAGCTGAACTCACACAACATGTGTGACGGGTGGAAAACAAGTAGTCTCATATCCCTGTCAAGAGACACTCTGTGACCACCAGCAACATTACACTGAACCAAGACATGGAACGGATGGCTTCTGAAGTCGTTCACCCCAGTATTGTCTGCAACACATGTCAGTTATGTCATACTTAAGATCATTCAGCACAGCGCAGACATAAATAGTATCAAAGGGACATTGTACACACACACACACACACACACACACATGCACATACACACACGCACACACACACATGCACATACACACATGACTGTAATGAGAGGCCAGGCGAGCAGTAAACAGGCCATTGTTTCACTGGGCCAGCAGACTTAAACAGAGGGTTTAACAGTTCTCTGATTATGGTGTGTTTATCTGTGTGTGTTTATCTGGGCTCTATCTGCCACACCTGCTTGCTCCAAACCTGTCTTTTGGCTTGTGTACACACAGATGGGGAGGGGTCACATACAGGTTATTACGAGGAAACTTGCCTCCCAGGTCCGTTAGGTAAATTAGCGCAAGGGGTTTCAAACGGCAGTAGATTTTGTATGTTCTTTGCGAAATACTAAAAAGCTGTTGCCGTACAATGTGTGCGGTTTAATTTCGGGGGTTATCTGTCTACAAAGAGATTGTTTGTCTAACGTTTGCCCCCTTCTCCCCCCCCCTCCCTCCCTCCCTCGCTACCCAGGTCTGGACGACAGCCTGCAGCAGTACGTTCCCAACTTTGAGAAGGAGAAGATCAGCGGCGAGCAGCTGCTCAAGATCTCCCACCAGGACCTGGAGGAGCTGGGCGTGGCCCGCATAGGGCACCAGGAGCTGGTTCTGGAGGCTGTGGACCTGCTCTGCGCCCTGGTCAGTGACGAGGGACCCCACACCCCTGCCCTACTTCCCCGTCTGGGTCTCTTCTCTTTCGCTCGTGAGCTCTCTCCCTGTCAAGCTCATTCTCCTTTTCATTCCCTCACTTTTATTCTTCTCTCGGTCTGTGTTCCTGTATCTTTAGTCGGCGAATCCCACCCTCCCCTGCTCCCCTCGTTTCCCTCTCTTCTTATCTTCCGTCCTATTTCTCTCACGCCATCGCGTCCTCTCTCCCCCGTAGAGGCAGTGAGTTTGAAAGAGCCCCAGACGCTGGTGACTGGTGTGCCAGCCGACTGAGCCGTGGAACAAGGCCCATCACTTAGAGCCCAGTGGGGTGTGGAACACAAACAGAATACCCTCCAAACGCACACAATACCCAACGCACAAGCGCACACTCCAGTGCAGCATTGTGGAGAACGCACAGCCCTGGAACATTAGGAAGAAGCTAGCAGGGGGAAGCTGAGGCAAGATTAAAGGAGGTCAAACTGTTGGGCTGTGGTCAGACAATGAGACAGTCAGTTAGACCTGTTTGACAGGATGTGGAGGGAGAGAGAAGGGGGTTATGTAGATGAATGAACCTTCTCTTACTATGTTGTCCTCTCCTTTACATTTTTCTCTCTTTTTCTAGCTACCTCAAATAAACTCCAGCTCATACGAATATATGTAAAACGCACACAATTGTCGGGTCAGCATGCATTCCTACAGTAGTCCCTGCGTCAGCCCTCCATCGTGCCCCAGTGGCTCATGGGAAGGCCCCGTACGGCCCTCAAGCTAAGCAGGGACCTGACCAGGTCACAGGCTGTCCATCTTCAGAAGGTGGAGTTTTACTGAGGAATCGACACTACTGTCAGGCTCAGAGTGGAGATGAGAGAGGGAGAGAGAGAGATATAGATAGATAGATAGATAGATAGATAGATAGATAGATAGATAGATAGATAGATAGATAGATAGATAGATAGATAGAGAGACAGAGAGAGAGAGAGAGAGAGTTTACACAAGTGGTAAACAGCTGGGAAAGAGAGAAAGCATTTGCAAAGACGGAGAGAGACATACAGGATTGAGGGGAAGAAAGGAGCACTATGCGATGGAGGCAGGACAGGAATGAAAGAGAGTGCGAGACCAACAGGAACCCTTAGCAGGCAGCAACTGAAACAGGACCAGGTTTGGAGTCCAGATGGGATAGGTTTGGAGTTTTATCACTTCCTGTGTCATAAAATACCAGATTGCGGTCGTGGGTTTGATCACTGTCAGCACTTTTTTTTTTTTTTTTTTACAGTCTGAGATGCTTTTCAAGTTCACTTCTCGTTTCAAACTTAAACAACGTTGTTTTCCCTTGCATGCCAAATGGAATTTGTTCTCTTCTGAGGGGCAGTTAGTTAGTATCTCTAGAAGTAATCACCCGAGCAGCTCATGCAGTCGAACTGATGTAATTGGGCAGGCAGTGGACCACTGCCTAAGATCCTGGGAACGCTGCGGTGGGTTTGTGGGTAGTGGAGTTCAGATGTTGGTCTGCGGTTAAAAACGGTCGTCAGGCCTGGCACGCGGTCGTCCTGCAAATACAATACCTGAGAGGTATCCCTCTCGCTCGCTATCTCCCTCTTTTCCTCTGACTCTCTCTCTCTGTCCTGCAGCTGAACATTTTGAAGCTTCACTGCCCCTACTCAGTGACCCATACTGAACACACAGTCCACATTCCTAGAAGAGTCGCACATAGGAGCATCATGAGATCGTTTCTTAGTATCTCTCTGCGAAGAAAAGATGCTGTCAGCAGATACCAGCTTGCAGATATTAGCCCGAGGCTGCTTTGCCTGTCCATTAGAAAGGCGCACATGCTATGACACCTGGAAACACTTGCGAGGGGGGAGGCCAGGGCACCTCTGATGCTCTGATAGATCTACGTGTCATACCTCATGTACCATACCACACATCCCACGGGGTCCAACATCCTCCTCTTTTATGGTCACGGTAATTGGGCCCAGACTTTCAGACGTGCCCCCCGTTTTCCAAACCTGCTGGATGGAGGGAAGACTCAGGTTGTTTCCTCTCGATGAGCTTCATAAATTTACCTCCGTGCGCCTCCCAGCTTGTGTTCTGTTGTCTTTTCATAAATCCCTTTCCCAGCGCAAGGTCTCGCTCCAGTCAGATATGCAAGTGTGTGTGTGTGTGCGCTAGTGCGCACACGTGAGGCTTACGTTATTCATCTGGACGGCATTTTCCAAGGTGTTTAGAAGCACTAATGTCCTCCTGTCCTCTGACCCTGACCTTGGAATGCCCTGGTGTCAGGGCCAAGGGAAATGAACCTCATGGCTCTGATTGAGGGACTCTGGGTAAAGCGAGTTTGGCCATTTAGGGCTTTCCTTATTAACAGGAGAGGGCCTCTGTCACACACACAAACACACACGCATACACACGGACACACACAACAGCCCCCACGGGAGGAAGCCAGACCCCTTCGTTTCAATTAGTTTTAACGGTCACAGCTTTTGAGGGTGACAACCCCCCCCCCCCCCCCCCAAACTCGTCCTCTCATGCTCACAACCTACTGAGCTGCCCCGCAACCGTGCTCTGTGCAGACTGAGGTCAAGCAGTTCCTCTCAGAACTGCATTCTGCGCAGTGTGACCCCTCTCAGCCCCCTCTCAGGGGCCTCTGACAGGATATCCTCCTTGGGGCTACGGGCGTCGGAACACGTCTGGTGAGGGAGGAGACACCCAATAACTTGACCTTGACGTCAGCCTGAGAACACATCCGCAGAACCCAGCTAAAGAACGAGCATGGAGGTTTTCCATCTTCAAACATGCTCCCACCACACGCTTTGCTTTGGTGTGAATTTGGCGTTACAGCGGTGGTTTTAAAGCACGTAGCACTGTTTAATGTTGGAGTAAAACTGTGTGCAGGGCTATCATCGCCTGTCCTCCTTGCCTCTAGTCTAACGACTCCAGCACTCCAATTCCCTGCCAGGTGAAAGAGAACGGTGCAAACTGCCCTCATGAGTCAATGGGAGAAACGGTTCAATTAATCATGTTGGGACTCCCTGAACAGAAATGACTTCTGCGGACTCCATCCAGAAATCTGACACACACCTGTGTTTTCTTTCCTTCACCTTAGCAGCCCACTCACATACTCCCCCCCCCCCCCCCCCCCCCCCCCGTCAACCAGCCAAATGGAGTAGATATAATTAAATTGATCCAGCAAATGATCTGGCTTCCTGGTGTAATCAGACTCGCGGCGTATCGACAGTTGTGGAGTATCCCTCGGCACTGTCCGACCCCTCTGGAAAGATGGACTAGGACTCTACCATATTAGATCCCTTAAACCCTTAAACCTAGATCCCTTGTTCACTACATTTACATTTAGTCATTTACCAGATGCTCTTATCCAGAGCGACTTACCGCACTAACCGGGACATTCCCCCGATGAGTGAGGCAAGTAGGATGAAGTGCCTTGCCCAAGGGCACAACGTCACTTGGCACGTCCATTGTTCGAACCAGGTACCTTCTCATTACTAGTCCGATTCCCTAACCGATTGTGCCACATGACTCCCCCCTAAGGAATCCCCCTTCCTCTCTCTTTTTGACCTGAGAAATGAAACGTTTTTCCTCAGATGTTGTGCTACACTAGCCTAACAGGGCAGGTGACATCATGCTGTTCCTGCTTTTCCTCTGCGTCAGCTGTTCAAACCACTCAGGCCCCTGCACATCCGGATCTCCTGCGGACAGATCTCCATTTTGTGAATCCCTAGAAAGTTCTGTTCCGGGCAGCTACCTCCAAGCCATCTTGAACCTCGCTTAGCGGACCAAAAAAAAAGTGGGTGAAATGATGAGAATTTGATTTCAAATGGAGTTAACATGAAGTGAGCTTAAACAGATTCGGGCCACCCCTGCTCGGGTTTCTGGTTTAGTTTCTAGTACGTGAGACAAAGGTGTTGGACATCTGTGCAGGCCCTGAAAGTGTGTGTGTGTGTGTGTGTATGTGCACACATGTGTGTGAGATTAGCCCACCACTAATGACAAAGCCAGGAGTGCTGTTGGATCTTAATTGGTTCTTTTAAGCTTAGCATCAACTCTTTTTTCTTTGGCTTCTACGAAATTGTTGTGGGCCTCTTTGTAGACGAATGTCTGGAGCAGCCATGTTCTCTATCTCCCACCTCTCCTCTCTTGTTAGAAGCGTCCCACGAGGACTTTCTATGAAGCATCGGTACGTTTGATTTAACAACAGAGATTGAGAGAAGAGGGTTGATTTCCAATGAGCTATGAAGTCTTCCATATGGCTACTGCATACCCATTGTTCTTCAGGGATGACTATGGGCTGACATAATGTGCAGGCAGCTGAATAAAGCTAACCAGTGAGGGCTTGCTGATTTCCTCTGAAAGGTTTAGCTGGCCAGCTATGCACAGCCTATTTTCTGCTCCTCGCTCGGCACTTTAGCTGTTAGCATGTCAGAGAGGGGCAGCGTGAAGCTGGCAGCAATGGAACTCTCTGGAAAGTGATATTTGCCCAGATGACAGTCTAGGCTGCCCCTGGTCTCTCTTTAGGCATCTCTCCCTTTCCCCCCCTCCCCTCTCCTTCCCTGTCTCTTCTCCACTCCTCTTGTCTCTGACCCACTCCAGCACAGTTCCCCTATATTGGCACCTGGCCCAAACGCATTCTTTCCCGAGATATTTATAAGTGGAGTCGCTCGAATTAACGACTAAAATTAAACCCTCCTCCTGTTTCTCTCTTTTTGATGCATGAACTCCCAAGTTTTTTTCTTTAAACAACGTGAGATACTAACCAGACAGGGCTGGTGATGTCATAGTTTAGAAGCTGGGGTTTTTGACAGGAGTATTACGGTGTATGAAGTTGACCAGAAAAGTCCCCCACCCACCCACCCAATCCTTATTCTGACGGACATAAACCAGTTATGTTCGTAATACGTACATGGAGATGCACTCTGCAGTCCCTCAGGTGATGAAGCAATCATTTGACTTACTGGCAGCCGGTGTTTTGACAGGTAAGGCTTTGCGTGGCTCTGCGTCCACCTAAAGGAACGCAACCATGATGAAATGCAGTTAGCTGTACGTGTACGTGTAAGACTAGCACGCCTCAGAATCCAAACTATGTGGATCTGTTCAGTGACGGGATCAAACCAGAAGCATATTTGGAATGTGTGAGCATTGTTCGAGTTGTTTCAGAACAAGACAGCAGGAGGGACGATAGTCTATGAGTAGCGGTCTAGATATGTGTAGACTGCGATCCGTAGAGCTGAAACCTGAGCTGGTCTCTGCACCGATCTATGGTTAACAGTTTTCTCTCGGGGGGCCCACCAGCTAACACACATGACATCCACTGACACAGAACAAACATCCACCGCAGAATCCAAAGGGATTCCTTCACAGTCGGTGTATCACTGGTCCTTGTCCCTCTCAAAGCCCCCCCCCCCCCTCCCTCCTCCCCCCATGCACAGCATGGCTCATGATCACACAGCCGCGGTGAGTCTTGAAGACGGGAGCCTAAGCTCCGCCTGTCAAGGGCCTGTAGACAAGAGAAATGTGCCAGAAGGAAGGAACAGGGGCCCGGAATGCAAACTGCCTGGACTGATCAGGTGATGGGCCGTGCACACCTCCCCTGGGTCTGGCCAGCACTGGATCATAGAGTAGAGGGGAGGGGAGGGAGATGTGGGGATTTCACCCCCTGAGGTACTCAGACAGACCATCTTAAATCATGTGTGTCAGAGCGCATCACAGATTGATAACAGCCATTAACTCAGCGGGAGGCAACGTGCTTTTCCAGGGAATTTGGGCCAATCGCGTAAAAGAACGAACCTGTTTCTGATCTTATCATCAGTCAGCGCTGACTTGCACTTCCTTTTGCATCGATACGAACATTTTTATTATTATTATTAACCAATTTTTGAGGTGTAAATGTTTTTGTGTGGTTTATGGTGGATGTAAACAAGACGGTGTGGAGAAATAATAATGGGACTGAACCGGACCAAAAACATGGCCCAACTGACTAAACTTTAACGCTGTTCACTGCCATTCTGACGTTCCTTCCTTCTTCCCCGTCTCTTTCCAGAACTATGGCGTCGAAAGTGACAACCTGAAGGCTCTGGTGGTGAGGATGCGAGCCGCCACCAACGGTCTGCACATGTCCACCTCGGAGCGCCGCAAGAGCCCCTCCTATGACGGCAGCACCTCGCGCAAGCCCCCCAACAACTTCCTCACCTCCGTGGTGGAGCTCATCGGAGCCGCAAAGAGCCTGCTGGCCTGGCTGGACAGGTACGTCCACTGCATCCTGGGAAATGACGTCATAGCATAATTCACCTCCGTGATATTCTAATTTGATGTTTATGCATCCATCTTACTCCATGTATCTTTAAACGTCTTTTGGTCATTTAAAGGCAACGGAAAAAATATCATGGCCTCAGATTATCTGCTAAAGTCATTCAAGTCCGTGGAGTACAGGCGCAGCGGTTTCCGAAATGCGATCGTTTCCTACGCGAAAGAACTACTACCGCTCTGAGTAATCGTACACGGCCCTCAGAGAATGCTTGGGTAACATTCAGCTAGGCCTGGTTTATCCTCGGACATCGGAACTCTAGTTGAAACGGCTTTCTCCTCTCCAGAGATCCAGGGTAGAAGCACTTCACGGACATGTGGATGATATTGGATCCAGTCTCGTTGGTTTCCTTTAGTGTGGTGGACCGTCCAGAGGATGTCCACATGAGGTCTTAGAAATCAATCTCTGAAATTCTAGACTACACTAGTAGTGGTGTACGCCATGCTGATTTATTCCCCAAATGGATGTTTCCAGATCACATCCTTCCGGATTGACGGTGACATCCAAACTAAATGTAGTATTTTATTAAGTCAACACACCAAGCTTCGCAGTCAAAGTGATTTTCAAGTTGTTTCGGAGGTTCCCTTCCAGATTCAAGTGTAAGCTCTTCTCCACCAACATATTAGGGTCCTGTGTAGCGGTCTGGAGAACATTAAAGAAATCAAAGTTCTTTGGTGTGTACGTTTGTGAGGATAGGGGTGTAAAAGAGCAGAGAGAGGCACGGCTGGGGCAACACTGGGTTTCTGTTGCAGCTGGCCACAGACTGACACCTACAGACAGCTATCAGGGCAGGGTTCAGCTGGCCTGTTGTGACTGCCTCTAACACTGTCACTCCCAATGGGAGGGTTTGCACCCCGCCCTCAGCCCCATTCAGAGTTTGGAATCGATTATCTCAAATATGTTGTGTTTATGGCTCGAGTTCTTCAGGGAGTTGAAGATTCATTATTTAGTTGATGTAAAATCTCTTTTTGGGGATGTTATCCTGATCATCGTCTGCCTTATCTCTCTCTTTGTCTCTGTTTCTCTGTCTTGGTGTTTGTTTTGACTTTGACATATTTTTACGTTTCTATTTCTCTGTCATTCTGTCTCTGTCTCTCTCTATCTCTCTCTTTCTCTCTCTCTTGTTCTCTCGTCGCAGGACACCCCTGACAGGGATCAGTGACTTCACTGCCACCAAGAACAAGATCATTCAGCTTTGCCTGGATCTCACCACCACAGTTCAACAGGTCAGCACGCTTGTCAGCTCAACCGCACATGTGGAGCTATTTCTGAAAACACACAAGCACACACACACACAGTCCACTACACTTTTCCATTGTGGGAAGAGTGACCCGCAGGCTTAAACACGTAGGATTAAGTGGCGAAGAGGGAGGTTGTGGGAAATGTATGGAGGCAACCCTGATACAAGGCTGCAGCCAGCAGTCTGAAGCCATTCTAGCCTGCGGATGGTTTGTTTGGAGAATGTTGTTATTTGGCTCTTTGGGTTAGCTAATGAGGAGAACCCCAACTGGGAGGGAGTTTAAAGGAAATCATAGGCTTCACGTTTACAGGTTTTTTTCTTTTTAAATGGCGCTCTTAAATGTTTACCAACATTCCACAGGCAGCCTTATGGGCTCAGTCCTTGTGGTTCCTGTGGTTGCCCCTGCAAGATGTTCTCTGCCGGAGACCCCACTATCTGTGTGGGCTTCCTGTCCACGGTCCACGATGTAGGAGAAGAGAGGGGGAATGGATACTTGCAGCAGGAAACCCTGCCATTGTCAACCCCTTTTTGATTGGGCATTTGGCTCTTACGCACTGAAAAGTGTCATCGGGCTCATGCAAATGTTTGTAAATATGTCGGGTACGAAAGGAAAAAAGAGTGCCGAGTGAAAGACTTCTACCTGGGTAACAAAGAAGCTGTTTTATAGGCTGTAGTGGTTCTCTTTATCCTCCCCCCCCCCCGCCAGCCCAAGCATGGGAATTCAACTTTAACACAGCTTGATGTTAGCGACCCGTGCTGAAAATCCCATATTTGACTGCAGGTGCCATTTTTTTAAAGGACTATTGCGTCAAATAAATGATTTTCCCAGGGTGCCAATTGCCTTGCCGATGCCTGTGATTTCAGCGCCTATGTGATTTACTGCGAGGGGGTCTCGCCCTTGGTGTCTACTGGAGGCGGGGCGAGGCTACTCCCACACTGGCGTTTTGAATTTACGTACGGTTTTAGGGAGGGGGGGCGGGGGGCGTTGAGAATCAAGTGTCGGGATCCACCCCCTCCATCAAGACCCACCTAGACCTGCAACACGAACACAACCTCTAGTCCCGGCTTATGAACACAGCAGTCAGGGTCTGGACTAGGGAGCTAGCCCGGCCTAGCCAGCGGCCCGCTGGAACAGCATCTCCTCTGCCCCCCCCCACCCCTTCCACATCCTGCAACACGCTGATAGATGGCAGGGCTGATCTGCAGGGAGGGGACGCCCTGATTAGTTTGACTGCCGGGGGAGGTCGGGCGGCCTGTTCATGAACTTCAGCCAGGAACGGTGCCTTTTCAGCCCTGGACAATTTATGTTCCCCCGGCTGAATGAACACAATAGAACACAGCAATAAAACAGTAGACAAGCCGCCTTTACGGCCGACCCAGAAGGTGAGGGGTCGCAGCGAGTATGAAGAGTAACGGCGGTCAAACAAGACGCAGCCAGCGCTCGGTGTGATTGGATGAAGACGTCTGAAGGTGGAAGATATATAACGTTTCTTTTGGAAATCGTCCGACGTGACTTCCTCCGTCACAGGCCAGGTCCTCGCATGTGCTTTTGATGTGCCTGTGAGCTTCCTGGTTCTTGTCCCCGTCTTGGCGGCCACTGCCTTCCAACAGCTGAGCGTCAGGATGTCGTTCCGGCGCTTTACTTTCTGCCACTTCATCGCACGGCGAGACAAAACCTCTTTGGTGTCAGATCAAAGGAGGGCGCGGGCCAACCAGGGAGTCATCTGATCCCAGCCCAGTGTCAGGAGGGATCAGGCTATCCGCTGGAAACTCTCTCACGCTTATTTTTTTTATTTTTTTGGTATCTGGCTTCTGTTAGGATGGCCTGGGGTGTGCGGCTGATGGAGTCGTGGGATTAATTTGGATCGCGAAGGGATTATCTCTGAAAGACGTTGTAGTCTGATTATGCCGTATGTGAGAAGAACAAGTCATTGCATGTGATGAAATCTGGAGCTGAGTTTCAGAGTTTTTTTTTTTTTTTTTTTTTTTTTACAGTACATTTACATTTATTCATTTAGCAGACACTTTTATCCATAGCAACTTACAAGAGATCTTTACAAAAGAGCATAGATCACTGATTATAACAACAGCCCCAAACATTGTGAAGCGTACATTGTGGGAAATCTAACAAGTGTCAAAGTCACATGAGCATTGCAATTAAACAACATGAACCTCAAATGTGCAAAAGTGTATCTGTAGGAAAGCAGGCAACAATGATATACCTCACAGCGAGTACAGGAATTTACAACTGACCCACAAGAGCCACAAGTCCCGCAATAGGAGTCATTGATCTTAGAGGAAACTAACATCAGGTCCAGCAAATCATTCCTAAGTACCATTGTATTTCTGGGATAAGTCTTGAGTCTTTTCTTGAAGGTGGGGAGACATGCAGTGCTTTTTTAAACGTGCAGGAGTCAGTGCTTTTTGTTGAATCCATGTTTTCGTAAAGCTTTCCCTTTTACAAAGTGTCTTTTATAGAGTATCTCTTTTTGGCGTGCGCAGCAATGCAGTTATCCGAACATAAGACATGTTATTTGTCAAATTTGCCGTACTGGTGTGTTTAAGACGATCTTGCCAGATTCCTTCCAAAACCACCTCATGTCCTTGGCCGTTTTTGGAAAGTAACTGAGGGGGGCAAAACAGTGTGTTCTGGTCCCCAAAAATGTAAATGGCGCCCACTGCCGCTCCTTCCCCCTTATTAGGTTGGCCTCAGTGTGTGTTTTGGCCTGTCTGATTCAGTACTTTAAGTATGAATAGCACACCACTCATAGCGAAGCTGGCTTCTGTGGCTTCGCTAGACAGACTAGCAAATCAGGTTGGTTCAAACACAACAAAAAGCAAACCAGTGCGCCAGTTAACTTTGCACATAGATCCTCCCCCATCACCACCCCTGCCCCTGGAATGTGCAAGCGAAGGGAATATGGAAATTCTTGGCCGGCCTCCATACATGATGTGCACAAATCATTTGTCAAGAGCAACTGATCCAGCTTTGTAGATGGGTCTATGTGCAACACATTTACCACGAGGGCTACAAATTCCAATCTAATTTCGAATTAGAATGAGAAACTTCTTTCACTTTAACATAGAGCTCCGCTGTAGCAATGACCCAAGTGACTCAAGGTGTTTGTAGTAAGGTAACCTGTAGATGCAGTCATTGTTACAGACAAAGACATTTCACTTGTGACTAAATGAATGCTGCTTTGTGGCCAGACCCAGTGTAAAGGCCAGCCAAGGGGACCTCTCAACAACAGTAGCCCAAACTGGCTCATCGTAATCAGGGTTCCGCTAATCACCAAGCCCACCTCCACTGTCACGCACAAACACAGGTGCACAGCAGTCCTCCCAGCTGTCAAGACGGGGCTGTTACCTCAGCTGTGGTCTGGGTGGACTCAGAGAAGCGGAGGGAGGAGCGCTGGCAGTTCTCCCTCCTGACAAAGCACTGGTGCCTGGCCCCTCCCTGTCCCCTCCCTGGCCCCTCCCTGTCCCCCTCCTGTCCCCTCCTGACTCTTCTGCTTTTGTCTATCCTTCTTCTTGACTCAGCCACTGTTCCAACTATTCACTGGCATCTTTTAAAGTCTCACAAAGACATTGCTTGAAAGAAATAATGCCTGGTTTAGGTCTCTACTCCTAAATGTGAGTACTGTAAGTCTAGATGCAAGGCCCCTTTCTTTAAACTTGTTTAGTGTAAACCCTGCGCTAAGCTGTCCTGCAATTACACCCTCCACTGAGGTCATAAACATGACAAAGATATCATCAGACTCAAAAAGATGTTTATTTGTGGTGGCCTTCTGTCTCCCTCCTCTGGTCTATACAGATTTACGATTAGATATCTGATTACATATCTGATTACATATCTGCTTACATATTTACCAGGCCACCTATACTTGGGTCAATTATTTTCTTAAGCGGAGGAAAAGCCCCTTTCAGAAAGTGCATGTACTTTGTCTAACAATGCATTCGTTTTTGTCACAGGACTGCACCGTTTACGACATGGAGGAGAAGATTCTAGAAGTTGTAAGTACATCTCTTTTCCCCTCACGGTACTCTTTCCCAGCAGACACTGCAAGACAAAGGTCACCTGGCAGGTGAAGGCTCTTAGAAAGAAACCCCACAGACAGTGAATGCCCCTCCCCCCCCCTCACTATCCATCAGTGCTTCCTGTTGCTGACACTTTCCAGACTTCGAGGAGTGACACTGCACTTCCTGTCTGGCTGAGCTTCTACCCGATGCACTCGGTCCAGCGTGACCAGAGGCTGATTGATAAGCAGGGGCCTCTTCTCTGTATGTGTGCCTTTCTGTCTGGCTGTTTCTGTCTCTCTGGTTCTTTCTGTCTGGCTGCTTCTCTCTCTGGATCTTAAGGTCTCCCTCTGAATGGCTCTTTCTCTCTCAGTCTCTGTTTTGTCTGTCCTCACTCCCTCTTCTTGTTTATCAGTGTTGGCCTTAACAGCGAGTCATGTTTAATATGCTAAAATAGAACGCTGAATTTGCACTCATGCAATGTTTTTTAATGTCCGCGTAGAAGTGTCGGTTGGTGTGGAGAGCGACATTCTAGTGAGCCGCTTGTTACTTTAATCTAAGAAGAAAAGGCCTTTTCTACGTCACAAAAAATGCCCCCCATTAATAATGACAAATTGTTTTGGTTTTCCTTAATGGTATGTGCATGCGTGTCTGTGGGTCAGGGGTGCCCAGGGGTTCCAAAGCTAAAGAGCTGGTTAATGGCACTCTAATGAATCCCTGACCCTTCAGACCCATGCTGGCCCCACCCCTGGGACATGGGAATAATCACCCCAGTGTGAGTGACCACAGATGGGGTAGAAGGCGGATGACAGCCCTCCTCCGTCACACAAGACACTACCACACAACACTTACTTCAGAAGACAAGGGCTAGATTCATCGTCTGATTGGACATTTGCTATTGTGGAATCACACAGTGTTTTCAAAAGTGGGCAGAGAGCTTTGAAACTGTGTTTGTGGTCCTGGTCAGTTTTTGTCTTTTGAGTCACTGACAGCTTGCTTGTTTTTTTTTTAATCTCTCATTTTAGTCCAAGGTCTTGAACAGCATCTGTGACCAGACTGTGAGGACAACCTCTGACCCCCTGATGAGCCAATCAGCATGTCTGGATGAAGTCCAGCTCACCAACATTAAACCTGGGGAGGGACTGGTGAGGAATGCTTTGAGTTTTGGCTCAAGTTCAAACCTTTCTGGTTTAGTTTGTGTTGACATTATCTACCTGTTTAATTGAGAGTTTAATGGGTCTCTTTTCAAATGTTAAATCAAATTCCTTTAGGGTATGTACATCAAGTCTACGTATGACGGTCTACACGTCATCACTGGGACGACAGAACATGTAAGTTAGCTTCTGAACAACTAAAGACTGAAATCCTTTAGTGAAGTCAACCCTGATTGGCACCTAGAAGGAACATGGCGGAATTTCAGTCGAGTCCAGCCTCCCGTGCTCAAAGTCATCGTTGAGCATCGAATCGGGCGTTCATCGTAATCGTACATCTAGATTCCAAATGTACAGTTCAGAAGTGTGTCTGAAGAATCCCAGTCAACTTCTGCCATACCCGCTGAAGCGCCCACTCAGGCACGGTGACTCACGGCCGACGGCACGATCCCTGCCGCAGATTGAGGATTCTCACACGCCTCCACTCGTTAGTCGTGGACCCTGCTCCGGGACTCGTCGGCAACCGTGACTCATCATTCCGTTTGATAGTTCGCGCGCCCGATTCAACCGCCCGTACTTAGAGAGGGCGTCGCATTTGCGAGAGTCTGTCTTGATACGTATTGTGTATTGTTTGAATCGCTGGCTTAATGGGAAGGTTTTACAGCTGAACGCGTTAAGACGCATCCAGCAGACAAAAAGGTTGGATTGCGTGAGCATGTGCTCTCTCTGAGCAGGATGCCTTTTATAAAGCCTTCTTGTCTCCCTCCCAGTCTCCGGCAGATATGACGCGGAAGATCCACGCCGGTGACGAGGTGATCCAGGTCAATCAGCAAACAGTGGTGAGCACTTACCTGTCCGTCTGGAAGTCTTTCAAATCATTCCTGGTTTTCCCGCTTTGATGACGTCATCATGGGAGTCAGGTGGCTAAGCGGTAAGGGAGTCGGGCTAGTAACCAGAGCGGTTGCAGGTTCGAACCCCGGCCGTGCCAAATTACGTTGTGTCCTCGGGCAAGGCACTTCACCCTACTCGCCTCAGGGGGGGGGAATGTCCCTATACTGGCTGTAAGTCGCTCTGGATAAGAGCGTCTGCTAAATGAGTAAATGTAAACGAGAGTGGTGCTCTTGTGTGGTTCCCAGGTGGGCTGGCAGCTGAAGAACCTGGTGTGTAAACTGAGGGAGGACCCTAAAGGTGTAGTGCTGCTCCTGAAGAAGAGACCTACAGGAACCACAGGCTTCACCCCGGCCCCGCTCAAAAACATGCGCTGGAAGCCCGCCGTAGCGCAGGTAAACCCTCACACACACACACACACACACACACACACCTCCAACCTCCGGTATCTCATCAGCTTTGAGTTATTGTTCATTGAGTTCATATTACTGCACCAACTGTCAAACAAGCCTTCAGAAGGAGTTAGCTCTGAGTTGACTACAAGCACGGACACGTGTTGGCTGGAGAGACACTGTGGGAGATCTGCCCGGGGAAGACAAAGTAGACTTGTTCTCCGCAAACTAAGGAAGAGCAAACAATTCATTACGTCAGTCCATCCTGGGTGTCAGGGTACGTGTGTGGCGGCAGTCAGACACGGTTCCGGATGAGTCCACGAAGATCGAATCTGCTTTACCGGGAAGGACAGGATATGAGTGTCCGATACAGAAGTGATTTCATGAGATATGCAGCCATCTAATTGTCTGGCAGGGAAGTTCCCAGCACACCAGCATGTGTTGATTTGGCCTTGCCTGAAAGGTTTTTCATCTCCGATAGATCCTCAACGATTTGGGTGCACCTGCTTTTTGAGACGGTCAAAATATGTGTCTGGAAAAGAGAATAAAAACTCCAAAGGGGACGCGCAAAATCTTATTTTAATAAAGTTATGTCATGTGCGATCGTATTCCGTTTTTCACTGCAGGCTGGACAAATTAGCCTCGTCATAGTTCTCAACCACTGACTTGCACCTGAGGCCTAGCTGGGTGACTGGGATTCAACAGAAGGACAATAGGACTTCTGTAACCCTAACCATCTCAACTACAGGCTCTGGCATCGCCTCGTCATGTCTCCAGAGGCTGTTTATACCCTGGGAAGGCCAGATGAGACGATAGCAGATCAGAGTGGGTTTCACCACAGAACAAAAGCATCTCTCGTCATAAAAGGGAGAGAACCGATCTGAACTGGTCCAGCTCGGCCTTGTTTGAACAAGGTGTCAGGAATCAAAGTATTCCATCTCAGGTTTTGATAAGATGGGCTCCTGGTTAGTGAACAAAGATGATCACACACACGTGTGATTCATACAGGAACGATTTCTTGACCGCTTTCCATGGTTGTTTCTCCAGTTACGGGGGAATTTGTATATATAGAATTGCAAGGTTTTCTTTTTTGATCTTTGTACTTTGATCCCAGATCTTTGACTTTATTTAGGATTCAGGAACTCCGTAGGGATTTCTGTGGTCAACAGGAACTGGAATGAAAGGGAAGGAAGGAGGACGGATTATTCTGGATTTTATGTGATCATAAAATCCAAATCACATAGCATGAGGTTATGATAGAGGATTTCCATATGCAGGGAGCCCTCATACATCCTTTCCAACAAGTCTGTTGTATGTGTAGGACCATGAATACATTTGGAAGCAAGTTGTATAACCAGATGTAGACACTGAAAGGCATGTTAGAACCAAACTCATCTTGTCTTTCCCAGAATACCTCGTCCCTGACAAAAACACAGTCTCCCGCCAGCTCGGCCAACGGTTCAACCAAGAAGGAGAAGCCGGCCATCTTGGACCTGTACATCCCTCCTCCTCCCTCAGTGCCCTACACCCCTCGGTGAGTAGAAGGAGCCGGTGGAAACTAAACACAGCAAGAACACTTTCAACGATCCAAAATGGCGTTCAAGCTAACGTTCAGCATTCTTGGCGGCCTGCTTCAGTCAAAGGTCGATCGTAATATCAAAGCAACCCGAGGGCGTACGTGAGGGCAGCTAGAACCTGCGGTACCAGTGAGCTGCTCATCGATGCTCACCCACATTACTGGACCCTGGTCTTTGAGGTTCCGGGGGATAATGAGTGTGTTTCAGCAGTCCCTCTGGTGGCTCCCATGCCCCCCCCCCCCCCCCCCCCCCACACACACACACACACACACAAATCCCCATGCACACACAGACACACACACACCTCCCCACAGCACATTCTGTTCCACCGTCCTCCTCTCACTCACGCCGCAGACGTTATGCAACTGCCCGCCTTTTATCTGCCTGCTTCTCTCTCTCTCTCTCTCCCCTCCTCTGTTTTTCTTCCTCTCTCTTTGGAAGAGAGGAGAGCAGATTCAAACTCAAATTCATTTGTTGATACTAGCTCAACAATATTATCTAAACTCACAGCGAGTGAATTGGAACAAACTGGAACGATGGTCTTTATTTTTGTATTTTTCTTAACTATACCAACTGTTTGCTCTCTTCCCACGCCTACTGAAGTGATATTGTGTTTTAAATGGCTGTCTCCTTTTTCCAGAGAGGGGAGGCCCAACTCATACATCAGCATCAGTAAGAAACCAAAGGGTTCCGAGTCCCCTAACTCCTTCCTGGACCTGGAGGGTCGCAGGCGTTTCAACGTCAGAGACCAAGACAAGCTGGCTGTGGTTTACCCTATTGAGGCTAACGTGGTACAACCCAGGATGAGGGAGCACAACCACTCTCGTGGTCCGTACCATCTCGGTAGTTTCAGAAAATAGGGGTAACATTTTCCCTTGTCGTGGGGAAGGATGTGCGATGCTCATCAGATCATATCGCTCTTCCTTTTTAGGGAAGCAGCGTCCTCTCTCCATGCCAGTGGACACCTGCCTCGGGTTAGCAGACGTCTATGCTAGGCCCTTTGCACAAGGACGGAAAGGTACCTCAAACACACACACGTGTAGGTCACCCCTCACTGCAGGATTGCAACTAGACCACCAAAAATCGAATTCACTGCAATCAGATGCATCAAATGCATACGTTTAGCAAGACATCACAACCATTTGCTGAAACATAGGATCTAGCCTGTATGTTTCCTTGAGACTGTCAAACCTGATAACTTCAGTTATTATATTCACCTGGTCCATTAGATGCTGTTAAAACATCTATCTCTAGTCCTTTTTTGTCTTACCTGTTGATCTCCTTGATCTGCTCAGTGGCAGAGCTAGCTTTGCACAGACTTCTCAAACAACCTGTTCCTTATTGCAGTCCTGATTGCAGTCTTGTTACTCTGTAGTAAGATGTTGAAGGATTAATGAATTGGCCCAGATTCCTATGAGGTTCTCTGTCTCTCCCCGGTCAACCTAACCAATATACTGTATAACATGGATATTCTTCCTTGATACTTCCTAGCTTTTCTTGAGTGACTCCTGGAAGTCATTCTTGGTTTATACCTGTATGTTTGAGGTTTAGTTGATGTCTAACATCTACTGTATAATGGAACACTAATTGATGTAGTTGTCCTTTATCAGACACTTTTCAGTCTTCTTTACCCAGAGGAACTTGCAGAGGGGATTATAACCTGCAACCTCTTTGTCTTCAGTCAAATCAAAGTCCTCAATTTCAACCCCAATCAACCATGTAGCAACATTTGGAAAAGCTTATTAAAATGAGTATATAATATAAAAGGTAACTCAGTGGTAATTGTGTGTGTGCTCTGCCCTGCAGGTGAGGACCTCCTGTACAGATACCTGAGTAACGAGCGAATCCCAACCATCGCTGAGGAGGTGTCCTCCGCAGCCCAGCCCTACAGGCCGGCTGGGGACAGGCAGTCGGTCAGGGGTGTGGATCATATCCGGGGCAGCCTCTACCTGGCCAACGCAGACCTGCACAACAGCGCCACCATCCCCTACCAGGACAGCCCTGGAAAAAAGACCCCGGTAGCCTCCGCTACCAAACGCCCACCAGCCGAGCCCTCGCTACTGGTCAGTTGGATCGCGCGGCTTAAGCTATTGACTCACTTATGATGCGCTTCCTGCCCTGGGGCTTCCTGTATCCTGTCTCATGTCTTCCTCCGTGCCTATTTTTACTGTTGGCTGTTTTGCAGTGGGCTTACACTTCTCTCACACACCCCCCCCTCCCCCTCCTATCTACCCACCTACTTGTTATAACTACCACACCTCCTCAACCAAACCTGCTTCCATTAGAACTCACAGCGTTACATCGACCCTTAACCTTGCCCTCAGTCTCTCTAAGGTTCTAAATCCATCTCAAACCTGCCCCATCAATCAGAAATGTGCCAGAGAAACCAAGGAAGGACTTTTACAGTTTGTAGGGGATATTTAGTGAAGCTTTGGATGTAGTCGTACCAAGAATCGTACCAAGAATAATTGTATTTTCATGAACAGACAGGAGGAGTGAATCAGGTTTAGGTCGGGGAGGCCTTGTACGGTGTATTATGTAAAAACGTTTCTACCTTCATGTTACTGTTGAGGTTCTATCTGCTCCTTGTGTTTTTGACTTTCACTATCCAATTGTGTTTTTTTCCTTTCATATACAATATTGCTCTGTTTCAAATAGGTTATCAGGAAAGAGGGGAAAAAACACCTTAAGTTTAATTCTACCTTTATTTGATTGTAGCTGTTGAGTTCTTATGTAATGCCTTTTGTACCAGTCGGTTGAATACACACTGCCAAAGGTTGCCTCTTGAACTATGCATCTGTCACTAGGACAGGTTGATGTTGCACTGCGGGGTATAGAAGGTGGGCGTTGACATAGTGTGTCCCCAATACGTTGGGTATACAGCCAGTCTATGTCCCTTGCTTCCTCTCTGCATCTTTTCTACTGCCTCGTTTGTCAATGCTTGCAGCCAGGCTGCTCTGTGATCAGAACACACGCACACAGAGCAGTTTGATGCTAATTAGCCCTTTGAACCACGGATGTGCCACGGCTCTGACTTGCTGGCTAGGTCGCTTCTCCGTTATCTACATGGTTAGCGTAGGATGCTATATTTAGCATCTGTCCGGTGTTACAGCTCGAGTTAGATTGACAGTATTATACAAAAACAAATGTCAAAGAGAAATGTCAATAGATATACAGTTGTACCTTATCTGCCTTTTTGTCATTTGAATAGTATTTTATTAAAGGTACAGTTGAATGCAGTGCTTGTTTGTAATGTCTTTATTTTACTATAAATATGAATTTGATATTGTTATAGGCAAAAATATGTTTTAGGGTTTAGCTTCTATGGGCATGTTGGGGTATTTAATAGATGTACAAACTATAGGACTCAACCAGACAGGCAGAAAATTGGTATAAAAATGTATTTGAATTGTTCCTGTTTCCAGACACTTGATAAATATGCTTTGCCCTTTTAGAGTGAACTTTACTTTTTAGAGTGACTTGAGTTTTTAAAGTGATTGGTGAAACTGGATAGTTCATCTCAGGTTACCTTCCCTCTGTCTGCAGGTCACCCTCCCACTGAAATATCAGTATCAACTGTATAGTTTAGATAATTATGAGGCACCAATATCTGTTAGCTTGACATACAACACTGTCTTTTCAATTCTTTTGGGGGATTTTACGATATTTGTTTGAAAAGATACTTGAAAGACTACTAGGCTGTCGAGAACAGTCATTTTTCCACATGAAAATGAAGAGCCATAACTGTCAACAACTCTATCCCTCCCATCCCATCTTTTTCTCTGTTCATGCATGAACTGACTGGGCCCTCTCCTGTAATCTCCTCTTTCTTCCCTCCCTTCCTCTCCTCCACCCCTGATAGAGTGGCCTGTGGTCTGTACTCATCTGCATGTGCTCACTCACTGCGGTCCTAAACTAAACACAACCTGTGCTCTGCTTAACTCTTCCCTCATGCTTGCTATAGTTCCCTATAATGCCACAGGTCTTGCATGCTGATATGTAGAGAATTATTTTTTTTTGTACTGAATGATTTTCTTTCATTTAACTGAACGTGTTGTGATGTTTACTGCTATTCACTTTTTCCTAAAGCTTTGGGGAAAGGGGAATTTTGCCACACAGATATCCAAATGAGAAGACTAGCTTTTTGAAGAATTCAGCTAAATATTAAATAAACATCATTGAATAACTCTAAAGATGATAGTTAAATAGCCCCATTATGGTTTGCAATGCATATTGCTAGTGTTAAAACATTGAAAACGAACATGTTGGAAGATTTGAGTCAAATAGACAAAGGTTAGCCACATAGTTTTGGCATCTGTGTAGGATAGAGGATATACTGGATTGAGGATATGTTAACCCATCACACTCTGTGTCCATCTCAGGTTTCTAACTGGCGCTCCAGCAGTGACATCATCAACAGGTGGGTGTGGCCAAATATGGCAATATGATGTCACACAACATGGACACTTGCACGGTTTCATAAATGTAGCAGACGTACACATGGAATGTACAGTAAAAGATCCCTGATAGGACGTTTGTAGATCTCCCAGAATTCCACTTGTAAACCAACAGGAAATGACACGAGTCATGCCACTGATAACCTGCGCTAGTTTGAGAGATCGTAAGTTCTGAGGGGATCAGATGGGTGGCAGGAAGATCATATTTACAATGAATGGTGGAGCTTTCCCCCTCTTAGCATACATATCCAACCTCTACACTGGTGTCTAGGTGTGGTGCTAAGTGACAGGAAGTGCCCACGGCTTTAACACATTATTAAAGCCAGCTGAGGAATCCCTTTCAAAGCAGGAAGTCCTGGTTAGAAAAGTGGGTGGCCTGCAGACCTGGGTTAATTACACAGATCAATTACCTGAGTTTCAAAAGTATTTGAAAGTCATTCAGGTGGCTTAGATGAATCTTTCACAGTTGGCGCTCAATTTGATCTATAGGTTTAAGTGAGTGATGTTTCAAGAACACTGAAAGATCTTGCTGTTAAAACAGTTATGGGCGTAGATCTGCTGCCTGGTCTTTATTAGCAGGGAAAGTATGCAGTCAGAACTGATCCTCCGTGTCACAGTGTCAAACACAAGATAACAAACAGACGACTTGGCAGCCTCATACTAAACCATATACCGTACCTGACATCAAATAGCATGCCATCCACAAGCACAGCATTCTTCAAATGAATCAGATCGAAATAACAAACCCAACCTTACTTTTGCCTCGGGTCGTGTGTCACTAACCCCCTTTCGTAAACCCTGTGCACACTTCACTCTCGCCAAATCGGGTTAAAACGTCATTGAAGCCATGTCAGTCATCGTGATTCCCTCTTCCCTCATAAATCTCTATAAATAAGACCAACCAGCCCCCTCCTCGCCATTGTGGTGATGTCAGAGGAAGCAGCGATCGCCCCCGTTCTTCCGGTGGGGCCTTTTGCTTTCTTACCAACCCGGGGGGAGGGGTGTGGGGGGGGGTGAGTCCCCTCATTAACACGCTGATTGATGACTAAACGCCACCCCCATCCATCTATTTTGAACCACCCCCCCCCCCCCACCTCCACTCCTGTCGCTATCTCTGCCTGTTTGTCACACTCTTGAACAAGAAGGACATCTGCACGTACGAACGCCTCTTGACTGCTCCAAACAAAACCTGAAGCAAGCACTCGAACGACCTCACAACAGGAACACGGAGATGTATCGTATTAATTCGGCTTCTTCACATGTTTTCATCAACGTGAAAATGGTTAACAGAAGGTAAAATAGGTGAGATTGTTGGGAGAGAGAAAAAAACAAGTGTTGTCCCTTATTTAAATGTTGGGTAAGCTAATGAGGCCCTCTGAGAACTGAGCGCTCTGTGTTGCCAATGTCAATTTCTAATTTTGGAGCGGCCCGCAACTTTCCAGCCAAATATGTTCCTGCAATCCTGTTCCAGCAATTCTCCTTTGGCTAGGAAGGCCTTCCTCACTGGCTTATTGGGTGAAACCACACTCAATCAAACATGAGCTGGAGGAGAGAGTTCAGACAAGAATTCGGGGTGCTGTTTCTCATATTTGAATTGAATTTATGTTGCTGCTTAGTTCCTTGTAAAAAAAGGATCAATGGTTAGAGACAATCCTATGTCCTCTGATAATGTGAATCAACATTTGAAGGATTCCATGAACTTCATGGATGTATTGATGAGGAGGTATGTAGGATTGAAGGAATCGGAATCAGAAGGGGGAAAAAACGAACTCCAGATGACTTTGTGCTTTGAAATTGCAGGGCGAGGCCAGACACTTTCTGACGTAAACCTTATGTATTTCGAGTCTGCCAGGCTCTGCTGTGAAGTTCAGCACCGCAGCATTGTGGCTGTTTGCCCGATCATCAGTGTCTCGACAGCACGGCAAGAATGTCTGTTGTCCAAAAGCATCCACAACGTTGGTTTTGTTTGGACCCAAAATGAAACATAGATAATGTAATGAGAGCCTGTGTGTAAGTTCAGGATGCCCTAAATATGTGTCTGGGATGTTTTGCTGTACCTCATTTGTCAGCTCAAAACCTCAGTGGTTATTCCCCTCTGAAATGGAGAGGAGTCAATTGGGGTTTACGAGCCTCATTGCTGTGTTTGGTGAAGTGTTATATCTGTGGATGGTGAATATGATCACGCTAACACTACAATTTAGACCCCTGACCTGCCATTGGTCTATTTTTGAGCAAGTGTCATTTGTCTGGGATCTAATTGGTTCCTCTCTTTCTCCAGATACAGCCAACCACACATCCGTTCCTGGTCCTTCTCCCAAGCGGTAAGAACCTCTCCATGATCTTGTGCTCGTACTGTGGGGTCTCTCAGAAGGACCGTAAGCTTGTAAGGAACAGTAAAGATGTTCCCCTTTTTTCGGTTCTCTGTGGCAACCATTATGTTTCTCTATGCATATTGTGGGACAATGAATTCGCTCATCCAATTCGGTATTATCTAATTGGACAAAGCCGCAAATGCTTCAAGGAGATTTGTTGAAGAACAACTATTTAGATGCTCAAAGGAAGACTGGATTACTTTAGTGGTTGGGTCCCTCCCTTTAACTATAGGCTGTAGTCCATGGTTATAAACGCACAGAAAACGAGATATATTTATATTTATCCAAGGAATGTATGTGGCCTTGAACTCTACACCTCATACCTACACTTCACACACTTATCTATCTCTCTCACACACGCACACACCGTGTACGGTTTTTCTCTCACACACTGATGCACACATCATCCTCTGCAACTCTTTGAAGATCCATCAAACCAGTTATTAGGTACAATAAAGCTATAAAGTGTGTTGTCAATAGAGACATATTGGTCTGTCTGAATATCTTCGGAATTTGCAATGGTGGAAACCTGTTCGGTACTTATTGGGCATGATGTGGGGATTGAATTACCTGGCCCTAACCAACAACAGGCAGTAAGACATGCGATCCCTTCCCCACCGCCACGCCAACATCCCAGCATGCCATGAATTAATGTCTGCCTCTCAGCCACACATGGTGGCCATGGCACCTCCACCGAGATCAGATAAATGACCACAGAGTCAATAGTGACAAGGGAACAAATCACTGGTGTACTGGATGACGGTATGACGAACGTATTACTGTGTCAAACCAGGCAACCTTGACCCCCAACCCTCTGTAGCAAGCCTGATCAGATGAAGGCAAGGTTTCGGAAAGATGAATGCCATGTACAACCTTTTCTGTTATTGTTTGGTGTCTGCGTGTGTTTGTGTGTCTGTGTTGGTATTCATGCCAATTCCACATGATCAATGCAGCTCTTGTGTTACTGTGGCTCAACCTGTCCACGATGACCTCAACAAGGATTAAGGCACTGCTGGGCATAGGTAATTACCCCCAAACAGGCTTCCTAAAGTGGGCACGAAGAAGAATAGGCCATGCCAGCCCCCCTGCAGTCCCATAGCACTGGACAGCAGAGAACCTGATACCATCTCCCCCTGGCCCTGCTCCCCCTTCCCTAGTGTGAGCGGGACACAAAGAATAGCTCCTCTGTGTCCACCAGTGAGAGCCTCCATGCTCCAGAGTGAGACCCAGGGGGAATATTAGCTAAGTGCCCTGACAATTCCCAGCATGGAACGTGATGGGAGACTTAGCCTACAATTGTGTGACCAATCCACATTCTCATGAAAGACTACAGGGCTCCCACCAGAGCGGCAGTGAGATTACCTCATTTCCCCTGGCAGCAGGCTTCACATGTACCTAAAACACAGTCTGTTAAATCTGTTGGACTGTGACATGCAGGGTCTTTTTGTCTTACGAAGAATGAGGAGACGAGAAACAGCAGTGTGAAGCTTCAATGTATCCATTTGAAAAGGCAATGCCCTGTTTTGTTTTTTGGCGTGGACAATGGGTTTACTTGATATGCATATGAGAGAGAGGGAGGGAATAGGGTAAGAATAGGAGACAGAGACCAATCAGAAAGGGACAGAATGAAAAGTCAGGGAAGTCAGAGAAAGTATATCGCTATAAGCACTAGGATTCACATGAGAAGCCTCCCTTCCCAGCTCCTGGAATGTGCCGAGTTACCACACTTTGTTCCAGCACAGGGAGAGCCTGCCACATCCGATTCACGATACAGATAGCCGCTGCCCTGCTTCCACAAACAACCTGCAGCCCCAGAGCACTCATGCACACAGACTGTGTTATGACTAGAAGCACAGCTCCCCACAGTAGAAGCGGAGGGGTGTTGATAGCCATGCTGCAGGCTCCTATTTCTCACATTTCCACTCAGAAAGCCACAACTGGGCCTACAGGACTCTCACATATGATGTGAACATAATTTATTTTGTCTATCCTGAAGCACCTCCGTAACAATATATTTTGTAAACCATCCCTCTATATTAATGGGTTTAGGTGATTGGAATATTTTCCTGGTAATGGAAACTTTATTGAAACTGTTTGCACAGATGATTGATCGAAGTTGCCACGGTGGGAGACTCAACTCACTGATTTAATTAGATTTGGACGTGTGGAAGGTTCGGATTGGCTGAAGTGGGTTGTAGATGGTGCGAGGGGGACATCTTGTGGTCAGGAGAATTTTCAACCAAAAAGTGGAAGTATGATTTTATCATTTGAGAAGTATGACTTTATCATTTGAGAAATTGTGATCACATACTGTAGTATGATACATGCTCAGTAATAGTACGGAATGGGAAGTTTCACTTTTTGAATCACTACCCAAGGAAGTTATTGTTCGTGGTGGTGAAGCAATGCGTCATGTTTACCAAAGTTTGGTCTGATCTGCGGCGATGCCTTTCCGTCAAAATCAGCGCATTCAGAACTTGGTTGCAGGTATGTTACTCATAACAATGCAAAGCTGGACACATTTTCTAATCGATGCAGCTGAATCGAACAGAAATGTAATTCGGGAATTTATCATGGAGCAAGGGCTTCGTAAATTAAAATGAGGCTTATCACTTCCAGAATCCATCCAAAGACATAAACGTCAACAACTATTTCAGCCTTATAGTGTTGCAAACATTTACTAGGCTATCGGAGATGTAGTGGCCTATTTACATTTCAGTTGTCCTCAAGCAAATAGATGCCTTTTCATTCACATTAAATAATGTTTACTTAACTCACACATATATTTTTTAAATCGAATCTATTCCATTATTTTTTACCCATAGTGTTCCCTTTATACGCAGTAACTGAAACGATAACGACCATGGGGCCCCAGTTATCAGTGCTTCTTTCTGTTAAAAATACACATGTTGAGAGCAGGCACGAAAACGAAATCTGTGTGGTTATAATTCGAGAGATGTGGGCCAAATGGTTTTCTTTGATTTGTTTTGAAACACACCCACACGCACACACGTAGATTACAATTGTACTGCAGTGTCCACTGATGCAGCTGGTAGCTTTTTTCTACCAGCTGAGGAATCCTGTTTTTATGGAGACTTAACTCTCCTTTCTTTGATATCCGCAGATCGGTGGTTCTCAATCCCGGTCCCACTGTCCTGCATGTTTTAGATGTTTCCCTGCTCCAACACACCTGAGTCAAGGGAATGGGTCCTTATGAAGCACAGCAGAAGCCTGACAATGACAATTTATTTGGATTAGGTGTGTTGGAAGGTGGAAAAATCAGTGGGCCCTGATAACCGGAATTGAGGGACTGGATCAATCAAGAGCACATCATAAGATACTATAAAATAAGATAATCCTTTATTTGTTGAACAGTGGGCCAATCGCGGTTTGCAACAGCAAGGTAATAGTACAGCACTCAGAGTAACAATGTAAAATAATAATACAAAAATGTATTTACAAGATACATGGAAGCCTATAAAAATATATGAGTAAGGATCTAAGATTTGATGCGAGGGCACAGGGCATAGAAAGGCACAGGAGTAAGTGAGAGTTAAGTGTGGTGGCTGCTGCTATGCATAAGTAATGAGTGGCATACAGTCAAGTTATTGCACGTAAAGAATATTGCACTGGTCATGACCAGCAATCATGACCACTTATTGGTGGTCATGCATGAGTGGATTTTGAATGGAATAGCTCAAGGTTGGCTACTGACCTGTGGGATGATTCTTGGTTTTTGATTGATGATTGATGGTTAAAACGTAGGCCTGGCTGGACATTTACTCCTTCATGAATGACAGAATATTTCCTCTTTTTGCTGACTCAATTGACCGTTGAGTAACAATGACAGTATGAATTAGCCTACAATGGGAAATTACACAATTATTTCTATCACAGATAGAACAGATTCTCTAGAATCATATCAACAACCTTTTACAATGTTGTTGTTTTTTGACAACAACAAAAAATAACAAGCGAGGTTTGCATTGGTACATCCCAAGTGGCTGGCCCAATAAGGGGAAAAATACTCAGACAGATATGTTTCCCTTTCTAATTATATCGTCACATCCTGTCAATGTGTTGAAAGCACCAACTTGGCCGTCTGTCCCCACAGATCCAGATGCTACAATGTATAGAGTTGGTTTAAATACTGTGAGTTCAAGGAATACGCTGAAATGGCTCTCTTTCAACAGGCTTCTTTCCCCATATCTCTGGCTCCCTCTATGGCTACTGACGACTATAATCCCGTAAGTAACATCTGAATAAAGGAAAACAAAAGGTTTTTGGCCGAAAGTTTCCTTTTTCCACTGTATGTGTGTATTTGACTTTATTTCTGGAATATGCCGATTTGGTGAGTGCTTCTGCTACAATCTTGAGCTATGCTCATACTTTGAGAGGCGGACAGAGAAAGAGAGAGAGAAGGGGGGGGGTGCCCACAAGCGAAAGAGGATGCTGTCGACGAGAGAGATAGAGGCAGAGAGAGCAAAAGAGCTGAAAGAGAAGCGCTTCGCACTTAGCAAGAAACAGGATGTTCCAGTCAGACTATGTTGAAAACAGCACTGAGGTTCGTAGAGAGAATGACTATTCTGTCAGGCTATACTTCCTCCAGCTACGTACAAAGTCCTGCTGCTAACTCTCTGACCATCTGCTTTAACCTCCTATTTTTCAAGGTTTCCCTGAGACAGAAGTCCAGAAGAAAAGCGAAAGGAGGTAGGTTGTCACCTCGGCCCTTATTATTGGTTACTGTGCTGTCTGTGGGTGCCTGTAACTGTGCCTTTGACTATAATTTGCCCTTATGTGGGCGTGTTAAGTCACATTGAAATTAGAGTGCATGAAGCCTTGTGTTGAAGATGCATTTGGCCAACAGAAAGAGGAAAGGAGAAAGCAAGCTACTGGTATACTGGTTGTGGTTCATTTGGGGCTAATCAGGCTGGTGTTTTGTTTGGTGAAAATCTATACATTTCTTGGAGGACTTTTGGTAATATTTCATTATTATTAATTGACACGGGTAGGTAGAACTTGGAAGAGCTTCTCTATTTTCTGTGTTTGGTAGCATAGTAATATGTGTCGGTAGGTGTGTAGGCACCGTCAAAAGGGGTACTGATGATGTGTCTGCTGTGCTGTTCGATGTTGGCATGGTTATTTACAATGTAGAGGTAACATAAGTGGATTCATTTACATTCATTTACGCTATTAATTACTTCATGGGTGTTGTATTTGTTCCTATGCAGCCTCATAATGAGCAACTTTTAGTTAAGAAAATGATTACAATAGTGTGTGTTGGATCAGGTTTGGAATGAAAACATCCTTATGGTACGGTAGTTCTCCGGGAACAGGGTTGTGCTGCACTCAACTGTATTATACGCTTAAAGGGCCATTTCAACTGATAGGCCAAACAAAATTTTTGTACAACAGGAAACTGCATTAGAACCGACATTTGAGAAGATACAAAGTTGATCTTGTATCTCGCGTGTTTAATGTTGAAGTGCATTAAATGTTTGTGTGCAGGCAATGAGATAATGAGCAGGAGAAGGGTCTCGGTCAAAGAGCTGGGCCAGCCTGACCACCAGGGTTGGCTCTACAGAAAGAAGGAAGGCAAAGGCTTCCTAGGCTTGAAATGGAAGAAGTACTGGTTCATCCTGAAGAAGACTTCTCTGTACTGGTACAGCAGCCAGCTGGTGAGTACCTCCGCTAGGCTAAATGCTAGCCCAGCTCATGATCAGTCACGGGCCCTCTATGCTCCAGTTGTCAGTTCCACTGCTATCTTCAGCGCCGCTGGAAAGGAATCAGGCTGACATGTGGTCATTTCCTGCAACTAAATGCGTCAATGTTTTTTGCCTATGTTACTGAAACTAATGCCTACGGATTACTGTCATAGATGCACAAATACAGCCAGGGTTTTGTGTGAATATGTATTTGAAGGCAATTGGAATCAATGTCAACATTTCAAATAAATATATATAAGATATATAAAGATATCTCAATCATATGAGTGTTTTGGAAAATGTGCTTTTTGTTTTTTCAGGCAGAGAAAGCAGAAGGATACATCAACCTCACAGACTTCATGATAGACAGAGCTATGGAGTGCAAGAAGAAATAGTATGTAGTCTCACCTATTTTTCTGTCATTTGTTATTTTGTTTGTAGTCAAAGATACGTAAGATTACAGGAGATTTAAACATCTTTTAGTAGCAGTACTTCAATCAGTTACAAGAAGTCGTTTTACCGTCAAATGTCACTCATTTCCTGTCTTACAGAAAAAAATGCTTGTGGTTAAATACAACAATCTATATAATAGAAACTTAAAGATGGAAATGTTTTGGAAGCTGGAATTATCTTATTTCTTACAGTCAAAGTGTAAAATTAATATTGCTCAATAATTGTAGGAACTCTTAATACATTTTGGTCTGATTCCAACCCGTTTATTTCCAGTGCCATCAAAGCCTGTCACCCACAAGTCATGATGTTTTACTTTGCTGCAGAGAGCCATGAGGACATGAATATGTAAGTCACCTGACAACAGTGAATTGCCAAGTTGTTTGCGTAAACAAAGCCTTAGAATTGTTATTTATTTTTTTGCAGTTGGTTGAACAAGCTTGGACTTGCTTCAATTCAGTATGAGTCAACAGAGAGCAACACTGCTGCTGGTAAGCTGGCTCTGCTCTTAGACATCAGTCAGAAAGCTGGTTTCTTTAGCTATGGGTCATTCTGTTGATTTGGACAGTGTCGGTGACTGTGCATGCTTTCATTTGCGTGTCAAGAGTGTTACAGCGAGGCCAGTGATCACGAGGAGGCTGAGACCACGGAAGCCCCGCCCCCTCCCTACTCTGAGGAGATGATTCAACAGTCTATGGATGTGGGTGTTTCCTCTACCCAGGTCACCTGACACAAGTTAACTTTGTTCAATCACTAATGACTATTTCTTCCCTAATAACTAAATTTCCTAACTAGTGTCAGAGATTGTGTCATTGACGTAAAATACTTATTTCTCTTAGGACACTCTCCCTCCTCCTTACTCCTCCCCCCTTCCCAGCGAAGCCAATGGTTCCCTCTCTTCACCTGTAAGCACCATGACATCGCAGAGCTCCGCCTCCTCTCTGGCCAAGCACCGGCAGTCATGGCTGGACCTGGTTTCGCAGGCTTCCCCTGTTGCTGGGGAAACGCTGGTGTGTTCAGTGGAGGTCCACAGACATGGGCCTCCACATGAGGAAGAGGAGGAGGAGCCTCTGGGGAATAGTGCCAGCGAAGACCCTGCGACTCCTGAGGGGCAGACTCAGGTGCCAGCACTGAATTTAGGAGAAGGTAAGACTGAACACTTTTTTTGAGCATCTGGGAGGCATTTGACTTATCAGACTTGTAAGAAGAAGCACAAACACACCACCCTTCCTGCTTGCGTAACATCACAACTTCTGTGTTTTGAGACCAGGAAATGTCTGTTTTGTTTGCTTGCAAAATATGGTCTGAGCAGAGAACAAAACAAACAATCAGTGAATCAAGTAAACAAGTAATCAAGTAAACCAAGATTATTGACGTTTTTGTGTTTAATCTTCTTCTTCTACGGTTATTTTGTGAGTGTTTGGGAGGGTTACATTTGGAGACCATAATGACACCGCCCTGTATTTACTCCCAAACAGACTCAGATGAGATGGAGAGACTCTACATCCATCTCAAACAAGCCAGTCTCTCTCCGATCGGAGAACGCAAACCATCCACCAAGAGGGACTTCAGAGTCTCGTTTATAAAGCGCTGCAAGAACCAGACCATTAACGACAAACTGCACGTCATCAGAACACTGAACAGCACGCTCAAGGTAGGGTCGTCTTCATGGGAACGTTTACCTACAAGTATCTCAGTAGCATTATTCAGTAACTGAAGATGCATGGTTTCTGAGATTGCACAATGCTTGCTTATATGTCCTCTCTACCGTTTTCTCTGTCCTCTTCCTGCTTCTTCCTACTGACAGTCTAAGGAAGCAGACTTGCAGACACTTGAGCAGGTGCTTGCAGACCCTGAGCTGACATCAGACAGATTCAGGGAATGGAAAGAGGCCAACACCCCCTTGCTGCAGGAAATCTGTCAAACTCAGAGTCAAGGCCACCAGAGGGCAGCAGAGGAACATGCTCAAGCAGCAGCAGCCGCTGCCATTTCTGTCCCAGTGGTGGAAACGAGTTTATAAAGACTATTGGACACCACATTGAACTCACGGTCAGAGCTGTGTGCACTAAGGCCCTCAAGCTAACACGTATATGGACCAAATGAGCCTCTTGTTCCCGTTGCTGAGATGGTGTAGATGGTGCAACCATTTTGGCGTATTAATTTATGTTTGAGTATTATTTTTTACTGTTGAGGTATAAAGAATGTTTACTAGGATGCACAGATGTTTTCAGGCTGTATTGATTCATTCATTTTTATCTGAAAAATATGAATTGCTTTGATATTTTGTTGGGACATATTGTGAATATGTATCCATCATTCACTCCATTTAAAAACACTTTTTTGTTGTCTAGAGTAAGTGTTTTATTAGTATAAATAACAACGTTGAACAAGATTTGAACTTTGTATGTTCATTAACACCTCAGACCAGCACTACCATCTTATGACGTATGTAACTACGATTCTCTTCGGAAGTACCCTGGCTTTTAACTTGATGTGACCCGCAGCTACGTTGATGTAATTCACATGTTGACGTTTTACCATTCAGCATAGTTGGCTACATTAAAGATGTTTATGCAGTAAATATAATAATTGAATAATGACGCCTGGGTATGCTTTAGATTTTATGAATCCTCAGCGTTGTTTTAGCATTGTAAATAACTTTGTAAATACTTGTAAAGTGGGATTTAGTCTCTCACTGCAATTCAGTTTAAATGTTCGTACTATGGATTCTGTCAGTGTCTTTATTTAGAGAGTAATAAAGGATTGCATTTATGCATAACATATTTAGGCTGAATAAATTGAGCATTTACCTAACAGCTGGCTGGACATCCCATTGGAATACACATTTAGAGGGGACAGTACAAACATGAAAGGGATATAAATATTGTTCTTTTGTTGTAATGTTCCACAAGGCCTTACAGTGAATGTGTGTCACTGGGGGTCACTGGTCTCCCTCGCCTTACAGTGTGTGTGTGTGTGTGTGTGTGTGTGTGTCACTGGGGGTCGCTGGTCTCCCTCGTCTTACAGTGTGTGCGTGTGTGTGTGTCACTGGGGGTCGCTGGTCTCCCTCGTCTTACAGTGTGTATGTGTGTGTGTCACTGGGGGTCGCTGGTCTCCCTCGTCTTACAGTGTGTGCGTGTGTGTGTGTCACTGGGGGTCGCTGGTCTCCCTCGTCTTACAGTGTGTGTGTGTGTGTCACTGGGGGTCACTGGTCTCCCTCGTCTTACAGTGTGTGTGTGTGTGTCACTGGGGGTCACTGGTCTCCCTCAGTGTGTGTGTGTGTGTCACTGGGGGTCACTGGTCTCCCTCGCCTTACAGTGTGTGTGTGTGTGTGTGTGTGTGTGTGTGTGTGTGTGTGTCACTGGGGGTCGCTGGTCTCCCTCGCCTTACAGTGTGTGTGTGTCACTGGGGGTCGCTGGTCTCCCTCGTCTTACAGTGCGTGTGTGTGTCACTGGGGGTCGCTGGTCTCCCTCGTCTTACAGTGCGTGTTTGTGTCACTGGGGGTCGCTGGTCTCCCTCGTCTCTTAGTGATTTTGCTTGGAGTTGATCCTCCATATTGGAGATCTCCTCCATCTCACCCAAAACCCCGAGCATGCATGCGTCAAGCCGGTTATTGAGGAGAGCGAAGTAAACATTTCTCAGCCACCAGCGAGACGAAAACGAACAGCATGGAGGCCGTCAAAGCATTTAACGGCGAGGTTTGTGTGGATTTCCGACGACATTTTGAATGCGATCGATGTTTATAGCAGAGAACCGATCATCAGCCTTGATCGTTCCCAGGAAAAGGGCAGCCAGACAAGGCCGCATCACAGCCATGTTATCCAGCCTGGTTAGTTTAGGTTGCAGGCATGAATACGTTACATTATGTCGCACTAATCTTGTTTATATGTATAATGGTCTATCGATAAAAGAGAACTGATTGCCGGAAATATCTCAAATGATTTGTTTCCAGGCGTAAACGTTATCCAGCAGGCTAGCTAAGGCTAACAAGCTAAGTCAGCAGCAGTTAACGTAACAACGAGCTAGCTTGTCATTGTGTGTACAATCGCATAACCCCTCGGCCTTATCATCACAAAGCCAATATTGACCAAACTAACTATCTACATGGATTAATGTCAATATTGTTTCAATTGTGTCCATTTATTCATCGGAAATCGAAAGCGAAAACCAAAGGAGCTAGCCAGTCATTGACGTTTGATTGAGTTAGCAAGTTAGGCTAAGTCAGTTGCTCAGCTACCTGCAGCAGGCCGAGCGACCGTGTCGAACAACGATCGTCTAAATGTGGAGCTGTCGGAAATTTGATCCATGCATTTGATCATTTACTATAGTAGTCCAGGCTTGGAATCGAACCAGAGATAAAAAGCATACGGTTACTCTCACTAAATATTTTGGAAATGATGCCGTCATTTCTAGGTGCTAACTTGTCCTCTGTACGGCAGCGCCAACCAGCTTCACTGGTATTGAGATCAGATCAGAATATGAATGGGTTTTATTCGCCATGTAAGCTGTACAAACATTGAATTTAATGTGGCAGGATGGAGGAGCAATCAAAGAATATATACGGGAAAATGTAGGCAATAACCATACACAAGGATAGGACTATATACACATAGGACTATATGCATATGTAAAAAGTATTTTGGTGGGAATATATACTGGGGGGGGGGGGGGGTGTGCTGGTTTATAAATGGGGTATATTAGTCCCTTAACTTCACTGATGCTATATGAATGTGCAAAGCCAATATTAAAATATCACAGCTGTTGTAAGATATATGATATTACCCCCCTCTGCTTACTCCGTTTTACTGGAGTTTAAATACTTTTTTTGTTGTTGTGCTATTTGTCTTTCAGCTGTATTCGCTCAACGAATTCAAGCCTCCCATCTCTAAGGCGAAGATGACCCAGATAACCAAGTCTGCAATAAAAGCTATAAAAGTAAGTATGTAGAAAGAGACCATGTTCTACTGGGGAAATTAACTGGTCTAGTCAAAGAGAGCTTCTCTCCTATTCTCACTTTAACACCCGCAATGCCAGCAGTGTGAATCATTATTATCGCAAGGATAATTTGTCCTCATCGTGATTAGATCCTCAATGAAGAACTAAAATCAAAATGTCAGTGCACTTTCTTATTCTCTTACTCAAAGGGCACATGTACCACAGAAGATTCCCTTGTCCTTTCACTGCTGCTTTGAAAATGTTCTGTTCCACAAATCGATAACCTAATTTAAGTTCATGTATAATTTAGTTCATCCTCTAATATACAAAGTATAAATAAAACCTCAAACATACACTTAAACTGTACTTGACTACCGTCTGAAGAGTCTACTGCTTTAGGGCATACGTTGCTTCCATAAAGTATTCCTTGTCATTTTGCTCTGACAGCCTCATAAACCTCACCGAGGTAACTTTAGTCACTCAGCTTATGGTCTATTTTCAACATGGCCAATCTGCTTCTCAAGTAGCACTTCTAAAGATTTCATGTTTTCACTTGCTCCTGAATTAACATTTGAGCCGTTAGAGATAGACCGCTGAATTATCGAACGATAAACAGGCCCATATGCTGTTGAAGTAAACCTGTTAACAGCAAAGGTTCCTGTGCCGTCCACTCTGAATGTTCAAGGCTGATTCTTGCGAGCTTAGAACCTTTGCTGAAGATGTATTCGACTGCAGACTGTCTCAGTCTTCCCTGGAAGGTTAAACATGGTTACCGTGATCATGTGTGCTGAGCCCTGTGTGCACCTGACAGACTCGTTTTCAGTTTCATGTCAGGTTTAGGCAGTAGGGGTCCCTAAAAGTGCCCCATCTCAACCGTGTTGCTTATGAAAATACTTAAGATAAATGCATTATGGTAACGTATTTAAATAGTTCTGTTCGGATAGTTTTTGTAGTCATGAAAGATGACAAGACAATCGTACGTGTATATTTTCGTTTTGTGGAAAATTCCAACTCCTATGCGCACAGGTTTGTCATATGAAAGAAAGATATGCAGAAATTTTAAATACTTTTGTAAAATCCCGCCCAGTATTGGCTGGTCTAGTTCATGAAACATACCATCGAATAAATAGGTCTAGGCCCCTTTTTTTGGGCTGTCACATTCCTTCACCAAGCCGACTAACCCTTCATCACGAACGTCTGTATTTCTGAGTAATTAATTCCCCCCCCCCACAACCACCACCACAAGATGCAACACATCAAGCAAAGCAAGCCTCTCTGGCATTCTTAGCGCTTTTATTGGTCTCTCTGTTCTTGTAATGATGCCTGTGATGTGTTGCCTGTGTCCCCTGCTGTGATTCCTGTGAATAACACTTCTTTCCCCTTGCCTCAGCAGCTCTCCCAGCTCCCCCAAAGCACTGAAAGTGAAGCAGGAGGAAGGGGTGGAGAGAGTTACAGGGAGATAAGAGAACCCCCCTAACCAGCTTAGGTAGGAGGATGGGTTGTTTCACAAGGAAGATGGACCGAGCCAAATCAATGACTCTCAAATTGCTTCCACATGCAAAGAGAACAGGGTTGGCTGGGCTGGTTGGCTATTGTTGGGGATTTTTTGGGCCAACCTGAGTTGTATTGGCTTTCTCGTTGTCTTTGCACAATCGAAGTTGTCTAACAAGAACGGCTGATACTACGTGCTTGAACGCGCTGGTCGGTTTTGGTCTGCGATGTGGGACACATCTGTTCGGTTTAGGAGGGTTTGTAGAGCCTTTTGAACATCAGTAGGCCATCCCATCAGTGTTTTATGAGTAATAACGATTCATGGTTGTCGGCTGGTTTGTGCTTTTGTCTGGAACTGTGAAATAGCCACCACCTCCCCCTTCAGCACCCTAGCTAAGCAGGGTATCTTCAGTGAAATGCCCTTATTCTGGAAGGTAATGGCGGTAGACGTATAATTAAACACCTTGCAGTGCAGAAAAGTGTTTCTCGTGGTAGGAATGAGAGTACCACTTAACATCATTGGCCTTCGTTTTTTGTCATTATGCAGTTCACTCAGTTGGATATAACTGAATTTGGATCGAAATGGAATCCAGTGTCGTTACCACAGTAACACGGTTGTCGGAGGAGAGAGGGGGTGCGGAGGAATGTACAGAAAAATTTGACAGGAGTTGTCGGGGAATCGGCTTGTCGTTGAGGGAAACTTTTTGGAGTCGAATACACGTCTGACTCTTGTCCAGTTGAGGGACTTATGGTGCCGGCTGCTGTGCCAAGCAGGAGCCCTGCGCACAGATCAGGATACACTTGCGGGGCGGCGGGGGGGGGATTCAACGTTCCTCCAAAGGATATAGCTGCGTGTAGCCTAAAATTATCACCCTTCTAACCTTTCTGCGATACACTGTTTACACTGGACTTGGTTTTCATCTTACTGTACCACTCAATGCTATCCGATTCCCTAGTAAGATTCTGTAGACCCTGGCCTATGTGCTGCATCCCAGACGCTCCCAAAGAGAAACAGACTAATGTGTTGCTACGGCAGGAGCATCAGACAGGCCATGCAAGGCTTCTCCTTTACAAAACACCTATGTAACTTGAGGAGCGTCCTGCTACACAATTTAGAACGGCTAAGGGTCACCAGAGGAAATTACTGAGGAATAACTTGACTCAGTGCTATTAAGACAGGGTAAACGCCGCGCTACAACATTATCGTTACTTTTTAACCTGTGACACACCCAACCCGATGAGTCATCCACAAACGTTGGACAGTAGACGTGGTCATGATCTCGTTTGGTGTTCGCAGGCTGTGTTAGGGCCGGCTCTGTGTGAAGGTCATCGGAGGAATATTCAGAATGCCAAGTGCATCGTCACTCACCGTCTTTTAGCCGGTCAAAGATGGAAGTTCAGGTGAATTCGTTGGAGCATTTGGTATCGACTAAAAAGGCTACCTTAAAAAAAAATTGTACTTCCCCCACAAACCAGGACGTCTTTTAAGTTTACAGATACATTGGTTATATTACAAAGTGACACAAAACATTTCAGTTCTGAAACTTTTTTAACGGACCTTTTGAAAAGAAATAATTCAAGATAAATATTCCTAATTAGGGCAAACAGGGTTTTTTTAAGGTAAAACTATGCTTTTCAGCCTCATCAGCAGAGTTGCATCTTACAATTAGTCAATTAGCAGCCTTAATGAACTGAGCTGATGACAAGCCTCTGCTGTCTTCCTGAACTCATGTTCCCATCTGGGAGAGTGACAGCCAGGCCAGCTGTGCCTGGTTCTGCAGGGTGCAGTCTGGGGCCCTGAGGGGCTAACGTTGAGTCAGGGGAGCCTGCTTAACACCTCAGCCCCATTCAGGGCTGCTTTCTTCCCCTCACGCTTTGGGTAGAACTCCCTGTAATGTTCATTTCGAAATCCAAACGCGTTTGATGTGGATAATTCTTTTTCAGCTCGTTTTCACAAGTATTTTTATTTCATGAACGATGAGTTGTCCTGTTAGTTTGACCAATTTTTCTAGATTCATGGATGTTTCAGTGTGATGTTGTATAGTTATGGTGGTCATAATACTGACATAACTGATTCACAATTACACCGAATACACCAAAATAATTGGAAAAAAGATTACATCACGTAAATTTGTAAATTTGTCAAACCTTTTTTAATGACTAGATTTGCAAAACCACATACAAAGAGAGTAAAAAAACCAAAGTGCTACTGTACAGTAAACCTATTATCTGTCAGTAGGACTGTGTATGTCGTGCTTTTGAAATCACATTACTCCCAGCGCAGGTTGCTGTAGTCAGCAATCCCTTTGTGAAGTGTAGACTAGGTGAGAGATAGTTTAACACTGCCTCGCTCACCCCAGCACACAGGAGACTTAAGAGTCTGGTCTGTTGTCGCCAGAGGTAGAGTTACCTGATGAGAATTGATCACCAGGCCCAGGGGTTCTCCCATTACACTGCTCTGTCATATTGACTGGAGGGGATGTCCCCAGATACCGCTGCTGTTATTCACCTAATATATGTGTTGTACAGACATTTCCCTCACAGTTTTAAGTCTGTAAATTCACCAGGCGCATGGAGCATGCCCAACACGTTGATCCATATTTAGCTTTCTTATGAATGAGGAAGTTGTTTTTGTGGGGGGTATTTAAACCATGTAGTAAGTAGTTTGTGGAGGTGAGGATGAGACGAGCACATTGCAAAGACACCACACACACACGCACACCCACACACCCACCCACCCACCCACCCACCCACACACACACACACACACGCACATGCATGTTTTTTCTATTTGATAGTCATCGCTTGTTATTTCCCAGCCTGTAGTTCTCTAGTTTTGTCTTTAGGTGGATGTCAGCACACACTGCAGCCATGTTAGTGGTTGATCCGGGCCAGTGTAGGTCTGAGCACAGATCTACTGTTCAGTGCTGGTTCTATTGGTGTTCAGTAGTTTCAGCTGATTCAGTTAGGGTTATAGAATCACCATGCATTGCTGTTGGGAAAGTGCCTCTCTGTGGCTCCGAATGCTCAGAAAGGTTATATCTGTTTGAAAATGAACAAATACATTCATCAAGCTCTTACTGACCTTTGCGGTTATAAAGAGAAGCTATCGAGAAACGGCTCAAAAACAGGCCTTCTATCTTCAAGCCAATGCGAATTGACGTTTCCTAAAATATTCAGCCATTTCAGATGGATTAAGCGTAAAGAAGCGTATTAATGCCAAAAAAGAAGCTTTACTTTACTTTATTTCCTGTATGTCGTAAACACCAGTTATTAGTTAGACTAAATATTAATGCGTTCCTGCTGAGCTCTAATCAGACCAGTTAGGCTCCAGGTTAAATTCAGGGTTTAAAATGAAGTCATTGCTTTTCACAGTCAAATACCGCTGGACTTCATTGTGGTATTGTTTCATTGCCAGTACATGTGTGCACTGTGCAGTGAAACACATTCAGCAGCTATACTGCTGCTGGCGCTCAACCTTTTCCTTGATCTTCATAATCAACAAACAGTAACAGTGCAGCCAGTGTCTGTTTCATTTAACACGAGTTTAGCCTGTTAGCAGTTCCCCTCACCTTGAGCCAGTCTGTTTGGGTACAATAGTCTCGCCTTTAAAAACAGACACTAATAAGCACTGCGGTGATGGGTAGGTTGTGGATTTCACACATTCAGAGCACCTTTAAGCCCAGAGGAGAGACCAGCACATAACCAGCCTGTAAGCCCCCCCCCCTATACACTGCCTGTCTGCAGGCTGAGCACAGCTCCCTGGCTGGAGCGGTTGCCTGGAGACAGCTTTACTCTTTTGTGGTTTGGGCAGGTGCTATGTGCTAAAGGCATAGGATGAACTGCGTGTGCCCACAGGGATTTCTACAGAGGGTGCGTTTGGTATGTGTGTGTGTGTGTGTGTGTGTGTGCGTGATGGCCTTAAGGAGTGTTCTCACTGTTGAGGGAAGTCTATCCTTCTGGGGAATGCAACGAAGGATGTTTGTGCGTGCGTGTGTGTCAGTGTGATTACAGGCTTACACTTAGACACTTAAATTGTGTGTGGAGGATCGTTCAAATCATTATAGAGTTAATTGATTCAGGGTTTAGGTGCAGTTCTATGGGCATATGCAAAGCCCTTAGTGACACTGCATACAAACAAATGCTACACGTATAAGATTTGATTATTCTCCCCCCCTGCCCCCGAGCCATCAATCTCCCCTCCCCAGCCTCCGCCCCCCACCTCTCTTCCACCCCTGAGATCAGCCCCCCCCCCCCCCCCCCCCCCCCCGCCTCTTCCTGTCCTCTGCAGTCTGTCTGCCTGGAAGCCAGGCTTGTTCGTCAGAGCAGACAAACAGACCTGGAGCCAGATCATGTGACGCAGGCCCCTCGGGGCCCCGCCTCCCCAGTGTGCTGGCCAGTCTAGCTAATGCAGCGTGTCTGAACAGGAACACAACACAGAACACTCGCTGGTGTTATTGTGCTATGAGGACAATGTGGCCATGGGTTTTTGTCTTATTTATACTTCTAGTTCTGGTCTAGGGTTGCATAACAGCAGTACTGTATTTCCTCATTTACTGACAGCCGTTCATAGAGAAAGGCGATCTTGGCTTAAACGCTTCCAGGAAAAGCACGTCTGTAATGTAAACAAAGCCATGTGGGTCCTGTTGACTTGGTAAATCAACGTTTTTGGCCACCATTTCGCTTTGAGAAAGAAGTGGTTGCCAAGACTACCGCCGCATAAACTCCTTTTTGCGTGGTGCGTTCTGGAGATGGTTTCCATTTCTAGGTTCCGCTTCCAGCGGAACCATTTCTCACCTTGGCACACGTTGATCTGAGACAGTGCATCATGTAGATCTTCCTTGGAGATGTTTCACACATCCATAACATGTTTTAAGTGTTATATACTGGACTAGTATTCCAGCATGCCAGCCCAGTAGTGTTAAATGCTTTAAATCAGGGATGGACAATCCTGGTCCTCGAGGGCCGCTGTCCTAAAGGTTTTAGATGTTTTCCTTCTCCAACACACCTGATTCAAATGAAGGGTCATTATCAGGCTTCCACAGAGCTCGATAACAACCCGTTCATTAGAATCAGGTGTGCTAGACCAGGAGCAACATCTAAAACCTTCAGGACAGCGGCCCTCGAGGACCAGGATTGCCCACCCCTGCTTTAGAGCAATCAGCTTCCTGCTGTGTCCCGGTCACCCTGCATGGCAGAATCTGATGCTGTGGCTGTCCTGACTGGCTCAAAGGTCAGCAGCAGATAGTAACCCTGTGTAGGAGAGACGCTGCATGTGTGAGGAGGTGTTGGACCAGTGGAACAGACCTGCTGGTGTTTTGTATCTCGAACCGGAGGCTATTTGGATATTCCAGGGTTGGTTGCTGCCATTGAAGTGGTCTTAGTCTGCACAGTTTCACTTGCACGTTTATATAGAATCAGCTTCCATAACCAATGGGGAAAAAGACCATCAAATGACTGTTCAAGGATATGAATGCGTCACCAATAAACAATTAGGAATATCCTCCCCCCAGTATACAGGGAACATCAGCTTTCCTTCTGTTTACAACACAATGTTTCAGTAACCTTGTACAGTGACTCAATGATGGAAGCAGTGCTTGGTGGATGTTCTGTTCACATGATCTTTCTGTACACACACAGACACACACACACACAGACAGACTTGATCGTTTTCTGAAGCGAGCAGTCCTGGGAGAGCTGCTCCGGAACTCTCCGGTACGTTTCATCCCGTTCTTCACAACGGGTAGAAGCCTTGGCTTTCACATGCGCCCACACACCCATGGTAAAGCATCTGTGGACGCACCACCACAGTGCACCGTACCTTACATTTCCATTCAGTCATTTAGCAGATGCTCTTATCCAGAGCAGCCCACAGCAAGTAAAGGGACATTCCTCCCAAGTAGGAAGTACCTTGCCCAAGGACACAACGTCATGTTGGCACGGCCGAGATTCGAACCCGCAACCTTCTGATTACTAGCCCCATTCCCTTACCTCCGAGCCCCTGGATACCCTGTGAGCACTTGATACCTTCACCTAGCTCAGCTCCAGTGTCTTAGAAGAACTGTTCAGTATGGTCAGCTATGGAAGAAATGCTGAGCTCTGTGAGTGATTCACCCAGACTGGTGTGTGTCTCCACCTGCTGGTGGGTGAGGCTCAGGACTGCTGGCGGCACCAGCACACTTCAATCAAGAGTTTCAATGCCTCGGATTTTCTCCTCGTTAAAGAGAGCGTCTTTGGTTTGGTGACTTTAATGAGTATTGCTGCTGTGCGTTCTAGGCTGTGAGAAGTAGTGAATCCTCTAAATCGACGGACGTAAATGTGGAAAACCGCAGTATAGTGGCAACGCTAGCCTCGTAAGTCTTCGTAATGGTTCCTGGCCCAAAGACATACTCTTGCCCCTCTCTCCTCCTATATAGTAAATGGATTCGGCACACTCAACACTATTACTATCTAGGCCAGTGGTGGGCAATTCCGGTCCTCGAGGGCCGCTGTCCTGAAGGTTTTTAGATGTTTCCCTGCTCCAGCACGCCTGATTCTAATGAACGGGTTGTTATCGAGCTCTGTGGAAGCCTGATAATGACCGTTCATTAGAATGAGGTTAAAATAGTAGTGCGCATGCGTGCGAACGCAGGCTGCCTGTAGAACCGGCTCCAGTCTCTGTTGATTATAAGGGTATAGTCTGTAACCTGCACTTTATCCTGGACATACTGTATATTCTGCTGTACATTCTGCACTTATAAGGGTATAGTCTGTAACCTGCACTTTATCCTGGACATACTGTATATTCTGCTGTACATTCTGCACATTCTGTACAAAAACTGAAAATCATGTACATTCTAATATAATACTGTATATTATACAAGACCATTACTGTATAATTGTAAATGTATAGCTTCTGTACATAATCATTATGCTCCCTGGGAGGATTCACCTCACCCACCATTTTTTTACTTATTGTTATTGACCCCACCCCCTACCCCTGTGTACACTTTCTAATCTTTTACCTCACACCCTTACCCTGTGCTTTGCGAGACTGTGTGCCGTTGATACAAAGGAGTTTCCCTCGGGATCAATAAAGTAATCTGAATCTGAATCTGAATAATAATGTACTTCACTGCGAGTACAAGAGTTCCAAATCGGGTTAGAACTGGTCAAAAAGAGCATCAAGGCCCTCCTTGCGAGTCATTATGGTCCTGAGGGAAACTAATTTTAGGTCCAGCAGTCAATCATAAGTACCGTTCTCCTCCTTCCCTTTCAAACTTCGAGCAGCCGCTGTGTGTGCCTCAAATGCTGCCTTTTAGGTCCCATTTCTACAATACAGAATGACCAGCGTTCTTGAAGCCAGTCAATGTGTGAGCACTCTAACCCTTGATTTTCACTTGTTTATCGTGGATCCACAGTAGCTTCTACTGTACAGATGCTAAAAACAAAAAACTTTTTAAACGAGTAACTTTTACTGTAAAACAGACATGGACATATGTCACTGTCTCAGCCTGAATTCTACTTTTTAAGCTGTCTAAGTTCATTTTTCTGAGTAACTGGGTTCTTCCATTGTTAGAAATCAGGGTGTTCTATTTGAAAGTGAAAAGCCAGGATGGGTGTGCTGTTTTTCTGAGCATTGTTGCAAAAGCTCATGGATTTTTTTTTCACTGGATACAAAGCATTTCGCCTCAGCCAAGTTGTGGGATTTTCGATGCTGGTGCAATACAAATTTTTTCTTTCTAGATGGTTGTTTTGTGTACATACCTCTGACATTTAGTAGACGCTCTTATCCAGCAATACTTAGCAAGTACATGGACATTCCCCCTGAGGCAAGTAGGGTGAAGCGCCTTGCCCAAGGACACAACGTCATCTTGGCGCAGTCGGGTTTCGAACCGGGAACCCTCTGATCACGAGCCTAACTCCCTTACCGCTCAGCCACCTGACTCCCTTATAGGCCAGGTTCTTTTTCAGGTTCCTTTACCTCTCCCTGACCCCAGCAGTTGCTTGCGCCCTGTCAAACCATCCAGTCAGCTTTCACTGGTCTTGGCAGTCCAGGACCGCTCCCCTGACAGACTAATGTGGTCCTGGTCAGAACATCACAGCGTTTGTCTCTTTGTTCTCCTGTCTTTCAGTTCTACAAGCATGTCGTCCAGAGCGTGGAGAAGTTCGTGCAAAAAGTGAGTGTGCGCTGCTCACCCCTAGGTTCTCAGTTCCACCGACTAGAACCCGAGGAAACTCGACGAGACAGAAGTCTGTTACCCGATGATGAGATCATGAAGCGCATAGAGGGTTCAAAGGCTGTGGGATGAGTGGCTCTGGCTTTCTCTCTCTCGCTCTCTCTCTCTCCTTCATACTCTACCTCTCTCTCCCTCTTGAGTTCTCTCTATCCTCCCCCAAAGTCATTCACTTCCATAGTGCTGTCCCAATGAGCGGTAAGATTATGAGATCTGAGGGTTCCTTATAGACACATCAGACCACTGTTGTTATCTGGACCAGGCCTGTTCTGTCTTGTTCCTGTAGTGCACATCTGGATAGACCAGATTAGTAAACCTTATTCCTGTCCATCATACCCCTTGGTAGAATCCCTTAACGCCTGTGCGTGTGTTGGCAGTGCAAACCAGAATACAAGGTCCCCGGGCTGTACGTCATCGACTCCATCGTCAGACAATCCCGCCACCAGTTTGGCCAGGAGAAGGACGTGTTCGCCCCCCGCTTCAGCAAGAACATCATCGGAACCTTCCAGAACCTCTACCGCTGCCCGTCAGACGACAAGGTAGGTCCACCGCTGTACAGCCGTTTGTGGTTCTCAGATGTTTCTTGTCGTCAGCGTGAATCCTTTTGCAGACGCTCTTATCCAGAGCAACTTAGAGCAAGTACAGGAACATTTCCCCCTCGCAGAGGCAAGTAGGATGAAGTGCCTTTCCCAAGGACACAACGTCATGTTGGCACAGCCGCGATTCAAACCGGCTACCTAGCCCGACTCCCTAAACGCTCAGCCACTGTTGCCTGGTTATCGGTGGGATTCTAACCCCTGTTCTATGTGTTTCCAGAGCAAGATCGTTCGGGTCCTCAACCTGTGGCAGAAGAACGCAGTGTTCAAGAGCGACCTGATCCAGCCTCTGCTGGACATGGCTGCAGGCCTGCCCCCTCCCACCGTCACCCCTCTGATGTCCAGCAGCTCTGCCCCTGTCAACAACACCACCCCCGGTCAGTCTGACCACACACACACACACACACACACACAAAAGACAGATGAAGATTTATTGAAAATGCTTTAATACACATGTGGGCGCCTGCCGTCATTCTGGGAATTCCCAGCTCAGCTGAAGCGCACCTTGGATGACCTTATTACACGATCGAGGTGTCTCCTCTACCGGTGCTGCTAATCACTGCTGTATACTGACACCTTGCGGTTCAATTGGACTCTCTAATCTTGAAACCGTCCCCTTTGCCATCTAATTAGAAGCCTTTCTCCACTCAGCTAGCTTCCATTACAGGCTCATGTACTGATGACCCTATTCCTGTGTGCGTGCTTGTGTGTGTGTGTGTGTGTGTGTGTGTGTGTGTGTGTGTGTGTGTGTGTGTGTGTGTGTGTGTGTGTGTGTGTGTGTGTGTGTGTGTGTGTGTGTGTGTGTGTGTGTGTGTGTGTGTGTGTGTGTGTGTGTGTGTGTGTGTGTGTGTGTGTGTGTGTGTGTGTGTGTGTGTACGTACAGGCACTCCAGCCACGCCTGCTACTCCTGCCAACCTGGTGCAGGGCCTCCCTGACTGGGCCTCCCAGATCTCCAACACAGACACAGTGGCTGCTGTGGCCCAGATCCTCCAAAGCCCGCAGGGGCAGCAGGTGGGCATCACATCCCCACCGTCCCCCCTCCACACACAGCCACCCCATCACTGCTAACAGCTGTCAGATCATAGCACCATGAACAAGGTGATTTCTTGGCTGTCAGTCTGACTGTGTTTGTGTCAATCTTTTTGTGTGTGTGTGTGTGTGTGTGTGTGTGTGTATCTGTGCGTGTGCAGCTCCAGCAGCTGGTCCAGAGCCTCCAGATGCAGCAGCATAAGCCCCAGCCCTCCCTGCTCCAGGCTCTGGACGCTGGGCTGGTGGTCCAGCTGCAGGCCCTGACAGCTCAGCTGACGGCGGCCGCCACGGCCAACACCCTCAACCCCCTGGAGCAGAGGGTGTCCTCCTTCAACAAGGTGAGGCTCCACTCCCCTCCAGCACTTCTGCTACAGTATACACATCGGTTGGCTAGTTTTAAATAGTGTCATGGTTTGTCATCGGATTTTTCCAGAAACTTCTGGGTCAGTTTGACTTTGGCAACGATTCGGAGCGAGTGGAGGATGTGAAAAAGGACAGCTCTTCTTCGCAGATGTGAGTCAAGTTTATAACTTCCTGGATTCTGAAATACATCCTCACTGGGTTGCAGTCTGTGCAGTGAACGACAACCAGCAAACCAAAAATCGCTTTGACTAATGGCTGGCCCATGTGTGACCCCTGTGTGCCCACTGTGTGGCACTTCTGTGGACCCTGTGTGCCCACTATGTGACCTTTGTGCCCCTGTGTGCTCCCAGGCCCATGGTGTCGGAGTCCCTGAACAGCTCCCTGTTCCACCAGCTGGCAGAGCAGCTTCAGCAGCAGAACCTGGAGCAGTTTCAGAAGCAGCTGCTGGAACACCAGCAGCAGCAGCAGCACAAGGTAGGGGGGCAGGGCCAAACACACTGTCACATACACGCATGCCCTACAGTCTGGTACGGGGTCAGCAGACACAGTTGCCAGGGTGACTTGAGACTTACTCCAAAATAGACAGGCTTCTCATAGTAAACTTCATGTGTGAAGAGTCCATGGTTACTGTTCCATCTAGTTTCTCCAAATAAATAAAAAGTTAGATGAAAGAGCTCAGTGTCTAATAGCCTCCTGCTCCTCCAGTCCATGAGCATGGAGAGCCAGGACACCATGTATGGGATGGAGAACTCGGCCACGCCCCAGAGCAGCAACCAACCACAGCTGTCCCAGGCCGACAACAAGATGGACGACTCCGTGGACAACCAGCAGCAGGTACGTCCCCGAACTCTGACCCCTCGCTGCCTCGTGTCCACCCCATGATCCTGTGACGATGATGAGTTGTGCCTGGTTGTTCCATGGGGTGTTCTGGAAGCCTTAGCATAGTTCTGGAAGCCCTAGCTGTGTTCTGTAAACCTTATCTATGTTTAGGAAGCTTTGGCTATGTTCTGGAAGTCTTAGCTTTCTTCTGGAAGCCTTAGCTATGTTCTGGAAGACTTAGTTTTGTTCTGGAAGCCCTAGCTATGTTCTGGAAGCCCTAGCGATGTTCTGGAAGCATTGGCTATGTTCTTGAAGCCTTAGCTATGTTCTGGAAGCCTTAGCTTAGTTCTGGAAGCCTTGGCTATGTTCTGGAAGCCTTAGCTTTGTGCTTAATGCCTTGACTATGTTCTGGAACACTTAGCTTTGTTCTGGAAGCCCTAGCTATGTTCTGGAAGCCCTAGCGATGTTCTGGAAGCATTGGCTATGTTCTTGAAGCCTTAGCTATGTTCTGGAAGCCTTAGCTTAGTTCTGGAAGCCTTGGCTATGTTCTGGAAGTCTTAGCTATGTTCTGGAAGCCTTAGCTTTGTGCTTAATGCCTTGGCTATGTTCTGGAACACTTAGCTTTGTTCTGGAAGCCCTAGCTATGTTCTTGAAGCCTTAGCTTTGTTCCGGAAGCCTTGGCTATGTTCTGACAGAATTAGCTGTGTTCTGGAAGCCCTAGCTATGTTCTGGAAGTCTTAGCTTTGTTCTGGAAGCCTTAGCTATGTTCTGGAAGACTTAGCTGTGGTCTGGATGCCCTAACTATGTTCTGGAAGTCTTAGCTTTGTTCTGGAAGCCTTGGCTATGTTCCGGAAGACTTAGCTGTGTTCCGGAAGCCCTAGCTGTGTTCTGACAGCGCTGTGTGTTCTAGGACATGGACATGGACCTGGACGAGGGGCCTGACGGGATGGAGGAGGACATCTTTGAACCAGACGACAAGAAGGCGGTCAGCACGCGGTCCAGAACGCGCTCTCGCTCCCGCTCCAGGTCTGAACGAACAAGCTTGGTTTGAACTTATTGCTAGCGCGAATGCACATAACCTCCCTGGTGTGCCCAACTCCCGACAATCAGGTTTAATAGGTTTGGATAGTCACACCTACTTAACAGAGATTGAATGGTGTTAATTCTAAATAGGTCTCCGTTGCCACTTAAGTTTCAACAACCGTGCCAATATGCTGATTAGCCTGTACTTACTGTGGACCAATTCTCAGAAGACCTTAATGCTTCAACCATGCAGCTGCCAGCATCAAGCCCTGAGCCTGTGGTTTTATACATTTGTCAAGCCTTTTAACCAGATTCCAGCCTTTTGAACAAGATTCCTATCCTCTCCTCTCCAGATCTCCCAAGCGTAGACGGTCCAGGTCGCGGTCCGGCTCCCGGAAACGGAAGCACCGCAAGCGGTCCCGCTCGCGCTCCAGGGACCGCAAGAGGAAGTCGTCGCGCTCGTACTCCAGCGAGAGGCGAGCGCGGGAGAGGGAGAAGGAGCGCCAGAAGAAGGGCCTTCCTCCCATCCGCTCCAAGACGCTCAGCGGTAAGGAGGCTGCCCCCCCGCCGCACCCCCGTGATCTGCTCTGGCTCTTCAGCCGTGAGCCTGAACGCTGCATCATCATCTTCCTAGTATAAATCCTAATAGTGAGGACTATAGTATGGCATTTCATTGTGTTCTCCACATTCTTCAGCTCTTTGTAGACCAAGGGTAGGCAACCTTGGTCCTCGACAGTTGCTGTCATGAAGGTTTTGCATATTTCCCTGCTCTAGCACACCTGATTCTAATGAATGGATCATTATGAGGCTTCTACAAAGCTTTAAAAACAAACCCATTCATTAGGATCAGGTGTGCTGGAGCAGGGAAACATCTAAAACCTTCAGGACAGCGGCTTCCAAGGACCAGGGTGGCCTACCCCTAGTGTAAACACATCTGCTAATTGTATAAAGAAGAGGGTTGTTGTTGGGAGGCATGTAGGTTCGTTGTTTGTGTGGTGTTTCTAACCCTGTGTGTGTGTGCGTGCGTGTGTGTGTGTGTAGTATGCAGCACTACTCTTTGGGTTGGCCAGGTGGACAAGAAGGCCAACCAGCAAGACCTCACCAACGTGTTTGAGGAGTTCGGCCAGATTGAGTCCATCAACGTAAGGACCAACTCACTGTCTGCATCATGTGACGGAACGCTCATTTTCGCCTTCTTCTCGCTCGCTCTCTCTCTCTCTCTCTCTCTCTCTCTCTCTCTCTCTCTCTCTCTCTCTCTCTCTCTTCGCCCCGCTTTTAAAATTCCGACCTCTCCCTAACCGCACGGACCTCTGGAAATATGAATCATCTCCGGCGAGCGGCTGGGAGCTTCTCATTACGGAGGTCTGACCTCCCGGTGTTGTATTAACTCCCCCCCCCCCCCCCCCCCCCGCTCGCTCACGTTCCTCCATCTGCTGCATTCCTCTTCTCTCCCCATCTCCCCTGCCTTCATCCTTTCCCTCCCCCCTCCACCCCTCATCTTTAATTCGTTCTTAAATCTATTTCCGTCCCCCCCCCCCCCTTGTCTCTCCTCCTCGTCCCCCCGGCCCAGATGATTCCTCCGCGGGGCTGCGCCTACATCTGCATGGTCCACCGGCAGGATGCTTACCGGGCCAGGCAGAAGCTCAGCACCGGATCCTGTAAGATCGGCTCCAAGATCATCAAGGTACCCCTCCCTCCCCCCTCACCCCCTCCTCCCCAAGCGTAATCACATTCACGCTCAGGTCAAATAAAGGTCTTCCGAGATTTTCTTTGATTTTTTAAATTTATTTTTTTTACTTAATGAAATGGACTAGTCCGTCCGCTGATATAAGGTCCTACTTGAAATTCTCAGAGGCATCGGATGTACTTCAACCCCCCCCCGCCTTTGTTCTATTGCCATCCCAGTCACATATCCTGCTCGCTGCTCCAAGGGCAGAGGCACGCTCGCTCGCTCACTTTGATCCGTCCTCTCCTGTCCAGATTGCGTGGGCGCTGAACAAGGGCGTCAAGCAGGAGTATAAGCAGTTCTGGGACGTGGACCTGGGGGTCACCTACATCCCCTGGGAGAAGGTCAAGCTGGACGACCTGGACGGCTTCGCGGAGGGGGGCATGATCGACCAGGAGACCGTCAACAGCGGTGAGCGCGCAGGACCTGCACGCACACACACACACCATCTCCACGCAGACTCCCAAGCACTGGGATTATTGGCTCGGTGCTAAAGCTCGGCATGTATACAGGACGTCGACATGTTTCAAACCCCCCACAAATATTCCCCAATTCCTGCATGATCCATGTGGATTTGCCCACCCTCCTCATTTACTGAGCTGTTTACCGAGCCACGCATCCAGGATGTCGCAGACAAACCCCAACCCTCGACAGATAAAGAGGGGCTTGCCCCCCCCCCCCCCCCTTGAAGCCCTTCCATGCTGTGGAGTGTTTGCTAACTCTGGTCTCCCTCCTCTTTGTCTCTCTCTCTTTCGGTCTCCTTCCTCCTTTGTCCTCCTCCTCTTTCTCCCTCTTTCCTGGTACCCTCCCTCTGTCCTCTTCCACCCTCCCTCCTGTTACTCTCCCTCCTACGGTCTCTCTTCCCATCACCCCCTTCCTCTCTCCTCCTCCGTTGTCTCCCTCCGGCTGCAGAGTGGGAGGCAGCCAAGAACGCAGAGCCCGCCAAGGAGGCTCCGAGCCAGGCGGTGAGCGTGGAGCCCCTCCCTGCCAGCAGCGCCCCGACGGAGGCCTACAGCCAGCAGGTCACAATGATGCCTGTGCAGGTACGCAGAGAACATACGGAACGTTCCGGAAAAGAGTTTGCCATCCGCCTGCTCAGGATGTAGTCACGTGTAGATGTGCTTGTGGGGGGTCAGAGAACTCGGTACCAGGTTCACCCCTTGGTGTTTAAACTGTGTAGTCCTGAGACGCGTTCAAACATCACAGTTGAACTGAAACTACGCCTGTGTGTTTTTTCCAAAGTCGCCTAGCTGCCCTACAGACCAATGACCTTTTTATTCCCCTGCCTTCGTTAACGGTCTGAGTCGCTAAGTCATGTGAAACCCAACACCAAAGCATTTCCTGTGACTAGATGTGTGTTTGTCAGCCCAGCTATACTGCTCCTGGCCTGGTCTGGTCTGGCCTTGGTTTCAGTCCACAGCCTAGAGAGCCTCAGCCTGTATCTGAGGGACACGTCGGTTCATGTCAACCTGCTGTAGGGTCAAAACTTCACTGCTTCTCTGATCCGTCATCAGGGCGGTTTTAGATTAGAGATTAGATTCAACTTTAATGTCATTACACAAAAACAAGTACAGGGTAACGAAATGAAGTTAGCATCCAAACCAGAGGAGCAAAACAGGTAGCATAAGCGGAATATACAGAGTATGTACAAGGTATTAACATTGATTTGTAAGTAGAAATATACAGATTTATTGTACAAACTTCAACAGTATCTACAGTTCTACCGTTTTACACAGACTATGAGGTGTTAGTAATGCTTTCATCCCTCCCTCCTGTCTCTCCCTCCCTCCAGCTCCCGGTGGCCCAGGCTGTGCCCTCGGTCGGCCTTGTGCCTCCATCCTTCCCTGTCTCCATGGCGATGCCCCCGCCAGGATACGGTCCTCCGCCGCCCTTCCTCAGGGCAGGGTTCAACGCCTCGCAGCCTCCCCCAGGTAGGTCCCCGTCCCCCAACAAGTTCCAGAGCACCCCCCCCCCCTTCCCACATCTCAACAGATAGCTAGTTCCTCTTGGTCTGAGCGATGACACTCTGATGGAACTCCGCGTTTCCTGTGTGTTGCAGGCTTCATGCAGGCCGCCGGCGTCCCGCAGACTGGGGTCGGTGCCGGCATGGCTTCAGGACCAACATGTAGGTTTTCCCCCCCCCCCTCGCTGATTCGCTAACCTGGGGACGGGGTGGAGCTCCGTGGGTGAGTTTGCGTTTTTAGCCTCACCGCTAACATCTCTTCCCCTGCCCTCTCCAGCCCTGGTGCAGCCCTCCATGTCCGCTAGCCAGGACGGCATGAAGGACACCCCCTACGGAGCCATGATCCCCCCTGCTGGGACCATCCCTGGCAGCTACATGCCCTCCGCCCTGCCCGGGGGAGGAATGTACAGCCCCGCTGGGCTGCAGCCCCAGCACGCCGCTAACGACAAGACGGGCCAATCAGCAGACGGCATGGACGCCCAAGCCGAGATCACGCTGCAAGGTCAGATGTCTCTCCTGTGATGGATGAAAGCAGGGGTGGCCGACCTTGGTCCCCGAGAGTCGCTGTCCCGAACGTTCTAGATTTTTCCCTGCTCTAGCACACCTGGTTCTAACGAACGGCTCGTTAGCAGGCTTTCCGCAGAGCTGGATAACGACCCGTTTGTTAAAACTGTCAGGACAGTGGCCCTCGGAGCAGGATCTGACACGGGTGTAGCGAAGGATACATTAAGTATGCTGCATTTCCATTCACTCATTTAGCAGGCGCTTTTATCCAAAGCGACTTCCAAGAGAGAGCTTTACAAAAGAGCATCAGTCACTGATCATAGCAACGAAATAGTCCCCAAACATTGCGGGTAGTCAGATTATGAAACGTACATTGTGTGAAACCAAACAAGCGCTAACAAGGGAAGAACCACAAGAGCATTCGGCAAAAAAAAAAAAAAAGTTACAATCACATGGCATGCATCTCAAATGGGCAATAGTGTACCCGTAGGACAGCAAGTAATAATAATAATATACCTCGCTGCGAGTACAAGAATTTCAAACATGTTATTTTTGGTGTGTGATTGTTGTTCTTTATGGTGTTGTGCTGTGTATGGGAGCTTGCTGTGCATTGTGCTTGTGTATAATGTCAGAATCAGAATGGGGTTTATTCGCTATGCAAGATTAACAAACAGAATTCACTGTGGCGGAAATGAGCAAATACAGAACATATATATGGCATACTAAATGTATTTTATTCCCTCTCTCCAGGCATGCAGAATGCAGTACGGAGTGGCATGGGTCTGTTGGGCATGCACCCCTCCGCTTCCCTCACCCACCCCCTGCACCAGGCTGGCCTGGCCAGCCAGAGGATGCCCAACCTTCTGCCCATGGACATGCGTCCCACCCTGCTCCAGGGGGCCGGGGCTCGCTTCCCCCTGCTCATGCAGCAGGGCCTGCTCGATGCCTCCCTCCAGGCTCAGGCCCGGGCCAGGGCCCCCTTCTCCCAGATGGACCTCTTCAACAGAGGCTCCAGCGCCCCGCCGGACAAGGCCGAGGAGGAGCCCTCCTCCGGGGGAGACAGCAGCCAGCAGGAGGGAGATCAGGACTACCGCTTCCCCCCGCCTGAGAAGCCCAGCACAGGCCTGCTGAGAACCCCTCCCCCCGAGCACAGGGAGAACCTGGGTGCTAGTGCTGGTGGGGGGAGTGGAGGAGGAGGTGGTGGAGGAGGAGGTGGTGGAGGAGGTAGTGGAGGAGGAGGAGGAGGAGGCAGACCAGCCTTGCTCCAGACTCCTGTCAGCCAGCCAGCCAGAAACAGCCTGGTAGGCCGCCTACAGGCCTTGGCAGGCTTCACACCAGACAGCCGCTGGAGTCAGACCAGAGGGGACTTTGACGAGAGGGACAGCATGCAGAGAGGCGGCCAGCCTTCCGGAGGATCCAAGGGCTTCCAGCAGGACGAGCGGCCCAGCCCAGGACAGAACTTCGCCAGCCGCTTCGAGAGCCGGGCTGGGGGAACAACCGCTAGCGGAGCCGGCGGGGCTGCGGGGGCCGGTGGAAGCGGACCGGCTTGGAATCGAGGGGCGGCCGCGGCGACCGCTACCTCCGCCGGCACGGCGCCCTTCGACCCCGACGCGCACCAAGACCTGGACGACCGGCGGCGTCCTTGGGACCGGCAGAGGGATCGGGACGACAGAGAGTTCGACTTCCGGCGAGAGCTGAACGGCAGCCGCCACAGCCGCGAGCGGGACCGAGAGCGAGAGCGGGAGAGAGAGCGCGGCCGAGAGCGCGGCACCAGGGAGAGAGACCGCGAGCGGGAAAGGGACAGAGACCGGGACAAGGACAGGGAGAGAGACCGCGAGAGAGAGCAACGCGAGCGCGGAGGCTGGATGCCGCTCCTCCCGCTGCCCACCCCTCTGCTGCCCACCCCCTCCCTCAACCCCAGCCTCACCCTCAACCCAACCAAGCCTCTGACGCTACTGAAACTGCAGCCCCAGGCTAGACCCCCGCTGCTGCCCCAGCCTTTAGCTCAAACCCCGACGCCCACCAAGACCTCGCCTCCCTCCCTGGGCCTGTCTTCGCCTCCGGCCTCGGCTTACTCCCCTCCTGCAGCCCAGAGCCAAGCCTCCAAGCCCCAGTCAGAGACCTCGGTCAAGGACCTGGCTCCCACGCCCCCCCAGGACCACGCTACGCCTCCCCAGGCTCAGTCTCCGCCCCAGCCTCGGTCCCCCTCCCAGGCCCAGACTCCCCCCCAGGTGGAAACGCCACCGCAAGACCATGCGTCCCCTCAGCCCCAGGCCCCGCCTCAGGTCCCATCAGAGACCGCCGCCTCCCAGTCCCAATCCCCATCCAGAGCCCAGACGCCCCCCCCGGCCCAGGCTTCCCCCCAGCCCTCACCCATGTCTGCCAGCCCCCCCACCGACACCACAGACTCCCCCAGGGAGAACCCCACCCCCCAGTGGGCCACGGAACCAGGGAAGGCCTCCGCAGAGGACCCGCAGGACGAACCAGAACCCCGCTGGGGGAGTGGGAGCGCCGGGGTGGACGCTAAGACGGTGGCGGAGCCCACCCCAGACCCTTCACCACAAGCCACACCCGAGCCGGCCCCCACCCACACCCTCTCCCCCACACCGACCCCCGCCATGTCTCCGGCCCCGTCCCCCACCCCGGGGGAGCCCCTCAACCTGTCGGAGCCTGCAGCGCGGCAGCAGGAGCAGGAGGAGCGCGGCTCCTCCAGGGACGTAGACAGTGAGCCGCTGGAGGAAGCCTCTGAGAAACAGCCAGTGCTAGAGCACACAGACACTGTGGGGACATAATCATCACTCAGTAGGTAAAAGATCATTTTGTAAAGTTGTCTCTTCTCTCTGTACTCGTGTTCAGCAGCAGCAGCAACAACAACCAAAACAACAAACACAAAAAAAAAACATTACAAACTCCTGATGGAACTCGGCTGGCTAGCCGATCTCACACACGATAAACTGACTGATTAACCCGTGATTTTATCTCTTCTACATAGCTCTTCAGGAAAAGGAGGAGAGGAGGAAAAAAAAATAATAGTTGACTCCCTAGCTGATGAAATGATAGGAGATTTTGTTTTTATCATTTTATTTCTCTTCATTCACGTTTTCTTTTCTTTTTTTTTCTCTCGTTTTCAACGCCACCCCTCCCTCAGTTTTAAAGCCCGAGATATTTTCATGACAATTGCTTGCCAAAATGTTTCATTACTTGTGAGTGGGGAGGGGGGGAAAGCTCAGAGCTTCCTATGGAAGACTTAAAGGATCCTGGCTGTTTGTGATGGATTGACTCCCGATATGAAAAAACACAACAACAAAAAAAGAAAAAGGCACTCGTTGGGCTGGTTCTGTCTCCTCTTCTTCTGAAATGCTGCTGCAAAACGTTTTAATCGAATGCCTTTGTGGTGTCCTATGCTTCTTGTCTTTAAAGCAGAATGCTAATAGCGTACGTACAGTGAGACCAGTACAGTTGCTTCAACGGAAAAAAAGGAACATTTTAAAGGATTAAATATGACCTGTTATATTCCCCAATAAATGTCTGTGATTTTCTTTGCCATAATGCGGTTTATTCCACGAACAAATTGAATCGAATAGGAACCAAACGATGTTTGAGGATGAATGGACGACTGATGAGTTAGTTTAAATAAACTTGTTTTGTTGTTTTAATCCATGCTTAAGCTTAAGCGACGACTCCCTGAACTACGATACATAAAAGCGCCTAATTTTCCACCAGGACTTTAAACGGGCCGTATTTACGATGCTGCGCATAAACTCCAGGAGGACTAATGTTTGTTTGTCCGTTCATTTAAAACCCCCTCGTAAAATGTCAACTCCCTGCTTCGATATAACCTCCCAACTCTCTTAACGCCCGCCATCTTTGAAAACCACAGGACCGATTGCTTTGTAGTTCCTGATCAACTTTGCCTGTATATATTCCTTTGCTACTGGTGGGGGTAGGGGGTACGGGGATAGAATTGTGCCTTTTTGAATTGATTCAAGTTAAGCATGACGCCACCTCATAACATCCATGCGTACCTACATAGACATGGTCCATCGTTCTGTGATCTGAGGCAGGACATCACTGTCCCTAGCTGTCACACAGGGGACCTCCCCCAGACCCAGCTGGCTACACCTCACCTCAGCCTCTACCGGGGGTGGGGGACCGGGGGAACTCTTATTTACTCCATAGCTGTTCTGTGCATGAAGGCCTGTAGCCATGTTCACACTTTTTTGTATCTTAACGACATGAATACTTCAGTGCATTTTTGTTGACACACAAACACACACACCAGGAAAGCTTATGTGGTCTGGAAGTTTCTGGAAGTTCCTTCAGACAAACTGTTTCTCTCTGACTCAGAGTTGTGAAGTTGAATAAAGGTTGGTGCATCGGCTTTTTTCTCTTGTCATGAATCCTGGCCCGGGCTGGCTAGGTAGTTTTTGAACTGGCGCGCGCACACACACACACACACGTGCACACACACGCACTGCCATTGCCGCTAGTAAGCCTTGAACAAGACCGGTTTAGAAGGAGGACCACGTCATCAGACTGCTCCTCTGCCCTGACCCACAATGCACTTGTGGTCATCCGGGGGGGATTTCACCAGCTGTAGGCCGTGTGGTAAAAGCTTCAACTTGCCCTGTGTTTGGTTGGTTGGAGTTGCTGCCATGTGTCGTACACCTGTACAGTCCTCTCAGGTCCCTGCAAGGGCTCATGGGATTGGGCTTTGGACTTCTCTGACCCAGCGTAAGGTTACGTTAGACATGAACTTATCTTTTGACACTCGGGTTACAAGAATAACTATATTTATTGTCCCTATAAACCTTCGATGCTCCTTTTCGAAACACTCCGTTGTCACCTCGCAATAAAGGTGTTCCGCTGGTAGTTAGCGTACCGACGCAAACCAGTCTGCTTCTCATTTGCTTGTAGGAGGCAAACATAACTCCTATTGTGACTCGGGGGTTCTTACGCTCTCTTCCTGGCCTCGGAGCAGAACAAAGAGAGACTGGAGGGAGGGGGGTGAGAGATGGGGGAGGTTTGCTGTAGCTGCCTACCTCTCCACCCCACAGCACTCGCCGCTCTGCCAATTTAGCGCTGGTCGGCCCGGTGAAGGTGCTTAGTCAGCACCGCTGAGGGAGAGCCAGCACACTGTCCCTGGTGCCTCTCTGACCTGCTTTCCTTTAAAGCAGGAAACAAGCCTAATTGGCTTTGTGGAACCGGTCCTTGAATCGAAAGGCTGTGCTTCGCTGACATGAAGGATGGTTGGCTACGGTTCAGCGATTTCATATTTGCCTGCAGATCGAGAATTTGGATAGAAGTAGCTGGTGGGATTTCGACAATATTTTGAAACGTAGATGACAGAGGAGGAGGAAGGCGTTGCACTTCATTGTACGGCTTTCAGCACGCTAACAGCGTTGGCTTGAACGCATCCAAATGTTAATACAAGGAAGGAATTATCGACAAATGAACTGGCCTTTATATTCAGCCTGTCGAGGGCTGTTAGGGTTCAAGTCGGAGCTAAGCCGTGTCGGCCTGTACAGATAGACTGGAGATGGCCCAGCGGGGCTCCCTCACTAAGTCCCAGCCTGTCAGGGCCTGTCAAGGCCCATGCTCACCTCCTCCCTGTGGGGGACTGACAGGGCTGGCAGCCCTGGACACTTAACTCACTAACTCACACACACACACTCACACACTCGGCTAACTGGCTCCCCTGCACTCTGCAGTTGTGACTGGAAAGTTGGCATCGGCTGCTTTTTATCGTCGGAGCGGTTTGTGTTTGTGCGTTGCGATTATCGTGTGTGGCGAGGGGAGAGGGCGTGGCTCCCAACGCAGGCTCGAGGACCGCGGCTATCAGCGTCAGAAACGTGCTTTTCCGTACGCGAACGACGGCGTGATTGCCTCCCCACCCTCACCTCCGTGTTAGGGTTGGACGTTCGTTCCGGTGACCACCGGAACTGTCGAGCTTTTGCCAAGCTGTAAAAGCCACGCCCGAGCCCGGAGGGAGCCCAAGCTGAGGTGGGCGAGGCCGGCATCCTGGCACCAAACAGGGACCTGGAACGATGTTGTCATTCTCTGGCAGTGGTGCTCAGATGGGGCTTATTATCATCCATCATGCTTGCGGTCCATGCAGTCAGCCTAGGACCAATCTCTGTTATGGAGAGCTCCATTAGATGTTGGCGCAGATCGAAACGGGGAAATCTCATGGTCATATAAAACAGGTACAGGGGGGGTGTATGCAAAACTCCCAATCAGCCATGTTCGTTTGTTTTTTAGCTTGAATCATCGATGGTTTCCAGGACCTACAAATAATAGGTTCACCCAGAGCGCTGAGTGTTGAGCTAGAGGTCACTTCCGGGACAGGATGGCCGTAAAATCAAATGCTGTTCCGTTCTCTCCTGGTTGAACGGTGAACCTGGTCGTCGTCACTGTAAACCCTGCTGTAGTTGTAGTGGAAGGCCTTTAGGGGGCAGTGTGGTTCTACGTGAGTCCCCGTTCGGTGGCTTTTGAGTGACTCCTCAGGGCTCGCTTTCTTAGCAGGAAGGCTGGTGAGTGACAGAGCTGAAACACTGCAGTGCTCACCTCTCACATGACCTATCACCTAACCGCACTAGCATGTTGGCCGGAACAACCTACTCGTTTGGAAAGCCTGCTGGGAACTATCCCGTCTATCTAGTATATTTATGCTTTCACAGTGAAATATGTACGAAGCACAAAACTGAATGCATTTTCAAATCAACACAGGATAAGAGGAGGTTACTTAGGAATGGACGACATTTTAGTGTGGAACTTGGCCCCTGTGCTGATTTAGGTTGCTGCATTCCTAATTAATTTAAAGCATCGATTAAACGTCTTGCCTATCGTAAATAAAATCCGCCTGTAATCACCTTGCACTGGAACCCTCCCACTGTAATTGAGGGGGGGAGGCAGAGAGAAACAACTTGAGATCGGAAACACTCTTCCAGTCCATCGGTGTTGTAGGTTTCCATACCGGGGTTGAGATTAGTCAGACAGGGTCAGTAGTTCCCTTTGAGGAGGTTCAGTATTAATGGGCCACCAGCCTGCAGGAACTCTTGCTCCAGGTCTCTCTTATCACCGAGTGTCAGGCTCACAAGGATGGAAGTGGCGTCCACAGTTGCCCTAGCTGAGAAGTCCCCCCCCCCCCCCCCCCCCCCCCCCCCCAGATGGCTCAGCGGGTTAAGGCGTTGGTCTCATGATTGGAAGGTTGTGAGTTCAAACCCTGGCTCTGGCTATGTGACATGGCGTCCTCGGGCAAGGCACTTCACCCTACTTGCCTCAGGGAGAATGTCCCTGTACTTACTGTAAGTCGCTTTGGATAAAAGCGTCTAATAAATGTAAATGTAAATGAGGGAAGGATGTGAAGCGGACAGAGGGGGTGAACTGGGAGGATTCTTCCTCGGCTTCTAGGGGGCCCATTGTCAGCGTCAGACAAAGCGACTTGCTAATCAGGCCCTGTGTGTGTTTGTGTACTGCTGAGGTGTTTTAGCAAGGGGCCCCGGCAATGCTGTTGCTATGCTGGCTTTGTGTATTGGATAGGATAATAACACACCTGAGCACATTTACAGACTTCGAAGACATATACATTTATTCATTCAGGAGGCACTTTTATCCGAAGTGACTTATAGGAGAGAGCTTTACAAAAGAGTATCGGTCACCGAGCATAGCAACGTAATAGACCCCAAACAGCAGGTTTATAGATTATGAAATACAAGACAAGACACAGACATACTTTTTCAGGGATCCTGTTAATAGGCCAAAACAAGAACTGTTAATCCTGTTTAATCTCCCCAACGGTGACTCATTGCTGCATAAATAAAATAAAAAAAACTTTTCATTATCCTTTAACTTGTCAGGATCCCTTTAATCTAACCGGTAAACAGGCTTAATACGGTTCAGGTTCAAGGGTCGGTGGTTTAAAGTTCATCACCTCTCGTAGATCAGCAGGCTTAAGTCACTGAGCATGCTGGGAAAGAGGAGGAGAGAGGTGACGGTAGTCAAGGAGACATCAATAACAAGCACCCCTCATTTCAGAGGGCACTCAATCATATTTCACACTAGGAGGTGTGTGTGTGTTTGTGTGTTTGAGAGAAAGTGTGAGTGAGCGACAGGGGAGCCTATTAAATTTGCCAAGAAGTAAGGAGAATCAGAGGAGGTAAAAATGCTATAGTGGGGGTTGGGAGAGAGAGAGAGGGGGAGTGTGATTGGGGGGAGGAAACATGTAAATAGCAGAAACGATGAGTTAGCAGTCAAGCACTTTCGCAGGCGAAAATATCAATCTCCTCCACCTAAGACGTATCGCAGAGGACAGAGTGGATGTTATTTCACAACGGTCTGGTTCCCATGTTGTCATACCCCCACACACACATACACACACACACATACGGCATCCCATCCCAGCCACAGCATTGCGCCTTGTCGCTGTGCAGGCGGACAGTAACAGCTGCTTATTATGCAGGCTGACTAACCTTGCGCCTAAGGATATGACACCTGGTTCAACAACCAGGGAGGGAAGTTTCAAATTTTCCAGTCAGGATGGCAGCGCCGGCCCCCAGTCTGTGGTTGCTCCATGTCTCCTCCCTGGATGTTAGCATGGAGCAGATAGCTAGTAATTAGCCCTCGAGCTGTGCTTGTTTGTGTTTATTTATGAGGGGAGGAGGGACGTTTCCTTATGAGACACTGTAGGTGATGTCACTGCAGAAGAAAGAGGCTTCCTCTCGAGGCAGCACAGCGGTGAATTGAATTTGCCGAGTCACCGAGAGGAATCCAGGAATGCGTTTGTTGATTCCAGGACCGAAATGTAAATAACACGAGCAGATGTTATTGTCAGATTAAGGAATTCTACGAAGCAAGAAATGCCGTCTTCGGCTCGTATGCGTAGATGCCTGGAGTCCCTGAAATGTCACGAGGCCTTGAGAAAATCCGCTCTGTGTTTTGATTATATTCTAATCATACACACACGGAAAGGTCAGCGTGCGTTCCGCCTGCCGTAAATGAAAAAAACCTGCCGCGTGGCCCAATCAATAGCAGCCTTGTCTGGCCGCTCTGGTCTCTCACTGTGCGTGCTCACGTAGACCTGAAAATCAGATGTGGCGTTCAGGAGTTCACACTCTTGTGAGAGAGCGCCTCAAACCATCCCCCCCCCCCCACCCCACCCCGGCCCACCACTCTACCGCTGGCGTACCTCCTCCTCGCTAGAAAATCTCCCTCGAGGCGTTCGTGATCATGTTTATTAATGACCGGCAGGCATCTGGGGTTTCCCCAGGGTCCTAGCTCCACAATCTTCCTCAGCCCACCCCCCCCTCATCTTCTGCCCCCCCCCCCCCCCCCCTCCAATACCTCAGCCTCCGCTCTCTTGAATCAGTCTGATTACATTTCCCTGCCTCGTTCCTTTCACACTGTTTAATATCCATCGACAATGAGGTGGAGATGGGAAACCTGCTGCTGCTGTTTAACTAGGCCATAGATATGCATCCACTCATCCGCAAAATGGAGAAAGAAAAAAAAAAACGGTTTTCCCCATTCCATCCTCTCACGGACGACCGTCTCAGTCTCTCCCGAGGGTCGGGGGGGAGTCGGGGATGAAAAGGCGTAGAATGCTGAGGAAGAGAGGAAGGACCTTATTAGGGGACAGCTGTGATGGAAGCCGCTGGTCACAGGAGTGTGACAGACTCAGGGATTAGAGACAGATGTCACCGGTGGGACCATGTGACCAGGGAAAGGTTGATCGGGGGGGTGGGGCGGGGGGTGTCAGGGTTGAGAGGTCAGCCGTGGAAAGACAGAGTGGTGGGAATCTTAAGACCTTCTTAAAATGTCTCCAACTTTGTCCCTCTCTCGTTCCACAGGATATCGCTTTTCCTTTCCCCTTCTGCCTTCCTCTCATCATGTCTTTCTCTCTCACCCTCGCAGACCCCTCCCTCCCTCCCTCCCTCCCTCCCTCCCTTCCTCCCTCCCTCCCTCCCTCCCTCCCTCCCTCCCTCCCTCCCTCCCTCCCTCCCTCCCTCCCTCCCTCCCTCCCTCCCTCCCTCACCACCAGCTGTAGCTCCTCCTCCCTTCTTCCTGCACCGCTCTTCTGCCTTTTCCCTCAGCCCTCTCTCCCTCCCCAGGGCTGCCCCCCCCCCTCTCCCCCCCCCCCCCCCTTCAAGACATGATGCACTGGAAAATTAGGCATGTCCCACCCCACAGCACACATGACATCTGCAGACAAATTGACAAACGAGTGACGACGAAATATGCTGATGCGGCACACATGGCCTCTCCGTGTCCCCTTCTGCAAGCGTCATCTTGTTTTTTACCCGACGTCCGTCAGATAACATCTAGCCAGGTAGCCTGGCAACAGGACTAATAATAATGCATTATATTTATCGTGCGCTTTTCTATAACCCAAAGCGCTCGTTTAAGTGCGGAACGGGTGTTGGGTCAGATGTGGAGGCAGGGGGAGGGGGTTTATGCGTGTGTGAGGGAGCTGACGCATGAGTATACCTGTCTGTCTTGCCTGGTCTAGTCTGGCCCCCTTGCGCCCCCCTCCCTCTCTCCCTCCTCCTCACACCCTTGCCCTCCACAATCCCGGGAGAGTCCCGAGGCGAAAATGAGAAACATGAAGCTGGCGTCCGCTGCGGCGAGACCTCGACTCCAATAAGAGTAACTATGTTAGAGAGGGGGGCCGGAACGGAGGCTGGCCAGGGGTGTGAGGGGGTTGCAGGGGAGAGGGTTGTCCATTTGTCAAGCTGCCAAGGCTGATGTTACTGCAGGGCATCAGCTCTTAGATGAAACGGGAAGAGATAGGCTGTAGCTGTGGATCAGATGAATTGGCCTTCAAATGACCCAGGTTAGGTTTGTCCCTGGTACGCGCGCACACAAATCGGTTAGCAGTGTGGGGCTGGCATGAGAGAGCGGTTCACACACAGATCAGAAGTGTGGGTGTGCATCAGTGAGGATCCAACACACACACACACACACACACACTGGTGGCCTAACACAGTCCCCTTTATCCTGTGGGTCAGCGGGCAGAGAATAGCGGGCTCCATCTCTGCCCTTGTCAAGGAGAGACAGGCACTGTTTTATCATGTGCGTGTGACCAGCCTACCACCCACACCAAGCCTGGCCTGGCCCAGCGCTAGGGGAGTCCAGGGAGATAATCCAATTTCACAGCTTGGATATGAAACATTCCCAAGCCCCATATGTGTCCCTCCATTACCAAATAATGAGCTAATAGGTAAGCAGAAAATACTGTTTAGTGCATAACCTTCAACAAAGCCCCTTTACGAATGGTTGTGTTAACCGCACATTTTATAGCAACGTCCATAAAGTGACTTCTGACCGTTCTGAGCATGATATCACACTTTAGGAAGGGCTGAAGTTTTAGAAACAAGGTTTTAGAGAAGGTTTTCTACCGGAGTTGGAAGTGCGTCTCCTAGGGCGTGTGTTGATCTGTTACTAATGCTTTGCTGTTGTGTTAAATTAAGCTCCGTTGGACGTTGTGCGTGCGGCGGCGGTAAGAGAGCGGGTTTTTAATGAGGGGAAAGTCAAATGAGCAGAGGCACAGTCTATGACTTTAATGAGCTAACTCACGACCACCTCCTCCACTCCCTTCACATGGGTGTGAAAGTAGCTCCCAGCATGCACTCCGTCTAATAGGTGTGGGAACATTTCCCTGGAAAAAAACAGATGGAGGTGGAGTACTTTTGAACTCCATTTGTGCTGCAATGTGTTCTAATCAGAATCATTAGGAATCCAATAGCATTCTGTATATTGCCGATTTAGCTCTAGGTATGCTTTGCATGTACACCTTTTGTACCATATGCTACCATGTAGTGTTCAGTCTTTAATGCTAGTGATTTAGGTATACGTGTGAAATGTTACATATTCCTTTTTTAGCTTGAATCATTGAATTAGAAATGGTAGACTAATACCCCTTTGCCCTTGCCGTCAGGGAAAATTCTATTAAGGTTTTTAACTGTGTTACCCTTATTGAAATCAGACCTGTCCACTTTTTAGAAGCACAAACACTGTGTGTTGTTTGTTGTTACATTGTTTGTAAGTGTTGGAGGAATAAGTGTGTATGAGTGACAGCTCTTTATCAAAATCTGTGTGAGCTCAGTTTAATGCACATAACAACTGTGATGTGTCTTGGGAGGGAGACCCTTAAGTTCTTTCGATTTATTTGGTCCGTCAATGTTGAATATACGTCTTTTCTCATGCTAAACATTATATTTGGTCATGTACATGGCCCTGACAACTAGGTCAAAGTTATCCTGCATGTAAACGTTGGCATTTTTTTTAAGTGAGTTGTTTTTAGACCAGTGTCTGACTTCATGGTCTCACATCAAGCTAACCGCCATCCTTCCTATTTTCTTTTCCCATGTTTGGTCTTGTATAACAGGCCAGTGTATGCCAGACGGCTATGGTCTGATGGTCAGACAAACGGCTCCTTTTTCCAACGGGCAATTTTCAAATCTGTCAGTGAATCATGTAGCGACCATCCCGAGACAAAATTCCTCGACAGCAGAACTCTGCTTTGAGATCTTTATACAGTCAAGGCGTCACAAGATGGCAACCTTAAGGTTGACAATAAACCTTGCTCAAATCCTCAATCCCAGTTCAGAGTGGAATGTATCGGACCTGTGTGAAAATTGACAAAATTCTCGGCAGTTCAAGAAGGGTCTTGAAGTTGTCGTCTAGTTTGGGTGGAGACCCAAAGGTTGCTGGTCTGTTCTTGCCCTCCAGTGACACCAGTGAACGGTCTCCCTCATTTACGATGTGACCTTGTGGTTTGTATCACCACAGCAGTAGAAGTCACAAGCTCTCTCCTAATGGCATATTTCTTTTCGTTCTCTCCCTCATCACACGCCAGTCTCGCGTGTCTTAATCTTGTCTTCTTGTCTGCTCTCTACTCTTTCACCTCGCTCTCTTCTACAATTACATTTTACATTTCGTCATTTAGCAGACGCTATTATCCAGAGCGACTTGCAGTAAGTACAGGGACATTCTCCCTGAGGCAAGTAGGGTGAAGTGCCTCACCCAAGGACACAATGTCATGTTGGCATAGCCAGGATTCAAACCAGGAAACTTCTGATTACCAGCCCAACTTCCTAACCACTCAGGCACTCTCTTTCTCTGCTTTGTCTCTCTTTCTTTGTGCTGTCTCTCTTTTTTTTTTTACTGACACCCAGATGCCATATTGTCTGGCAGACAGACAGGCAGCCAAACCAATGAGGACGGCCTTGTGCAGTAGATCCATCAGGCTTGAGGTTTACCCCACAGACACAGCCACCCAGGCTCACACTGCACACCCGGAACAGCGGGCACGAGGAATCCAGACCCCTTTCCTCACTGTCAACAACCTTCCCTAACCACTCTACTAGAAACACACCACCGTTGTTCTCTGGAGGCCCAAAAGCTGCTTTGATAGAGCTCCTAGTTTGCCCACGATTGATTTAACATTAGCTGAACCATTAAAGGGGTCCAAGCCATCACTTAGATTGGGTTCTAGACCTGTCTCCCTCTGTTTAATGCCATTTGTCATGGAGGTTATTTGTGCTGTATGTCTTCCTGTTAGGCTGACATACTGTACGAAGTCTTTGTTGTCTCCTGTTAGATGAGACATTGTTTGGAGTACAGTCTGTTGTGGCTGTCATCTATGGGTGAATTGTGGTTGTCTGTAAAAGGTGCTTTTTGTATGGTTACAAGGCTGTATTTAGAAAGACGACCCCAGTCCCTGGTTGCTTTTGGGTGTGGTGAGTGAGTGTTTGTCTGAATACTGTCTTACTAGCGTGCAGGCACATCTTTTGAAAACCGCCGTTTTCAGACAAAGCTCCTTCATTGTTCTCAGTCAGGCCTTATTACACACCGCATGACAAATTACCATGGAAATTACAGCCGATGTACAGCCCATGTTGACCTGGGGTCCACGGTGAAGGGGGCAATAATCACACCGTACAATAGCCGAGCACAGACGTGTGAGAAAAATCACTTAGCAGGGGGTTCTCTCTCTCTCTCTCCCGGACACAATTGCCATGACGACCCTATTAGAGGCACCATAATGATGGATGAAACTAGCAGCCGAATTGGGAAGTGTGACTGCGAGTGGTTGGAGTTTTTTTCTTTCTTTTTCGCTTTCATCCAAAAGTGACACCTGGATAGTAGTAGCGCAGAAGTGCATTGTTCAAACAGTGGGTGGTCAGCGTCAAGGCACAGTCTGGGTTTATACTAGGCACAGCCCCGAGGTAGGCTACTGTCGTTCAGGAAACTGGTCTCATTTGAATTTGGGGGGACAGGCACAGTGGGGAGGGGGATAGGTGTTAATGAGCGGGTGTTTCTGCTGGTGTGTTGTATGACGGTCTTTGTCTTGTTGTAAATGTGTATGTGCGTGTATTAGGTGGAGGTGATCTGTTCGAGTGTGTGTCTGTTTTGCGTGTTTCTATATTTCTGTCTCTCTCTGTGTTTCCATGTGTCCCTTTTCTGTGTTCTTTTGTCTGTCTTTGTCAGCCTGCTTGCCTGCCTGCCTGTCTGCTTGTCTGGCTGCCTTCTCTACATGCCCGGGCCACACTTCCCTCGCACCAGGCCTGGGGACCGGTGACTTGGGGGGGGGGGGGGGGGGGGGGGGGGCAAGGGCGTGGGGGAGGTGCAGGTGATACACAGGAAAGGAGAGGTGACGGGCAACAGCGCGTCCATCAGAGCCAATTAGCCGTGATGAGACGCAGAGTGACCAGTCCTCCTGAAAGATACCAGACAATGGAATACATTTAAAAAAAAAAACTTGTTGGGCCCGGCCAGTCCCATCGGACAGAGCACTACAAAGACGGGGTGATCTGGCTCACATTACTGGCTGTTTACTCTGGTAATCACCCATAGTTCATTTCCTATTAGTCACTTCCTATTATGCCTTCTAGTACGCAACAAGGGACTTGGGCGCCATTTGAACCAATTGTACAGCGATTCCCTATCTTAGAGTCACGTGCGTCCTTGGGTGCGTCCATGTGTGTGCTGATTGCATGTCCCTCTGCAGTTTAACTCATTAACATAGTGCAATCCTGTGGGGTGGCTCCTATCAGAAGCGTAATCAGGGATCAACTGGATTAGAATGATATGGTTGAATGACTGCAGGGGCAGAGTGCCTTGCCCATGTCAGCTGTTCTATCTTGTTCAGTGCTCCGCAACGTGTTGTTGGAAGACAGTCCCATGTTAAAAGGGGAGGGCTATCTCTTGAGTACAGCAGACAGCACAGATAAGCATCCCCACTCAGCCCTTGATTGCTGCTGTAAAGAAGCTGATATGCAGATTAGCTGTGATGGGCAGACATGCGGCTCACATGGGGAGTCCTGGTCATGTTTACAAGCCTGGGACAGGACTGTGTAGGAAGGCCAGGCTGGTTCCACCGCATGTCTTATCTGCCTGGCGTTTACTAGTGGATTGATGAAGTGCCACTGACTTGAGCACACAAGGGACAGGCGGGTGTATACATACCTACACACACACGCACACGCACACACACACACAAACACATAACCTAGCAGGCTTGTTGTCGGATGTTATTAAAACCCGCCTGTTTTCTTTGTCATTCAGCCTACTTGACTGACAAAGCGCTGACAGACAATAGTGTAAATGTTACGCAAAACATGCTTACTCCTTAAATAAGTAGGCATTTTGGGGCTTGGGGAACCTATTTAAAGAACAAAAACAAGAAGACTAGTTATTTTCCAAATGATAAATCAGTGTTTTGGATTTGTCTAATTAGATTAATGCGATATAGCCTATTTGTTCTTTCGTTTGTTTATGATATTCGGTTCAGTTTTAACAGTATTTGGGGGGGACCCTGGTTAGCCCATACATATATTACAGATTTGTAAGAAATACACATCGACTGAAACGATTGATATCCTATGTTCTCATTTGCAACGCATCCCCCCACCTCAATTGGTCCATCGCCCTGAATCTCAATCGAAGAGGAGGGATTTAACCCCACACTGTCTGGGAGGAGTCGGCTCTCTGTGGTCACCGAGTCCAGAGAGCATTGCGTTTACAAAGCGTGGGGACTTGCAAACCAACCGTTTAGTATTAAAGCAAAATAGCAAATCGACCAACAACAACAACAAAAAAACACGTACAACGACTGTTGATTTGTAAGGGAGAGGTGGAAAAACCAATGATCACAATCGTTTATCCAGCGGTAGAGCAGTCAACCGGTAAGTTGAAATGCAAACTTATTTTTACGTTCGCTGCGCGCGGCCGAATTCTCTTAAGCGCGTTTTATACAGTCCGCGCGTGAAAACACGCTCCTGTTCAGAATGAGGTTTAATCGCTATGGCAGAAATGAGCAAACAGAGAACATATATGTGACATAATAATACAAAATGAATACAATGTAAAAATACACTACAATTTGGATACAAATAACATAGAAGTACAAGTAACATAAGGACTGTAAATTATAAGGACTGTAGTCTGATAATGTAGTTATTTTTGCGTGCGATTTGCTGTTGATGACGGGACAGACGGTGTAAGCAAATGTTAAGAAAATACGGGTGGTGGGCTTTTCTAGAAAAGTTTGTGATTGCAGAGCAGTGCCCCTAATTGACGACGTTGTTACAGCTGCTGCAGCGGTGTCCAAACACAATGAATGATGCAGCGTTTCCGATCAACTTTTTTGTTTGTTTGGTTTCTGTAATATTTGGAAGGACTTTTATTCGGTTTAAAGTCCTACCACCCGATGTCCATGACTATAAGAACCGTAGTTTGGTCTCTTTAGAATTTAAGTTGACTGACTGGGCATATTGGTCTGTAAAACTATTGTTATCTTTCCAAACAGGTAGTTTGAGCTCACGTTTCAGCCAAAACGGAAAGTCAACAAAGTAAAGCAGCGCAATGGTTAATTGCCCAAACTTTATGAGTACATCGAGAATGATCCTACCACCCGATGTGATATTTAACTCATTCATAATTTACAACTACTTGTAGAGATACTTTTAGCACAATAGACCAAAGACTGTTGCACCCACATTAAATGGCAATCATGAAAAGAATTCAAGATGTTCAACATGGAGCTGTCAACAGTGTGAGTGGAAGGCAATTCAGCCTGTCCTTTGTGTGGTGCTGATTTACGAGGCAAGGAATGTGGGGGTCCCTGTCCGTAACTGCCAGGCCTGCTCCCTCGTGATGGTGTGGCAGTGGAGGTGATTTACCTAGACTCTTTGTTGTGGGGGGAAGTGCTGTGACATGGGAGGGTGGCTGCAGGAGAGTCGCTTGGGGCTCCAGGACCATCCGAGCACAACAAAAGGGCCATAGGAACCCTGGAGGGTAGGGGCTGGTCAGTGTAAACACACCCAGAGGACAGGAGGAAGGTATGGGCATGCCTTATGGCTACCTCGTCTCCTTGTCATGGAAACCAAGCACCCAGGTGGTCATTTAACACAGAATGGGATTTGAATGGACTCATACCAGCACTCTGCCCGTCGAGATGTTTTAATAACAGGTTAATGTTTCACTTCCAGAGAAAACGCTCGCCCCATTTATCTCCCTGAACACTCCTTTACAATTGACCTCACTATTCTTGTAATGTATGCAGCAAAAAGCCATTAGTTCCTCTAAGTACAAATGATTGTACAAGACCAGGCCTACAAGGTTACAGAAGATGGACTCTGTGGATGGCACACAGCATTCTTCTGATGATTCATTTAAACATAAGCGAATATTTCAATTCTTTGGGATCCTTTTCTAGTAGCCGACAAACGTGTGCTCAATTTACCCCCCCCCCCCCCTCAAAAACGTTGAGTGTTTGTTTATTTGAGGTAGGACCTGCTGGCTGGATGGTTTATATTTCAGCGTATATCTATATCTAATGCCTGTTTGGTATACTTTCACAGAGCACCAAAACCAGGTTTCTGTTATTGTGAACTTTGGGGTATGTTTGAAAGGCTGTAGCACAAATGTTTTGCATGCCTAGGTTTTGCGGTTGTATTTCTTCCCGGGCACAGATTCCACAACCACAAGGAACATTATGATCCCAAACCCCCCCCCCCCCCCCCCCCCCCCCCCAAATCTATTTTTACGTTTGGTTTCCTCCAGAATCGATGGGGTGAGCAGTGAGAGAGCTCAATGGAAAACATTGTGAGTTCTTAATCACACTGAAGTGACTGTGTCTACAATGATTCCCTTCTAACCCCCACCCCCACTGTTGAACTGAAGTTGTTTTCCAATGACAAAGGCAGCTTGGGTGATGGTGTAATGACTCTGTCAGTGGGAGGCTCGTGCTCTCTCCACAGGCATCTGCAACTCGTTGCTGTCTAAATTCAGTTTAATGTGCTTGGGTAGTGCTGTGTGTGGGGGGGAGTATGATACAATACCTTAATTTGAGAGACTTTGTAGTTTGGTAATTTGCGGTTTGGCACTTTGCACATTGTTTGGCCGATAACAAGGCTTAATCTGTCACTGTGAGTTGAACTTCCATTGTGTTTAGGTCTTAGATTAGCACATACTTAATGTAGACCCGTGAAGCGAATCTCTGATGTTTTAATTCGATTTGAAATTGTGAAACAAGGTCTGCTGTGCAGGCCTTTGTCAATGGAGAGACTTACTGCTGGTCTCTCCTAGCCTGTTTGGAAGGCTGCGTGCAAGTGCCCATCGTTAATTCCGAAGTGCTTGCACACTCTCAGAAACGCCAATGTTTCATGTCTTCGCTCAGAACATTTATCTCCATATAAGGCAGCACACATGTGACTTATCAGGCATGGGTAATATCTGTGCTTATTGTCACATTCCCCGAGGCAACAGGATGAGGGACGTTTGTCTGTAGGTGTGGTCGGGGGGGGGGGGAGAGAGGATGAGAGGAGAAGAGCTGCCTGTGTGGTTCCTCTCATGAAGTGCTCTTCTTTCAAAAAAAAAAAAAAAAACCTGATTGGAAACCTGGTTTCAAGGTCAGTCAACAAGTAAACGGTCCATCGCCATTTCTTTTGGTTCTTGTTACGTCTCCATGGAAATAAGACTTGAAGATATGACTCAAATTCCACAGTTCCGCTTTTAGTCAGTGCAGTGGTGGTGCCTTCGTCTGTCGTTTTATTTCTGTCTGCGGCCGAAGTCATGTTTGACTCTTGAGGCACTGGCAGAAGTGTGGCATCGTTGGAGCATGTGAGCAGTAGTGCTTGGAGGAGAGCTATAATAAGCAGGTGAGCTTAAGAGAGCGTTGACAGAGTCCCTGCCGGGACCTGTCTTTGATCATAGTCACCATACAGCAGACAGTGAAATGAGGGATGTGGTCCACTTTCTGGCCCCAGTGCCCTCTCTCATCAAGCTATGGGACAGGGCAACAGGAAACTAGTGTTGGTCATTGACGGCTCGCCGTATACTGGGGGTTGGTTGGAAACATATCTTCAGCACTACAAAGACCATCTTCTCCCAGCTGTCTCCTAGCTGTCTTCACTAAGTGGTTACCTCAGGTACAGAACAGTGCAGCCCAGTCTAAAACATTATCACAATCCATTTGAGTTGTAGTCCCTGCTGAAAAAATACACAGTCACAGTCATTTCATCAATGTATTTGATTCAGGTGTGTTGGAGCAGGGAAACATCTCAAACATGCAGGACAGGGTGCCCTGAGGACCAGGATTGAAAACCACTGTGCTAGAGTGCTGAGAGAGCTGTTATCATTCGTCCCAGAGTTAAGATGTATGTACCACCGCACAACAACAAAAAGATGAGCGTTCTTTGGTTCATAAGTCAGATGTGGGTTTCGTCCTGAGCCAATGGAAAGCTCCAGAAGGGTATTTGTGTTCAGGATGATGCCCCCTAAACAACAGTTTATTGAATCCCTGGAGGAGATGAATGTGTTGTGTGAAATCGAATCGTGTTTTTTGTTTGCGATCCGCGTTCTGAGATACGCCCTCTTGGTTTGGAAAATGAAGATGAAATGGTGGCGAGAGATTAAGTCATGTGTCAAATTAACTCGCAGATTAAGAATCCACCTTCTGCGCACAGAGCAGATAAAGAGAAAGAGGGGGATGGAGAGAGAGAGGGGTCATGTCGTGGTAGGGGCACTGACACAGTCTAGGACAGTGTGCGTCAGACAATTAGCAGTACAGGACATCAGTCTGGCATAAAAACCTGGGTCCCGAAACGAAAACCTGCAATGACAAGCACCATCCTACTTCAGTGTTCCCCTTCCATGAACAATATGTTTTTTTCTCATGCGGCATGAGAGGGCGAAGCCTGGGTAATAAGAGCTATGTCAAATCCAGTTGTGATTTGATACATGCGTTTACATGTCTGTGACGTGTGTGAAAAGACAGCAAGTTGTGTGTACGCTGTAGATGTGTACGGGCTTGCGCTTAAACACGCCTTTTATGTGCTTGCTAGGCTGGGTCCCACCTCAGCCGTGCAGAACATCTCCATTGTGGCCTCATCAGCAGTAATTGTGATGGATCTGGGTTTCCCCTGAAACCAGTTAGCCAGAAGGTCCCCCCCCCCCCCCCTCATGATTCCCCTATTGGTAGTGCAAACACAGCTGGTGTGTTATTGGCTGAAGGTCTTGGCGTCAGGTTCTCCCGTTGGCGCCACGTGCCTGCCATTGTTCTCCATGATGGGTCTGGAAGCTTCTGGAAAGGGTAAACAGCCCACTTGCTCGTACCCAAATCTTGTCTGTGTTTTATCTTGTCTTTATGAAGAGGTGTTTACAAGAGAGGGTTGGACAAAACAGCAAGTGTCAAATCACACCGGCATATAACCCTCCAAACGAGCTTCACATGACTATGCCAGTCAAATATCTTTTCCACTATTTATGGGGTTCCTAACAAACATAGTGGTTGTAAGCGGCTTGACTGCAGCAGTGTGGAATGCGAGGTGCGTGTTCACCCTCATTAGCACGGGTCTTTTCCCCCACCCCCTCACATTAACAGGCTCTAGTTTGATCTGGGAGGGCGATAAGCGTCTTTCCTTCCTTCCTCAGTCTAAGGCTTTGGCACATTGGTCCAGTTATTTGGCATCTGTCCAATGTAAACAGCGAAAAGGGGGCTTGATTAACTTGGGTCATGTGCAATCCTAGCATCTAAACACTGTGCCAGCTCAATTAGATTTGATTCATAAAGAGGTAAAATTATCCATATAATCTGTTTTCCTGGGGGTTACAGTCAGCAGGGCTTACTGGATGTGTCAGGCCTTCTCATGGTGTTGGTGGACCTTCAGGTAATTCTTCTAGTGAATATATATGTTGGAGTGTAGAGACTACAAATTCCTTTTTTGGAGGATCGGTAAGCATAACCCTGTAAGGCAGTGGTCTTCAACCCTGGTCCTCAGGACCCACTGTCCTGCATGTTTTAGATGTTTCCCTGCTCCAACACACCTGATTCTAATGCATGGGTCGTTATCTAGCTCTGAAGAATCCTGGTAAACGATCATGCATTAGAATCAGGTGTGTGGGAAGGGGGAAACATCCAAAACATGCAGGACAGTGGGTCCTGAGGACCAGGGTTGAAGACCACTGCTGTAAGGAATACTTTAGCCTCCTTTGCCACCGCCAGTGTTTAGTGTCAAACGGTTGGTATTTTATGGGAAAGGTTTCCACCTTGTCAGGTCTTTTGAGGTGTGGTCAAGAAGCTTTTTGGGTGGTTTAGCGCGGTTGGAGGAAAATCGACCTTTCGTGTCTGCTACCGTGTGTTCTGCCAGCCCAGCCCTCCGGCATGAGGCCGGCCATTCTCTCCTCCTCACCACGCTCAACTTGAGTTTCCTCTTGAATCCAGAAGCCTTCAGCCCCGCTGCTCTGTGCCCAGCCCAGGGCCTCGATCTGCAGTTACATAAGGGAGATTAACCCTGGACAAGTGGCTCGGAGGACTGGCTGTCTCTCTGAATATCACCATGGTTAGCTTTGGGCTGTGGGCAGCACTCTGACAGTGATACAGGTGTGAATAGAGGACATTTAGTTGGTCTCCCTCTAGGCCTGTGACTGTGCCAGCTGGGAGGAAATGTGCACTGGTAAAGCGGGGCCAGATTTTCCTCTTGATTACCTTTAGTGGAGCTTCTGGGTGACGTGAAGCGGATTTTTTTTGTCAGCCAAGTTGAAGTACTTCTGCTGTGGTGATTCCACGTTGGCCATGTTCCACTTGCACTGCAGAACCCTTCCTTAGAAAAGCCGAAAAGGCTAGCTTTCATAGTGATTAATCACAGTTGGAACTCTTTTGTTGGGGGGGGGGGAGCCAGCAGTGGAAGGGTCTACTTTTGAACACAATCCACCCAGCCGGTATCCTCTGCAGGCTAATGACCACTCCACTTTAAGTTTAAGCCCATGTCAGCTATAGTATCATTCACATATGGTATGTGAAGTGTTGAATGTCATGACCCATAAGCTAGTGAAATATTAATGACTCTCATTTATCAATATGATATTAACCCAGATATGGTTTTAGATGACAAGCTTTCGCACGGGGGGGTGGGGGGGAGTATTTGTAACGGTCACAGACTGTTCAGTTTCATATTTAGGCTAGACATGAAAGGTAAGATAAGATTAAAAAAATATATATTTGTCACCAGGGGAGGGAAATTGTAGTTCACAACAGCAGCAGGGTAAAGTACAGCACACAAAGTTGCAGGGTAAATAACAATAAAGGGGACACGAATAAAAAATTACAATTGAATAAAAAGTCAAGTATGAGGTTAAGTGAAAAGGTTCCTGTCTTGAAACACAGCCTAAAGATGACCAGGAGTATAGCAGGAGGCATACTGTAAACCCACTGACAGGTGCCTGCCTGCTGTGTGTACGGAATACTGTATATGCCAAAGGCTATTCTCAGACACGGGCCTTCGGCTGTCATCTGAGAAGCCGTCTCCTAATCCGTCCACAAATCGGTCCCTAAAGTTGTTCAAAGCCCGGAGACGAAGGCAGACTTCTGTTACGGTCACCGGGTCTCTGTGCTGTGTAAGCCGCCTCTTTTCAAAGGGGTGGAGGACCGCAGCCAGCTACTTAAACCTTTCTGTTGCAAGTGTCCATGCAGACGCATTGACCTGTCCTTTTTTTTTTTCTTCTACCCAGACCTGACGCATTCGGCCTCTTAGGATTAGTGGTTATGGGTCACATCCCCCCCCCCCCCCACACACACACACACACACCGACACACACACTCAACAGGCCCTTTGTTGGTTGATCCAGATGGGCCACCCTGGGAGGGGGGTTGTTAGAGAGCCCGGTGTCTTCAGTTTAGACTGGCTCTCTTTGGCAAAAGGAAGGGTTGAGTCACAAGGGGAGGGGGGAGAAATGCACACATCCTCCGCGCATGGGGAAACAACTGCGAACAGTTGGAGCGGCCGTTTGACTGTCGGCGTGTCTGTCTGAGGAGATTTCTTCAGAATCGCACGCGTTTGTGTGTGTTAGTGTGTGTGTGTGCGCGCGCGCCATAGCATGTAGCATGCCACATGTTATGGCTCATTGCTTCTGACTGCATTCCATTCAGCCATGCAACACAGCATCTTTGTGTCGAACCAAATGTTGCTTTCACCGTCCTCTATGTAGATGCAGTGGCTGTCACATTGCAGTGCTGCTGGTGCCTGGAGGTTTATTCCGGAGTAGTTCTCCCTTGCTACGCTCAAAAGATTCACAGCTCAAAAAACCAATTCTGAAGGAGCAAAGGGCAGCTGTTTGGTTAGTCGCTTTTCTCTCCTTCAGGTATTTCTCACTTGTAGTTTATTTGGGGCTTTCCGTAAAAGCTACGAAGCTTTGTAGTTCAAAATGGGGACCCCCCCTCTTCGCCGCGGGAACGCTTTGGTCTCATTCTTGTGCAAGTCAGCCCCCCTCGCTCATCCTCACCTTGAGAGGCACGTGACTTCAGTCTCCTAATGTCATTCATCGACTGTTATACATAGAAAAGCAGTGAATGAAGAGGGGGTGCATCTTTTTAATATGGTGACTAACACTTGCGGATTTCACTACTGTCAACGAACAATGTCACACGCTGTGCCATAGTTGCATTAATACCTCCGGCGAACCAACTCATTTATTTCAAGTTGGTTTAAGCCTAGTAGTAATATAGTCCGCTTCGCTTCTCTCATTATCTCCCCCCAGTGCAGACAGACAGCTTTGGTATCCAATTTGCTCAGCCCGTTTTGATTAAAGGTGAACGGCTGCCATGTTAGGAATCATCATTGAAATCCCTCCAGTAATAATGGCGTTTCATTAAAAGTTATTTTAAACTCTTCCATGTCCGTCTAGGCAGTTCTCCCTGTTTCTAGTTGTGGGAGGTAGTCATTTCAGGCAGAGTTTGGACATGTTTTCAATGGGCTCGGAGGACAGACGGCCCTGTGGTGTGCTCGCGTGGGGAACGCAGTTTTACTGGAAGCCGGCGGTTCTTCAATAAAAAAAAATAAATGCTAATGATATTTTATATCTGACCGGTTCATAGCCATGGCCATAACTAATGATAACAGTGTAGAGAAAAGCCGAGCACGGAGGGTTCCTTGGGCTCAGGCTTGAAGCTCAGTAGCACACTAATGATATGCTTGCCATATTCGTAGTGTCCCGCTCTCCTTTTCTATCCTTAATTTCTCTCTCTCTCTCTCTCTCGCTCTCTCTCTCGCTCTCGCTCTCGCTCTCTCTCTCTCTCTCGCTCTCTGTGCCTCCATTTGCTTGATGTTAATGAGTTTGGGGGGGTGGGGGTGGGGGCTGGGGGGCTGTTGGATGAGGAGACTGTTCTAATGGGGAAACCCTTTGTGTTGATTAGCATTGGGGGAGTCGTTAGTTGCTCATAGACCCTGGCGTACAGTCCATCAAGGCCATTAGTCATCAGGTAGGCAGACTAGAGGTATTCTTCTTTGGTAGATGAAGTGTTTGCGAACGGCTAATTATGCTACGCCATCCTGCGCTACTGTAGTTTATCTGACATTGCAAATTCACACTGGCACACTGCTTAGGTATTCACTACAGATTTGACCTAGCGGGGGCTTGGCTTCTCATAGTCATGCATGTCAGGAGCAATCATATGTATGGAGATACGCATGAGTGGCAGCTAATTACACTCAGTCCAAGTCCTCCATCCAGTTCGTACCGCTGGATGTAGCCATCATGTCTGGCTGTGTTGAACTAGGCTGTCGTGTTGAACCGTTGATGGAGTGTGCTTATCCAGCGTTGTCAAATTCCCTTATTTCCTGTTCTTTCCTGTTATTATCCATAAAGTCCACATTCAAGAGGACATTCCGACCCTTGTGGCAGCAGCTTTTCCCCCCTCACAGGAGTCATTGAGTCTGAGGTCTGGTGGTAAACCCTGCTAGTTTGTGGACACAGTCAATATTTCTTTCTTTATCTCCCTCTCTTTTATAGCTTTTTTTTTTCTTCCTGATTACATAATCCCACCTGTCTCTGTCTCCCTTCTCCTCCCTTTTCTCCTTCTGCTCTGTCCTCCTCTGGGTGGGAACACAGCCTGGCCCCCGCCCACTACTGCAGAATCGAACACAACCAGTATAGTACCAGAACGTGTTCTCTGGGGGGGGGGGGGGGGGGGTTAACTAGCCAGCTCTGTCTCCCATAAACCCGCGCAGATTAAGGGTAAATACCCCCTCTTGTCCTCTCATAATAGTCCAGCTTGACCCCTTCTGAACTCAACTGGTTGGAGCATCTGCCTGTCGATTTCCACCCTGTCCTATGGGAGATCACAGCTTTCTGTACATCTGCCCGTGAACGATAATTCGATTGGCTCGCGCATGAATCATAATACATGAACATTTATTAAATACCAATGACCGAATGTATTAAAAGACCCTCTGTTGATTGTCCATGTTCCAGCGAGGCCTCATTTTTCCCGCCTGTGATGCCGGACCATTCTGTCGGAAAGCCGGAGCTTTCTTGTCAGGCATTTGCATGGCCACCCAAACAAGTACGTGTCCTCATTGGCATTCCTGCGCTGCCACACGGATGGTATAGTAATGAGCCTGATGTGGACCTTAATTCAATCATGTCAATAAAAGTCCTGCACATGTGGCCCATCTGCTAGTGCTTACCCCGTCATCGTCTGTTTGTGCCAGGCTGGGCCTAGGCCAGCACGCTACGCTGACCCCCTCTTCACGTCTCGGGTTGAAACCTTTTACAAAAACGATAGAGCACGAAAGAGTTTTTTGTTTTGTGTGGCATTGCCTGTGGTTCGTTATCAAACAAGCCCAGCTCGCAAATCCCAAGCCCGAGCTCACAAATGCCTCCGAAACTCGAGGAACTGGTTGGGGTGTTTTTCTTGGTATTCCTCTTTGTTTTGTTTGTTTGTTGTGATGACTGTTTTCTGAGGCCAAGCCAGTCTTATCACACAGGTGATACAATCATTTGGGCTGAATAGAGGCTGTTGGTGAGACAGCCATCTTGTTTGTGGTCCAGCTTTTTCCGTAGCATTCCCGCTGTTGAAGCCACTGAGGAGACAAAGGATGCGTCCAGCTACGAAAGGCGCAGCAAACTCCCACCCTCCTTCCCCATCACAAATTCATCTCAGACGCACCTCAACACGTACAAAGCCTTGGTTGTGGCGCCCGTACCCAGTTGTGCTTTGTATCTGGGTTACTGATTAGCGAAGCAGCATCTGTTCGAGGGATCGATGATGACACGCGGGGCACGCATATGGCCAAACCCTGCAGGTGGTAAACCTGTTTTGGAGGGCTGAGCGTTCCTCTGTGGGATGGGGTCCACACACTGGCCTCGTTTCTCACTTAGTAAAAACAGCCAGTCAAGCTCAAGCCCAACCTGTTAGCACAGCTTGTCTGCTGCCTGAATAAATCTCCTTCCAAACAGCTCTGGGAGTTCATGACCCTCGGAGAATACAGAATTGGAGGTCTGATGTGCGCTGTGTTTTGGCAGAATGTTGCGTTTGAATGAGGGTATGTTTGGCTGGTGAACATCTTGCTTATTTTTTCACGACGAGTGAGCAGGTACACATTGTCATTTGATACGGGCGCATAAATGAGGTGGCGGTTTAACTGCAAACATTCAGAACCGAATCTGGTCGGTAGAATTCCTAGGTTTCGCCTCGGCGGTTTGTGTTTCTAAGGATGTGTGTGTGTGTTTGCATGAGCGTGTGCATGAATTTGGGTCTCGGCCAGCTAACACCTCCAGATCATAAATATTGTCCCTGTGCTGCTGATGGGGCAGAATAGCAGAGATTCCTATCATGTTACACTGAGGCACACCTCACCGACTCCGCTGGACTTTGGCTTCTGATAAAGCACAAAATGTTACAGTAAAAGCAGAACTTCTTACAGTAATATGTATTGCCTTATGAGTTCAGATGGATAAAGCGAACATGTATACCAGTAAGTGAAAGACTATGCGTATTTGCAAAGTTGTATTGCATGGATTCAGTTCGGTTAGACTTGCATTTATGCTTGGCACATTATATTCAGTCATATAAATCTGTGTTGGGCTCATGATTGGAAGGTTGTGAGTTCGATTCCCGGCTGTGGCTACGTGAGGTTGTGTCCTTGGGCAAGGCACTTCACCTTACTTGCCTCCGGGGGAATGTTCCTGTACTTTCTGGAAGTCGCTCTGGATAAGAGCGTCTGCTGAATGAATATTGATTTATTTCATGAGGATTTCAGCCTTAAAACAGAGAGGATTTCTCTCCACTGTGGTATGTTTGTCTGAGCAGGGCAGGCATGATTGAGGGCCAGCGGAGAGACTGTCCCTGTCCCCCCCACACCTGGCTTGCTCCTGGGTGGTAGACTGATGCTTACAGAGCTCCTACTTCAACCACCATGTTTACTCATTAGTGTTGGTGTGTGCGCGCACGCTTGTATATGTGTGTGCGTTTTGAAGATGAGAAAGTTTGTATGGAGTGTGCGTGTGATGTGACCAGGTGCAGCACATTGTGCCACGGTCTTTATAAACTGCTTGGATTAGTCCTGACGGATCATTTATTTATTACGAGGGGTGTGGGAAGGGGAGGTCGGGGGAAGGGAGGAGGGGGGAGGGAAAGGGGGAGAGGATCTGTTGCCAGAGGGGTTGCACTGCGCCGGCTCTGAGGTGGACCAGAGGCTTGTACCGTGAAGCAAGTTCAACTTACCCAGGATATGTTTCCGTGTCGCTGATTTCACCGAGCCCAACATCCCCAATCGAAGAGGATCCCCGACATCGGTAAACAACTCGTTAACTCAACCCAGGTTTTTCAAATCTAGCAATAAACCCATGTAAAAAGGGGTGGTGTTTTCATCTGTCCGATTGCAAACATGAACCCATATACCAGAGCTGCATTTTAAACACAAGATGAGCAAACTGTAATATTCAACAAATATGAATAATAACACATATAGACTAAAATATGACTAAAAGACGCACTGACTGCTGTCGAAGGCAAGAAGGGAAGCTGGCACCAAAACAATGCAGACTGTGAAATCCTAAATGAACAGGCTTATCAAAATCGCTGCCCCGTCATTAAGGCGCGAGGAGGTCGGAGCTACAATTGCGTATTCCTTTAAACGGATGCCTTATTATGGGATGAGAGCTGGCGCTTTCAGCTGCGGTCTGATTGGGCCGCGACTCACCGCAGCGCTGTATACGATCGCGTCAAACACAATCAATCACTGAGGTCACACGCAACATAGCCTGTCAACATATATATAGCAGACCACCGTGCTAGACTGATGTGCGTGTGTGCGTGTGTCGTTACCAGACATCTTGGAAAACCGTGACCAGAGACAGATCGCTGAGCCAGCATGACATCGCCATTGCCTTCTGTCTGCCCTGCTTTTCATTCCCATGCATTTATTTATCTGTTCACATATTCATGTATTCCCACTTCACACCTGTCTGGTCCAGAAGGACCGCTTGATATCAACCACAGATTGGGAACGGAATGATTAATATCTTCGCGGCGCGGCTCCGATCCGTGCTTAAGATTGAATAGACACGGTTTGAAATGGCCCGTGGCCACAGCCAAGAGAAACCGGCTGAACGGCTAACATATGGATCGTCCTGGCACAGGATGCAGGGCCAGGGTTCAGCTATCATCATCCTAATCAGCGTCCTCGTTAATGCCAACCTGTCATGTGGACAGTCAGTCTCCCAGCACATGGAAATCTATCAGCCTGGCACTCATAAAGCTGCTCTGGGTGGTTGAGGTCTGTGGTGGGTAAGACTGGAGCCAGGGTCTTGGGTATTTACCACAGGGGGGGGGGGGGGGGGGGGGGGGGGGGGAGGGGGGGGGGGGGGGGGGGGGGGGGGGGGGAGGGGGGGGGGGGGGGGGGGGGGGGGGGAGGGGGGGGGGGTTAAAAGGCCCTCACCCCAACCCACCCCCCCCACCCCTCTTTCCAGTGCTCGAACTGGAGGAATGTAGGGTGGGGCAAGTCTTGCGCTGTGATGGATGGGACTAAAGCCACAACCACGCATGCACACACACACACACACACACACACGCCACCCAAAGCACAGCATCTGGATGCAAATGTGTTGGCGGTGCTCTCAGCGTGGTGGTGTGCCAGTGCAGCAGGTGCGAGCTCCTCACTGCTCTGCAGGGACTGAGGAGCGGAAGACCTCCAGCCCAACCAGGCTTCCAGCACACGGGCAGCATTAGCCCGCTTTGGTCGTTAACACTCCGGCTTAAGCGTGATGCAAGCCAACGATTACCATTGTCCCTCTCAAGCCATCAATCAACTGACACTTGACTGGTGAATGTTTAAGGCTAACGCTTCATTCGTCCTCTTTTGCCTGACCGCAGTGATGTTGGGTCCCGGGTGTTTGGATGCTGTAGATGCATATCTGTTTCTCTGCTTGAGGAAGGGTGGCTGTCCTCAAATCCCTCCACATCATTGTTCCTGAATCCCCCCCTGTGTTAATATTGACCTCTGTGTGCAGTAGGGCTGCTTGACGTATCTCGCACTACACCGGTCAATCTTCTCTGATGGATCACCCAATAGCCTTTAATCCATCTCCCAGGACAGTAGACATCGCTATCTTTCTATGCTAATGGCTGTGTCTGGGCACATGCGTGTGTGTGTGTAAATGCGTGAGTGTGTGTGTGTGTGTGTGAGAGAGAGAGAGAGAGGGTGAGCGAGCCGGACTGATTATATTAATCCATCTGGACTGGAACCAATACGAGGTGACAGATCGTCTGAGACCAGACAAAAGGCACGAGTCGTCCTGATTCAATTTCGGCACGGACAATCCGGTTACACACGTGCCTCCTATGGGGGTGAAAGGGAGGGGAGGGGCTTGAAGGTTTTTGGGGGAAATGTCGGTTCGGGCGTCATTGCGTAGTATTTTGGTCACCTTGCTTGCGTAAAGACAACTTGCGTGGGGCGTGTTGCTTTCCAGAGTAGAGTTAGAGCACGATATCTGTGGATTACTGATTACAGTTAAACCCCTCAACCTCCCCTTCTTCCACCCATCCTCTTCCCCTCTACCTCCTTCATACCTGTCATGCTCCTTAATGAGGGGAATGAAGCTGCCACGCCCAGTCTTACGTTAACAGCAATAACAACAGTTGACAATAATAACAATAATGAATGTGTTGATTTAGCAGATGCTTCTTTTGAAAGCAGTGGTTGGTTCAGGGGAGGATTTAAACACGGGACCTTGTGATCAACAGCCACCTTTGCCGCAGCACGCGCTCTGCACTGAGCTATACCTTTCTTCCAGGTCATCCTTGAGAGGGATTGTGTTGGGTGGGGGGACTCTATTACCCAGAGGCCCCTCTTTGGCCTTGTTTATGACCCCTCAGTCGGAACGCCCAGAAAGTCACCCCCGTCAAATACTTACACTTCTCTCTTAAATCAGATGTCTCTAGAGACCAAGCGCAATAACTTATTTGATTTCCGAAGGGGATGAATACGTTTAAAGTTTCTCCTTTTCGGTTATTGGAAGTGCGTTATTTATGTTTGATTACGTTTGGAGAATGTTACGAGACTGAAATCAACCAACCAACGTTGAGCGGTTTTATGTTCAGCTCGACTCTCACACAGTGAGAAAAAACAATGTCTGTAACAGTGAGCACATGGAGAAGTGAATTTGTGTGGGCCAGAGCTGCAGGTGCAAATCAGCATTCTATTAACCACAGTGGTAATTAAGCAGCTTAATGAACAACGGAGGTCGTTAGAGGGTTAAATCTGCATGGTGAAATTGTCCCCCCTCTGCGCACACACACACACACACACACACACACACACACACACACACACACAGCTTGGCTTTGAACAAGGGCCAGGATTATCCATTCAACTGATAGCTGATTTGATATCCTTAAATTAAAATGTACACCCTCAAACAGACCAGCATGCGCACACACACACACACACACACACAGACAAAAAAAACGTAGTACTACCCAAGAAACAGAGAGCCACATGCCCTGGAAGATATCAAAGCGCTAGCTCCTCAGAACAGAAACAAACGCCGTTTCATCTGGGGTCTGACTGGGGTTCCGCAACGCATCTTTCTCAGTGGGGAGTCAGATGTTCTGTCAGTCTCCAAGTTCTTAAAGCTGACTAGACCTCAGCGTCTCGGTCAGATCCAAGTCCTTGTAGAATGCCTCCACTGGGGCTGTGTGACTGACAGCGAGGGAGGCGACAAAACACAGTTGATGTGGCTGGTCGATTCACCCTAACAGTGTCTCGACACCCTCCAGGCCTGTCGGAACTGAGCACAAGTGACAGACGGAGGGGAGGGAAGGGAGGCAGGGGAGGGAGGGTAGGGGGGAGGGAAGGGGGTTAGGGTTTTTTTTTCTCTGGCCTCTGTGCACTGCAAATAGAGGCTAAATTAGCTGAGCTCAGCAACTGATTAAGTGTGTGTGTGTGTGTGTGTGTGTGTGTGTGTGTGTGTGTGTGTGTGTGTGTGTGTGTGTGTGTGTGTGTGTGTGTGTGTGTGTGTGTGTGTGTGTGTGTGTGTGTGTGTGTGTGTGTGTGTGTGTGTGTGTGTGTGTGTGTGTGTGTGTGTGTGTGTGTGTGTGTGTGTGTGTGTGTGTGTGTGTGTGTGTGTGTGTGTGTGTGTGTGTGTGTGTGTGTGTGTGTGTGTGTGTGTGCGCGCGCGGAGGTACAATTGTGTGTGTGTGTTTCGAGGGGAAATGACAGAATTCGGCGCTGAACAAAAGACTTGACCTCTGACCTGGTGTTCCACAGAACCCGGTGGGCTTGAATTCCGCCAGGCTCCCTTGCGCTCTGTCTCACACCATCAACTCTCTAATCTCTCTTAATTGCTTTGAATCATACCGAGATATCTGTGGACTTCCCTGCTTTGAGAGGAGCTCCAGATCTAAGTGGCTCCGCTCTGCAGAGGAGGCAGTTCATTCCCTCTACCTGAAGATGCTCTATGTCTGGCTGGTGCCTCTCTCATTCGGCTGATCATGGGGGAATAACAGCAGAACATTATAAACAGCCAGCTGAGGTTATCTGTCACTGGTGTGTGTACAAAGGCGTGCTCAGGGAAAGTCTTATCTTTCGGATCTCTCTCACTTTTTCTGTCAGTCTCTCTCTCTCTCTCCTCATCTCTCTTCTTAAACAGTTCCCTGGGCACCATCAGTGCTGAATGGATCGCAGTTAGACGTTAATGGGGCTCAGATGATCTCAGACTGTCATGATTCATGTATTTGCAGTGTTCCCAGCGAGCCAGGAGGAGCAGACTTCCAGGACCAGGCTGGAAGTGGGTGGGTTCTTTACCAGCCTGAGGGAAACTCACCTTTTACTTGTTTATGAGCTGGTCTTTATGGCCCTGTGGGTTTTACTGTGTTGAATATGACCAGGGAAGGGAGGAGCGGAGGTGTGGTGATGACATTGGGAAGTGTGGGCCAGAGTAGGTGTGTGTCTTTCTGTGTGTGTGTGTGTGTGTGTGTGTGTGTGTGTGTGTGTGTGTGTGTGTGTGTGTGTGTGTGTGTGTGTGTGTGTGTGTGTGTGTGTGTGTGTGTGTGTGTGTGTGTGTGTGTGTGTGTGTGTGTGTGTGTGTGTGTGTGTGTGTGTGTGTGTGTGTGTGTGTGAAGCCCGTAGAGTGACTGTCAGACTGTACCAGAGCCCCTTGGGTCGTCCTATCATGCTGGGCTAGCAGCACTATTTGGCAAAACCTCCAGGCTGCAGTTGAGCTATATTCAGCCAGATGCTGCGGCTGAACTCTCTATTACCTCACACCTCTCCAGCCTGCCACTCAGTGGCCATGTTTTCACGCTCAGTCGTCCACAGAGCCCCACCTACTGAGACCTCCACCAGGCCCTCTGCAGCCAGGGTATGGGTGGAGCCCTCATGTACTCTTAAAGTAAAATAATAGAGGGTTACAATGAGGGTGAGGTTGAGATATAAGTGTGTTAATGCATGTCCTCCATTACTGTCTTGTGATACACTGATCCCTCGTTTTTCACGGGGGTTACGTTCCAAAAAAAACCCGTGATAAGTGAAATCAGTGAAGTAGAAACCTTTATTTATGTTTTACAATTGTTATACAATTAAATATTATATATTAAAACCAAAGAACAAACCCTTTTTACAGGCCCAAGCATTTGTTTAACAAATGAAAGTACTGTATCCTGTAAACCGCAACTTTATTGATGCACAGGTTTGTGTTGGAGAGACTGTTTAGCCAATCAGAATGCAGAACACGATGCACGATGCAAATCCGTGAAGTAGCGAAACCGTGAAAAGTGAACCGTGATATAGCGAGGGTTCACTGTACAGCCCTTTCTAAGGTGCACACCCTGTCAATACTGTGCAAGGGAAGTCAGCTGTGATGGCTTGACAAGCACGGGCTGTTCTGGAGCGCAAGGCGCACATTATAAAGGGATTTGACTCAGGCCCTCAAAGCTCATTGACGTGGTTAATCAAACTTAATCGGGGGTCAGTTCGTTTTCACCCGCTGGAAAAGACCCAGCACCTGCTCTGCATGAATATGTATAACGCCACTCCTCATCCTTTTCATGACGCCCCTTTCCCCTCCCTGCCTCTCCCTGCCCAGAAGTCTGGGTAAGGATGTCGACCGACCTCTCCTCTGAACCTCTCCACGGCCTCACAAAAGCCTCAGATTCCCCCCTAGTCTAGGTCACGAGGGCTGGTCTGTCAAAGACAATGTTGCCAGGTCTGTCTCTGAGCTGCTGTTGCCAACTTGGAAGACTTAATTTCCTTGTTTCCATGCGACTGGCCTCAGGGAAGCTAGTCCAATCCAGCTGCTATTTTGGAAGTATAATGAGAAAAATAATTTATTTAATTTAATCTCAATTTATTCTTTTTTTTTTATTAGTTTTTAGGTGTCTTTTAGGAGGTACATATGTTCACAAGTCAGTTTATGCGTTGGGTATTTTAGTGCTGGGCGTGGCTTTTAAAAAGCACTCCTGGTAGTTCTGACCAAGTAATTTCATGAAGTTTTCATATAAATCTTAATCATAATTTCCAGTTGTTAATCATAATTTCCAGTAAGAAGGTTGAAATTGGCCTGCAATTTCTAATGAAAGTATTCGGAAGATGTGTGTCTTGGAAAAAGGTTGAGAGGAAAGAAGCATCTGGAAATGTCTGTCATTCTGGAGGGCTGCTGCAGACCGTGGTCTTGGATTCCTCAGAGGTTCTGTCTGAATGGAGGGTTTTTATGCAACCGCATGTGTGTCACAGAGCTGTGTGTGGTGTGTGTGTGTTTCTGAACTGCGGTCACACTGGCCCTGCTGGCAAGGCAGAACACTATAGGCCTGCATTCCTCAAAAGTTTCTTCGGAAGAACTCACCTTCGCTTCGCTTTCTCTCTCTCTCACCTTCATTAAGTTCAAATTCCAAACCTTCTAACCATGCGGCCATGCTTCATTCCTCCACGGTTTGCCACCCCCCCCCCCCTCCCCCTTATCGTCTCTTTCCCTCCAGCCCTCACGTTTTTACCTTACCTCTCCCATCTCTGCTTACCCAACCCTCTCCCAACCTCTCCTCCTCCTCCCTCTCCCCCTACTCCCTCTCTCCCCATCTCTCTGTAGTTCTCTCTGGGGGTCACTATGGTATGTCAGGTCAGACAACAGCTCCAGTCACAGCCCCACTTCTCCACTGCCTCCGAGGCATTATAGTGTATTATACACCAGCTTGTCTCACCCAATCAGCTCAAGCCGGCCACAGAAAAGCACTTTGGGTAAATACCCTAGAGTCCCTGAGCGTAGCAAGCAGGATAGCGGGGAAAACCAGCAAGGATCGGCAGGGATAGAGAGGTGTAGTAGATTCTAAAATAAGCCTTTCTGGGTTCCTCCTGGAGAAGGGGCGTGGCCTCTGGGCACTTTCACTTTTTCCTCTCTTCTCCTCCCTGTATGCTCCGTTGCCCTGCGTTACTCCGGAGGATTCTGATTCGCTGTCCCTGGAAGCCAGGGAGGGAGTTTCCACATGGCTCCCGGTCCGTGTGTGTGTGTGTGAGTCAGACAGCCAGTCGTTGTGTGCAGTGTGTGTGAGCGCATGTGTAGCTTTAAGACAGCAAGCCTGTACAGAGAGCCCACTTTAGGATCAGGGAGCACTCAGCTTCTCCTTGCTTGCTCTTCAAAGAGCTTTTAGATTAAAGCTTTGGACACTGAGGTAAGAGATGTTTTTTAGGTTTTTTTCCTCGTTGTTTCATCCAGTTTTTCCCCTTTCTTTCCATTCTTACCAGGATTTGAAGCAAGCAGAGATAACCTGATTGTCTTTTATCCAGGTGTACAGGTGTAGACAGCTGTGTTGTGTGTTTGTGTGCGTGTGTATAGTTTCCTGTTTTGGTTTCTGATAGTTATGAAAGGCATATTTACTTCTGGAGTGCTGTAACCTCCTCCCAGTTTGGGTTTGTCAGAAGGTGACCTATCGCTGGAGACCTGGTTATTATCAGCTGGACAAGGCTTTTTTTTGCTGTTGTAAGCATGAAACACACACACACTGATAATTGATGTGGCTTGATGGTAGTGTTATTATAGTTCTCAACCATCCTTCAGCCGCAACATGGTGTCTGGAAAAGTTTGCTGAAGTGCTTTTGAATCGGGTTTACCATCAGCGGGGCTCCATTGTCAAGGAAATAATGACACATTTCGCCTTTGGCATCTTTTTGCGAAGTCGTTAAAAACATGTGTGTGTAAATCATCCGGAAGGCGCCATGTCATTCTTGTTTAGGAGCCAGGCAAAGGGTTCTTCGTTCTTCATGTAAAAGTCCAAATAGGACACTAACAAGCTCTGTGATTGATGCTCTGTGGCCTTGGCAGGCTGGCCGGACATCGACCACACTGTAATCTTGGGGTACGGGGAGGGATCCATCGCCTTGACTCTCTCCTCATAAGCAAACATCTGCAGGACGCTCAACCGATCTAGATCCAGACCCGGCGAGGCTCGGAGTCTGACATGGGTTGTACGACGCCGGCTTGTTTACGTCCCGTGGCGTCGACGGGGAGGGGGAGGAGATTTCCGGAAAGCTCGTATCGCAACACTTAGTTGTGCCATACATAATTCAGACGCTTATGCTTTAGTTCAGTTAGCGATATTTTGTTCTGCGTTTGAACGCGCTTGCTCCTTTAAGAGCCGTGTGGCGCCTCAGCCTGAGGAAAGTGAAAGGAGAGGAGGTCCCGCGGCCCGCCCATTGGACAGAGAGAAGGTAACACGAGGGAGGTCCTGATACCTAAATATAACCAGTGACCTCATGGCTGCTGAGAGAAAACAACGAAATTCACGGGGAACCGGCACCTTTTGTGATACCTCCATAATGGACGTCAGCGTGATTAATGGCACATTCTTCCAACTGTGTTTATAGTCTCAATTCGCTTGTCAAATATACCTCTTATCCCAAGCTGATAACATCTGCATTGGAGCATTGTTTTCGGTTTAGCAGCATGCAAGATTAAAGTTAACGGTGTTTCTGGTTTGGAGCTGCCCGGAGATATACACAGCTGGTGTTTTGTGATGTCGGAGGTGATTTCAGCGTGGTGGGTTGAAAACTGCACCAGCACGGCGTTCTAGCAGCGTGTCTCCAGGCAGTGTCCTCTGGGGATCCGTCCTGTGTTTCACACTGCTGCGTCGATGCTTCTTAGCAGTGCTTTGTTTTCTCAAGTTTAACTCCAAGGACACGGGGGCCTATAAATAGGAGTTTGGATATCGGCAACACTTAGCGAAGCCTGTTACGTTTGGATGTGTGTCTGGAGTGCGTGTGTGTGTGTTTGCAAGATCTCGTGCGCACACATCGTGTGTGTGTGTGTGTATGTGGGTGAGAGGCTTTTTTTGTGGTCGGATTTCATGTCTCAAGGGCACGCTACCCTGTTCTCGCAAGGGAAAAATGGGTGGAGGAAAACAACGCCGCACAACTCCCAACGTACAGCCGCGGTGTGTGTTTGCGCTTCGTCCCCCGGTGAAGTGTGCCCTCGCGTCTTCGAGGCAGCCCAAGGCTCTAGCCTTCAGCTCGGAGCCCGCGCCAGAGTGAACAGCACGCGCGTGCGAGAGAGGGGTCTGTGGGCGTAGCCAGAAGATTTTCCAGGCCAGAGGGAGGGTTTGGGGCGTGCAGGGTGAGCCTGGCGGGGGAGGGAGGGAGGGGGAGGGGGGGGTTGACAGGGACAGGGGGTCCCGCGCTGGCCTCTCCTCCCCGAACAGATGGCTCCTAGCAGGGACTATTAAGGAAAACGCAGAGATTGGGGGGGGGGGGGGGGGGGGGGGGGGTTGGAGTTCACAGGGGCCGGGTGTGGTGGGTGGCGAGGGGGGGTGTGGACTTGGGGACTTGGTCTCTTTTTACAAACCGGCAGCTCAATACTTTAGTCCAGCCCACAGCAGCAGGCAGACGTCTACAACAAGTGTGTGTGTGTGTGCATGCGCGCACTCCCCGTCTGAATCCTTCTTTCAAAAGACTTCCTTTGCCTGAATAGGACAACTTTGTAAGGCTTGTCAGTAGACACTGACAGTGAAAGAAAGCAGACATCAAGGTCTCGTTGAAGTCTCACACAATCAGCAGCTGGGGCTGTCTAACTTTTGCCCCTGAACAGCTTTGTTGGGTTTCTCCTTATTTACATGACTGCTCGCAGATATTTTCATTCTGTGCCAGGCTTTAGGACCAACCTGTGCGTGCGCTAGCCCGTCACGCCTAATCACCGGAAATGTCGAGAGCTTGCCTCTCCACAGCTCTGATGAATGAACGTTCAATTTAGTCGTAATAGATGGATGTTCAATTTCCCCTCATTCGTCCAAGGGCTGAGCAGTCATGAACGCTGCTGGCTCTCCTCCATAGCACACGTGGCCTGTGCTCTTAAATTGGCAGCCCTGGGAAAATTTATATCAGAGCCCCAGAAAAGCAGCTTTGAGAGTCCGAGAGCCTTGGTGTGCTGTTGGCACGGTGCTGCTCACATGGTCAAAGACGTGCCTGTTTGGTTACTGAAGTGTCTGTTTGCGTCTAATACTACCTCCCTTCCTGTCTCCGACGTTTCATGTGTTCTTAATGTCTCTCTCATTCTGTATTTCTTACCTCTCTTCATTTCCCTATTTCAGGACAGGGGTTAGAAGTTCAATTCCAAACAATGACAATACTTTGACTTTATATATAGATGTTTATAGTGTTAATACTTTCTTATTTGAGCTTTTCACCGTCTTATCTCTTACCGAGGTCTGGAACTGAGAAGTTCCACAGAAACTCATTTTCCCATATGCTTGTCCTCAGCTTTGTCCAGTCAAAGGGCATTTCAGGAGAGAGGAACTCTGCTAATGCCTCAGATTAGCTCTTCCCCAAGGTTATAATCTAGACTGTTGACCATTTACACTATAGCTTCACACGCATGCAAACGCGTACTTGCATATGTACACACACACTCCTCCAGTCATAGTGTGCTTTCTCCTCAGATGACTGCTATGTCAAGGTTCCTCCTACTGTTCATATTTGTAGACGTGTTGCCTGCAGCAGTTCTTACTGTGTCTCGGCTTCCAACCTCAGTGAAAACCGCTCCAACCATTTTGTTTTTTGATACATTTGCCAGCGAGTGGAAAAAAATATTAAAAACAACAACAACGACAAAAAAAGACCGGAATTTGAGTGTTTAAAAATAAACAGGGAGACAAACTGTAGCCGCCTTTCAGAAACTTTTCCCAACCGGTCGAGGAAGACGTCACAGTTCTTGCGGAGTTGGAAAAATGCGAGTAATGTTTGGTCTGGACTGGAGTGGGCAAACTGAGGAGGGATTCAACTGGAAAGGGAGGAGTGTGTTTTTACAGTAGTCAGGCAGCGTGGCACCGGACTTGGACTCAAAAGACCCAGTTTGACTTGAAACATGGTGACTAAAGAGAATGATGCTGGCTTGACAACGGCTGTGGAACATTCCGGAATACGGCAGTTCGCGTGTCATCTGAATAATGTGTACGACCTTCTTCTGCTTATATATTTTTTTTCTGCTGTCCAACTTGTAAACAGAAATTTTCATGGTTTCCCCGTATAATTGTCCTGTCTTTTTCCCTCGAATTGTCACCTTCGAATAAATAAATAAACAGACTGTCCTCCCTCCTCGGAGCCAGTGGATTAGGATTCAGCCTTTAATTAGCACACCTGTTATCAAACGTGGAGCCGGTCACTCTGGCAGCTCCCATGCTGAGCTGCTGTGGTGGCGTCACAAGAGCTCGACTAACTGGCTAACTCTCTCATTGTGTTCCCTTCTCTCCCAGATGAGTGTGTTCGTGAGGGAAGGAGTCTGCTTTGAGAGGAGAGGAGAGAGGCAGTACGTCTGCTGGAGCGATGGGTTTTGACAAGGCGCTGTAGAAAAGGTGAGTCGGAACCTTGTTTTTGTATTTGGCTGTAGAGGCTCTGATGAGGTGATTAGAGACAAACCACTTAGCAGCTTTAGAGTGTGTTAGAGTCATTGTTGCATTGCTTACCGCACTAGAATTATGTCATTGGTCTTGTTTGGCGTCAGGCTACATAACATGACGTTTGCCCGAGAGGACGCTTTCAAACGTCTTTGAAACCTGATCGAGAGGTCTTCTCACCTCTCTGTCGCTGATCCGAGAACTTCAGAAATCTCTGGAAGTGATTTCACGCCGGCTCAGTCACACGAGGAGTCGTTTGAGGTTTAAGCTCATTGGTCACACTCGCTTTTCATCAGAGGAGGAGTCAAATGAGAACAGGACGACTACGTGACGACGAGATGATTCGGCCGGTTCGCAGTTTTGAAGCCCTGTTTTCGTCGCTCCGATGTCGAGCTGTTGGAAGTCATTAAGATGACTGTAGTCTCTCATAGGTATAGTGTGTCAGGAAGAGCAGTGAGCTAATGTTTTTTGGGGGGGAAAATACGCAGCTGCTTGTTGGGGGGTCTTTAACAGAAGAACTGTATGCCATCTTTTGATGTCTTAAACTCTGAGGCACATTATCTGCCTGCCAACTGTAATCTTACAGGGTATGTAACGTCAGTGCTTAAGCAATGTGTTTTCATGCCAAATAGTCTTTATAAGAAAGAGAGAGATGGCGCTAGCAGTACAGGATGTAGCTGTGATTCTAACGCTGTTTCGCTCCATGCCTTTCAGATCGCGATGGGAAACTCAGAGAGCCAGTACAGCATTCAGGGCACCAAGGGCCCCAGCTGCATCCTCCCAGGGAAACAAAAGCCATACTCACTTAAGTTCCGCTCGGCCAAAGAGGACGTGCTGTGCCCACATACGTGGTGGAAAGCCGGTCCAGGGGGCTCAGGCTACAAGACCAGGGCTGTAGGCCGTGGGTGCCTCTCCCCTCCCAAGAGCAGCCAGTCTTACGTCTCCCGCCATTACGATTACGTCACTAAGGGGCCAAAGGGCAGCTTGAAGGGTAATTGCTGGCACGGATCTCCTGAGTGCTGTCCGCCAGAAGGACGCTCGCATCCGCAAACTGAGAAGGACTGCTCGTACGAGGAAAGCCCGTACGAGGACACGCCTTACAGGGGAGAGTTGAACGGGAACGCCCTGAACGTCAGCGGGAATGCTGCCAGTTCTCTGGAGGAGCAGAGCAGCCCCAGGGTGGTGATCAAGAAGGACGGCAGCTTGAGGGTGGAGTTCACCAACACCTCCCCTGGAGCCCTTCTTCTGGACGAGGCCTCTGGGCCGGTCCAGCTCCTCAAGTTCTGCCCCAACCTGGATGCCACCTCAAGCCCCAAGCTTCCTGGCTCCAGCACCAGGAGACCTGAAGCCCTCCACGAAGCTCCTCCTGCCACCTCCTCCATGTCCACCGCCAGGATCAGCAAGGGCAGCTCTCTCAGCTCTGATGGCTCCTGGTATGACTCCCCCTGGGGGCCCAGTGCGGAGCTCTGCGACCAGGACCCCCACTGCTCCTCCAGCAGGACTCTCTGCAATGACTCGGCCCTCCAACTTGACTGCCCCATGTCCATCTCCGACCTCTACAGGGACCCTAAAATGGCTGCCACCTTCCCCACAGCAAAGGACCTATCTGACCAGTACCAGGATCCACCTCAGGGACAGAGACATCACCGGGCCTCCTTTGCCTCGGTTCTGGACGTCCCCACTGAGGAGGAGTGTCTGGAGACCAGACAGTACTCATCTTACACCCTGCCCTGCCGCAAAGCCAAGCCCCAGAACCGGGAGGAGGACCCGGAGCAGGAGCAGGAGCAAGCCAGCCGAGGCACCAGCACCATGAAGAAGGACTCCATCAGGAGCCGCATGAGACGCCTCAGCGACTGGACAGGAAGTCTCAGCAGGAAGAAGAGGAAGTCCCAAATCAGCCTGGTAAGTTGACATGGCTGCTGCTGTCTCACCTGTAAGGTTCCTTTCCATCTCGTAGATCAGAAATCTCCAATCCTGGTCCTCGAGGGCCGCTGTCCTGAAGGTTTTAGATGTTTCCCTGCTCCGGCACACCTGATCCTAATGAAGCGTCGTTATCAAGCTCTGTGGAGGTGTGCTGGAGCAGGGAAACATCTAAAACCTTCAGGACAGCGGCCCTCGAGGACCAGGATTGGAGACCCCTGCCGTAGATGTTGTGAAGTGGTACATGTGGGCAGGTTCAACTTCCAGTGTCCTTCACATACTTTTGACACTATTCAACATTCTCATCGATTGGATTTCTGAAATATACAGAAATAGAAAACAAGCTTTGTCAACATTAATCTTTCACCAGTGGTCTGTGTGGTTTGGAACACATTTTATGAGTGTTGTTGTAGCTTGGATTCTTACTGTATTTATTAGTAAGTGTAATATTAGTAGTATTAAACCAATCCCCAGCCCAGCGGGTCATGGAAGGACTAGCAGTGTCCTCACATATTTTTGGCCAGCCAGGCTGTTACTGGGCCACGAGCCACAGCGGAGGAAGTCACGTCACGGGGAATGGAACATTGTCCCCGGCCGCTAGTACCGTGTCACCAGCTGTCTTGAGGACACAGCACGGGAGGGTGGCACCTGAATGTAATTTTGTGGCACAGGCAGGGCTGGGTACATTGCGAAGGCTCGTCACGATACAAGGTGTTTCGGTACAACAGGCAGTAGATTAGAGACCCGACGATGAAGAGCCGGGGGACTGTTTACAGATCTCACGATGACTTCTTCTGGGTGGGTAAACGAACGACGGTTTCGTCATCGTGTTTTTAACTGTACTTTAATGGTGATTGAGAGTTCCCAGCGCATGTTGTATGGACTAGGACAGGTGTATTTAACCATTCATCTTTTGGTTCGTCTTGTAGCCATCTTTAGAGGTGTAACACAGCATTATGATTGAGGCAGCAGGATTGATCATATATCACTAAGCCTACTTGAGCTGTCTGTGAGGATTGTTATTCACAGGGAGAGCGGTGAAATGGGGGTCTTAAGATGATATTTGAGGAACATGTTTGCGTGGTGGTCCTGTAGAGAAGTATGAAGGAGGTGGCAGGAAGGTGTCGTTTTGCAGTATCGTGTTAGGACAGACAACCTAGAACCGGACTGCTCTGGGTCAGGTGACACCAGGACGCTGTCTCTCTTCACAGGGTTGAGAATAGCCATGAGTCGTTGCCCTCACCACATCGCATGTAAGATATTATTGAAAAATCTGTCAGAACGGCCCCTGTGCATCCGCTGTGCTGGATTCGACATGGCAGCTTAGATTGAAGAATCCTCATCATCCACAATAGTCTATTGTATTTTCAACTAAGAAGGGAATTCCCCCTAAATGAGCGTCATTACATACTCTCAAATTAGCTTCAACTGAGACGACTTTGAAGCTTGAAATCAAACTCTATGCTTTGATTCATTTGTGAAATGCTTTTCACGTAATGCCAGGGGAATTGCTGAAAGCCTTTAGAAAAGCCCTGATTTGAGTGAAAGTAAGTCCCAGTTGAAGGTTTAAGAACCCCCTGCCTCCTCCCCTCTTGACAGAATGCGGTCATGGTTGGTTTGTATGGTTTGGTAAGTCTCTCTCCAACCTGTCTTCAGTCACGTAATCTAGGTGTATGGATGGATACTTGTCAATTCTGGTATTACCGCACGTCAGTGATCCGGCAAAAAACATTGAGGGAAAACACCAGGACCTGTTGTGAACACAGCCTGCGTGACCCCCTTGAGGAACACGTATGTGTCACACAACCCTCCCGTCATGTGAGTGCTGTCCTCTCCAGCCCCCTGGCTCTCTGTACAGCTCTGGTAATCTGAGGACATGTGCTGGCGATTATCTAATTTAAGGAAGAGCTTGAAGCACGAAGCTTTCTGGTAGGTTTAAGGGAGACCTGCTGCAGCTCTCTCGGTGGGGCAGGTCTAAATTGATATTTAGAAATCGTTCGTTTCGGTTCTAACGTTTTTGGTTTGACTTTGAACCGTTGCTGTGGTTCCCTGTCTTTTCTCTCTTAACGTACCTTTGTCCTGTGCCAGAAACTGTACAAAATTTATGCCTCGGACTACCATAGGTCTCGCTGCAGAATAACAACGAGCGTAGCTCTATTTTTAGGGATAAATGCCCTCTTTCAGCTAACAGCCCCAAACTAAATTCCTCTTGGGCCTATTTTTTAGTGTGACTTTCTAACTGTGCTGTGTTTACTTTAATTGGGGGCGACTTCGGGTCGTTTATAAGCCACACGCTGACACATTCAGTGGGTTTCTCTGTTCGGAAGTTGGCCCGTACAGACCCCCAAAACTATGCAGGTCCAGAGGCCTTCTCCACCCCCACGTCTCCCCTTGTCTGGAGGGGCTCTCCCTCTGGGTTTCAAGGCAGGCTCTTATCACCCCGTCTGGGGCTAATCTGACCACCATGGCCCCTGGAGTAGTATATCAAACAGGCAAACCATGCTGCTACCTTTCAGCAGCCAGGCTCAGACTGGGAGGGGATCCAGCTCTGGTTCCCCTCTCCTGGGCTCCAGGGCTCAGTAGTGGGTTTAGGGTCACAGTGTGACCTGCATGCCAGACCCCAAAACACACTCCTAATGAGAAGCAGCTGTAGCAGGCTGAGGAAGAATGGAACAGTGAGAGTGTAAAGAGGGGAGGAACAGGAAAGAGAGAGGAGAGTGTCAGGGGTTAGGGCAGCCTGGATGGTGGAGCGCAGGAGAGAGTGGATGGAGGAAGGTAGAAAGGTGGAAAGGGAGATGTCAGTGAGAAAGAGTGGTGTAGACAGATACAGCCAGGCTGGTGGAGAAAGACTGATAGTGGTGTAGGGTACTGGGTTGTGTGTGTGTGTCTGAGGTGTATCTGTGTGTGTTTGAAGTGCTCTTCAGCCTTTTGCCAGGGGAGAAATCAATCCCGCAATCTATTGAAGTGCCGGACAGCTTTCATTAGCAATGAAAGTGAGCAATTCCACGAAGTGTTCTTCTGGGATCAGGACGCACCACAAATGAAAGTTCCCATGGCCCAGGTATCAGTGAGGGCTTTGCCTTCTGAGTAAAAGGGGAAACGTTTAGGTTGTCTGTCATCCCTTTTACAGCACGCTCTCCCAAAATCAATCTCTCCTCAACTTATTTGGCTGTAGTCCTTAAAACAAATTATGTAAACATTTCCCTCACCTCCAACCTTCTCATTGTCCCTATCCTCATTGTCTTAACTCCTTGTCCTCTCCTTCTCTCCAGGAGACCAGGTATAAGGATCAGAGCGAGGCCTTTGACAGTGGGGTGGACGGCCTCACGGCCGACACAGCTCCCCCTCGCAGGTCTCCAGCCTGCTCTGGCTCCCAGGGAACACCGTAGGAGGGGCCTCCAGGGCCCAGTCTGCAGGGAGCCCTCCACCAGCCAGGCAACGACTCCCTCCGGCAGAACATCTACCAGAACTTCATGAGGGAACTCGAGATCGGAACCGGTACCAACCAGGGAGCGGGGGGAGCGGAGGCGGAGCGGGCAGAGGGGCCGAGAGGCGAGATCCGTCCACGGGCACGGAGGAGGGGGGAAGCAGCAGCGAGTCGGCGGAGGGATCCTTGGAGCAGCTTGACATGCTGTTTGAGAAGGAGCAAGGCGTGGTGAGGAGGGCGGGGGTGGCTGTACTTCAAGCCCCTCCTCACCCTGCCACAAGGACAGGAAGCTGGAACAAGTCAACCGTCGCAAGTGGAAGCAGTACTGGGTCACGCTGAAAGGTGAGCCTGGGGGGTGGAGCCTGGAGGCTCTTTACATTAGCAATATGGAGGCTTTTGTTCAACATTTCACTGGAATCGAGTTGTCTTTAAACACAAAAATCCCAAGAATGCTACATTACCATCACCAAGAAAACGTATTGGACATCACATCATGGCAGCAAGTGAACTCCATCAACATTTACTTTTAGTATTCTGACTCGGAAAACGACAAAATTATTCAACTTGGTAGTTGAACAGTAGCCTGGTGTCTTAAGAGTTCCTCACCCTACCAGCGCACGGTTCTCCTGAAGTCGGGCGCCGCGTCCTTGGCACAGCGCACCTCCTCTACTTAGCCTCAGCACATTACATTTGCTATCGACTTCACTTGATCTTCTGCTACCCCTAAAGGCTTACAAGGAATTACGTTGTAGCATTTAGCGGCTAAATAGATCATCTTCATCCAGCGTGTGTCTACTTCCGCCTACTTGTCCATAAACTAGGTATTTAGAACAAAGGAAGGGGACAAGGACATTCTGTTATACCCAATATGGACCCGTAAACAAATACCCTGCATGTTGGGTAGGGGGGTCAGGTGGCTGAGCGGTAAAGGAGTTGGGCTAGTCATCAGAAGATTTCCCGTATGAACCCTGGCTGTGCCAACATGATGTTGTGTCCTTGGGCAAGGCACTTCAACCTACTTAAGTGCTTGGTTGGTACTTGCTTTAATTCCCTCTGGATAAGAACGTCTGCTAAATGACTACATGGAAATGTCAAATGTAATGTTTGTGTGTGTTCTAACCAGCTCCCATCTCTCCTCCCCTGTCCTTTCAGGATGCACTCTCCTCTTCTATGAGACCTACGGGAGAGGCTCTGCTGAGCAGAAATGGCCCCCCGCTTACGCCTTGCTGGCTGAAGACAGCATCGTCCAGGCGGTCCCCGAGCCACCCCAAGAAGGAGAACGTCTTCTGCCTCAGCAACACCTACGGCGACGTCTACCTCTTCCAGGTGAGGGACGCTGGCTCGCGCCGCACCAACGCCGCACCGCACGCGCCGGGACAACACACCACACACGACTGCACACAGACGCGCAAAACGAACCTTCCAACGCATTTTTATCGAGTCATTTAGCAGACGCCCTTATCCAGAGAGGCTTACAGCAAGTGCAGGGGGCACCCCCCCCCCCCCCCCCCCCCCCAACACACCAGACAGAGACCGTCCGACAGCGCTCGCCTCGTTCGATAGGTCGCCCAGCGTCGGGTGACGACTCCCCAATGAGTCGGCGACGCGCGGCTCCCTCCCAGCGCCTGCTGGGATCGCCCGTCTCTTGACTCCACGCACATGGCTCTGCCGACTGCCAAGCGAAGACCCCCGTGTCCCATCAGCACGCAAATCAGAACCAGAAACCGTAGTGGAATGTTGGGGCGTGCGTGTTCTGCGCCAGTAGTCCCCTTCCTGCTTGAGCAACCAAGGGCTGTTTTGACGTGACCCTTATCGTGTAGTGTGCTTTGAGAGTAAACAGGCTGTGTCTAATGGTAGTAAATGGGCTCATTCATCCAGTTCTTGTCCAGTTTTTTTTTATTTTTTTAAGGCCATGTAGTTTGCAATGACGTGTTCGTGTAGGTACGCAGATGTCTGTCCACATTCTAATCCAACAGAGTCTATTGGTATTAAGAGACTATAGTTTGACTGTAGCTTTGAGCGTTCACTTTTACTGACCTCATATCCACCCTTGAATGCTGAAACGCATTCGACTGTTGGTCTGGTCACGTTTACAAGCTTCCCCCCCCCCCCCCGTTGCAATTGAAGAAGAACATGAGTTTCCCGTTGCGGTGTTCCAGGACAGCCTTAATGAAACGCTGAGGTGGAGCTGACATCGGTGCAGTTAGGAAACCATCCACTCCATAAAGTGAAACAGAGCAGCGCTCCCCGTTTTCCCATGAGTCACTCGGCCCTCTCGTCTCACCACATTCACAGCATGGAAACGGAGAACACGGCTCAGAACGACTCCAGTTTAATCCCCGTTTGTTAAAAGGACAGGTACACTGTAATTCTGTGCTCCCGCTCCACAGGGTGGTCTATATTAGCTAAACCTACAATAAATCTAAATAAACCAACAGGGATATTTGACGGGGATGATGGTAATGACAATGACGGTGATTTAAAACGGTGACGGGGAACGACCACAACTTTGTATCTTCAAGTACTACAGTGAAAACGGTCAATCATATGACAGCAACTAGTTGAACTGGTGTAATAGTGTTCATCGGCATCCTAGTAGTTCTTTGTCTCAATCCCTTCTCCTGCCCCCCCCCCCCCCCCCCCCCCACCCCACCTCAGGCCAGTAACCAGACCGACCTGGAGAACTGGGTGACGGCCCTCCACTCGGCCAGCGCCTCGCTGTTCGCCAAGCGCCACGGGAAGGAGGACACGCTGCGCCTGCTGCGGAGCCAGATCCGCGGGCTGCTGCAGAAGATCGACATGGACGGCAAGATGAAGAAGATGGCCGAGCTGCAGCTCACCGTGGTCCACGACCCCAAGAAACCGCAAGGCCATCGAGAACCAGGTGAGAGGGGAGGGAAGGGGAGGAGGGGGGGGGGGGCAGCTTGACGTGTTGGGACGGTGGGGGGTGGGTGGGTGAAGATTGGAGAGATTGGAATTTTTTCTTCTGCATCTTTGCCAGGGTAAATCCTCGCAACCACTGTATAATTTTGTTTTAGAAAAAAAATGCAATTAACAATAAAACATATATATATTTTTTTTTTTAAACCGTGATTTATTTGAGAAGCGGCAGAACTGACCTAAATCTAATTCTCCCAAAGTACGCAGTCTAAGGACTAGCTTTCTCCCATTGTGTTAGATTAGAATCCAGATGTTTACGGTAATGGGCTCTCAACAAGTATTATGGTCTCTGAGCCAGAGGCAAGAGCCAGACCCAAACATCCCGCTAAAACTAGCCCGCCCTACCTAGCTAGCTGCTAAGATTCAGTGGATAAACCCTCCCAGCTCCGGTCCCAGCTGGGCGAGAGTAGATAAAATAGGATTTATAGAGTGGGGTGATTAAGGAGGTGAATTTGGCTGCCTTGAGTACTTCTTAATCTAAGCATATGACTCCATTTGGACATGTTGAGGTTTTAGCCCAGTGTTTGGTCTGATGGTAGTTCGGAGGGGTTTGAGAAGAAAATCAGTCATGTATTCTTATTATAACGAGAAGTTCACCAACATGGCGGGTAGACTGTTCTCAGGGAAAAAACGGTGACTCGCTCCACACCTATGGGAAAGACGTTGAGGATGATGCACGCATGTCTGTCCATTCAGTCATGTCTGTCTCATCTGGTCTGTTTCCTCTTAGCTAGGCGCTACTTCAGGACACACGGACGCGGTCTGGAGCCAATGATAAGGGGTCAGAGGGAAAGGGCGGGATTAGAATGAGTCGAGAGCCCTAAGGCTGATGCTAAATTGCAGGGGGGGGGGGGGGGGGGGGGGGGGGGGGGGGGGGGGGGGGGGGGTGGGGGGGGGGGGGGGGGATAAGAGAGTAGAGGAACAGGGCATGTCTAGTTTCACTGCAAGAGGGCACTTTGATGTCTTCCTAACCACGCACCCCCCCCCCCCCCCCCCCTCAATATTTCCCTGTCCAGAAATCAGTGCCTTATTTTTTTTTCCCAATCCTCCTCACCTTTCCACCCAACCAAAGGTAATGACTGCATTGCATTTAAGACGGAAGGGATCCGCCGTTTAAAGTAAGAGGGGGCAGATGGCGGAGGGGAAAATAACAGAAGATGAGGATCTTCCAGGAGTTTGGGCCATTTTTGCCCTATCGTTAATGACACTTCGATAGGAGGTGAACCGTTCCCAGGCCAGCTGGGACCTAACTGCCCTCATCGGCGACGATTTTCAGACCCTCTCCTCCGAAGTTGCGTGCATCATTCCACTTCTAGATGTTTCCACCCACTCCCCCATCTCCGCAGGCGAGAGTATACGCATATTCATAGAAAAACAACAAGTGATATGCTGAAGTAGACTGACATTCCAAATAGGAACATTTCCCGCCTTGTGTGACTTCTGCCATGTGGGTCTGGGAGGGAGAGAGACAGCTCGTTATCTGAATGAAATGAATATTTCGACGCTTTCACCTCCCTGTATCCAGAAGTCACACCTCAATCCACCTCTCATTCTCATTACCTAACTGACTTTTAAATTCCTTTTCATTTTAAAACACCGTCTCTGTACTGTAGTACACAGTATTATAATGGCCTCGGAATATAAATGGCAAGACCATCTCCCAGAAGAATCTGCTGACATTTAAGGTCCAAACGTAAGAAAACATGACTCTATTTTTACGGTGTCACGCAGAGCTGGAAGCTGTGTGAAGTTTTGAGATCTTTGAGAATGTACAATGATCAAGAAGATACATGGTATCTTTCGATGTGAATACTCTTTTGCACTGCTCTGGATATTAAGAAATAGATGATGCTAGACAGCGTAGATGCTGGTGCAAAAGGTACAGTGTATAAGGTTTCTGGAAATGTTTTCTTGTTGACCGTGACTGGCTTCGTAGCCGTAATGTTATTGGCTTGAACTTCTGGCGCTAACGTCTTCTCATCAGCTCATCCTGAACTTGCAGCTTAATGCTCGCTCCTGGTATGACTGCTGGCGACCTTTTGGTTTGAGCCTGTGGTATGCAGTAGGTTCACACCAACACTCCTCCCCCACATCCCTCCTGGTCAGGAGGAATCCCACCAATGCCAATGAGTCTTATTAGAAGAAGACTCCATAGTGTTTTGTATTGTAAATGAACTGTGGGCAGACGAAAGCTATTAAAGTCAATTGCATGCTAAGGGCCGTTTAGTTTCACGGGTTCCTCATTAAAGCGAACCCCCTCTTGCTCACAAAATAAGTATCTTCTCATACCATGTAGTGTGTGTGTTTAGAAGGGGCAGGCAGATTTTAAGAGTAGTCTGGTTGATCGTCATCCTTCTCCCATGACTTTTAATGACGTGGAATAACAGAGACATGGGGATTAATGCATGTACACCACACTCGCACTCTCCCCTCCACCAGCCCTTGCTATCAACAGGTATAAAGCCCCCCCACCCTTACACCAACATCGCAAGCAATCGTCTTTTGATGGAATGCACTCGTCTGACCCTAAACCTCTCTCTCTCCTCTCTATCACCCTTCCCCCCCACCCTCCTCCCCTCCCTGTATCAGATTCAACAGTGGGAACAGAACCTGGAGAAGTTCAACATGGACCTGTTCAGGATGCGCTGTTACCTGGCTAGCCTGCAGGGCGGCGAGCTCCCCAACCCCAAAGGCCTGTTGGCCGCCGCCAGCCCGGCCCTCCAAGGCCGCCCTGGGGCGCCTGGGGATCTTCTCGGTCTCCTCCTTCCACGCACTGGTGAGATTTCCTTCCACGCACTGGTGAGATTCTCTGTAGAACTTGTGTGTAGACTTTCATTGGAATTCCCTTTGGAGTTTTGAGGAATTTGTGGAATGTTGGAATCGGTGGGGGGGGGGGGGAAACCGGAAACCCTAGAAATTCTAGTGGATTCACTCAGAACCGGTCGTTAATGGTGCCTGGCGGTTGACTCGGAGGTGTGTCTGCTGTCCAGATCTGTTCCAGGGACGAGGCCACGCTGAGGAGACGCTCCGTGTCTCTCACCCAGCGCTCGCGCAGCAAGAGGGGCCTCTTCTCCTCCCTGAAGGGCCTGGACAACCTCACCAGGAGAGGACGCGAGAAGAGGCCCTCGGTATCCCAGGTATACACACACACACACACACACACACACACACAATACATACATATGCGTTGTTCCAAACGAGGGCCACCTTCCCAACCTATCCAAGCCCATGTTTCCCTACAATAATCGCATTTCTGTTTACTAAAAGGTGTGTAAGCTCATCAGCACGTCAGAGTTTTAAGTGCATGTTGCCCTTACCGTGTAAACACTGGGGACAATTCCAACCCCAGGTCCAGATGAGGGGGGGGGGGGGGGGGGGGGATTTGAAATCCTCACAGGTTAATTAATTACACAGGCTCATTATTGATGTTCTAATCCAACCTTTCCTGCCTGAAGGTTTGGCCTGGAAAGCCACAGGACTGTAGGTGGTCTAATTTGAAGTGCATCTCGAGACCGTGAAAAATCATTTTCCTCCCTTCCTTAATCCTATTAAGAAATCCATTTCTGCGAATGGGAGCTCGGCTGATGCGAGACTGATATGGTCTTCATCTAGAATGATCTAGAATTCTCTCCCGGCCACTTCAACCAATCGGGACGCTGGACCGCCGTCCTTTGATCGTCCTTGGCGCTCCTAAGATCCGATCCTATATATGCGGACTTCGATGGAGATTGTCCCACCCACTTCATCCTTAGCGCACTGTGTGTGTGTGTGGGTGGGGGGGGGGGGATGGAGGATGGGGGCGGGGTGTGGAGTGGAGTTGGGGGGGGGGGGGGGGGGTCGTGGCTCTCCTGCAGGCCAATCTAATGAGGCCCAGGTCCGCAGAAGGCTGAGGTGGCGATAGGGGCGAGGACAGAAATGTAGCGTGAATTATTAAAAGCCATATGTGGTAAATTGCCGCCTGCTGTCCCCAGCCTTGCAGCGCCAAACAGATGGTTCGTGTAAGGCCGCTAAATATTAAACAGCCCCGCGGTGCCTCCCTGTAGGGTCTCTCTCGGGAGTTCGTAGGTCTAGAGCTCGTTTGGTACTTTTTGGCAACCAGTTATTTGTCCAGCGGCGTTTGATTCGGGTGCAAATCAGTAGGTTTTTCAGAATAACCTGATATGTTAAAGATGTTCAGTCTTCCCCGGGTGTCGACGCTAGGCTTCTCCTTGTGTGACGTCACCGGTTCTCTGGCTGTTTCGATCCACTGGGCTCACCACATTTACCGAGAGGAATCGGAGTGCTCTCTCTCTCTGCTGGACCATCTTACTTTTGCTTCTAACTTTTATCGGGCTAGTGTTTATCAGTGGCTTGCCGTATCCTTTACTCCATTGCTAAGGGAAGCTCAACATGGCGGTGAATGCATTTCTTTATGTCTTCCAAAAATGCCCAGGCAAACGATTTCACTCAGGCTCAACGCTGCACGTTTGAGAATTTCAACGTCTGAGAATGCCAAAGTCTCTAGATAATCAGAACATGGACACACACACACACACACATCCTGCCCCTATAGTCCTTTTATTCTCTCGCTTTTTCCTATCACTTTGTGTCTTCATAGGGCTTTAAACGGTTGAGCTTAAACCTTTTTCTCTCCTTCTCTCCACGCGTCTCGTTCACTGCATCATTCAGCCGTCCCTCCTCTCCTCCCCTTTCTACCCTCCTAGAGCGTAAACATCTTCCAGCAGGTCCTCCTCCCGTGGAGGAGCCGGTGACCGAGTCATCTCGCGTTGACGGAGCTCAAATCGGATTTACTCCGGCAATTCCCAAACCACAACTTCTCCCAAGTACACCCCCCCCCCCCCACCAGACACACTCACGCACCCCCCCTACCATTGGAGCAGCCGACTGTTGGGGCTGACTGAAGTAGGCCAGATAGGCGCCCAGGGATTTGCGGAAGAAGTAGTTTAGGAGTTCTAAAGTGAGTTTCTTTCTTTTTTCTTTTTTTTTTGCAGGCAGGGTTATGTAGCCGCTTGACTCGGAGAAAGTGTGTCGACAGGATGTCAAAAGGGGCTGTGTGCTTGAGTGTGTGTGTGTGTGTGTGTGTGTGTGTATATATATGTTTTCAGGGCTTTTCTGAAACGGGTTACCTTGCTTCTTGGCCTTTTCAGAATACCTTCTGAGGCTTTCACGCAGACAGGAAAACACGGCTCATTTCTATGGCCGTGAGACGGTGAAGGGCCTCTAACTCTTGCCGATTCCTAATGTCCAGCCAACGTGCAGATCTGGCCTGCGCTGTGTCAGCAGGGTTGACCTGCTGCAGAGTCACCCCCTCCACCCAGCTTAACCTCACACGAGACTCTGGCCCACAGCCGCCTTACATCACATGGGCGTTGGAGGAGGGGGAGATCAAGAAGCGAGAGATTAAGACGGGGCTCCTCAATAGGCGGCCCGAGGGCCGAATCCGGCCCCCGAGCTGCCTTGGACTGGCCCCCGGAGTGTGCTCTCCTTCAGTATGTTGTTGCAATTTCTTTATTTGTTACCGTGATTACTCATATCCTCCGGCCCCTGACTTTGCCTCAGTTTCAAGAACCGGCCCCAACTCCAAACTAATTGAAGAGCCCTGGATTAAGAGGTAGAAGGGGGGGGGGGATGAGGCAGAGATGTGGAGAGTTACTCTGCCTTTCTTCCCCGGGCCTGGCACTGTCTGAGGCTACACAGGTGCGTGAGGCCGAATGTGGAGGTGCACACGCCTGGCTCCAACGAACTGATCCTGGACCAGGTGAGGGAGAGCACGCATGTAGATCTACACATGTAGACACACACACGTAGATATACACATGTAGACACACACACACACACACACACACACACACACACAGATATACACATGTAGATACACACGCACATGTAGACACACACACACACACAGAGATATACACATGTAGATATACACATGTAGACACACACACACCCGTAGATATGCACAAACAGACAACACACACATAGATATACACATACAGACACACACACACACTCGTGGAGGATGCTGACCAGTCCTTCCCTCACTGCAGGTGTATGATGAGTTGGAGGTGGTCCCCTTGAACATTCTAACCCTGCACATGACCAAGCCCACCTGCACTGGAGACTTTGGTGAGTGCACACGAGCAGCTGTGTGGTGCGTTCCTCTGTGTGTACTGGGTCTGTTCATCCATCGGTGTCTTTCTGTGTGTGTTGTGTGCCTGTGTCTGACCTGTGTTTCTGTGTGTGTTGTGTTGTGTGCCTGTGTCTGACCTGTGTGTGTGTTGTGTGCCTGTGTCTGACCTGTGTGTGTGTTGTGTGCCTGTGTCTGACCTGTGTTTCTGTGTGTGTTGTGTGCCTGTGTCTGACCTGTGTGTGTGTTGTGTGCCTGTGTCTGACCTGTGTTTCTGTGTGTGTTGTGTTGTGTGCCTGTGTCTGACCTGTGTGTGTGTTGTGTGCCTGTGTCTGACCTGTGTTTCTGTGTGTGTTGTGTGCCTGTGTCTGACCTGTGTGTGTGTTGTGTGCCTGTGTCTGACCTGTGTTTCTGTGTGTGTTGTGTTGTGTGCCTGTGTCTGACCTGTGTGTCTGTGTGTGTTGTGTGCCTGTGTCTGACCTGTGTGTGTGTGTGTGTTGTGTGCCTGTGTCTGACCTGTGTGTGTGTTGTGTGCCTGTGTCTGACCTGTGTTTCTGTGTGTGTTGTGTGCCTGTGTCTGACCTGTGTGTGTGTTGTGTGCCTGTGTCTGACCTGTGTTTCTGTGTGTGTTGTGTTGTGTGCCTGTGTCTGACCTGTGTGTCTGTGTGTGTTGTGTGCCTGTGTCTGACCTGTGTGTGTGTTGTGTGCCTGTGTCTGACCTGTGTGTGTGTGTTGTGTTGTGTGCCTGTGTTTGACCTGTGTGCCTGTGTTTGACCTGTGTGTGTGTGTGTGTGTTGTGTGCCTGTGTCTGACCTGTGAGTGTGTGTTGTGTTGTGTGCCTGTGTTTGACCTGTGTGTCTGTGTGTGTTTTGTGCCTGTGTTTGACCTGTGTGTCTGTGTGTGTTGTGTGCGTGTGTCTGACCTGTGTGTGTGTGTGTTGTGAGCATGTGTCTGACCTGTGTGTGTGTTTTTTTCAGGTTTTGCAGTCACAGGGCACATAGACAGTCAAAGGAACAGCAAGATCTTTGTCAGTGAAGTGCTTCCAGACGGACTGGCCTTTAGTCAAGGTAATACCCTTGGTAAAAGTATGTGGGTGTGCGTGTGTGTGAGGGAAAGAGAGAGAGAGTGTGTGTTAGTTTGTTTGTGTGCATGTGTGTATGGCAGAGCGGGAGAGTGTCCGTACGTGTGCATGTGTGTGAGAGAGAATTAGTGTGTGTGTGAGTGTGTTTGTGTGAGTGAGTGAGTGTGTGTGTGACTCCAGTCCCTCCATGCTTGCCTGGTGACCTTCTCTTCCCTGCCTGCCTTGCGCTCCCCCCCCCCAGGCTTGTGTCCAGGCGATGAGATCCTGGTTCTGAACGGCCAGGCCGTGTCCAGCCTCGACCTGGCTCTGATCCAGACCCTGTTTGCCGAGCAGACCCTCCAGCTGATCCTAAGACGGGACGGCCCCCTGGCCTCGCCCCTCTCCTCGGACCCCCCAACACCTCTGGCCAACCGGTTCCCCCTGCTGCAGGACTTCCTGGATACACACCAGAGAGCCAAGTCCACTACAGGTTAAACTGCTTTTAGTTTTTTGTTGCTGGAAGTGTGTGAAGGTATCGCAGTTTCACAGAAACTTCCCAAATAACTGTGTGTGTGTATGTGTGTGTGTGTGTGTGCGCGCCACAGTTATTTGAGACAGACACTTTCGTCAGGTCCTATCAATAACAGCTCAGACATATTTCATATGTCAGACATATTTCATATGTCTGATATCTCATATAGTCTCATATAGACATATTTCTTATGTCTCAGAGTTTTGGTATGACACCTTCACGTCCACCTCAAACCTGACACCTCGCACTTCCTCGTTGCGAGGGTGTTACGGTCGAGTCAAAATTAGACTTCCTGCCACCTCCTTAAAACGGTCTGCTATGAAAGCCCTTTCGATTGTTGAGTATTTGCCCAGTGTTGGCTGGCGGATCAACATGCAGATTTCTACAGGCGTTTTTGTTGAGGGGACGTTTTGGAGATGATTTGAGCGGATAGTTTAGAGTTCATTGATGTCTCGACGCAGTTGAAGGCAATATTTAGTGAAGTTCTGGGTCTGGTTAGGAACTACAGCAAGCTGGGTTCAGAGCATCAGACCAGTTATCACCACCCTGGAGGTAAGGAGAGGATGAATGGGATTCCATTGGCTGTTCTGAGAAGAAAAAGATTGGCCGTTTACGTGTAAAATATAGACATTCATAAAATTCACAATAAAACTTTAATGAAATGTGAAATAAATGAGCTAAAAAGTACATTATAAGTCAACAACAAACAAAACAAACATGCAGAAGTGCATTTCGAGGCGAGTGTCCAATGTAAAGTATATGAGCCATGGGCAGTTATGAAAGGAAATGCTTCGCCACAGGACGGTACTGTCGTCGTGCGCTGTGTGAAGATGTACTGCACTCCGGTCAGGAATCGGAGACTGTAATGGCGCTTTTCCACCGCAAAGGTAGCACGACTATACTCGACTCGCCTCGGTTTGTCGTAAACACCGGTGGTTTTCCACCGCAATAGTACCCCAAATAGTACTTATTGGTCGTCGGCGAAAGGGGCGTGACGTAGACCGTGACGTATTTTTGTACGCGACCAGAGTTAGTCTATCCTCGGCCACAAGACACAGAAACGTCTGCACCTCAGATGGGGTCCACGGCGAAGACTTAATTTTAGCCATGTTGACGAACTCTTTTGTAAATTATCTGATTTTTAAAAAGCTTGTAGACTGTTGGTTTAATGGACTGTATCTGATAGTAAAAAGCTGCGGCGCTGTTGCTTTAAGTCGCTCTCGTGACTCGTCACACTTTCTGGCCAATCAATGGCCGGCCGTCTGCCGACGTCACCTTTTAGCTCGACTAAGCTCGCTTGGTACCTAGAGCAAGAAGGTACCAAAAAAGTACCCGCTAGCAGGTACCAGGTACCATGGAACTGCGGTGGAAACGCCAAAAATGCGAGGCGAGGCGAGCTGATTTCATGCGGTGGAAAAGCACCATAAGACACAGGTGCCAAACTCCAGTCCTCGATGGGCCGCTCTCCTGAAGGTTTTGGATGTTTCCTTGCTCCAGCACACCTCCACAGAGCTTGATAACGACCCTTCATTTGAATCGGGTGTGCTGGAGCAGGGAAACCTCTAAAACCTCCAGGACAGCGGCCCTTGAGCACACCCCTGTTTGACACCCCTGCTGTAATAGAATGAGCGAACAGGAAGGATATGCAACTGCAGTTTCCTCCTCTTCCTCTGGAGGGCATGGAAACCCAGTCAGGCTGATGAGGAAGATGAGAGGCAGCCACACACGATGCCATCTGTGTGTGTGTGTGTGTGTGTGTGACTCACAACAATGCTACCCTGTCGCCAGCAAACCTTCCTGTTATTGTTTATTTCAACATCCAAGTGGCCGGTCGATAGCACTTAAGGAGCCCCGCGCATATTTAGCATACATCACTTTCATTAGCCCAAAGTCAGTGTTGTATATCTCACCAGCTACGGTTAGGAACAAGGAAACACAACCTTGTGCTGTTTTTACAACATGGAGAGTTAGTCTAAACTATGCGGTGAAACAGTCACACGCACACGTACACGCACATACATGGGTTAATCAGGAGCGTGTGGTGTTTGCGAGCGCAGCGTCCTAATAAGATCAAATTCCCGGTGAAAAGCAGCTCATAGGGGAGCTGAGCGCAGGCTGTTTGTGGAGAAGGAGGACGCCGCAGAAAACATGGCTTCCACTGGGCGAGGCTGGAAAGCTGGGCACAGCTGGATGTCTTGGACACACTACAGCAGGGGTGGGCAAATCCAGTCCTCGAGGGCCGCTGTCCTGAAGGATTTGGATGTTTCCCTGCTCTGGCACACCTGATTCAAATGAATGGTCATCATCAGGATCCTACAGAGCTTGATAACAACCCGTTCGTTTGAATCAGGTGTGCTGGACCAGGGAAACTATCTAAAACCTTCAGGACAGCGGCCCTCGAGGACCGGAATTGCCCACCCCTGCACTACAGGGACACGCGCGCAAACACGCTACGAATGCTTGCTGCTCCTGCGGACCCATTCCCTTCCTCTGAAAAGCTACGATGTCTGCTTTCAAAGGGAAGCACGTGTTGGCTGACAGTGGCGTGCAGCCAAGTCGGCTAACGGCTAAAGGTTTTGCGTCCGGTAACTGATGATACGGGTTCCTGTGCTAGCTGCTAACTGGTGCCCTGCCTCTCCTCAGACGTGTCCGTGGTGCCTGGAGGGCCACGACGCTCGCTAGGCCTGGAAAATGGGCTGCAGCACAGCCGGCAGCAGGTTCCTCACAGGCCCGTCCAGCACAGCAAGGTAGGAGGTTTCCCCGCACCACACACTGCCTGGAGAGAGAGAGAGAGGGAAGGGAGGATGGATGGATGGATGGAAGGAAGGAAGGAAGGAAGGAAGGAAGGAAGGATGGATGGATGGATGGAAAATGGGATGGAGAGGAGCACTTCTCAATCTAAGTGCGTTTGTGCGTGCGCGTGGTGGGCGTCTTCACGGCTAGCAGCTGCATCTTGAGCTGAGCGAACCGCCTGCTGGCACCAGCGTTTAACGTCTGGTTGTTACCGCTTCGCCCTGTTAAGAAAGACAGCTCATTACTGTCAGCCAGTCCAGAGGGGGACGAGCCTCACACCCACACCGCCCTCTGTCACTGTTCTCCCTCCCCTGTCACCGCCGCTCACACGCACGTGCTAAACATCACTAGACGCCCGGACGTTGTCACCTACGCGCACTTGTTCTCCTTCGCGCTGTGACAAGCATGTGCGGCCGCGCGCACACACCCACCGCCCGCCCCTGTCCTCTGCCGCGCGCGCTCCAACCGCAGGAAGTGGGCCAGAGTTCTCTGTAGAGAGTTCCAAACCCCGTGTGTGGTCCACCCAGTTAATAGCCTGTCCTGGAGTCCTACATGTCTTCCCGCAGTCGCTCTCTGGTAGAACAGAGCCGCCGCTCTCTGGCGGTGATCCGATTACGCCGGAGGGGGGAGTCAGGAGGTTGTTTTCGAGCGAGGTCTCAAGGTCGCAGTCAGAATCGGGGCTAGGTAGACTTTGGTCTGAGGGACCAGAAGCTGCCTCGGTCGGTCGCAGGAAAACGTCCAGCCCGTCTCGCGTCTTCGCCCGTCGCCTTGACAGCGCCGCGGCGGAACTGTGAGTACGCCAGCTCCCCCGCGCTCGCCTCTCCCCCCCGGCTCAGGAGGCGCAGGGGGCCTGTTCCTGCGCCTCCTTCCTGAATCTGCCCCCATTCTCCCTTTTTTTCCTGGCTTTGCGAAATGTAAACACGAACTTATGGAAGTCATTAAAGTGTTTTTTTTTCTTGTGCGTCCCATCGGAAATCTGGTCTCGGCATTATGGTAATAAAGCTGATTCAGACGCCAGGAAAGTGTCAATGCGAGGGCTTATTATCGAGACGCATTAATGAGGGTGGTCATCCGGAAAAGGCAGATTTTAATGATGTGGACTTCGTCCGACTAAATGGTGCAGGGGTGTGACGAGAGAGGGGGTGGAGTGAGAGAGCGCGCGTGAAAATAAGCAGGGGGGGGGGGGGGGGGGGGGGGGGGAAGCGTGTTGATGCGAAACCCCCGAGCCTCAGATCGCATCGCGGAGAGAAATCTGCATTTCGCCTTCTACGACTCTTATTTAGCGCGTCGCAGGCGCCCGTTTTAACTCCGTGTTACGCGCCCTATTTGGAAATATCCCGTTGGTCTGCGGTCCCACGTTACCCCTTCTGTGAGGGTGGGGGGGGGGGGGGGTGGGGGTGGGGGGGGGGGGCGGGAAAACGGGTATAGTGGGTGTTGAAGCGGTGCGAAATGAGAGAGTGCTGCGTCGTTCTGGGATGACGGGCTGCTCCGATCTCCTCGGCCGGCTGTGTTAGCAGGCAGCCTCCGTAGCAGCTGCTCTAAGGTCAGCTCGGAGGGGGGGGGTTCAGACTCTGAGCTGTTTGCCCAGCGACACGAAAGAGCCCTGTTGCGCTGGGATCTGCACTGCAGTACTTATACCTTGCTGCCTTGCTCCCCGCTCCTCTCGGCTCTGCATTGCTTTTCCCTGCTCCGCCTTGCTCAGGGCCAGGTGGGACCGCTGTTTAGGTGTGTGTGGGTTTGTGTGTTTGTGTGGGGGGAATCATGCGGCGCAGTCGGTGAGGGAGTCGGGCTAGTAATCAGAAGGTACCCGGTTCAAACCCTGGCTGCGTCAACATAACGTGCCACCCTACTTGCCTCTGGGGGGGGGGGGACGTCCCTGTACTTGCTGTAAGTCGCTCCGGATATAAGGATAACAGCGTCTGCTAAATAACTAAATGTCAGGTGTGTTTGTGTGTGATAGAGGTCGAAGGGGAGGGAGTTGGGAGAGGATGGGTGGGAGAGGAAGGTGGGTGTTAGCGTGCTCACGAGAGAATAACAGACAATGTAAAGGGGGCCCTTTCGTGTGACTCTGCGGGACAGCCAGCCAGCCAACCTGGCACAGCAAGCCCAGTCAAAGCACACCCTCTGGGGGAGTCCCACTCCAGGGCACTGGCTGCCATCCCCAACGGCCAAATTCAATTTCAGCGTTGCCAGTCACTGCTCTTGCCTGCGTGCGTGAGTTCCCTTGAAGCGTAGGCCGCCAAGGAGGAAAAAAAACAAAACAATCTGGTCGCCGGGCAGAAAATTGCCCGTGTACCAGCATAGGTGTGACAGCGTGGCCTGAAAGTCAATGGAGATGGATGGGGAGGAAAGACTCATTTCAAAGCTCTTGTCGCAGCGTGTAATCGCCTCCCTTGGAACACTGACTGAATTTGATTAATTGGTCGGGTGCTTTCCAATTTGCTCATATTACACCAGCGTACAAGCCTGTGTGTGTGTGTGTGTGTGTGGGACAGTGCTTACCCAGCATTATTACTGCCTGTTTACCAGTCAGTAAGCAGATCCTCTCAAGCATGTAGCAGTCAGGGCTGATCAACGTTTCGCACCATCAGTTCATTATGGTCCTTGGATGGGGAAATAGCATAGCTGCATGGTTCCGGTATGTTCTGTTGCCAGCATTCTAACCTGCACTCTGATTGGCCAATGTCTGGTCCCTTACTAACACCCCCCTCCCTGGTTGGTTGGACAGAAGGGGAGGTGACCTTCCGGGGTGGGGGAGATAGTAGACCCCCCCCATAGTAGACTGGCCCTGCATACAAAACACAAACATTTCTCTGTTGCACATGCCCCCACCCTCCCACTGGACAAGCTGTCAACATAAAACACTGGCTGCCTGATCCTATAGTGAACTGTACCTGCCAGTCATTCAGTTTCAGCTATACCACAGTTGACATTTTGATGTTTTCTGTCACTAAGACTCATTACCCCAATCAGTAACGTTACTTGGTTAATCACCTGACAACCAAATCCCCTTATTCATTGGACGCCTTTTGTCGAAAACATATTCGGTTGAGTAGCGATGTGTAAATTTAGTGAGGCTTAAAGTGAGCGACAAAAAGGGCCTCTGCCCTTCCAGCGTTGCATGTCAGGGTAATGTATCAACCCTTCAGGAGATGCTAATGACTGGGGGAGATTAAACCTCTTTACTGCCCCCAGAACCTTAACTAAGAGCATTTAAAAGGATTTTTGTTTAAAGAGAGCGGTGGCCACACCCTCTTCAGCCTGCGTGACGCAGCTCAATTCCGTTGTCGAGGAAAAATAAAAAATTCATTCTACTCCTAGTACAGTACTCAGAGCTGTGGCTCAGAGAAGCCTTGCGTTGGTAATAAATGACACTAGTGGGGAGTGCAGAAGCGCATATACGTGCCAAGCAGAGGTGTTTTCAAAAGTTCTTTTTTGAAGATGTAAATAATTGATATCTTGTCCTGTAAAATTTCCTCCCAGCCTTCATGGCCTTTGCAAGCGGAAAGGGCACGATATCTTTGCCCGTATCAACGCAGCACCTCTGACGCCTCCTTCCTGCCCGTCCTTTGGCAGAAAGGGGGTCACCCCCTCAAAACTCCCCTCTTTGTTTTTCTTTTTGTGTGTGTGTGAGTGTGTGCGTACGCCCACGCGCCCAGCGAGGGGCGATGATGACTAAGTCCATCAGCCACCATATGGTGGCGAGCAGGCTCATAATCCGGGCTTATTGCCGTGTGATCCCGGGCGCTTCAGCCCCCCCCGCCGCAGACGGCCTCGGCAGAGCGGTGGAGCAAGACCGGAGAGGAAGAAAAGGCACGCGGAGAGAAAGAGGTAGCGTCGGTGGGCGGGGGATTGCCTCGAAGCCCAGGACTCACCCCCCCCCCCCCCCCCCCCCCCACCCCCCCCCCCCCCCTTATCCCCTGCAATGGCTCGAGGCTAGGAATCGGGATGTCCGAACGGGCGCCCCCGTTGCCCGTAGTGCCGGCCGGCCCCCCGGAGGAGGAGGAACCGCGGCCGTGCGTCTACCTGACCGCGCTGATCGAGCTGTTCATCCGGGACCAGACCCCCGCCGAGGCCGCCTGCTCCCTGCTGGCCATGTGCTGGTTCTGGCCGGAGGGCGGCCGGGAGGCGGAGGAGAAGGACCTGTTCCTGGGCTCGGCTCTGCTCACCCTGCGCAGGCTCCTCCGGGACAAGCTGGCACGCCTGCTGGACAACATGGCCGACTGCCTGGCCTGTGAGAAGGACCCTGAGCAGCCCCGGCTCCTGGTAACTCCTTAGCGGCGCTAAGCCTGTCTTTGTCGTCGCACTCGCGGGATTTCCCCTTTCAGGTGGAGGTTGTGCAGGATGCGGAGTGCCGGTGATTGCGTCGGCGTTTGCGGCTGGTTGAGCAAGTTGCCTGCGGTGCAGAGAGCCCCCCCCCACCCCCCTCCCTTCACCTACCTGGAGTGACAAACTAAAAAAAAACAAAAAAACAGACAGCTCTGAGGGTGTCTCCGACAGTGAAACCCTCCCATTTACCTGCGTTTTCCTTACTTAGACCCTCCTTGTATCCTTCCGGCCAGTCTTCCCGGCTGTCTCCCCCCCCCCCCCCCCCCCCTCCTGGTGCAGCGCTGGGGCTAGGGGTTGGGAGGGGCGGAGGGGAGAGAGAGGGGCGTCGGCGGTCTTCGCGGCTGCGTTATCTCTGGGAAGCTGTCCTCTCCGTCTGGAGCCTCCTCCATCCAGATCCTATCACGTCACCTCTGGCCGGCTGCAGTATCCGCCCGCTGTCCATCACCACTGTGTGTTTTTTGTCAGGTCGCTGGGTGATACCGGGAGCGGAAGGGTTGTCTGTTACGGTGAAACCCGCCGCGGTGGGGACGGTGCGGTGGGGGTTCAGGGGTTCTTAGGTTCGCGTCACGTGCGTGGGGGGAAAAAAATAATTGTTTAGTAGTAGCGGTACTATTACTTCGTAGTAGTAATACTTTTACTTTTGTCTAGCCTTGTTTATATTGGCTGCGCATGAGCGTACAACAGGTTTCTTTCGTCGTTGTGATGCTGGGTATGGTGGATCTCAGTTGCCTGTAGGGACTCTTAACGGAATGGGTTTTTAATCCGAGGGCGTTCCATTATTAAAACAGGCTCTCGGAAACCTCCTAAGAGACTTTCTGGAATAATATTTGTTTTGGGATGAATAATAAAAAGGCGTAAACGGGAGCGGGAACGTCAGGAAGTACCGGAGGCCTCCCTTCCCTTCCATCTGGGTCTCCTCCCTCCGTCCCTCCCCTCTGTTTTTTTTGATTTACGAGCGCGGGTCTTTTATTTATCGAGCTTTGGAAAGAGGACGGTAGCGATGGCACAATGGGTTTAAACTGGGGGGATGAATCACCTCACCTCGGCGCGCTTCTGCCTGTCCGTGACAGGGCACTTCCCTGTGAGGTATCGTCCCAGCCCGCCTTGGGGACATCACATATCTTTTTAGGCCCCTTTTTAGCCTCTCCCCCCGGGACACACACACACACGCGTACACACACACGCACACACACACACACACACGTTTGTTTGTTTGTTTATCTTTGCAAGGAGACTTCCTCCGACTCGAGAGGTCTCTGCTTTGATTCAGGAGCTTTTCATGTGGAAAGTAGGCTGAGTTTGGCATCTAATGACTGCATCTTCATGTCTGGGAGTGAGCCCACTCGTAGCTTTTGGTATTCAAGGGGATCTGGGTGCCTTGTGGGGGGGGGGGGGGGGGGGGGGGGGGGGGGGGGGGACGGACGATATTTTGTCATTCCCACCGTAGGAGCGCGTTTCGTATCGCCCTCGGCGTTAGCCGAAAGACGGCGCGTTTGCGAAGCCTGGATTTTGGCGTGCGCCTGCTTGCGTTTACTACAGTTTAGGGAGCGGTGTCATTTCCAACCTGGACGCCTCAAACGGGGAAAACGGTGGGATTACCACCCTTGTTTTGGCGATCGTCAGCGTTAATCTGGGTGCAGCCTAAACAGAATGTTGTTACATCACCTGAGAAGGTCTTACCGTCGACTCTCACAGTTCTGAGGAGGGATGTGCTATGTCTTAATACAGCCGGCTATATCGGTAAACAAGGTGCTGGTTACTATATGGGTGAGGGCTTACTGGGTGGTATTAGTGAGTACAGGTGCCCTCTAGATAATGGCGCTGTAATCGGCACCAGGAACAGAGGGATGGCCCTGGAACCACGGTGGTATTGCTGAGTTCTGCTTTTATGACCGCTCGTGTGGAATGTATGGTCAGGGTTGACCTGGTGTAGACCTGGGGTAGTGTGTTCTTCTTTCGAGACGGGTCTGAAAGCGGTCCGGTTGGTTTCAGAGTTCCCAGGTCTCCATTTCTGTCCCGTCTCATGTTGCTGGTAACCTGAATCGGTCAACATCATTTGGATGAGTTTAAGGCGTGCCTCTAGCTCCCGTCCCGGCATTCCAACCGCACGCACATACACACACACACAGATCTGTACTTACTATCCACCTCGACTTACTATCCACCTCTGCATCATCTTCTGTGATGGGAGCAGATTATTGTTCAGCCTGATGACAGGTCAGTGTAAGTCCAGCTCACTGTTTGACTGCTGTTTACCAGTGTTTACCCCCCCCCCCCCCCCCCCCTCCCTTCCCACACTCTCTTCCCCTGAACGCCCCTGGTCAAGCCCAGCTGGTCTGCCCCTGGCCCTGTCAGTAGGGCTGGCTGCCCTGGGGCCAGAAGAGTCCTCATTGTATTGGTGCTATTGAGAAAAGTCACATGGAGAGTAGAGAACAGGAGAGGGGGATGAGAGAGAGACAGAGAGAGAGAGTGTGAGAGTGTGAGAATGAGAGAGGGTCGGAAAGAGACACTGAGAGAAAATGTTTGTTTGTGTGTGTCGGTGAGAGAAAGGGAAAAGCAGAGGACATGAGGAAGGCTTTGTGTGTGTGTGTGTGTGTGTGTGTTTGAGTGAGAGAGACAAAGATGGAGAGAGAGAGAGAGAGAGAGGCGGACAGTAGCAGGGGGAGGAATTCCCCTCCGTAGGCACAAGCCGCACGGTCCAGTGCTGATTGATATGCAAATGGGGCAGCGGTGTGGCCAGCAGCGAGCAGTTTTGTGTGGACGAATGCCTTTGCTCACAGAGCCCCAGGTCTGGGATCGATGCCTAGATCCCCCCTCAGCCCAAGAGGGACAGGTGGGCTTCCGATCGAGGCTCCCCTCTGGTCATACCAACACAGGAAAGAAGGACTTCACCGAAGAACACGAGATGAAGCAATGCTGAGCGCAGCGAGAGAGAGATTCAGACCGTATCGACATACAAAGCAAGGGAAAGATAAAGAGCCGTTGACCAATCGTAGTTCTTCGTAGCCTCGTCTAGCTCCAGTTAGCTTAGCTTGGACCAGCGTAGCACCGTCCCCGACCCGGTCCGACATGCGTGGCTCCAGATCGGGCAGGCTGCACAGGAAGGGCTGCTCCCTGGTCCGCAGGACCCAACGGCAGGCCACGGCGGCCTGGAGGCTCCTCTATAGGCTGCTCTTCATGGTGAGTGACAGCCAACCGGAGACGAGGCTTTCTCCTCTTCCTGTTGTAGATTGAGTTTGCTGACAGAAGGACATTAGTAGTAAGGTTTTAGTCTTCCTTCTCAGCTGGTATAATGAGTCATTTTCCTAAGTGTACGATTGGTAATTCTCCTTGAGCAGGGACTGCATGAAAAGCGGAATTGGATTTGAATCGACCCGCAGCCAGTTTGAGGAGAGGCATTGGACCTTGCCGAGGAAGAGACCGAGAGGGAGGGAAAAGGTAGAAGGGGAGGAAAGCGGGAGGGGAAAAAAAGATTCCAGCTGCTCCTTTCGGAGGGAAGAACGTTAGCCCTAGCCGCGGTCGAACAGGAGCGCGCCTTTCCCGGTCGTTCCGTTAGCTTGAGGGCTAAGCTAGTCCGTTCACCGCCCGCGAGCTGCAAATCTCTCCGTGCGAACGTCCGAGGCAGATGGCTCGGCGGGTTAAGGCGTTGGCCTCGTGAGCGGAAGGTTGCGAGTTCGAACCCCGGCCGTGTCGACGTGACGTTGTGTCCTTGGGCAAGGCACTTCACTCTACTTGCCTCAGGGAGAAATGTCCCTGTACTTTCTTTGGATAAAACCGTCCGCTAAATGAATAATTGTAATTGTAACGCACCGAACGCAAAGCAAGGCGTTGTGGCGGTGACGTGCCCAGCGTGCGGCCATCTAAGTGAGCCGACATGCTCGTTGCATCTCGCTTTTCTGCAGACGTTTGTGTTTAGTCAGAGCGGGTCGGGGGCTCTCGTATAAACGGGGGGGGGGGGGGGGGGGGGGGGGGGGGGTTGAGGCTCGGCAGCAGCATTAGGAGAAAGGCGGACAGGATCTGTCAAGCGTCGTACCAGAATACGACGGCACAATTCCTGACCGGGGCCGTTGAAATCTGCTCGTCTTTTTTTCCTTTTTTTTTTTTTATTTGGTTCGGGCTCTGAGCTTTTCGCTCCCCTACCTCCAGGCCCCTGTTTTTTCCCCCAGCTCCTTAATTGGATATTTGGGTTGGCTGTCAAGCGTATCGCGTCGGAGGAGCGCGAGAGCGCGCGCCGGTCGGATCTGTTGCGAGGCGAAGTGATACCTGAGTCATGTCTGGCCCCCCTCCCCCTCACCTCCTCTTCCAGTCATGCACAAATGAAGCCCCCCCCCCCCCCTCCTCCTCCTCCCTTAATGCGTCTGGGAATAGTCACCCAATCCTGTCTGCGCGGGGGGAAATCCTGTGTGTGTGTGTGTGTGCTTGCGTGAGCACATTAAGCCCCGTCTGCGTCGTGTGTGGCCCCCCCCCCCCCCCACCACCACCCATCCGAGCGCCACCCTCCCCTAACCCCTCCCCCCTCCCCGACTGCAGGCGTACCGACGGCAGCACAGAGCCCAGCACAATTACTGTTATCTGGCTTTCACAAGGCAGCTCCTCTCTGGGTGATTCCGCCTCAGGGTATTTGATTAATATGTCATCATGATATCCTTCAACCTTCCTCCCCTCTCCTTGAGCCTCTTTCTCAGTCAGCTCGGTCCATCGGATGCAGGCCGTGTGTGTGTGTGTGTGCGTGCGTGTGTGAGAGGGCATCTTTTCTAGTTTAGCACCAGCAAGCAGTGTGGTCCCCCCCCCCCCCCCCCCCCAGTGACGACCTCTTGTGTGTTCCAGTCTCCTAAGTAAGGAGCATAGCTGGGTGGGCTGTGCTCCGTGTCTTGTGCGCTATACGGGGGGAGGGGGGGGGGGGGGGGGGGGCTTGGCTTCCACAAGCTGTGACTCATACACAGACTTCAGCCTCCGATGTCCACCCCGCACACACACACACACACACACACACTAACACACACACACAGTATGTCTGGAGAGATCTCTCCCTCAAGGTTAGCATAGAGACATAGAGACATGCTGTCGCTTCGGTGGCCATGCTTTAATAAGTTGAAGAGCAGCTGGCTTCAGACAGAACTGTGGCTCTAAGTGTGCAGGCTTCTTGTACAGTGTTTCTATGAACAGTGTTCTATGAACAGTGTTTCTATGAACAGTGTTCTATGAACAGTGTTTCTATGAACAGTGTTCTATGAACAGTGTTTCTATGAACAGTGTTCTATGAACAGTGCTTCTGCGAACAGTGTATCTATGAACAGTGTTTCTACGAACAGTGTATCTATGAACAGTGTTTCTACGAACAGTGTATCTATGAACAGTGTTTCTACGAACAGTGTATCTATGAACAGTGTTTCTACGAACAGTGTATCTATGAACAGTGTTTTATGAACAGTGTATCATTTCATTAGTCTCAGGGAAGCTATGAGTCATTCACCCAGGCAGGCAGTCTGTCTGGAAGGTGTTGTGTACAAGTGGGGGTTATTTGTCTGCATGCCTGTATGCTGTTGCTGTGCAATCACACGTAATGGGCAGTATTTCAAATCTGGACTTGATGTATAGACTGTATTTACACACACACACTACTTTTATCTCTCTCTCCCTTTCTTTCTCCCTCTCTCACTCACACAGATCACCACACACACACACACTCCCTCTATCTCTCTCTTTCTCACTCCCACACACAGCATAGTGCTGAGCCGCTGTTTCGTTGCCCAGCCCCGCACACCGGCAGCTCTCCCACAGCAGCTCTCCCTGTTCCTCCGCTTGTCATTCCCGTCATCCAGCGCAGAAGCCAGCCACAGCCCTGCCGTCATCCAACATGTCTCCACGTCAGATACCCATGTCTACTTAGTGTTTAAAAGTGATCCTGTAAGCTGTGGGTTTAACCATGCTTCACGTCTTGTCAACTTGGATTGTCAAACTCATAATAGCCATGTCGGATTATTAGTTGTGATTGGTTCGTGATGGATCGGTCCTTGCGTCGGAAATTATATATAAATAATAATAAATAAATATTCATTTAGCAGACGCTTTTATCCAAAGCGACTTACAGTAAGTACGAGGACAAACCCCCTGAGGCAAGTAGGGTGAAGTGCCTTGCCCAAGGACACAACATCACACAGCCACAGCCGGGGTTCAAACTCGCAACCTTCCGCTCATGAGGCCAACGCCTTAACCCGCTGAGCCACCTGACGATATTATGCAGGGGTTGTATGTTAAACATGCTCGTAATTTATCCCGTATGTTCAGCCGTGGTCATATTAAGCCTCGTAGAAGACCCTGTCCGTGTAACATCCAGTTCTGTGATTGAGGGCGTGGGTCTGTGTTCTTTGCTATTAGTCTAAGTGGTTCTCTGCAGGGTTCATCATAGGTTTTCCAGTCGTTAAGAGCACATGATCGAGGGTGGAGGAGATTGAATTGCAGAGGAGGCTGTTGGCCGCATGTAGGCTGCCCTTCGTCGAGATGCGGAGATCGGACGACGCGTGCCGGCCGTAACCCGGGGGCCTCGGCTACAGAATGTGGCCCTCAGCTACAGAATGTGGCCCTCAGCTACAGAATGTGTCCCTCAGCTCCAGAATGTGGCCCTCAGCTCCAGAATGTGTCCCTCAGCTACAGAATGTGGCCCTCAGCTACAGAATGTGGCCCTCAGCTACAGAATGTGTCCCTCAGCTACAGAATGTGTCCCTCAGCTCCAGAATGTGGCCCTCAGCTACAGAATGTGTCCCTCAGCTACAGAATGTGGCCCTCAGCTCCATAATGTGGCCCTCAGCTACAGAATGTGGCCCTCAACTACAGAATGTGGCCCTCAGCTCCATAATGTGGCCTTCAGCTCCATAATGTGGCCCTCAGCTACAGAATGTGGCCCTCAGCTACAGAATGTGGCCCTCAGCTCCATAATGTGGCCCTCAGCTACAGAATGTGGCCCTCAGCTCCATAATGTGGCCCTCAGCTCCAGAATGTGGCCCTCAGCTCCATAATGTGGCCCTCAGCTACAGAATGTGGCCCTCAGCTCCATAATGTGGCCCTCAGCTCCATAATGTGGCCCTCAGCTACAGAATGTGGCCCTCAGCTCCATAATGTGGCCCCTCAGCTCCATAATGTGGCCCTCAGCTACAGAATGTGGCCCTCAGCTCCATAATGTGGCCCTCAGCTCCCCTCAGAACGAGCTCGCGGGCGCTCCTTGATACATCATAACTGGTCGCACCCTTGCTCACACCCGGTCATAGTTCCAGTCGGGCGTCGTTAAACATCCATCTTTCTTCATCACGCCCTTCACCTGCGGCCCTCCTTCAATACCGCACACCTGCGTCTTTTCCTAATGTCGAATTTACACAGGATTTCATAAGGGGGGGTGGGGCCGATGGATTGTACATGCTGCTCGTATAGCTCTTCCCTCGGCACTTATGGGTTCTCATGATGTATGTTTCATAGTCAATATGGGCAGCTATGTTTGGGGTCTATCACGTTGCTATGACCAGTGACCGATGCTCTTTGTAAAGCTCTCTCTTGGAAGTTGCTTTGGATAAAAGCGTCTGCTAAATAAATACATGTAAATGTAAAGAGCACATGTACATTTCAGATTCTGAATCTGAAATGTACCTGTGCACGGCTGGATCCAAGCCTGTCTTTTGAAATCTGATTTAAAAATGCAGAGGAATATTTCGGCAGTCAAGGAAGTGTTTGGTTTTCTTCCTTACTGTTCGCGATGATTTCGTTTTGGCATCGATCCCTTCTAACGCTCTTCACTCCCCTTTGTCTCTCTGTCGCCCCCTATAGAGCGTGGACACAGTGTGCACTCTCTACCACAGCTTCCAGGACGGATCTGGATCTGGGGGCTTGATGGAGGGCAGCAAAAATCGCCAGGGGCAAGGCCAGGGCCAGGGGCCAGGCCAGGGGCAGGGGGGGAGAGGCCAACCTGCATAGACCCTGTCCCCGGCACATGAGCGCCACCGACAGACTCTGCAAGGTCATCCAGGAGCTGGTGGACACGGAGAAGTCGTACGTCAAGGTGAGAGGACCGTGAAGTGGGATTATGATCCTAAAGGGGGGAGGCTTGGCAGGAGGGGGGGGGCTGAGCCCCTGAGCTTGAAGCCCTGTTACAGGCTTGAGGGGTCTGGGCCGATCTCATGGGGCTTTTGGGGGGGGGTCCTTCGGACAGCCTTTGTTTAGCTGCAGCCTGTCTGGGGTGGGGGGGGGGGAGGGGGTGAGTAGAGGGGGGTGTGGGGGGGGGGGAGGGATTAGACGCTCCTCCTCCAGAGCTTTGTCATTGTTTGCGTCCCCGGCTCATCGCTTACTCTGCTCCACACAGTTCAAGTTGCTAGCTCAACCTTTTTCACTCGCCGGCGCGCTTTAAAGAGCTCCGCGATGATCCCGCTCCTTGTCTCTCCAGTAATGCGAGTCAGAGGAGACGCCTCATTATCCCATAGCTCATATCTCTCTCTCTCTCCCTCCCTGGTCTAGCTACCCTACCCTCCTCTTCTTGCTCGATGTCTCTCTATCGCTTTTCATTATCCTCTCTCTCTTTCCCTCCCTCCCCTCCCCTCCCCCCCCCCCCCCCCCTCCCCCCCCTCTCTCGTGTTCTCTGACGATGATTTGTAGTAGCGAGGGAGGAGAATTGCCTTCCCAGCCTTCCTTTGGTGCTGATGCTGCGGCGTCTGCGATCAGCCATTTGTCTGGGATGTGCTGCGATAGCGTGGCCAGCCCTGCCCGGCCTGGGTGTGGGGGTGTGGGGTATAGTTATATCATTACATACAGGCAACCCCAGTCCCAGGAATCAGACTAATGATCTGGGGGGGGGGGGGGGGGGGGGGGGGGGGAGTGAAGGGTCGATGTTGCCGAGGGACTTGAGTGGCATGAATGAGTGGCAGTGTGGTGCTATGCTTTTCCTGTCAATGACCGACTCTCCCTCCCTTTTTTCCTGTCTCTCTCTCTCTCTCTCTCTCTCTCTCTCTCTCTCTCTCTCTCTCTCTCCCCCCCCTCTAGGACTTGGAGTGTCTGTTTGAGATCTACCTGAAGCCCCTGCAGAGCGAGACCTTCCTCACCCTGGACGAGGTAGGAGATGGAGAGAGGAGGGCTTGTTGTGAAAGGTGTTGGTGGAGGGGAATGGATTGACAGAAGCCATACAGTTAATACAGCGTTTATTAGGCAGAGGGTCATCGATGAGCTGAGCTAAAGGCCCTCTCTCCTTTATTATAGCCCGGCGCATTAAAGTATAAATTAGCATGCTCCTGCCATGACCTTGTGGCTAACCCATGAGATACATCCACACACATACGCACACACTAAAACACCTGCACACACACACACACACACACACACACAGACTAAAACACACACAGTAGAACTGAAGGACGTGCGTTTCCTCGGCAGATGTTTATCCACAGATGTATATTTATTACTTTAATCACCAACGTCGGCAAATGCGTCACGGATGCTGGAAGTTTTACAGCGGTAGCTCCTTCGTCCTCAAATTAGAACTCCAGCTGTATCGCCCATGTGCTTGTTGCTGGGTTTTCTTTATTTCCGGGAGCTTCCGTGGTTTCGACCAGGGGAACGCTAACTGCGCTAACGACCTCAGGCTAGCCTCGCGCACGGCTCCCAGCCTGACCCTCGGGCTGCGTCCGTCCCACAGGACGGATCCATCGATGGCGTTAACCAAGCGGGTGGCGCGAATGAAAAGCCCATTAATGGAACCCTGGGACATGGGGGGGGGGGGGGCGGGGGGGGGGGGAGACGAGGCTATGTCACCACGGAAACAGCGTTTAATGAAGCTCAGCGTCTTGAGAGTGAGAAGGGGGGGGGGGGGGGTGGAGGTTGAGATCTTGACTGTCCCGAGGTTGCCCCCCCCCCCCCGCGACCAGCCGGGCTTCTGACTGACTGACCGTCGGATCGCTGTTCAGACGGGTCTCTCTCTTTCTGTCTCTGACGCATCCTTCTCTTCCCCCCCCCCCGTCTCCCCCGTCTCCCCCGCTCCTCGTTTTTTTCGCCCTTGTCTCTCCGTCTGTCCTCCCCCGCACCACCTCCCTTTTCCCTGCCCCCCCCCTCCCCCCACTTTTCCTCCTCCCTTCATTATACATTTGTGCCTCTCTCCCTCCCATCCCTCTTCCTCCCTCTCCTCCCCCTCCCCTTCCTCTTCATCCCCTCTGCCTCCCTCTCCTCTTTCTTCCTCCCCCTTCCTCCCTTTCCCTCTCCTCCCCCTCCCTTCCCTCTTCCTCCCCCTCCCCTTCCTCTTCCTCCCTCTGCATCCCTCTCCTCTTTCTTCCTCTCCCTCCCCCTTCCTCCCCTTTCCTCTCCCTCCCCCTTCCTCCCCTTCCCTCTTCCTCCCTCCCCCTCTTCCAGATGGATAGTCTGTTCGGCAGTTTGCCAGAGATGCTGGACTTCCAGAGGGTCTTCCTGCAGACCCTGGAGGAGAGGATCGCTTCTTCTCCCGACTTCAGCACCCTGGAGACCCCCATGCAGTTTAAGGTACACACACACACACACACACACATCGACCACTTCCATCCTGCAGGCGTCGATGCACGCGTTCTCACTCTGCATGCCTGAAAGAACCAGCCTGTTATGAACAGGAAGACGGCATCCATGCGAGACACTGGGGCCCAAGCAGCCTGGGCGCTTCAAGCAGCAGGCCTTCGCAAAACCCAGCAGACACACATGGCTGGGGCCAGTGCGGGTGAATACGAGTTGTTGACATTCCACAGTGTCCTGTCGCACCTTGACACATATTCATTATTGACGAGATGTCACAGCTGCACGCGTGGCTGATTTAAAGCATCAACGCCACAACCAGCAAGGGTCTATTGATTTTGTGAGTTGACCGGGGGGGGGGGGGGGGAACGGTGTCTTGATAAAGGGGTCTGGGCACAGGGGGCAATGGGTGTTGTGTGTGTGAAGAGGGTTGGGGGGGGGGGGGGCTTTTACAACCAGTCCCCAATGACTTGAGACATGGTAGGTCAGGTTGTGACTCCCAGTTCGCACTTTCGTTCTCTCTCTTTCTCTCTCCCTTACCTCCCTCCCTCGCTCTGTCGCTATCCACCTCTTCCTCGTATTCCGCCTCGCCCCCCGCCTCCCGCTTTCATCACCCTCCCCTTCTCTTGTCGCCCTCCCCCTCTCTCTCTCCCCCCCTCCTTTCCACCCTCCCTCTCTCTCTTGTCTCCTTCCTTCTCTCCTCTCTCTCCCCCCTCTCTCTCTTTGCAATCCCTTTCTCTTCCGTCCATGTTTTTCGTTCTCATCTCTCTCCCTCTTTCATCCTTCCTCCTCTCTGTGTTTGCAGAAGCTGCTGTTCTCTCTAGGGGGCTCGTTCCTGTACTACGCGGACCACTTCAAGCTGTACAGCGGCTTCTGTGCCAACCACATTAAAGTCCAGAAAGTTCTGGAAAGAGGTATGCTCTCATCTCTCTCTCTCTCTCTTTCTTTCTCTCTCTCTCTCCTGCCAAATCTGTCTCACACATCCCCCCCCCCCCCTCATTTGCAGGCACTCTGAATTACATGCTAGCTTTGCCCCCCCCCCATTTGGTTAACGCATCAATTATGTACCGTGTGAAATGTTCTTGAGTGTAACTGCTACCGCTGAGATGCAGCGATGCCACCGCTTCACATCCAACCCCCTCTCATCTCTGTATCTGGCGTCTGACCCGCTCGCACACTCATAGTCCAGGTGCGTGACGAGGCTTTGCGCCAATAAAGGGAGATCCTACCACTTCCCCCCCCCAATAAGAGCTAAACGCTAGCTGGTACAGCTCGTCTACTAGTTTAGCGCTAACTAAGCAAGGTGTATATTTAGCCCATTGAAGTTTGAAAGGGCTTTGAGCGTCCAGCAAGTGTATGACAGATAATGAAATCTGAAGGTGATTTATGCCTGCATTGTGTCAGAGCGGGCATGCTGCCGGTACAGGATAAATGAGTGGGGGGGGGACGATTCCTGCCTGCAAGGGGGAGGGTAAATTGCACCCGTGTGCCTCTTTAAAGTTGTCCCATTAGGAGATTTGTCTGGAGGTGGAGTTGGGTTTTCCCCCCTCGAAGCGGCTAGTGGGATTGGCTTATAATGGCGCCGGGCGGGGCAAGCACTCGGCCTTGTGTCTCTCCCGACGGCTGAGAATTCACCGGAATAAGGAAGAAAAGGCAGACAAGGCTGCTTTCTGGCCTCGGATGGTGCACTGCAGCATCCACAGTGTGTGCACAGCAGAGGGCGGGGGGGGGGCTCAGTCGTAGAGCGGTTGGACTGCAGATCAAGATGTTGCAGGTTCGAACTCCCTTGGGGGAGGGGGGGGGGGATTTGAAAGGGGAAAAATAATCTGCTAAATAAACACATAAGGTTTCTGTCAGAATTGTACATTATACATGTACATACAAAAATGTACACATATATATGTAAAAAAAAAAAAAAACTATTCATCCCAAAAGTTTATTCCTGGGAGCAGGAACAGTAAGCACCTGCAAAGCATGATAAACATGTGGCTGGGTTGGTAATATACACAAGTGACAATGACCTTGTAACAGCTATCCATGTCTAGTATTAATGATAATAAATAACAGTGTGGAGAGTGTTAAAGTGTGACAGTGGTGGGTGTAGGAGGGGGGGATGGGAGGAGGTGCTGAGACTGGGCCAGACCTGTAGGAGGGGGGGGGGGGTGGGAGGAGGTGCTGAGACTGGGCCAGACCTGTAGGAGGGGGGGATGGGAGGAGGTGCTGAGACTGGGCCAGACCTGTAGGAGGGGGGGGGGATGGGAGGAGGTGCTGAGACTGGGCCAGACCTGTAGGAGGGGGGGATGGGAGGAGGTGCTGAGACTGGGCCAGACCTGTAGGAGGGGGGGATGGGAGGAGGTGCTGAGACTGGGCCAGACCTGTAGGCGTGGGCGATGAAGGAGCTGGCATGCGGCAGTTCCACGCAGACGTAGATCAGAGTACAATACAGACAGAGTTAGCGTGGGCTCACCGTGGTATGACTGGAGCGACAGTCAAAAGACTTTCGTAATTACACGTTTGTCTCTCCCTTTGTCTCTCTCTCCCCCAACCCTTTCTTTCTCTCTCTCCCTCGCTCTCCTGCTCGCTCTCTTTCTCTCGCTCTTTCTCCCTCCCTCCCCCTTCATTCTCCACTCTCCCCCTCTCTCTCTCTCAGCACTCCCTCTTGTCTTCCATGGTGCCAGGCCCAGGCTTTCTCACAGTGGCTGTGCAGAATCCCCCCCCCACCCCCCCCACCCCTGTTTACCCGTTTATTCGTTAATTGCCTGCCAATTACTCCACCAAGTGTCAATGCGGCTGCCTGTCTGCAGCTCCCGAGTGCTATAATTAATACCTTAATGGATTCCCTCAGCAGCTGCATTAAAAACACACGGAGGTCGCGCGGCCCCGATCATCCGTCGCCACAGATAGCTCTAATAAAGTCTTACAACGGCTACAAAATGAATACAGATTCACCTAATATTGATTCGGCGCTGCGGTTGTTTTTGCTGTCCGCGTCTCGAACAGATGGCTAAAGCAGCTCCTCTTCGCGTCAGCCGCCATGTTTTTGCCGGAGCTGCAGTGAAGCGTTGCCATGTTTTACTGCAGTGGTCATGCAAGGGTGAGGAATAGCATCTACTGCCCCCTGGTGGAGCAGGGATTACTGCACCAAACCAGCAGAGCTGCTTGGTCCAAACCCAGTACGACCACGAAGCAGGAGAACCAAGCCAGGCTGTGGATCCGCTGACTTAGCCCGCTAAACTCTTTCCTGCTTGACCTTTTCCCACCCGCAGCCAAGACAGACCGGCTTTTAAGGAGTTCCTGGACGCGAGGAACCCCACCAAGCAGCACTCGTCCACCCTGGAGTCGTACCTGATCAAGCCGGTCCAGAGGGTGCTCAAGTACCCCCTGCTGCTGCGGGAGCTGGTGTCCCTCACAGACGCAGACAGCGAGGAGCACTACCACCTCACCGGTAGGCAGGAACCCCCACCCTCACCCCTACACACCCCAGACAAACCAACTTTGACGGGCTTAAAACACCCACCGGACTCAAACATCTCACGGACTTTGATTGTATGCGAGTGGTCCAGAACAACCATTTAGAACGCACCGATTCACCTCATCTCTCCCCTCCATGCTGTTTGTCCCCTCAGAGGCCCTGAAGGCCATGGAGAAGGTGGCCAGCCACATCAACGACATGCAGAAGATCTACGAGGACTACGGCTCCGTGTTCGACCAGCTGGTGGCTGAGCAGAGCGGCCAGGAGAAGGAGGTACGCTGCCCAGCCCTGCTTAACGCCCACGGGCGGAGCCATTCATGTGTTATCAGTAAGAGGTGGCTAAGCGGTTAGGGAATCGGGCTGGTCATCGGAAGGTTGCCGATACGATTCCCGGCTGTTCGAGGATGACGTTGCGTCCTTGGGCAAGGCACTTCACCCTACTTGCCTCAGGAGAAATGTCCCTGTACTTACTGTAGAGTTTCTCTGGATAAGAGCGTCTGCTAAATGACTAAATGTAAATGCGAGTACTCCGATCTTAGATACAAGATCTTGCTTCCCTGCCCCTCTTAACTATTTTACTAGGTTATTCTATCATTAAAGCAGTACGTTATGTTATAATATTCATATAACTCTCACAGCAAATTAAACAGCATTACTCTGCTTGTGAACATCTAGCCATAAATAATAAACCTTTTCTGCGCACGAAACACATGTTTCTTAACGCTTGTTTGCCTGCTGCTTAATATAGCCTTGGAACGCTGATGCTTACAATCAGTGGGCAGCTGCAGCAGAGATCCAAGCCAGCCATTCTGCTGACCAGCCTGAACTCAACTCTCCCTTCTCTCCTCCTCCTCCTCCTCTTCCTCACCAGGTAACCGAGCTGTCGATGGGGGAGTTCCTCATGCACTCGTCGGCGGCCTGGCTCAACCCTCACCCCTCCCTAGGCCGCATGAGGAAGGACCCCGAACTGACCGTGTTCGGTGAGTGAGCCGCTGCTGCATCGTGGGAAAAGGAGTCCCCCTCGCCAAAGCCCAAGGCTCTTAACTTGGCAGACTCCTTTGGCCTGACGCTCCCTGTAAAAAAAAAAGTCCACATCCTGGCCGAAACTGATTGGATTGGCTTCAGACGTGGAAGGCCAAACACGCTTTTAATCAGCCGCTCATTTTAATGGCTCGTGCTTTTATTTCGGATGCGACCTCGTTCGACATCGGCTTTGCCTTCATGTTCATAGACGTACATTTTGTTAATCAGAAATGTTGCCGCTAAGTCGCGGCGTCGAACACAAGACAGCAGAAGTCAGCGGGTGCGATGCCAACACGCCGTGGAAACTCTCCCGCCTTTTCCGACGAGCTGGATGGCTGCTGTGTTCGCTCTCGCGGTCTAAAACATCTGGTGTGGTTTCTCTCCTCAGTGTTCAAGAAGGCAGTGATACTGGTCTACAGAGAGAGCAACAAGCTGAAGAAAAAAATGGTGAGTTCTCGTCTCACCTTCCCCTCCCTCTCTTCCCCCTACCCCCCCAAGCTTTCGTCATTCCTGGAGCTTTGACGCTTCTCTGTAAATAGCGATCTCTCACCATCGTGGTCGGTTTGTTTGTTGTGTGTGTAGACCAACGCGCGCTCCGCGCACTCCATGGCGACCTGGACCCCTTCAAGTTCCGCTGGCTCATCCCCCTCTCCTCACAGCAGGTCCGGCTAGGCAACGCTGCGGGTCAGTGGAATAACACAGCTCCGAATACTCACACAAACCCATTTCTAAACTCCTCACCTGCTGGCACCTATACCTGTTTTATACCTCTGATTTGAACCCATGTTAAAGACCTGGTTAAGACTTCCTGATTTAAAGTATCACCAAGTCACAGGAGTCAAATGGCTCAGCAGGTTAATGCGTTCGTCCTCATGATCGGAAGGTTGTGAGTTCGAACCCCGGCTGTGGCTATGTGATATTGTGTCCTTGGGCAAGGCACCTCACCATACTTGCCTCAGGGAGAATGTCCCTGTACTTGCTGTAAGTTACTTTGCATAAAAGCGTCTGCTAAATGAGGTATTATTATAAGTCACGTAGCGCAGTCGGTTAGGGAGTTGGGCTGATAATCAGAAGGTCCCTGGTTTCAAACCCCGGCTGTGTCAACATGACGTTGCGTCCTTGGGCAAGGCACTTAAACCCACTTGCGAATGTCCCTGTACTTGCTGTTAAGTCACTCTGGATAAGAGTGCCTGCTAACTACATTAAATCCAAGCATCTCCTCCTTCTCCTCCTCTCAGGAACAGAGACCAGCTGCATCTGGGAGCTGATCCACACCAGGTCTGAGCTGGAGGGTAGACCAGAGACGGTGTTCCAGCTGTGCACCAGGTGAGAGGGGAAGCAGAGCTTCATCACTCCAGCGCTCCTCCAGACACCTGCATGCAGGAGGAAGGGGGGGGGGGGGGGGGGGGTGGCGGCTGGGATTGATGGTGCTGAGCGTGCTAAAGTCATCCGTCACGAAGCTCTGGGTGGGATTCCCCTCTGCCGGGGGATGAACCTTGCACACACATTGGGGTTTTGAGTTGGGTGTGAGTGTGTGGATTCTGGAGGATGGCGAGTGTTCTTGCTGAGCACGCGTTCTTTAAACGCCCCCTCCCTCCCTTGTCCCAGAGTGCAAGGTGAACATCATCAAGGTGATTCGCTCCATCCTCCGGGAGAACGTGCGGAGGAACTTGCGGAGCGAGCTCCCCGGGGAGAGGGGGGGTAAGGAGCGTGTGGTGCCCCTACGCAGCACCATGCCCTCCTCGGCCAGAATAGGTGAGCCACAGGGTGCTGCTCCTTTTTAACTGTGGGAGATTGTGTTGGGGAACAGGTTTAAACTGGTATAGTCTAGTCCAGGGGTGAGCGATTCCGGTCTTCAAGGGCAGCTGTCCTGAAGCTTCTAGATGTTTCCCTGCCTCCCTCTAGCGCACCTGATTCAAATGCAAGGGTTGTTACCAAGCTTTGTGGACCACCTGATAATGACCCTTCATTAAAATCGGGTGTGCTAGAGCAGGAAACATCTAAAACCTTCAGGACAGCAGCCCTCAAGGACTGGAATTGCCCTCCCCTGGTCTAGTCATAGGAAGTAAGTGGATCCGTTCGTTTGTCAGCTTTTTGCTGTGGGTCTTGTTCCTCACCTCAGTACAACCACGTTTCAAAGTGCCTAGTCTTTGAATTTCGGTGCTATTTGTGTCTTGTTGGTCACGGTGGCCATGTCTGAACATCTGTCCTTCATCTCCAGGTTCCTCCAGAGCCACCTGGCTGTGTAAGCAGCCCTGCTGGACCTCTCTGCCCAGACCGGCACCCTCAAACCGGGACCGCCCGACTCAGACGAGGGCAGCCAGAGCAGCAGCACCCCCAGCTCCTCCGGAGGAACCCCTCACGGCAAGCTCCGTCTCCCCCACCAACTCCGACACCAGTCCCTCCCCCCCAGGCAGTCGTGGTCGCAGGGCTCCAGACGCGGTCGCCCCCAAGCGGCCTCATTAAAGGAATCGGACATCCTGAGCGACGAGGGCGACGAGGACGAGGAGTTCAGCGAGGCCGGCGGGAGGCGGAGGGAGAGCCGAGGGGGCGCGTCCCCCACCAGCGCCATCGAGGCCCAGTTCCTCCAGCTGAGAGCTTCCGAAGAGGTGGCGGCCAGGCGCGCTCAGGCCCCCCGCGTTCAACCGGAGGGGCGCGGAGGTGGACACGCCCGAGATCCAGCCCAAGCTGGTACGAGGCCACTTCAACCCGGTCAAGAGGAAATGCAACAGCAGCTACCGGCGTAGCCAGGGAGCGCTTCTCAGCATGAGGGAGCACAGCAGGTCGTTGGACAGCCAGGCGGAAGGAACCGGAACGGACCCTCAACGCCCTGCTGGAGAGGGAGTTCAGCGTTCAGAGCTTGACCTCGGTGGTCAACGAGGACTGTTTCTACGACCCCAGAGAGAACCCAGACAGCGCCCCCTCCTGTTAGGGTCAAGGAATGCGGGTGCGTTGAGAAGCAAAAAAAACAAAAAAACGCAGGGTCGTACACGGATTCAAACCAAAGCTTTGCCCTGCCCCTGCCACCAGGGAAGGGAAACCCCAGTTTCCACGGTTGTGTTGCGCCTCCGTCGTGTGTGGAGTGCAACACGCCCACCATCATGCTACTGTATGCCTAGGTGGGGGCTGGATATACTGACGGATGGCTTCTAGCCCAGTGACATGCACCCCCCCAACCCCTGAGAGGCGAGGAGAGGGGACTCTTCTGGGTGATAATGACTGCAATGAATCTGCTGAGCACTGATGCACAGCTAAGCCCCTCCCAGCTCAGAGGGGCGTCTGTGGGCTGCTCTCCACTCCAGAGCAATGGATCTCAATATTCGAAAAGAGGATTTTTCTTCACTCCCTCTCCACTCCATCATGGACTGGTCAAAGTATATTCAGGTCTGTTCTATTCTAACTCAATTTCCTGATCTAAAATGTTAAAAGAAGGCCAATAAAAAGCAGGATGTCGACAGGAAATGTGCCCTTAACGTAGTACCAATGAAGGAAATGAGGCTGGGAGTTGAGCAAGCCCCGTCGATGATTGAGACCCACCCCAAGAACTGTGCTTGGCCCCAGACTTCCTGCCAGACAGGATGTCTGTTAAAATCGACAGGACGGACATTGATTTTATCGTGACTATGCCTTGCTGTATTTTGTGCACTAAGTACACTGTTTGCCTACATATGTGAAAACTCTTTTTTTTCTATTTGTACATCTTGGGTCTTTGTCATTTTTAAAAGCAATTTTTATTTATTGATTACTGTTTAATGCTGAGAAGAGCAACTATTGGGTGAAGGCTTGAATTATTGATGGGATGTCCGCCCGTCTAGAAAGAAAAAAAGACATCTAACAAAAAAAACATGCAATACAGTATGAAGTTATTTTCCACATTCTTTTAAATGTATTGAAGTGGAAAGTGTTCTCGCTGGATGGTAGCTTGTGTTGTACACATACCAACGACACCTTTAAGATAAAACTGCATGATGGAATTTAAAAAATGTTGCGTGCAGACCCAATTTCCACAATGTCTCTTTTCTATGTTTTTACGTTTCTTGTACATTCAAATAAATTTACAGTACAGGTAATATTTCATCATATATACTCATTCGCAATACTTGACATTGTACAGGTAGAAATGGCAATAAATATGACGGTACTAGTAGTTAGGGGATATTTTGTAACAGTACTTATTTGACATCACAAGATTGTGAGGTAATTAAAAAAAACTTCCTATCCTACTGCATCCCCTCAAACTCCACTGTAAGAATGCCTTTAAAATGCTAGCATACCAATGAATGTGAATGCCCCCCCCCTTTTTCTCATGGAATAGTTTTTTTGTATAAATAAAGTTTTTTTTTTTTTTATCTGTGAAATACTGCCTTGTGCGTCATTAATTCACTCTTTTTTTTCATCCAGTTTTTTTTCAAAGCCTACATCGCATTTGCTTTGAGCCTTGATTTTTCCATGGAGTCTTTATTGCATTGACAGGTGCGGCAGGAATGAGATGAAAGTTTGGTTTTATTTCTAGCTCTATCCCAAGGCAAGGCTCGCCACTTGTCATTGACGAGCTGTCAAAACCAAATGGAGACTCCTCCTTGTAGCTCGGTCCCAGAACAGGCGTCTATTTTATGCATAATTAGGTGCCAAGCAGGACAACGCAGTAAGAAAACATCTGAATAACCAGTCACACTGCTGAACTGGATTGACCTCACATCTGATACCATCACAGTACATTTACAGTTGAATTACTTCTCCGTTACATAATATTGCAGCAGGATTAGGCTCCCAAAAACACCAGATGGACGGCGTTTTTGCTTTTAATACATCAAAATGAATCTTTTAGCTTTGAGAATATTTATTTATTTCTTCAGACGCGTTCGGGATCTGACAAATTTCCAGCACTTTCCTTTTCCGTGTCTAAATCCCCAGTGAGAGAGAAGCAGGGGCGCTTTGGACTAAATCAGCCCTCACGTTCTTGCTCTCGAAACTTTCCTTTAAAATGCTTTTTGTTCCGTTTCAATCTCCACAGACGCAAGGCGTCTTCGTTGAACCTCCCTGCGATTTACAAACTCGATCATATTCCCTTAACGACAAAAATGGCCCGGTACCAACCGCTTTGAGATGATTCGGTTTGGAACGCATCCAAAAGAGGTTTCTCCTCACATCTCCTTTTCCTTTCTCTGCTGAGGGAATCCTCAGTACAGTAACTCACCTATCGCCTCAGGGAGCTCACAGTAATGGTTTTAAAATGCATGCTTCTGCCAGGTGCAATGTCAAAGCTGAGAGCAGTCCCGTTGTCTTTAGCCGCTAAAAGAGACCATTAGCAGTTTTTTCCTCGTCTTCTGTTGGCTAGAGTTGGTGTGTCACGGGGGGTTCTAGGTGTCTGTGCCCCCTGAGGTGCCAGCAGGCTGACCCATCTTCTCCCCAGTTTTTAAGGCGAAGCTCCTCCCTGAAGTCGTAGGCGAGGAGGGCGGGGTCTCTGGCGCACAGGCGGGCGTAGGCGTCGGACAGCGCCCGGAACTGGGCGATGGAGAGTTCCGTGGGTCGGACAGTGGGGTCCACATCCGCCTCCCGCATCATCACCTCCGCCAGCTCCAACCGCTGGGCGACCGGGGAAAAGCATTCTGCAAAGACGGAACAATCCGGAAAAAAAAAAGGAATTCAACAATACTTCCGGCCAGTTCATTTCCAGTAGCTTTCTTCACTACCTGTACATACTCTACAATAGTATAGTGATATAAAAAATAAAAAAAAGACAGTAGTGATGTATAAAAATATATATATTATTCAACATTTAATGTGGTAGTGGCCCGTGTGCTCTTAGCGTGGCCTTTCACAGCGAGCTGGCTTGCGGTGGCCACGATCTCTGCCCAGCAGCACCCACATACTCTACAGATGCTGCGTTATACAGCGGGCCCAACCCGCCCGCTGTTATATAAGTTCTGCTTCCTCCTATCTGCTATGACAGTCCAATGACTCATAATTGCTGCTCACTTTAAAAACAGCTTCTTTTGTTATCCTAGCCCTACGTACACTTCTTCCTGCCATGGGGGTGGCTGCAGGCACCAGGAAGGTGTGTGTGTGTGTGTGTGTGTTGTTGTTGGTGAGAGCTGCGCATGGAGCTGGTCAAGGCTGAGCTGAGAATCACTTGGGCCCTTAGAGATGGTAGAACGAGGAGTCGGACCTTAATTAATCAAGCCCCTCCGTATACTCGTCCTCTCTTCTCGTCTCCCCCCCCCCCCCCTTCCCTTCATCCCCTCCCTCGCCCCCTTTTTATTCTACGTCTTCTGTTTTAATTGTGCGCTGGGAAGTGCCTGGGATCCCGGGGCAGTGACAGGGTGGAGGTCTTGTTGGAAGAGTGTGTGAAGGCGGGGGGGGTGGGGTGTGTGTGTGTGTGTGTGTGTGTGTGTGCGCGTGTGTGTGGGGGAGGGGGGTGTGCTTTGAAGACCAAGGCTTCAACGTTTCAAAAGCCTTTTTCTTTAAGAAAAAAAAAAAGAAACCAGGCCTGCCAGGCTAGCCCTCTTCCCCCTTGCCTGCTCTCCTCCCCTCATCCCTTCGTCTCTCTCTCTCTCCCTCCTCTGGTGGGGAGGTGATTTATCTCAGGCTGTGGGCCATCCGTCAGGCTGACCAGCGCTCGGTGCATTAACCCCACAGACAGCCGGCTCTGCTTCTAAGTGGTCCAGCCGGCTCCAAGTGTACCTCGGCAGGATGGAAGCGCAGGGCTCAATCAATGCCATAAATTACCCATCTAATTCCCAACAGTCGATACCCGTTTGGCCGGCGAGGTGGTGAGATCCCATTTTGTCAGCGTGGAGAAACGGGGGGGGGGGGGGGGGGGGCTCTCTTTGTGGAACGCGGCGAGAGGCGGGAACGGGGTTCGGCGGCGAGGTTCCGTTTCGCGCAAAGGTGCGGCGTGGAGGGGCCTCGACTCGGAGACCTAGAGGAGAAGTAAAGAGAAGCGAACGGAGGAAAGGGGGCGTTGGATAGGACTGGGGGGGGGGGAGGGGCGGTGGGGGGGGGGGGTCTCCTACGCCGCCGGAAAGGAGCTGAGGACATGCACAGGCGATCGGCACTCCGGTGTCAATTGTTGGATTCCATTAACTTGGTGGAGTGTGTAAGAACGATGGCGGCCTCCGCCAATGATGGTTTCTCGCTAGCTTTGTTGACACATCGCCTCTCCTCTGTCTCTCTCTCTCTCTCTCTCTCTCTCTCTCTCTCCCTCTCTCTCTGTCTCTTTCATTTCACAGGCAATCTTTCCCTCTCCCTCTACCCCCCGTTTCACATCAAACACTAACGTTTCCTTCAAATTTCCTTTCCTCTCTGTCTGCCAACTTTGACATCACAGGAAATTACAGTTGGAATTGGCAGCCCTTATTTTGCTTTCAAGTTCATTCCGCTTCCAAACAAAATGTCGTCCTCGTCCTGTCATCAGACACCGGTCGTTTCGTCTGCCTCCCGGATATCTGTTTGTTCTGCCTCCCTTGGACTTAAACCCCCGTCACTCCGCTGGTGTACGCGCACACACACACACACACACTCACACACATCCTCACGGTTGCTTAAGGACGGGGTCTTTTGTTCTGAGATAAAACCCCGTTTGTTTCGTTCAGTACCCAGGCTTGCTAAGGCGATGTTAGGGTGAAGAGCTTTCTGTTCCGTTGGTTTAACTGCGGTTGCAGGCGGGCGTTCACGGGAGCGCGCGTCTGCGTGCACGTCTGCGTGTGCGCCCTGCAGTCGAGGAGCTTCCTGTTCCTTATTTTCCCAGCGTCTCGCTCTGGTGCTCCAGGCTGTCGTCGGCGGGGCGGAGCAGGGCAACCCCAACCCCCGCCCCCCCCAGGGAGAGATGAAAACCTGGGGAAGATCTCAACCCACAGCCCCGTCACTGTCACCCAAACCCTCATTCCATCCACACAGGAGATACTGGGTTGGTTCTCAACACAGCCTTACCAGCTGAACATCCAGGTTGGAGGTTGAATATGAGAGAGATACGAGGGGGAGGGGAGGCAACCAAAGACTTAATTTATCTGGCTGCTTTTCAGTATTAAAAATGAAAACAATTGTAATTGTTTTCAAAGTTCATTCCAGATAGCGTTGATGTGAGTGCCAACGAATCAATGTTCATTCTGAGGGTCAAAGTTCTTCTTTTGAGACAGGGATTCTGACTAAACTCAATGCAGCATAACCTGACCCAATGGGCTTGACCACACAGCTCTGTAATTGCTCTCTCTCTCTCACACACACACACACACACACACACACACCATGACAAAAGATGACAGCCCGCAGGGGGATCACAGGTGTCGCAGACACCCGCGTGCATCCGCAACGTCCCGTTGCTTGGCAACGCCCCCAGCACATCCATCTCCGCCGCGCGGAGCACCTTGCCAGGGGCGCGATGCATCATGGGGGATCATCAGGGCCCTGTCATGTTGTATATCAACTAAAAGCCTCAGCTTGAGTGAGCGTGAGAGCGAGTCGCCCAGCCTAGATCAGACGCTTTTTTTCCCCCCCTGTTCGTTAAGCTTGTTACAGTCCGAGACGCTTGCCTACGTGTGAAATAATACAAATGGTGTCGTCTCCCCGGTTATAAAGTCATTACTTTCGGCCGGTTTTTCTTTCGCAAATAGACTCCGGAGCGTCCGCTTTAATGTCAGCGCCAGATAATTAGAACTGCAGAAGCCGGCTCCCTTGGTCACAGCCAGGGATGACAACAATCATTTTATTTCTCTAATTACGGCTGCGCGGCGGTTCTGAGACTGCCGACCCCACGGACTCTCTCCCTGGTGAAATGTGTCTCGAGTTTTCTCAAGCCACCCCCCCCCCCCCCCCCCCTCCAAAAAAAGACCGGAATTTGTTTCCGGGAGTGTTTGTGTGTACCGTTGGGAAGGAAGTGTGTTATGTGTGTGTGTGTGTACGTGTGTGTGTGCGCGTGGGAACGTTCGACGAGACTGTCTCATTTACTTTTTGGTTTCGTGTGTGTGTGCGCGTAAATACTCCTGCGCCCATTTTGCCGGGGACTGTGTTTACCCTGTGTGGAAAGCACGCTGATGTCATCGTTGTGAGCCAGAAGCGCGGAGTGGCGGTCTGACTACGGTCTCTGATGGGTCCTCCTGCGGTCTGTATCCCCCAGACCCAGACACTAGCTAGGGCCTGAAGCCCAGCTCCCATCAGGAAAAACAATGAGACTCATTTAGCACGGAGCTAATATTGAACATGAGAAAGCCAGGGTAAATGATGAAAATGGTTCATACGGCACGAGGGAACGTTGCCTTGTTAACTCGCTGCATCGCTGTGCGCTGAGCGAAAACTCGGAAGGTCTCTGCACGCCGTCGTGTGTGTTTGTGTGCGTCTGTGTGAGAAAAAAACGACAGACAGAAAGCGAATAAAGGGAATACACAGTGTATCAAACTGTGTAGGCATATGCTTACAGTGAGGCACGACACTATCTGTCCAATCTTTCCATCCATCTGTCCCTCTCTCTCTCTCTCTCTCTCTCTCTCTCTCTCGCTCTCTCTCTCTCTCTCTCTCGCTCTCTCTTTCTCTCTCTCTCTCTCTCTCTCTCTCTCTCTCTCTCTCTCTCTCTCTCTCTCTCTATGCTGTCAGTGGCCGTGTGCAACATAGGCCTCGCGAGACGCATGCGTACCCCGGACTAACGGTCCAGGCTAATTTGATGTGAACAGCAAGGGGACGCTTATACCAGAATAGCACGGCCTGCTTTAACGGCAAAGCCACGCTTTTTAACAGCAAACCAAAGCTCAATGAGACGCTCTCCCAGCCTATTCAGAGACAAAGCTCTGGCTTGGAACTTGCCAGACAGAACCACACACACAAAGAATGCGTTTTCCTCGCGAACATCTCCGCAAACGGCTCGCTTCTCTCCCCCCCCCCCCTCCATCTTTACAAGAAGAAACACGGAGGCCGTACGCAGAACCTCCACTTCGCCTGCCGAACACATGCCGCAAATGGGATTTACTCGGAGTCCGCGAAAAGAGACAAAACCCCCCATTGTTCGCAGACACACACAGCCCCTATTGTCCTCGTGCGACTGTAGCTGCTGTGGGCCTCATGTTTAGCGGCTCTGGAGACCGGGATAAATGTTTACTGCACAGAGCGAGAGCGTCCCAACGCTGGGTTTCATCATCACACACATGCAGACTTCAAAAACGGGCTCATTCCACTGGGAGACTTTGGGGGGGTGGGGGGGGGGGGGGGGGGGGGGGGTTCATTGATCAACACCAATGACACTTCCAGATGCAGGCGGCGTCGACGCCGTCACCCGCGCCTGGCACTTTAGGGCTAAATTTGAAATCGAACATGCCAACCCTTCAAGGGAAACGTCTGGAAGACGTGCGAACGAACGACGAACGTCCCATTGTGATGTCGTTTGCGATAACCGCGACATTTTTCGGTTTCGAGGCGCTCGCTCGGTTGCGTTCAGGTACAAAAGACACGCGAGAGCGCGCAACTGACACGACACTCTCCTTTTTCCGAGATTTGGCCCCGCAAAAAAATGAATATTTAAAAGATGTCTGCCTTCTCTTGAAAGTTAAAAGAAAGAGATGTTCGCCCGGCTTGTGGTTCTCGAAGCTCAGCCAAAAATACATTTACAAAAATTACAAATTTTTTACAAATTTGTAAAATTACAAATTTACAAATACAAAAACTCAACAACAATTAGTCTTTCCGGAAATTACCTCAAAGATACCTCCACAGACCTTGTTAACCAAGCAGTTTTGTGTAGGCCGTTTGGTAGAAGGATAAACTTTTTCGACATCAAACTGCCCATAAGGCAATCTGCGTTTGAAATGTAGGGGTGAATTTCAACATTTGTTAGTATGATCTCGTAGTAGGTGGGAGTTGTCTAGGAGACGGATGCAGAGATAGACATACCTGCTGCTGAGAGTACTGCATTCCACCCATGGTCACCTGACCTCTCCCCTGCATCCCCATTGGGTATCGGTGTGGCGAGGGCGATCCGTATGGCTGGCTGGGATAGGGCCCGCCCTGTTGCTGTTGAGAGTAGGGGTTGTTGGCCATCCCATAAATCTGGGAGCGCTTCATAGCCATGAAGTCCATTGACCCCACCTGTGGACAGAGCATTGAGTTAAGCTGGAGTGAACTTCAAGGCCCTGGAAGCTCCAAAAATACGCCTGTTTGTTTGAACAACCGTCATACAGCGCGTTGAACTTGAAAGAAACTGAAGTGTTTCAGGGAGCAATTCATCCCTTTCAAGCATTTCAGACCCTTTCAGGGTGTTTCAGGTCTCGGGAGATGACGGAAAATTCCGATTCGCTGTGTCAAGGCTTCATGCTAACCCGTCACCCATGGCGCTACGCTCGTCTGCCAGGCAAATCATGTGAAGGAAGACTTCTCCCACTCTCCACTCTCTCTCTCTCTCTGCTGCAAAGGATCATGGGTGATTTATGACATTTGTTCCCACCGTCTGTCTCAGTTAGGGATCACAGGGATCACAGCGATCCCTGAGACAGACTAACAGAGCGCGGGGATCCGCTTGCGCTCATCTTATCTTCCCTTCTTCCCCTCAACAATATATTGTCATCAGAATCAGAATCTATTTTAATCGCTATGCAAGATATACAAACACAGAATTTACTATGGCAGAAAGGAGCAAACATAGAACACACATGTGGCATAATAATTAAACAGGATAAAACATATATCATGTAAAATACAATACAATATAAAGTATAAAGTGGGCACTAGCTGCACTAGCCCCCCCAAGTCGGAGCGGCGTCAGCCTCAGAATGGGATTGGGGAAAGGCCCAAGGCACACAGCTGCGAGCTGTTGGACTAGTCAACTGTACAGTATGCGCTTTATGAGCCAAATTGTTCACTTTTCATATTGTAGGTAGGTATGGGGGGGGGGTATCTGTCTGAGATACTGACCGCATGCACACCAGCTTCCGTTCATTAGAGTGGAACTTTGGCAACAACAAAAAACATACCCCCCCCCCCTTTCCCTCGCCAATCCTTCTCAGGGGGTTTCCCCTGTCTCCCCCCAAATAAATGCTGAACACCAACACGAGCAAATCCCCCCTGTGTCTTTGCCAAGTTCCCGAAAGCCGGACTACAAACGCTCAAAGAGCTGCGCAGACACCAAGGAAACTTGACAAGTTTTGGCACCAGAAAACGGGAAAGGCAGCCGAAGCCTGAGTGGTCGCGTGCACGACCCCCGAATAAAACGAGCGTTCAGGCGCGCGCTGTCGGTCTGCACCCAGTCAGGTCATGGTGACTTGTGCGTTCGCACGCGCAGCGCGCCAAGTTGTTAAGACCGAACAGACGAAAAACATGACAATATACATATGAAGGCGATTAAGATCGAGTTTCTACGATTTCCCAGCTGATGGATAAAGATTTATTTCTCTTCCAATGTTGTCACGTTCAGTTCCAGCAAATGTAATTTCAGCCCACTGCAGTCCCATATTCTACAGACATAACCAACTCACGCTCCAGAAAAGAAAAGAAAAACGACAATTTGACAAATTGAAACATAATATTTTGCCCTTGGAGGAATGGCTGCACTATTGAAGAAAGAAAAAGGATGAATAATAAGAACGAAATCACGTTTTGGGTTTTTTGCCATGAGGGAGAGAAGATATAAAAGTAGTGGGAATATACTAAAATTGTTTTATTTGTTCGGATGAATCTTTTTTTCCAGTTGTGTTCATCTGGGCTCGCCATTCAACTTAGGTGCTGGAGACAATACTAATTCACAGCTAAATTTGAAATTCAATTTATAAACTCCCCTGCAGTTCCTAACTCTCGTGAGCTCATTGCAAAACAAAGCTATTAAAGAAGGAACATGGGCAAAATTACTATGGGGTGAAACCTGTTAAATTGCTTTTCAGACTTCTATTGACTATAATTTTATGACTTCAAAATGGTTGTACTCCATTCACTTTAATGTGCAACGTTGTTAATCAGCAAAGACAATACTTGCTACGAAAACAACAGCATTCACACATCCAAATCAAATAAACATAAAACATTATTAGCAAATGGTTATTGTTCTAATTTCATTTAAATGTCGCAAGATAAATCTTTGATTTATTGATCGTCGAAATGTGTTTTCCACCACTCATAACCTTCCTTGCGTTGAAACATTAAAAAAATTAGACAAAATTAGTGTGTGTGCGCGTGTGTCTGAGTAGTGCATTTGTGCGTTCATTTGCACTTCTGCCAGGGATAAAATCAAAAACACACACATGCAAACACACGTTACACACGTACACACGCACATTTTGGTCTCAGTGACCACTGCTACCCTGTCCTTCACACAAGATGAAAAAATCCCCACCTGCCTCTAAGAAGCATTCATCATCTTTATTTATTGTCCCTCCCTCCCTCCCAAACACAGACACACACACACAGAGCCGCACACACACATACGCACACACCTTCGGTTGATGGTCTCTCCCATGACCCTGGATCTAAGGCCACTCCTGAACAGTCAACCCAGGGCTAAAACATAAGCACTAACAGTTAGCACCAACTACTCTATAGGGAGCAACCCACCGGAAATCCAACACTCCCAGTATGTTCACATATCTGACGTACAGTATTTGTTCTGTATTAATACTGTATGTTTTATATCAGAACATATGTAATTACTGCTCTATGGGAGATAGACTTCGAGCCGCAGCCTAACCCGATGACAATAAACTTTCGACGTGCAACGCAATTCTATCAAACAATCCTGCTCCTTTTGTGTGTCTGCCAGCGCAACGTTTCAGCCATTCCTGGTGCGCCGCAGGACTCCCATGCCTGCAGAACTCCCATGCCTGCAGAACAAAGGTTTGCATTTCGCCTGAAACCCAAGCGATTTGGGCCTGCTGTTTCCAACAGAGACGGAGAAAGAGACAGACAGAGAGAGAGAGAGAGAGAGAGAGGGAGAGAGGGAGAGAGAGGAAGAGAGAGACATATAGAAACGGAGCGACAGAGAGAGAGAGAGAAAGAAAGCGAGACCGAAAGAGAGAGACTGCAGGGGAGGAGGAAGAGCGTAGATCGAGTTCCATATTCATGTGTGCAAATTCCCCCGCTCCTGCTGACTAAGATTAGAAAATTAATTTCATGGATGCAAAGACAATACTGATGTCATCAAGCGGGAGGGGGGTGGGGGTGTGGGGGTGGGGGGAAGGGGGCTGTATTAACTCTTCCCTGGCCTACAGCATGGACAAGAGCAAGACACAAGACAGGCACCTTCGCACCGATGCCCTCCTTGAGCGACCTGCTGGAGCCGTGCAATGCGTGGAATGCCGGGCGAAAGAGAGGAACACATGGAAAGTATTACTGCGCTCCGGTCAAGCCTACCTGGTTTGTGTCACCACCACATGGTAACTGTAGGAGGGAGTCTGTGTGGCTGAGGGGTAAGGATGTCGGGCTAGTAATCAGAAGGTTCCCCGTTTTGAATCCTGGCCATCCTTGGGCAAGGCACTTCACCCTACTTGCCTCAGGGGGGGAGGGAAACATCTCTGTACTTGCTGTAAGTCGCTCTGGATAAGAGCGTCCGCTAAATGACTAAACGTAAAGTCTGTGTGCGTATACGGCCAGCACAGTCCTCTTCGGCTGAGGAGAACTACTATAGCGATAGCATTAGCATTGGCGTTATCTTCCTTACCTGCATCCCTTCCCGTGTACACAGGTTGCCACGTCAGGGGTGAATTCAAAGAGCATCCCTGTGTCTCGCCCAGCAGCCGCCACAGCCGTCTCTGAGCGGGCGAGCGTGGGCTGGGAGTGGGAGAGGTCCGTGGGGACTTACGGCGTGGAAAATTGCCTTTCCTCAGCCCAACAGTCCTGGGTGGCACAGGCAGCAAGGCATGAAGGCCAGCCAGGAAAAATATGCATGAAATTATCCAAAAGAGATGGAGGGAGGGAGGGTCTGTCACCGTGTGTGGTGAGAGGATGAGAAATAAACACTAATAGAGAGCTTGAGAGGAGAAGGGAGAGAGTGGGAGAGAGAGAGAGAGATGAAGGGAGGAGGAAGGCGGCAGAGCGAGAGGGAGGACAGATAAGAGGATGTTGTCATGCGGCGGACCGTCAGCTATTGTGTCGGGCCTCATGCGCGTAATTGTGCTCTCTGGTGTTGCGTCTGCTGAGGCAGCGATCTGTGAGAAATGCCCCTGCCCGCGTTTGACACCAATATTTACAATGCCCCCCCCCCCTCCCTCCCCTGCGCTCGGAAACACTACCCCCCCACCACCCCCCCCCCCACCCCCCCCTGCCGACGTGCACGTACGGAAACGTGTTTCGTTCCACACAGTTAGGGCGCCGACGTCATTAGGGTGGGAAATAAAGGAGAGACGGAGGTTGGGAGGAGAGGAGGAGGGAGGGAGGGAGGCCGGGGGGGGGGGGGGGGGGGGTTCATCTGTCTCAAGTGAGATTGGGGTCAGGAGGTGGCAGGAACCCTTTTCCCTCCTGTGAGACTGAGACGGAAAGAGGTGGGAGAAAAAACACAAGAGGGGCGGGGGGGGGAGGGAGGGGGGAGGGCGGGCGGGCGGGGATGGAAGATGCTCGCCGGCGAGCGGAGACAAGGCTAACGCGCCGCCGCCGCGCCATTAGAGAAGAGAAAACAAATAAAACACTCTCGTTTGCTGACAGCGAACAGGGACAGGCTGGAGACGGCGCGGGGAGAGAGCCGAAATCAAACAGCGCTCAGATCAGGGAGACGTTGATAACCCCTCATGGTATGGTTAGGTTCCTGGACCCTCAGAGGAACAAGCTAACTGTAGGAACCGTACAAATCTGGTCCTTGATATTCTGAAGTACTTTGTGAACTATTGGTATGTCCCTTTGGATGAAAGGGAATGTTAAGGGAACGAAATGTCATGTAGAACGTCCCAGAACACTAGCTATCCCTCAGAAAAGCAGGATATCTCTGGACTACGTCTGTCCTGCGTCGGAGCGCTGTGTTCTAGCTACTTCCTGTCTGCAGGAACCATGGGAAAGGGAGGCAAGACGGTCCTGGCCGGTTTGAATGAGGGAAGCTGTGCCAAGAGAAGAATTAGCTCATTTTTCCCTCACATATGAACCCACACATACACACTTTCCCTACCAAACCGAAAGACTGGGAACTCAACAGCGACATCATTCAACCATATGAAGACAAAGAAATCAAATCAAAAATTTAATAGCTGCCCTTAGGAGAGAGGAGAGTCTTATGATTATTTTTAATATTTTTTTTTTCATGAAGGAAAAACACCACTCAGCTAGATTTGCCTGTAGCTTAAACATGCAGCCAATTTTACTTATTCAGGCAAATCACCACCTTAGCTAATATAATGGACTTGGAGGGGACCAGTGCATTACAGCTCCAGTACTAATAAATGAAGCAAAATCACTGGGTATGTTTATGAATTAGCAATGGTTATTCACTGTAATGTGTTCAAAGAGGGAGAAGAAAATACATAAGTGAATATTAAGCAAGCGGACGCACCAAAATTCTTCTAAAGTCTCCTAAGGGGGCTTTTTCTGTTATCCATTAGTCTGCCCTGTAAGGCTGAACTAAACAAGCTATTTGCTAGAACTCTAACTATGGAAGACAAGGAAGGGAACTTCTATCTGGACAATTTCAAACGTTGACTACAAATACTCCTTTGGTAAAAGTCCAGTTAATCCATGAAAAAAAGCTTACAGTTTACAGTAATGCAATCCATCATAAACTACCAGTAGTAGTACTAGCAAACTAGTAGTACTAATAGTACTAGTATACTACTAGTATTCCACCCTGCCCATTGTGCTGGACCTCAGCCTGGTCATATGGCTTGTGCGCCGATAAATGTACTTTGTCGTGTTGCCTTGGTGGGCAAGAGTGTCCTGCCAAAGAGTTTCCCCAAGGGGATTAATAAAGTATTCTGAATCTGAATCTGGACATGTCCATATTTCTACAGCGGCTCGATCCATCTCTTTAAAAACAACAAACAGATATCTTGACCTTCTATCCTCGGGCGGTTATTAGATACTCATTAAAAGTCACCTGAAACAATTTGAACCAAATTGATTTCATTATCGGACTCCGCACGAGGCACAGGCGACTGTCTGATAGCTCAGCAGGAAATTTACAAAGTTAATTAGAAAAAAAAGAAGGATTTCATTTTCTTTTCTTTTTTTTTTCTTTTTCTTTCTATTTTCCTCCTCCCCCTGAGACTGTCGTCTAGGCGTAATGTGCTGCTGTGGCATCGATGGCAGGAGAATACAGAGAGGGTGACTGAAGAGGTGAATTACAAAACAATACACATGGTTTAAAAATTCATTTCTGTGTGTTCCAATGTGTGTTTGTGTTTTCCAGTCTGTGTCAGTGTGTGTTTGTGTGTTCCAATGTGTGTTTGTGTTTTCCAGTCTGTGTCAGTGTGTGTTTGTGTGTTCCAATGTGTGTTTGTGTTTTCCAGTCTGTGTCAGTGTGTGTTTGTGTGTTCCAGTGTGTGTTTGTGTGTTCCAGCGTGTATTTGTGTGTTCCAGTGTGTATTTGTGTGTTCCAGTGTGTGTGCGTGTGTGTGTTACTGTGTGTGTGAGTGCATTACGGTGTATGTCAGTGTCAAACGAAAAAGAGTGTTTTTGGTGTCTATGTGTTTGCAGGATGCACTCCAGCCTCCCTAGCCCCAATCTCCTGTGTGCCGTTTGGAAGGGGAGAGGGGGGAGGGTAGTCTTATAAACCTCTCTGTCCTCCCTCCCTCATCCCCCAAGTGGAACAAGGCCAGAGCATCAGGAGGGCTTGATTGTCCCCTTAATGTCTGTGTGCTCCGGGGCCGAATAGGCTCCTTGACCTGGGGACAACCCAGGAAATAGGCTGCCTGTGACCCCGACGGCCTCTGCAGGCCACCCCAGGGGAAGAGCTCTCAGCTTGGGCCTTTTCCAATCTCCTAAGGCCTCCAAATCAATCAGTGTGGAGGATGAGAACAGGAGGTAGTGAAGCTGAACGATCAATGAGGCCCAGACCTGAAGCTCTCTAATGCATGGCTAGACAACAGACCCATACCTCGGTCCTATCCAGTTTAAGAATCACGTCAAACTTGAGATAGTTAATGCGACTAGATATTGCCACTGAGTGTACATTCATTCTAAATAATTTGGTCATTCTTTTTATGTAAATCGGATGTTTTATGATAGATGGGAATCCTTTGGATTTTGGCAAAAATGATCTGCTGCACAACATTTACAATGTTGTTCATTTCGAATTGAGGTTATTTCTGATGAGCCGCAAGAGAGAAGCACGAGAGAGAAGGACTTGTCTGTTCAGTCTTAGTCCATCCTCATGAGCCCATCTTATAAAGATGAGGATGGAAATCATTATTGACAACATTTTCTATTTTGCCATTTGGATTTAAATGTTTTACCTAAAATGACTGGACTGAAATTAAATTGCCACAGCCCCTGGCCGCTATCCTATTATTCTATATATATTTTTTTTAACTCTTGACCAAATTACAAAACATATTGCTGACCAGACCGGATGACAGCCTAAAAAACACGCTTTACATGTTGTTCTGGATATGCAATTACCTGAAGAAAATAACACAACGTTGATTTAGTTGGTTCACGCAGCCAAGAGCTTGGCCCATTTTTCACTGCTGTGTTTTACTTTCATTATAGCCCAGCCCAGATTAAGTGATGGACATATTTCCCAGGAGAGTCTCAAACTAATCTGTCTGTGGTACCAGCAGGCCTTGTTTGAGCCTGCCCATGTGGAGCTTGGGCTCCGGGCTAGTAACATGCAGCCAGATGTCCTGGGGGTGGGGGGGTGGGGGTCTCTGTTAGCGGACGGTCAGCTGGGAGCATCTCAGCCTTCGTCTCCTGGATGGAGAGGACAAGGTGGGAGGGGGACTCCTCGATTCCGTGACATCACCTGAAGCTTTCCCAGCGACGGTTCGATGTCGTCGCTACGGCGGCTAGGTCGAAGCACGCGACGACCGAAATGGCGCCAAACAACGGCAGAAATCCGCTTGTGCTGGAACGGCCCGGCCGTTGCAGCGGCTCCTCGTGGCTGGAGCTCTGCAGGAGGATGGGTCCCCCTTCTTCCCCTCTGAGAACCGCAGGCCTTGAGCTGACCTCAGACCCGAAAAGAGGCTTTCTTCTGCGGCCGCTCGTCAAATCGCAGAGGAGGCAGACGTTTACGAGGGCCAGACCCTCTTCCCAGAGCTTTGATCTGGCGTTGTTTTACCCTTTTGTAGGGTCGAGCAGTCAGTCCCATCTGGGAGGCAGCGATGTAAGTAAAAGCACATTGAGCTGCTTTTGACAAAATTCTTTCTTCCTCAGCCACGGAGGACAGTACCGTAGATAAACACTTGGTTGGTTTTGTGTGTGTGTGTGTGTGTGTGTGTGTGTGTGTGTGTGTGTGTGTGCGTGTGTGTGTGTGTGTGGATGCGATGGAAAAGGTATGCACTATCTATACAGTACACGTGTGTGTGTGTGTGTGTGTGTGTGTGTGTGTGTGTGTGTGTGTGTGTGTGTGTATGATACATAACTAAGAAAAGTAAGCATAAGCTTAACAGAAAACTTCCCATCGGCCACTAAGTATCTCTCATTTTGTCAAGAGTAGCAGGATGTGAAAAATGTCAATCTCGGCCAGGAAATATTGCGTTTCCCCTCCCTTCCATCCTGTTGCAATTAGTTCATGCCGCAAGCTCAATTTATTCATTCCACTCTGTTTACTTTATCATTCGACTTTTATTCTCCCTTTCCCCCCCACACATTTGTTTACAAGAATAAAAGCCTAGCCTGACAGAATTATCCACTCCACAACAACAAAAAAATAAATCACAGCGCTCGCACACATCATTCAAATTCAAAGAGCGACACTAAATTATAGATGGGCCCTTTTCCCCCTCAAATATGCATTTCATTAGCATTTCCTTTTCCTGTCTTGGCCCGCATGCACATGTCTGGTTCTGTGTGCAGAGCGTGAGTGGGGGGGGGGGGGGGGGGGGGGGGGGGAGAGGGGGGACAGTGCGAGCAGCCTCACAGCGAAGCAGGACGTGTCCTCTTTCCCGGGCCTAATTTAGGATTCAATTACAATACTCTTTAAAAAGCGTCGACTTCGCAATTAATTATTTTAAGATTAGCTTGACAGTAATGGGCCTCCTACCATCGCCGGCGGTAGACTGGAGGGCTGTGCCAGAACCAAAGACCTTGCTGAACGCTCTTTCTCTCTCTCTCTCTCTCTCTCTCTCTCTCTCTTTCTCTCTCTCTCGCTCTCTCCTCTCTCTCTCTCTCTCTCTCTCTCTCTCTCTCTCTCCGCTCTCGCTCTCTCTCTCTAAGAAACGGATAAATCAACCCCTCGTACCATCTCCCCCTCTTCTCTCATCTCTTCTCCCCTCTCTCTTTTTCTCCGCCGCACATTGTGGTGTTATATTCCGTTCTTTGCGTCCCGCTCCCTCTCTCCTTGGGCACCGCGATTGATATTTGTACCCTACGCTGGCTGGCTTTTACGAGACACAGGGGCCCACACCGAGCGGGGCGTCCTGAGCTCAGGGAGAAGCGTGACGGATGGCGCCCTCGGACGCCCCCGCCCGCCGCCGCCATCGCCCCTGCATGGCGTAAGCGGGGGTGGGGGGGAGGGGAGGACGACACAGTCCTCCTCCCACTTTGATTGGGAGTCAAGCAACGCATTCCTCTTTCCTGCTGCGCCTGCTCCCCCCCCCCCCCCCCCACCCGCCGTCCCCTGTCCCCGATCGCTACTTCCTTTCTTTTCCTGCCGTTGCCCTCGGAATCAAACCTCACCCCCCGCCCCCCCCCCCCCCGCCCCCCCCCCCCCCCGCACTTCGTATTCCATGTTATTTAAATCTTCGATATGTAAGGCAGTCAGTAAAATAAGTGTCATAACACTTAGCATGATACGCGGTGAAGAAAGATCATTATGCGTAATGGCTTCTGATGTTGCCCGCTTCCCCGGTAGTTTGTGTGCGACAGGGCCAGGGAAGCAGGCTGCGGGGAACAGGCAGGGGGGAGGCGTGCAGGGGGCCTGAGGGGGGCTGAGGGGCCGGCTAAACACCGGCACACGGCACGATGGCTGAGCGAGGAGCGACCTCACATGCACAATTGACTTCTGATATCCTGGCTTCTGGCGAAGACATGCGTCAGGGCCCAGCGCGTCTGCGATGGGTCGCCGTAGCCGCAACGCACAATGCGATAGGCTGTGTACGTATTACAATTATTCTTTTAGGCAGATGCCTTTATCCAAAGCTACTTACAGGTAAGTACAGGGACCTTTTTCCCTGAGGGCAAGTAGGGTGAAGTGCCTTGCCCAAGGACACAACATCACACAGCCACAGCCGGGGTTCGAACTCGCAACCTTCCGCTCGCAAGGCCAACGCCTTAACCCGCCTGAGCCATCTGACCCCCTAATACAAAGACTTCAGGATATACGGAGAACACTTTATGAAGTTGACCTCTGGGTCTGGTGATATCTTCAAATGACTGAGTGCCTCATTGAGGTTCTCTGTTTCCTCGGTATCAGAACAATGCAATATCAACCCGGCTGAAATTTCCATTTGGACGAAGCGCAGTCCCACTGGAAATGGTTCATTTCAGCCACAAATTGTCTGGTTCTGTTTCCTCCCTCCTACTTCCTCTACTCTGCCTCCTACCTTCCTGTCTCCTAGCTACCTTCCTGATGTTTCCTTCTATGCACTGCCTTCCATCCTTGTCTTCATTGTGGCATATTTCCTGGCAGATTTCAATATGTCTACACGGACAAAAACCAAAGGATTTCACTTGATGCAAACTTAGTAATGAAAGTGCGCAGCAAGCATAAAATTCATGTCCTAAATAAAGGACAAAAAACGTTTGGCATTTGAAACGTCCCATTTGCCAGCTTCCTTCCTTTAACAAGATCGCTCATCAGGCCTATGATTGGAGGGGGGGAGACCCCAGGGGGCGGGTCGGGAGGGTCGGGGGGGGGGGGGGGGGGTCAGGCTTCAAGTGACCCCCATATGCCTGGGAGACTCCCGCCACCTTCAACGGCGGGTGTAAACACACACGGTCACACACACACACACAGACACACACACCTGCTCTGCCCATGCCCCTGCCCGTGCCCCTGCCCCCCCCCCCTGCCCAGGCTCTGCTGCCCTCCAGCTCCTCGCGCCCCTCCCAGATCTTAATTACTTCTAATTGGACTTCTACCCCCCCCCCCCTCCCCCCCCACCCCTCTTCTCTCCTGTAATGGAACGATTCATCTTTATTGGTTAAATGAGTTCACTGTAGGCAACCCCCGCGCGGCCGTGAAGGTCAGAAGAGAAAGATTGGGACTGTGGATAGGGAGGCTGGGAAGGGAGCGATAGAGAGAAGGACAGAAGAAAGAAAAAAAGACGGAGGGGACGGATGGGGGTTGGGGGACGAACGGGGAGGGGGGGGGGGACGTTTAAAAAATGCACCATACGCGCAAGGAGAAAAACAAAACAAAAAAGGGGGGGGGGATCTTCACCCTTGAGATTGAAATAGGCTGCCAGAGGTTCGAAATTCCGCCCGCGTTTCCAAACACATCTTGGCCGTTTCGGAGAAAAGTGTTTATGTGAAACACGGGCGCGCAGACACCCGTGGGACATCAATGCAGTGCCTAAACACGGGTGTCAGTTAGCGGAAACACGCGGGCGTCAGCCTGCGGGTCTTCCGGAATGCCCACGCGCTCGGGGCAGCTCGTTCTACGATGCCCGCGGACGTAAACTGCAGATCCGCCGATTCTCCAAAAGGGCATCGCAACAACTGGGCGGCAACAGAGCTCGGTGGGAACTATTGATTATGGTAATGTGATCTACCATGAGGGCAAACGGAATCTCCGCTGACATGCAGCTGACATTATAGCAACCTTTGCATGTTTATCCAACAATGCCAATAGATGTTCATCCAGCAGAGCCTGCTCAGCCCAGGGCAGACCGGCTAAGCTAAAGCCCCCGTCTGCGGTGGAGACGAGAGCCGGTAAAACCTCGACAACCCACCGGGTGGAGAATCCAATGGGAACGGAGGCTCACCTTAAACTTGTAAAATGTTAAGACTAAAATGCTCTTATAGCTCTTCCCTTGACACTTATTGGTTCTCATGATGTATGTTTCGTAATCTATATGCCCGCTATGTTTGAGGTCTATCAAGTTGCTACGCTCAGTGACCGCTGCTATTTTGTAAAGCTCTCTCCTGTAAGTCGCTTTGGATAAAGGCGTCTGCTAAATGACTACATGTAAATGTAACTTCATGGAAATGGAGACAGGACGTGCCATGAAATAAGGATCACGCTTCGATGTCAAAAGTAATGGGTAGCGTAGCACTGAAGTCGCTCCTTAAAACTGAACTGAGGGCAGAATCAGAAGGTTTTACATCAGGCATACAATACCTCCATCCATCACCGATTGGTTGACAAACTACGGAACAACAACCATCCATTTCCCCCCCTCCTTCCAAGCTCCAGTGCCCTATTATTGGTGTCCTGTGTGTTGATGGTTGTTTGGACCGGGACGTTGCTGGGACCTTGATGACTAAATGACAGGTTTAATTGAGGTAAATGACACCTTCTCTAGCCAGAGGTGGCCTCTACTGTCCCCTCTGCCTGTAACTCATCATTTATCACACACTTCCTTCACACATGGTCACTCAGCGTAATCACAGGCCTGTCACAGGCACAATCAGCAGTCTGGATGGGGGGGGGGGGGCGGTGTAGAAGCGTCGATACACAGGGCTGCACTGCTAGGAATAGAACCTTCCCCTCTTTTTTATGCTCACTGGTGTGTGTGTGTGTGTGTGTGTGCGTGCGTGCGTGCGTGTGTATGCATGTGCAAGTGTGTGTGTCCATTATCCATTGTTTTATGTGAGACTTTGTCAAAACGAGTGAAACTCCGACAGAGGGGCCGAGGCAGAAGAACCGAGGCAGAAGGACCGAGGCAGAAGGACCGAGGCAGAAGGACCGAGGCAGAAGAACCGAGGCAGAAGGACCGAGCAGAAGGACCGATGGCAGAAGGGACCGAGGCAGAAGGACCGAGGCAGAAGGACCGAGGCAGAAGGACCGAGGCAGAAGGACCGAGGCAGAAGGACCGAGGCAGAAGGACCGAGGCAGAAGGACCGAGGCAGAGGGACCAAGATAGAATAACCAAGACAAAAGGACCGAGGCAGAAGGACCGAAGTAGAAGGACCGAGGCAGAAGGAACGAGGCAGAACAACTGAAGCAGAATAACCGAAGCAGAAAAACAGAGGCAGAAAGGACTGAGGCAGAGGGACAGAGCCCTCAGGCCCCAAGCAATGGAAGAGAAACAGGATGCTCTGCGACTCACACAAGAGAAGCACGAGAACATGGAAAGATGAGAAATCAACTGGTGGATGGGGTCGACCATGTCCAATGGACTAGATTACATTTCCCCTTCCCTGGGTCCAGCCTGTGCCCTGCCACTGTAGGACACCCTCTGGGGATCTGCAGAGAAAGGGACAAAATAAATTGCACAGAGAGAGAGAGAGAGTGAGTGAGAGAGACAGAGAGAGAGAGAGAGAGAGGAGAGAGAGAGAGAGGAGAGAGAGAGAGAGAGAGAGAGAGAGCGAGAGAGAGAGACAGAGAGAGAGAGAGAGAGAGAGAGAGAGAGAGAGAGAGGAGAGAGAGAGAGAGAGCGAGAGAGAGTGGGAGCCAGAAAGAAAAAAACAAATCCCCCTCCCCTCAGGGAGGGAGGAATGGGAGAGGAGAGTGCGGGCAGCCCTCCCATTTCACTGGCTGCACGTGGGCTAATTAGCATATGTGAAGGTCAGGGGGGGATTGTGGGAGGTGAGTGAGGCCACCAAAGGGCCCGCCAAGCGACCTGGCAACATGCCCAACACACCGCCACCGCTGGAGGGGAAACCCGACCACTACAGAACAGCCATGTAAGAGGGGAGGGAGGGAGGGAGGGAGGGGGCAAGAGAACTGAAACCACACAATTGCTGGCCGGAACACCCCTCTTTCAGCAAAGTGAAAGTAAAAAAAAAAAAAAAAGAAGTGTCCGGGTAGAGTCGAGAGAGGAGGCTTTAAATGTTGACATTTCCTTCGGAGTTCAGCACCTCTCCTTTCCCTCTCCCTCTCCTTCTCCCTCTCCTTCTCCCTTTCCTTCTCCCTTTCCCTCTCCCCCTCCCTCTCCCCCTCCCTCTCCCTTTCCCGCTCCCTCTCTTCCTCCCTCTCCCTCTCAAGTCGGCCTCATCCCTCGGTAGGCAGCGCACCTCCGCGTGACTCAGTTCAAAACAGCCGTCGGAGAGAGAGAGACGGTTGGAAAGCTTTCTTCTGTCGCCCTTCATCCCTCTCTCCGTTCTCCAGAAAAGACACTCAGCGGCTCTTCACACCCCTGTCGAGTGGGAGAACGGGCGAGCACAGTGTCGCTGGCAGCTCTGGCAAGAGAGCCTAGCTGGAGTGCTACACACAGCTTTCTGAGAGGAGCCAGGGGAGACCTGCAGTCCAGCCTGGGGAAGCTGTCTGTCCACAGCTAAAGCACTTCAACCAGGCTCGGCTGATAAGGAAGGCCTACAAATCCCAGAAAACCAGTGTTACCAAAGCCTCAAGCCTGCAGCCAGGACATGCAATGAAGCAAAGTGAAAAATTTGACACAGAAAATTCGACTTTTCAGGCTTTCTGGAGCCATAAAGAGCCTGCTTGTTGCTGTGTCGTTCGATCAAATGAACCATGTATGAAAGCATTAATTTGATTCATACTTGCTGATCATTTAAAACTCAAGGTTCTAAATTAAACCAGAGTAAAACTTGAAGAAAAAAAATCTAAAAATAAAACTATAAGAGCACTCACTGACAAAACGTCTTGTGAGATTGAAAACACTATTCAATTCATATTGACATATTAGGTAGGAATAGTGCGTACTGTACAGACATTTGGAAAGGGTTACAACCAAACAAGAGCACATGCAGACTTGAAAACATACACACTGCTCCAAGACTAGATATGTGTGACAACCTTTGACCCCAAGTCATTATGAGTGCATCGCTAGGACAAACAAAAAGCTACAATTATTTTATTAGCAGTCTAATTATACCAACGGTCGACTACGCAACTGGTCAATTTCTGATGGTAAATCGTAATTTAATTGGTATTTTACTGAAACCGTGGGCAGTCCTGGGATAACCCATCTGCCAATTACGGTCCGGAGCTTTCCGTTTCATCCTGGAAGATGAAAACGTAGCCAGCGCCTTATCAGGAGCAACAGAGCAAATTAAAATTTCACTCTGTTGTTGCTAATCAGCAGTGTGCTAGCAGAGCCAGCCGGGAGTGTAAACAAAACATCAACAAGCGGAGAGAGCCGGCCGAGCTTCAGGGGCCGACCCTGGACGATCGTGCTGACGGTGCAACTTCTCCCCGCTGCACAGGCACACACACACACACACACCAGTTGTGCAAATAAGACTTCTAAAAGATGTACCCTGCAAATCATACACGCTGATTTACGCAGACAATCATACACAGTCACGCACATATGCGTACAAACACGCTGATACACAACACATACTGATTCTGGCCTTTAACTGAACAGGAGTTAACAGTTTAGGATTTGGAGCCGAGCTTAACACAATGCAGCTGAATGGACTTGTAGTGTGATGTCAAGTGATGCAATACTGTCACAACTGTTAGGTCTTTTTTCATTTGCTATTAAGACTGATTCTGGATAAATAGGCAACATCATGAACCTTGAGTTCGTTTCAAGGTGAGGAAAATTTAAAGGGAGCGATCACTTCCTGCTTTCTGTAATTAGGCTTTGATCAAATCAAGACGCATTTAAAAAAGAAACCTTATTATGAGGTAAAGGGAAATGCAAATGAAACCATGCAAAATACCACAGCACAAGTAAATGGTAAAAAAACATAAAAAAACATAGATAATTTATTCCTAAAAACATATTTTTTAATACTAATAAATCTGATTTTTGGAGAACCCATGCATGTAGGACAGATGGCAATAAAATGAATCTGGATAAACAGTTGTCTTTAGATGATCTACAAGCAAATGCAAATCTGGGACAATAGTGTTTTTAATGAGAGAAAACCTGAAACTAGGCCTTCCACCTGCCTGTGATGCAGATTCACTGTGGCTACACACACACACCCACACACGTGTGCATGGACACGCATTAACACACATAAACACACACAAGCGCATGCGTGCACACACAAGTCCATTTCTTTCTGGTGACTGGCCAAAGGAACAGGAGAGGAACAGGTTTGTAAATGAGGAGGCCTGATTTGTCTCCCAGCTTGATCCTGAAGAGAGGCTAGTGGGGAAAATAGGAACTTGTGAAACAGGGGAATTGTGCCAACAGGTGATTGAGGCGTGTTCAACCACGTGCTCTGTGAAGTGTTCTATAACCTACATCCTGGGCCAATCTGGAGGGTTTACACAAGGCCTGGCCTGGTCACAGACACCTAGTGAGCACAAGGGGGTATCCAGGAGGTGCATAACACTGTAAACTGAATATCGGAACCAAACAACAAATCAAAAAATGCATGCAGAATAATCGAAGATCTTTGTGTTGTCATTCACCGCATGGCTTTCTTGCAATTAAAGATGGGGCCTTTTTTATGTATTCATCTAGTCTACATTTGCATTTTACATTTAGTCATTTAGCAGACGCTGTTATCCAGAGCGACTTACAGCAAGTCTAGTCTAGTCTTTTAATTTCACTGACAACGTTGACTTTGACACTAGATGATACATGGTGAGTATGACAACATGAAAGTAGTGAACATTCACTTATCATGTATCAACAATGTAAGTTATTGTCATTGCTTTAATGTAGCTACACACAAATGATGATGAAACTCCTATTATCGCATTAAAACCGCCATCAAACTGCAAATGATGAGCCAACTATTGTACAAATCCCGCACATGTTGATGCCATTGTTACAATCAAACAAATTATGGGTGAATTTTCAGACTAGTTGTTTCACAACTTTAGTTACTCTGAGTAGCAATTACTAAAATCAATATAACATCTCAACCACCCACACACAACAAGCATTTAATTTCGCTGCCCTACCTACAAAGCACATATGAAACAAATGGGTTTTGATTGAAACAACAGTGGGTTAATGAATTTGTTTGCGAGACAAAGACATTAAAATACACTTCCACCGTGCCCCCGGGGTCAAACAGATGTTTTCTTGGCTATATTTCGTGCATCAGAATAGTAACTAACACAGTAACACAACCCATCCATTAAGCTGCATGGCTGATGGTTCGAATGAGGCGCCCAGCTGCAAGGTTCAGCATCACACACATGAGCAGTGCTTGAGCAGTGGTACCCAGCGGGGATGCAGGGAACCAATCAGATGGCAGATCTGATGTCAAGTCTGAGGCAGCGCGTCTGGAGGGCATTACAGCTGCTTTACCTCCACAATTCAAATTCCCGACCTTGCGAGGCGAGTCACTTTCTAAGATGTTTTTTTTTCTTTTCTTTTCTTTTTTTTTCTTCTGACAAGTGCACTGTAACGCGTCGACATTTCGTGTTTCCACATCATCACGTCTCATTTATTTCCAATATCATAAATGAATAGACTGATGGGTGCATTACAATTAAGAAACAATGCCGGAGATCATGGAGATGAAACACGTTTTAATGATGTCGTTTTTTCCATCGACGACTTGCGGTGCCGTTTTTAAAATGGAGCGTTTTTTGCAACGTGTCGGCAACCACGTCGACAAGAGGGGCGAATCTTTCCAGCACCCATTAAACGCTTTTAATCAAGAAAAATTAAAGAAAATATTTAACAGTTTGCACCATGAACATTTCAACGTGAAATGATCCAACATGATGAATATCCCAAAAGTTAGATTTCTAAATGAATAATGACATTGCCTACTATGGACGAATCATTTGCGAATCATATCTCAGCTAATACACAGTCACTCATTCCCCCCAAAATATATCGTCGATAACAAAATCGTTCTCAAGCTTTTGCCCATAGTGCAGCTTATAAGTCACCTTGAGCAGAGACAGTGTGCTCATATTAAATGATTCCTCTTTTGAGCTGTATTCAAGTAAAAACCGACGGGTTATTGACCGCAGGCGAAGTGTCATAATGTAAATAAATTATAATCATATACATATACATTGTTATATATAAATCTGCCCCCAAAAACGTCAAGACAGTGCGTGATAGAAACTCCCAACGCTTTAACTGTCAAGTTCTGCAAGCTGACTTCTTAAAAAACTGTTCTTTACCTGCGTCCTGCTGACCCCTTGACCTCCAGGACTCAGAGAGGGGTGGCTCCTCTGCTGTCCCCCCCAGCCGTGACCCGTGGCTCCGTACTGAGAACTCATGTCTTTCCCCAGCGCGATCCCCGCCTGTTGTTGTGCTGTGGCACCGCTGTAATCTGGATACCCGCTGCCGTAGCCTCGCATCATCGGACTGGGGGACGTCAGCAGCTGGTTCAGGGTCGGGGTGGCCCCAGAGGGGTGCTGACCAGGGAATCTCTGAAAGCCCCCTCCTCCATTACCACCAGGCACAGAGGCAGCTCCCATTGCTGCTTTCACATGACTGGAGGCTGAAGTGTTTCCACCAGGCCCCACCATCATATTATTGCCCTGCTGCCTTGAAGGGCCCATCATGCCGTATCCAGGGCCACCGTAGCCCGCTCGATAGGCCGGATAGTGGTTATACTGGCTGTTGTGGTATCCTTCCTGGGAGTTGTGGACGGGTTCCATGCTGTTGTGAGCCGAAGAGTGCATGATCCCTATTCCAGTGCTTTGCTGTCCAGCGTGTTGATCGTAACAGGGCCTTGAACCACCATAGTAGTTATTAAACTCGGGCCCCCCCGCAATGGGGGACCCCCGGCTCCTGTTGTTCGCCGGTCCCGCGTTGGCATGCTCGTACCTGGCGCCCATCCTCCGCTCCTCCCCGGGCTTCCAGGTATGGTCCCCTTCGCTCTTGCTCAGCGGATCTGAATGCCCCCCCAATAGGTTCTCCTTCCCGCCGTGGTGCTGGCCGTCATTGGGCCGGTCCCCCCTCGCACCTTGCCCGTTGTTGTTGTTGATGTTGTTGTGACTTTGGATCTGGCGCTGCTCATGCGGGAACTGGTTGAATTGCGCCTGCTGGTGGTGCGGAGACGCAGGGGGGGCGTCTGCGCTCCCCGCGTTTTTCCGCTTGTGATGCGCGATCGAACCCGTCTCCGGCGACGAATTAGACGACGACACCGAGGTTAGATGATTCCCACCGTCCTTCTCCCCAGAATGAGTGGCAGAAGTTGAATTGACCATATTGTTCTCGTTTCGGCGGTGATGGTCCACATTATTCATGGCGTTGGCCCCATCTCCAGCTCCAAGCATGGCTCCAGTTCGTTGGACGTTACCTCCTCCTCCTCCTCCCGATTTTCCGAGTTCTGGACCCAAAGTAGCCGATAATTTTTTGTTTTTATTATTAGTTCTGGCTGGAGCGGATGCCACTTGCGCAGCCATCATCGTTTCAACATTTGGGAACAGCGGTCGGTGAGAAAGTGACCCTCCAATAGGCTTATTCGCACACGGGGAAGAAAAAAAAGAAAGACGAATGAAAACACAAGCAGGAGGGAGAAAAAAATCTTCTAGGGGAAAAACGAAGCTTTGTTCCCGCGCTGCGATTTCTGCCGATTCAAATGGGAAACGGTGGGTGTCCGCCGGGTTTCATATTGAAAAAGTTGCTCGTCCAAAGGTTTAAATGAAACTTTTTTTCCTCTCCTCCAACCCGGATATTGGTGAATGCATGTCTCCCGGAGCCCTCCTGGCCCAGCATGGCATAAGAGAGCAGCTCTACCAGCTATTATCCACCTCCGGGCTCCAGCGCGCCTCGCATGGAAAATGCGGACTGGAGTTTGTCAATCTGACGTTTTCTTCCAATTGACTTCATGTGGACGTTGGCTTTGAATGCCGTTCATAAACCGCTTGATGATAAAACGCATCCGGGCAGATGTTAGAAATCGATTGGCAAATACATATCAAGACTTTGGTCATCAAACTGGTTTACACCTCCACGGTGAGCTAGTGCAAAACTGACTTCAAACTTGACCTCCTCTTTAAAGGCAGGCTACACCCCAAAAATGTTGGCGTCAACGGATTACCAAAGCCCCAATACACCTGATCCACACCTCCAGCACATCTTGGTCTGCCTGTAAACAATATCCTCGGAAGATCAGGCTCCTTGTTGAGGCAACAGCGCTGCTCCATGTCTTAGTTTGAATCCAGCATTTCCCCTGTGTTCCAGGCCGTTTCTGCAGAGCTCTGAAAGAGGCAGACACGCAACCGCAAGCCAGCGCGCTATAACGTGGCCCTTAGAAATAAGGATGTAATTAAACGTGGAAGCAGTCGTTTAGATCCTTAATGTTGACACCGACTTTCCGTTCCAGAATAATGATATTCGTCTTGCAGGGCTCTTGACCTGGAATGTGTGTGACGTCACTGTTTAAAAAAAAGGAGAAAAAAAGGCTCACATTGCTTTAGTTTCTTTCACAAGACAGCTGATCTCTTTGAACCTGTTTTGCTTCCCAAGGAAATAAGCACTTTGTGTAACTTAAGAAGCGTCGTGTCGAATAGCTATGACGGGTCAAGGTGTTTAAGTGTCAGGAGTACCTGTCCATTGAATATACCTTATTTAATAAATCCACGTTGTGTTTTGAAACTCAGTGTTTAGACTGATAGGATGAGGTTAAGGGTTATATTAAGATTTCCCTACGAGCTCTTTGATAACTATAACAACTATTGCTCACTGAACGTTTTCTGTTGAACTTCAGGTTGTCAGATCCATTTGAAATCGTTCTTAATATGTCACTGAAGAATGGTATAGTGAGCAACTGTTCACCTTGCATTTGTATATTCGCTCTCTGTCAACATACTTACATGTTTCAGACAGTCGGTGAAAATAGTAAGACCCCTGGTGGAGAAATAGTGCAAGTACAAGACTCATCTGCAATAGGATCTGATGGCAACACCTGATGTTAAAGTGGAACACTTGCCAATATTCAAGTAGGTCTGCTTATATTCTAGATAAAACCATGACATCACTTTTTATGCTGTCTAATGACGTTGTTTTTGAAAAAAGGGGACCCTCAAATGAGAAGGACAACACAAAAAGATGGCAAGACTTAAAAAACGTAAGGCTGGAGGACACCGGATATTGAATTCTCTTTATCCAGTATTCCATGGAAGCTTTGGGTCATCGGAACTAAATAGGTATCAAAGCACATGATCAGTCGTGTTACTATACCAGATCAGTGGCCAAACATTTGACCTCCAGCAGTTGACAGTGAAAGAAGACGTTATCGCAGGTCTGTTTAGTATTTCATCTGGCTGTCTCACTGCTGCTTTGGGTGTGCCCAGGCAGCTTTGCAACTCTAATTTTCCTCTCTTGCTCATTAAAAAACCCACTGTTCTCCCATTAATCCGCAGACACACTGATCTATTTGAATGGAGAGAGGAACAATGGCTCGGTGCATTTGCATTTATGTTTAATTTATAACCTTCAGGGCCCCCTGATGCAGCAAGATTGAAACAATAATTCCAGACAAACATGCATAAGGGGAGGGGCTTCATTAATACGGACCTGGAATTGAATGTGTTTGCGTGCGCGCGTGTTCGTGTATGTTTAAGCGCCCCCCGCGTTTGGAAGCATGTGCATCCGTGCAAGACGGCGTCTGAGACACAAGTCAGACGCAATATCACACGCGCGCACACAAACATGCACACACAAACCTTGAATCCATGGGGGGATAACATGCCACTATTCCTGTCTGTCAGGAGGCAGGAGCCTCTTCAAGGGGAATCTGCAGGGATCTCCCCCAGCAGAGCACAGCAGCGGCAGCAGAACAAGCCTGGCCAAGCACAGAAAGTGGGTCAGCCTGAAAAAAAAGCACTGCTCAGGATGCAACCCTGCTTCACTGTGCCACTGTGCGGAGTGTGTGTGTGTCTGTGTGTGTGAAAGAGAGAGAGGGAGAGACAGATTCATTGTGTGTGTGTATGTGTGTGTGTGCGTGTGTGTGTGTGTGTGTGTGAGAGGGAGAGACAGATACATTGTGTGTGTGTGTGTGTGTGTGTGGGTGTGTGGGTGTGGGTGTGTGTGTGTGTGTGTGGGTGTGTGTGTGTGACAGAGAGGGAGAGACAGATACATTGTGTGTGTGTGTGTGTGTGTGTATGTGTGAAAGAGAGAGAGAGGGAGAGAGATACATTGTGTGTGTGCATGCGTGTGTGTGTGTGTGTGTGTGTGTGTGTGTGTGTGTAAAAGAGAGATAAAAAAACATAAGAGTGTATTTTGCATGAGCAGCGTTGGTGGTATGAAAGCACAGCAGTTTTAGACGGTGGGACAGACATTGTGAAAACATAGAAAGCCAGCTTGCCATCATGGGCCCACCTTTGCCTGTGGAAGTGTGTCGAATTGATCCATAGTCTTTTAATTTCAGGGTTGGGTAAATAACAGCATTTGCATTGATCAGTCTAGGCCGACTGCAAGACCAGGCCATATGGATGTGGTGTGTGTGTGTGTGTAAGGGTGTATATGTGTGTGCGTGTATATGTGTATGCATGGCTGTGTGTGTGTGTGTGTATGTGTGGGTTTTTTCTTTGGTGTGTATTGCAGCATTACTTGATGTGTGACTGAAAATGCATATGAGAACGATTCAATTGTACGTAAAGACCAGGGGGTACGCACCTCCTTGAATGTTGACAAGACATCACAGCCACTGAATGGAGTATTTTTTTTCTTCCTAAATTGGAAATAGATAGAAATAGGAAGGGGGGGGGGGGTCGCTTTAAATATAAATCCTGTGATCATGATGGAGCAAGCAAGACTACCCCCCCACCCTCTTCCAAAGACACACACACACTCACACACACACACACTCACACTTTGATAGCTGTCACTGGTGCTCTTCCTCACTGAAGCTCCTGAGCAGAGGAGTGTGTGAAGTATCCCTGGAGAGGCGCAGCCTCAAAGATCGCATTTACAAGATCCACACTGAGCCCCCTTTTAACTGGCTGTGAAGAACATCTTACCACTAGCCTTTCATGTCAAAAACCCAATGGTAAGGACTTGGCAGTTAGTCATTGCATATGTTGGCATCCCAATGCTAGTCCGATGGCATTTCATGATTGTAGTGTCATCCTGTGATATCAATCCATACACAGATCCCTTAACAGGTTCACTGTATATTCCGTATTAAGTATTATTCTGTATAAAGTATAACCACGACTAAGCTATGGTTACCCATAGGTGGTAAACACACTATTTTGCTTTTAGCTGGGCAGATGTTTTAGGCTGAATTTGCACTGGCCCCTTGAGAGTGAAACGTCTAATACTTTGAAACAAGCCAAGTGAATCAGCCCTGTCCTAATTCCTCCATCACATGTCATGAGGGCCGTGGTGAGATGAGTAATGTAAACACAGGCTTGATCGTGCTGGAGCTCGCACAGCAGGGCTTCGCTGCGCATGCTGGGAAGTCTGCCTCCTCCAGATTTGTTTGCCCAGCCTCCTGGGATACACGGTCCACTGACAGGCGGACTGACGCATCGCTGGGGCTGCTCTGACCCCTCCTCCTACGCCCGGCCCGTCAAGGTCAAAGGTCGCATGACACGACGAGGGGCGCGTACTGCACGCCCCGGTTTCCACCATCCGTGCCGCGCTGTCGATTCCTCACGAGGACGAGTTCAGATCGGACACGTTGTGTTCTGGAGCCTTCGCAAAGGATAAGTCTTCGAACCGCGAAGCAGGGTGTTCTGGAACCATTTTGAATCAGGCTAATTAGGTTAGTGTTTTGTTTGTTTGTTCGGGAGGCACGATCAAAGTGATATTTCACCAATTTGTGTCAGCAGTGGCAGAGAGGAGGTAGCGTTAATCTCCTCAGGTTGGCTTTACGTTACGTTAGGGACCCAAACAAAAGACTCATGAATAATAGAGAAGCTTGATGAGAGACAGAACCAAACGCGTGCCTTATTACGGTCTTAGCAATACCAGGATTTGACTTCATTACATGTTTGTTGTAGAGTGTCTCTTTCTGGAAACTTCCACTCCAGTTGGACGTTGTCTTCAATCAGCCCGAAGCGAGGAAAAAAAAGAACCCTATCTAGCTTGCCTGACCCAGGAACTCCCCTGTTTGAGAGCAAGCAGCTGTTTTGATCTTATCTAATATTTATGAATAACTTCCTTGATATTTCCTCTGCTCCGTACAGCCATCCGCTTTGACGCCGTTACACAATGATGTCTTAGAGGGCCGCGGCGGAGATCAAACACCTAGCCTCCGCTCAGAATCCAAAACACGTTGCCTGCATAGCCGGAGAGAAAGTCTGCAGTGAGCATCTAACGCTGCGTGATTGAAATACAAGCCTCGCTAGGCTCAGCGTACGGTTTGATGATATTTGTATTTGTGTTGCTGTCAAAGGAACGAGAGCTGCGGCTGAGAAAACGCTGTCGCCGCATGAGGCCTGTGATGTTGATGGCGCGGGGCGTATGCGAAAAGCGCCCGCGCAAAAAGCACACGCGCAAGTGTGTTACCTTACCATCTGTGTGCGTCTGACTTCTGAAAATATTGCGCTGTCTGCCTGGTCTAACTCCTAGGCTTTATCCAGCCAGACAGGCCACGTTTTGAAGACTTTTCTTTTGTCCGTGACGGATGTGCGCGCGGATGGGAATCAGATGTGTGCGACTATCTCTCCATAAAATTCAAGTGTTCTTCATGTTATTCTCCCAAAGTGGCCTGATTCCCAAGCGCTTTTGTTGGTCTAATGGAGGCTACGCGACACCGATACCGCAATTACAGCCATGACGATGGGCCTGATAATATTGAGAGCAAAGTGGGTAATTTGAGGCTGTTGTGTTGAAGAGACGGGAGTGGGGGAGGTGTGTGGTGTGTGTGTGGTGTGTGTGTGTGTGTGTGTCAGGGTAGAGGGGCTGTTTTCATGTGTCTCCAGTCGCAGCCTAGCCCGTCACCCTAATCATCCTCCACGAGGTGTCGGGTGGCTCAGCGGGTTAAGGCGTTGGCCTCATGATCGGAAGGTAGTGAGCGCGAATCTCGGCTGTGGCTCTGTGATGTTGTGTCCTTGGGCAAGGCACTTCACCCTACTTGCCTCAGGGGGATTGTCCCTGTACATAAATGTAAGTCGCTTTGGATAAAAGTGTCTGCTAAATGAGGTATTATTATTATGTGATGCCAGCCTAAGACACCAGCAGCTAGACACCACCCCCTGTGGTGTTCTACAGGTGACCGCACACCCAGCCACTCGGCAGCGCACACGCCCTCACACCCCTTCACCTGCTCACTCCCTGCATCCTGCTGTCGATCAACACGTCCACCGATCGATCCATCGATTTCATCGACGCCACGAATGAGCGAAACCTGTCGATGAGGTCTTGTTCCAAACAAGCGCTTCGTCGATGCGTTAAACGTCATCGCTAGACGTGAACGCGTGGTGAAGTCTCGTTAATCGAACATCGGCTTGTTTGGGTTCCCGCGGCGTCGAGATATCAGCGCTGAAGCTAGCCAACAGCGTCGTGGACCTTTCACCCATACGGGAAATCAAATAAGCGATCCATCGCGTTCGATGAAACGCGGCGTCGGCGAACGCGGGCCGGGAGACAGACGCTGCGACAAGTCCGTGCCTATTCTGTCAACGCTTATAATCAAACGCTCCTCCCTAGAGTGATCTGTCCGAACAATTAAAACAGAGTCCCTTTGCATCATCAACGCCATTTAAGGTGTCACCACGGATATGAAAAGAGGCTCGTGCGTTGAAAATGGCAGGCCCGGCCTCTCCCGTGACAATCAGGCGGCGAGGCATTCTCCGCAGGAGCCTGGGCTCTGTGTTCAAATTTTAAATATGTTTTGACACAAAATCAAAAGTTGCTCAATATTTTAGGAAGGGGGGGGGGGGGGGGGGTGGGGGGGTGGGGGGGATTCTCTTTTTCGAGTGATCTTGCGTTAAAGCCTGATGCGAAGCGAGCAGGCAGACAGGACAGGCTGGCAGGCAGACAGACAGACGGACACGTGCGTCCTCTGTTCCCTGCTGACAGGCTCTTTGACATTTTTTCGAGCGGGAAGGGGAAACCTCTTTAATTCTCCTTTTTTTTTTTCGGAGCGCGAGCCGTCACCTCGCAGTCGTATTTCTCTCTGATCTCAACACATCTGAATGCTGAAGCGTCCCATGCGATCAATGGGAATCTCTGTTTCTCCTGCCTACCTATTTTAGACCCCTCGGATTTCAACACCTACAGCCGTCTGTGGTATGTTCTGTACACATGATCATCTTCAGCTTCCATCTAATAGGCGGGAACATGAATTAGGGTGCTAAAAAGGCCCTACTGTTTGTCTGAATGTTAAGGCACACCAGATATTTCAAAATGATATGAGTCGCTCATTGATCGATACAGTAGGAATATCAATCAGGACATTCATATAAAACGGGAACAGCATGATGTCTGAAAGGAGAAAAATCACAAAGGAGAATGACAGATTCTCTTTTTTCTGCATTGATGGTTACTGAGTCCATTTCATTGGTCTTCACAATGCTATAATCCTGAGGATAACATTCCTAATCTTCTAAAAAATGTGTGTAAAAAGTGTTTTTTCTTAAGCAAAAACCAAATTATGCCAATTTAGAAATTAGCCTGTTTAAGGCACCAAAATGTTTTAGAACTAACAAAAAGGGAGGCAGTGGAAAACAAAGGAGAACTCAGTAATGAGATTATCTCTGTAAAGCGGACAGCACTCGTCATTATGTTTCATTCAAACGAGAGAGATTACAAGTCACATTCAAACGCCTGTAATCCATGAAAGACACCAGATATGATTATTTCTCTTTAAATTCCCCGCTGACGGACAAAGATTGATAAGAACTGAAAGTTCAAATGCTGCTAAACTGCTGAAGTATTCCAAAACATGATCTAACATCCTGCTTGAAAGATTTGCTTTAGTTCATTTAGTAAGATACCAAAGCCATTGTTTTATTGAGGGCAAACCCCTTCGAAAGGGGATACTGAAAAAGAAATCCTATTCAGGTTATTATAACCAAGGATAGTGTTAGAATGATCCGGAGCTTTTTAAGGGTAAAACCTTCGTTAACATTTCGTATTCATCCGACTCCTGTCACCCGACGGCCATCTTGACAGGTTGGATCCATGTTTCCCTCCCCTCCTACGCTGAGCAGCAAGGTGTTTTCCCGCTTCTCCTCATCTGATTCCTTCCTGGCTGATCTCTCTGGGGTGGCTCTCAGCCTCCTTCATCCCTGACCTCCCTCCGTTTCTGACAAGGTCAAACATTTCCCATTAGGCGAAGACCGGGCTCGGAGAGGTATCCAAGTCGTGCGCGGTGAAGGTCAGCGGCTGCATAATGAACTGGAAAATGTCAATTCTATTACTTCCCATTTAAATAGAGGATTTTCCGGCATGAGAAACAAGGGTGATATTTACCCTTTCCCAAGCAGGCCTGGAGCAAAGAGGCCTCTTAATCCGGCTCGAGGTGTGAAATTGAGTCGTACAGGGAGGAATTTGATTCCTCTGCCAGGAATGAGAGCTATAAGCATATATCCATACTTGACTGAGGGGGGGGGGACGGGGGGGACGGGGGGGGGGGGACGTTCTTGCCTTTAAACATTTGCTCTGACATATAATTGAAAGGACAATACCTCACCAAGCTACCTACCTACATGGAGGTGACGGTTCAGATATTCCTTTTAAACATGACAATAATCCATCTTCTCTCATGCACACTGTAACCTGCACCCGCCCAACCCAGCACAAACACCACCACCCCCCCACCCCCCCGTTCGTGGATTCGCGGGTCGAAACGCAGGGAGAAGCTTAGGCAATGTGACTAAAGGGCATCCAAAGGAGAACGTTCATAATGATCCCTCTAAACCAAATTTCCATTAATTTTCATCCATCTCACTGGGGAGTAATGTCTACATGCCCGAGGCAGGTTTAAATTGCACAGTCCGCCTGAGAAAAGAACCGCTCAACTCCCTGGCGTCCGTCCTCCTTCCCGACTGGGAAGACAGAGGGACAGAACGCCCAGGAGACCGGCCGGGCTTTGCCGCAGCGTGAGAGAAACCAGGCTGCTGCCTGAGACGAACGCTCTCCTGTTCGAACGGAGCGAAAAGTCTCTCGCGTCTTTTTCCTCCGGCCGAACAGGAGTCGGCAGCGGACACCTGTTTGAAAGACGCAGCGAGCACACGCAATGTCAAAGGCGCAGCTTGAATAATACGATCATTTCGTATTCCGACTCCCTGCCAAGGAGTCTGTCTCCCAGACATCAGGTCACTTATTCAGTCAGCGATGGGAGGGGGGGGGGGGGATAATACTGGCTGCAGGGTAAAAGAGGGAAGACGGCCAGCAAATGTCACCAAACCTGGCAACCTGGGGATCTTCAAAGCGTCTCTGCAGATGACAAGTGATTCTGTGGCGTGCTGACACCTTTTCCCCTGGCAGCCAGTGTGTGCCCACTTGCGGGTGACACTGGGCGCGTCTCCTGGGGGGCGGGCACACCTGGCAGTCTGTCAGCGGTCGCTGGTTGGAGGGAGGGCAAAGAGGGCATGTCTTTCTTTAAAGACATGCCGCGCATTCACTTGGACAAGAAGCTCAACTGGTCCCAATGTAGGCCAAGCGAAACCACACACACACACAAGCACGGAGGAGTTTTACTGCTAACTTTTCAATATCCTGTCTTTTAATTTCGGGTTGCCTGGCTCATTTGCAAGTAGGGCTGGGAGAGATGACTGCTAGACTGTCCACTGGACGGGCTCAACGGGATCATGTGTTGATTAATATCTGGAGGGTAGGGCTGAGGGAGAGACAGAGAGTGTGTGAGAGAGGGAGAGAGGGGAGGGGGAGGGAAGAGGGACCAGAGAGAGAGAGAGAGAGAGAGAGAAAGAAAAGGGGAAGGACAGAGGGAGAGAGGGGGGGAAGAGAGAGAGGAGCAGAAAGAGAGAAATGGAGGATACTCTTCACTAGCAACCAGGGAGAGGCCTGCTGGCCGGGGTAATGAGCCTGAAACAGAGAGGAGAGGAGGCACAAAGACAGGTCCCCCCCCCCCCCATCCCCACCCCATCCCCCCCCCATCCCCCCTGCTGGAAGAGGTGCATCAGACGAGACGTGAAGTTGGTGCCTTGGTCGGTGAGAATCTCATCGGGTAATCCAACCCTGGAGAACAGTTGGACAAGCGCACGAAGGACAGCAGGTGCAGTGATGGTTCTCAGCGGGAAAGCCTCTGGAAATCTGGTGGCATAGTCCGAGATGACCAGGATGTATTGATGTCCAGTGCTGCTCTTCACCAGGGGCCCCACAATGTCCATAGCAATCCTTCGAAATGGAGTGGAGATCACTGGAAGAGGCTGCAAAAAGGCACGGTCAGACTTGCGCACAGGACATGTTTTCTGACAGGCAGGACATGTTGCACAGTATTTTTGAACGTCAGTATACATGCACGGCCAATAAAATCTGGAACTGACGCGTAAGTATGTTTTGTGGCGACCGAGGTGACCTGACCATGGAACTGTGTGTGCTAAATGCATGACCAGGGTCCTACAGCTAAGGGGAACAACAAGACGTTTACACTCATTACTAACAATGTACAACACCTCATTGTCAATAATAAACTTCTCTTGACCCAGACAATCCTTAGTTTCTTTCCCCACCTTAGCAAACAGACATTTCAAAGTGATATCATTCCTTTGTAACACAGAAACATTTTCAGGCACATCCCACACAAAAGAATCAGAATGTTCAGGGTTTACAGACCACATTTGTTTTTCAAATCGTCGCTGACGACGGGATTTTCTTGGTCCTTTGGTGCCACCCTCACACAGACTACTGTCCAAGTCTGGCAGAGGTTGGACGTTGGCTTTCACTTGTGCCCGGGTGAGCACAGGACATGAGAAATTTCTCCCACCGTCATCATTCTCCCCAGAGTCAACATTCCCAGACAACAGGTCCATCAGAAAAGGCAAGTCCCAACGGAGAATAGCATCCACAGGTAAGTTTTCTACTACTCCCACAGTCACCAGATAGGGTTGGTCTGCAACAGTCATGGTAACTTCCACAGTAGGATAGGGGTGGCTATCCCCGTGCACACACAAAATGTCCACTGTCTTTCCATAGTCCATGCTGCTAACTGGCACTGAGCTACGTTTTATCAGGGAAGTGAAACTTCCAGTGTCCAGCAAAGCAGTAACCTCTTGGCCATTAATTAATATCTTTTGACAGCGTTGTACTGTATTGTCCATCTCACTAGTGCCCTCTAGTCTTGGAGGATAGCACGCTCCGCTAACTTTAGCTTTACGGACTGGGCAAACTGAGGCTTTGTGCCCTGGCTGTTGGCAGGAAAAACAAATAAACTCCTTACCCGGTCCTCGTTGGTTTGGGGCATAATTGGCGGTACCTGACAGGTCTTGGTTGGTCTCACGTCGGGCAGGCCTTGGAAGAAACTGTTGAGCTGGTGCACGCTGGGATGCCGTGGTTAGCCGAGCAGCAGGTCCTCCTTTCCGAGCATTGAGATACTGCACGGCCAACTTGGCAGCGGTGTATCCGTCGGCTGGCTCATGTTCCTTCACCCAGGTCCTCACTTCAATGGGAAACACCCGCAGAAGCTGTTCCATGATGATCGCTTCACCGATTTCCTCCCTGGAACGTTCATCCGGCCTTATCCAGCGGCGATAAAGTCCTCTGAGGCGGTGATAGGTCTCTGTGGGGCTTTCACCATGTGGCAGAGTGATGGCGCGGAACTGCTGCCGGTAAGTTTCAGGTGAAATGTCAAATTTGGCAAGCAGGGCTGCCTTCAGGTCCACGTAGCAGTGGGCTCTCTCTTCATCCATAGCCGAATAGGCCTCTAGTCCCTTCCCCGTCAGTAAGGGTACCAGTCGACAGGCCCACTCGTCTTCTGGCCACCTCCAGGTTCTGGCTATCCGCTCAAAACGCAGCAGATAATTTCCCATGTCCTCACCACTTTGATATTGTGGTATTTTCGGCTCACTGTAATGTCTCCATTCAGGTCTTGGTCTGTCCTCAGGATCAGGTGCTTGGCGCTGCGACTCAGCATCATCGCTCTCCATGCGACTTCCATGGAACACCGACCCCTGTCCACCAGGTGTTGGCAGTCCCATCCTTGGGCTGCTGGCTGACATCCATGTCGTGGTAAGCGACTCATGAGGTGGAGGCAGGTTTGGCGCAGGACGGGGTCTTCTAGGAGCAGGCTGCGAAGTGGACGCAGATTGAGCCACGTGCTCCACAGCAGTAGGAAGAGAGGCTCTCAGTCCCCGGAGTTCGGCCAGCAAACCTTCTTCACGGCGTTGCTGTCCTGCAAGGAACGTTCTCATCAGCGTCACCATGTCCTGACCTGGTTCAGATGATGGGCCTGGTTTCTCCTCCCACTCTTCCTCTTCCTCTGTCTCCCATGCTGGCTCTGGAGCTCCTGCCCCCTCTGGCTGTTGTTCGCAGCTTTGTGACCTTAGACCGGTACGCTTTGGTTGGCGAGGACGACCTTTCTTTCGGCTTGCCATCCCACTTCTGACACCAAATGTGGCGGGATCCTCTTAAAAATATAGGCAAAGTCGAAGTCCAAGTGCTCAAGTGTATTTATTGTGCCAATCCAAAGTGCAAAAATGGTGCAAAAGTATCTACAGTGATAAGAAATGTCCGAAAAATACATATTTACAAAAGTTTCATAAGTGAGAGTTCAACTTTAACTCCCACAAAAGAAAACGTTAACCTTTAAATAAACTCTAATTAAACCTTAACCTTGTTACCTTCTCTGTAACCGGAGATCGACTCCCTCCCAGGCCAAAACGGCTCCCTTTATACTTCCCTTGCCCCTCCCACTGAGCAAAATACATCGTTAAATGCAAACATCAAAATAAATGTATAACAGACATATGTGGCCTCTTCCTACAAAGCAAGAGCTCATTACCAACATAATAATATTCAAAATAACATACAAGAAAGGCGTAAAACTGTAAGTGCGTCATGTAAGTCACATGGTCAGCACCATGGCGCGAACAGCGCCTATTTGAGATACCAGGAAATGCTGGCTCGGCTTCGGTCCAACACAACGCATCGGAGGAGCGAGGTGGATCTATCGGGTAAGGGCTGGCGTGTATGTTCATTACAGTTATCCTAATGCGCGCAAGTGTGCACCCTTGGCGATTAGGGTCGGAGGAGAGCGGGGAAATATGGCAAATGAGGCGCTGGTGCGTCTGGTGTGAATGAATGAAACTACGGGGAAAAAGCGGGGAATGAACGAATGCGTGTGTGTGGGTCTGTGCGCGCGGGCATGAACAGGTCTACAACCTGTGACGGACTCGCTCCGTCACACACCCCCCCCCCCCTCCACCCCCCCCCCCCATCCCCCCCCGGCTCGGGGAGCCGCTCAGCGGTGTGGCGCTCGCTTCCTCTGTAGCTCTGTCCATCCTTTCGCGTCAGGAGCCGTATCTCGTCGACGTGCGCCCCGACACGCCCGCCCACGCCCCGCACGCCCGCCCACGCCCCGCACGCCCGCCCACGCCCCGCACGCCCACGCCCCGCACGCCCGCCCACGCCCCACACGCGCGCCCGCACGTGCACCTGAACGTTCCACCCTCTGTCACACAGACAGCGTCGAAACCGTAACTCTCCCCTAACGGTCCTCACACCTCCTCCCGAAACAGTCCCTCGCGCTAAACCGATGTCGGCTTCTCGAGGTCCTTAAAATCTCGCTGACCGTGGCGACCGCGCACTTCAAACGCCCACGGGGCTTACACCGGGCGGTTCAAACAGCGCCGAGCGCATCCTTTCATGGTCGCAGGTGGGAGCGCTGCACGCAGCGAGGGGCTTTCAGAGGTAAATACGAGGGCACGGGCAGGGATTAAGGACGGGCGGCGGTGTTCCGGTGGGTCGCCGCGTCGGGCCGGTCATGCCGAGTGAGAGGATTACTCCGCTATGAATTTTGAGCGCTCGCCCACTGGGCTATTGCGCTGGCCCCTTTTTTCCCCGCTCTCTCTCTTTACCTCTCTCCCTCTCTCCCTCTCTCTCTCTCTCTCTCTCTCTCTCTCTCTCTTTCTCTCTCTCTCTCTCTCTCTCTCTCTCTCTCTCTACCTCTCTCTCCCCCCTCTCTCTTTCTGTCCCTCTCTCTCTCTCTCTCTCTCTCTCTCTCTCTCTCTACCTCTCTCTCTTGAAATGGATGGTTTGTGTGAAGAGATGGCTGGGTGGGAATGGAACACGGAGAGTCACCACTTACGGGATGCATCCAGACAGATTTAGGAACAGAGGGAGTCCTGGAGGGAGGGGAGGAGGGAGAAAGATGAGGGGGATGCAAATGGCTCAGACACACTGTGGGCGTTCCAAAATAAGATCCATCCGTAAAAGGAGAGAAAGAAAGAAAAGGAGAGAGAGAGAGAAAGAGAGAGAGAGGGGGGCGTGGTTTTAAGCAAATAAACAAACACAACTCTCGTCTGGAGGCAACGAGCGACGAAAAGAAAAAGAGAGAGAAAGAAAGAGTGCAAGATGCCGAGAGAGAGGGAGCGCAGAGAGCTGAGGTGGAGGAGGGTGCTGGTTTCCCACCAGCGGAGTGACTTTCTCTCCCCCCACCCCCCCCCCCCCCCCCTTTCCCTCTGTCCTTTCTGTCTCTGCGTGGCTTCCCCTCACATCACATTAGCTCCAGCCCTGAGAGACAGCAGAAAAAAACTCCTCTGTCAAAGTTATTTAAAACGCATCGGACACCGGGGGATTCGCGCGCTCTCTTCCCGCGCTCGCTTCCTCTGCTCCTGCCTCCGTCTCCACGTTTCGCCCTTCCGTGTCAGGGCCGAACTTCAGGCTTGTGGCCGTCCGTACCTGCAGCAGGGGGCGAATATCCCATGGCTTCCCAAGTCACTATCAATCAAACTAAGTCTGTGTGGGAAGACCAAGCTACAAAGGGAACTGAGAGAGCGAGAGAGATAAAGACAGAGAGGGAGAGAGAGAGAGGGAGAGAGAGAGGGAGAGAGACAGAGAGAGAGAGAGAGGCATGGAGGGAGGCAAGGTAACAGAGAGGTCTGCATTCATCACAGGCGATGTCAACAGGAAAACCAACCTGGGTGTTTGTAATATATATTATTTTCTTTTCAAAATGCAGCCTCACAAAGGTACTTAAAATTTTGCTGAGGAATATGACAGGGATCTGTCCATATCCAAATGTACTTTAAACACGTTGCCAGGAGGATAGAAATCCACATCTGCTGGTAAAGAAAATATAAATCAAAACTACCGAAAATCTTAGAAAATATATAAGCAGAACATTTATCAGAATGGTATGGGTGAAACGAACAGGGCCGTATCCGGGTCTCACCAGGTACTGACCAGCACTTTGTCTGTAAGTGGGTCTCGTGTGTGAGTGGAGTTCCTGTCATGAGTCAGGCTGACAAAGGCTTCATCCATCCAGGTTCCAGACAGCCTGGCCCTGGCCGGCCCAGCCCTGACAGAGATGGGTGTTTCAGTTCCTCGGTCATGGTCCTCCGTGATGAATGGCCTCTCCCGCTGGAGCTGGCTGAGTAAGGAAGGCAGGCAGGCAGGCAGGGAGGAGGAGGCGGCCTGGGAGCCCTGCGAGGATCGATACGCTCAGTAGAACCCGCCTTGCATCTTAAAAGCAGCCCCCCCCCCCCAACACACACACACCACTTCCCCTTTCCCCAACGGGTTCTGCATCATTGTCCCTGGCACAGGCTTGTGGAGAGAGCGTGGCGTGTACTAGGAGCGCGTGTGCGTGCATGGAGAAGGACGCGGGTTGGTTATGCGTGTGGAGGGGGAAAACATTTGCATGTTGTGTTTTTGAGTCGGGGGGGGAGGGGGGACGACATCTGCATCAAATGTGTCAGCGGGTTTCAAGAGGGACCTGCGTGTCAGCAAACTCAAGGTCAGCATGGCAGGCTCAGAGAGAGAGAGAGAGCTCTCTCTCTCCCCCTCCCTCTAGCTCTCTCTCTCTGTCGGTCTCGTTCTCTCTCTCTCTCCCTCCCTCTAGCTCTCTCTCTCTCCCTCCCTCTCTCTCTCTCTCTCTCTCTCTCTCTCTCTCTCTCACTCCCTCTCTCTCTCTCTCTCTCTCTCTCTCTCTCTCTTTTCACACACACACACACACACACACACACACACAGCCTATAGTTGCTAGGGTGTGCCCTGACTTCTCCCACCTAACACAGCTATTCTCCCACCCGCGGCTGAACATTGTGATCCTGAATGTGTCCAGGAGGATGGATCCCCTTTTAATGAGCCAAAAAAACAATGACTAGACTAATGGCCTTATAATGGGGGGGGGTTATTGAATGAATGGGGATTGAATTGGATCGGGGGGGGGGGGGGGGGGGTGGTGGTGTTGCTTTGAATAGGAGCCAAAGTGAAGGGTGTGAGTCTGAATCTCCAGACAAACGGAGGGGTGGGGGGGGGGGGGGGAGGGGGGCGTAACAGGAAGGTGGGCGCCGAGGGGGGGAGGTGGGAGAGGGGGGGGGGGGGGGGGGGAGAGAAGAACCGTCAAGCCAAATCAATACAAGCCGACTGACTCGCCTCATTGGCCGTGTGATATAGCAGGGCGGACAGCTCCGCTGTGGCATTAATAAAACATTTTAAAAAAACACAAACTATTAAGCCAACTCGGCAGAGATCTATTCCCACCGTCGAGGTGTATTTTTTGATTTGTCAAGCTAATCCAGGAAAGGGAGGGGCCAGGTTGTTGCTGTGTACCCAGTTTGAGGCGCAGGACCCCGAAATGGGATTCAGCTTTGTTTGTAAATGAATGATTGAATGAACGGCGCTTGGTTGGGGTGGGTTGCCGACCAGTCGCAGAGAACAGACATGCTTAGCACTGGGAGGAGAATTACAGCCCAATAGCCTCATCTTCTGCTGGGCTAATGTTGTACATGCCTTCCACCGAACACAACCCAGCTCCTAGATTTGATTTGATTCTGCATGAAGACCCTCATTCCCAGCCTAATAACAGTGTTAGGGCCATTCTATTAACCGCGCCATGAAAGGGAAAGCTGGGCACCGCGGTGAGACTGAGGTGGTCTTTGTCAGACGCGAGCGCATGCATACAGGTCCGACAGGGCTAATACGTTCAGGCTGAAAAGGGCTGCTTTGAATCCTAATGGGAGCGAGCGGAGGCTATTTCCAGCCCTTTCTTTGAGATGAACGTGATGGTTTTAAGGGAAACAGGTGTCTGGTGATGGTTTAACTCGGGGGGGGGGGGGGGGGGGGGGGGGAACGGCACCCTAAACCTCCTCGACCGCATCTGCCCCAATATGGACGCCTGACGATGATCTCCTGAGATGATCACATCGACTAGACCGGACGGACTTTCCTGTTGGAGGATCCTGACATGCGACGACCGTCTTTTCTCCGTGGCCCAAGGAAACGGACGCGTGACCTGTTGACGTTGCCGTCGACGTCCTCAAAAGCCCGCGAGCGAACGAACCGGGCCGTCGCACACAAGCTCGTTGCGGTGAATGTGACAGCCGTTGTCCTTTGACGGGCTTCCCGCCGCCCTCCAAGCTTTCGTCTCGTAAAGCATTTCCTGTGAGCTGCTTGGACGTGGACCTGCTGTATTCTTCTCTGTTCATTAACCTTCACCTCTACTTGTAGAGAGGCTGCCGCTTATAAGGAGTGTCATTTCCAAAACAGCGCCAAAGAAGGCACTGTGCTCTCCTTTTTTTTTACCTCTCTCTCTTTTCTTCAGAGGCTGTCAGAGCAAGTTCTGGCACACACCCAGAAGAGAGGGAGAGCGCAAAAGAGGAGTGACACTGATTGTGCTTCCTCTAATTAAACCCTGCCTGACCCTGGTGTTGGGAAATCATTAGTTCCTCCTCGTAATCATCACACAGCAGCAATTACATTCTATTTGGCTCCATTTGCATTCATAAGATTTCCTGGAACTATCAAAGAGTGAACAGAAAAACCTGAAGAGACGCTGAATAAATCCGAGATCAACAACAGCGTTAGTCATAATGGTACAGGCAGGTCGGCCCCCAAAAAAACATGGCTACAAACAGGACATGCGGCAAGGCATCTTCAGAGATTTGTTCCCAGCATGGCTAAACATGCCAGGTCACAGTCCACGTGATTGGGTTCTTGCGTGAATCCCAAGTGCTTTTAACGAAAGGACAGTATTCACCCTGAGGAGAGCAAAAAAAAAGACACAGATTAAAGCTTCATCTGGCTGCATGTGCTGTGTGAGAACGACGTCATGACTACGCGCATAAAATATATACCCTCCTAAAACGCAAACATTCGAAATAGACCTCGTGTTGTGTAGATGAACTGACGGTGTGTACTTACACGTGGCGTATATCTGTGTGTGCGTTAGAGAGGAAGACATGTTGGAGAGGCGGGGGGACCAAAACAAGAACCAAAACAACAAGACCCTAATGCAATCCGCAGAGCAGCCGCTGCAATTTATTCCCGATGCAGAAGGCCGAATTTACATTAGGGGGAGGGGGGGGCGGGGCGGGGGGGGGGGCGGTGGGGAAGCGCGTGAGTGTACTTCAGAAAGTGTGCAAGGACAGATCCTTCATCTGTATTCCGTGCGACAGCGTCTTTCCGCTGGGCTGGTGCATCTCTCCCCGAGATGCCCGTCGACGGAGACGCGGCGGGAGTGCGGGCCGCGCCGTTTCGAAAGAAGCGTGCGTGCGACCGGCACGTCCGCAAACCCGAAGAACCGCACGTCATCCGCGCGCTGCTGCTGTCATGCTACCGCGGTTCCTGAATCTGACAACGGCAGCGGAGGAAGGTCGTCGTGTTCAAATGACAATTATGCCGGCAAATACCCCGGAGGCGGCAAGCTTTCCAGGACAGATAACGCTGGGTTGGCGTTTTTTTTTATTCGGATTCCGCAGTTTTCCCAAGTCATCGTCATTCGAGTTCGGTAAACAAAAGCGTTGATGTGGAATGGATTCTGAGTATGCGAATCTTACTGGAGGGTCCAACTGCTTGCCGTTGAATAACACTCACGAGAAAAAAAAACAACACAAACACACACTCACACAAACACACACAGACACGCTTAATCTCTCGCCAGAGTGTGATTGACTGCAATTCCCAGTGGTCCTATAGCAAGGATCTTCTACCAAAACCTAGTTAGCACAAGTGCCAGAGAATAATTAGAGATAATGATTCCACATTACAGAACCCGTGAAATTGTAGCGGGTGCCATGGATCTCTAGTGAGGAGCTATCCAAGCCGACTGGTAACCCAATAGCACCGTAGAGAGTCGGTGCCAACCAACTAATGTGACCCTCCTCTCCTCCCAGGCATCTGAAGCTGCCCCAGGCTCTAATGAGCAGCGCTCCATCACTCCATAAGCAGGCGATAATGTGGGAGGTTCAAGCCGACGGGGGTCTATGCACACTGGGTCTTTACAGCCCCTGCGGAGCCAGTTATCGCGAGAGGGAGGGTAAAGGAACTGAGGAAAGGCTGGCTGGCAGGCTGGCTGGAAGGCTGGCTTGGTGAGTGGGTGTGTGGTTTGCTGGCTGGAAGGCTGGCTGACTGGCTGGCTGGCTAGAAGGCTGGCTGGCTAGAAGGCTGGTTGGCTGGAAGGCTGGCTGGCTGGAAGGCTGGCTGGCTGGAAGGCTGGCTGGATGGCTGGCAGGCTTGCTGAAAGGCTGGCTGGCTGGCTGGCTGGCAGGCTTGCTGGCTGGCTAGAAGGCTGGCTGGCTTGGTCTTGGTTCACCGGGTTTAAGGCAGAGTTGGATGTAGAGAGCTTGAGGGTCCCAGGTCACCTGTGACATGATGAACACAGAAGTGACAAATGGTGCAGGGAAGTGACAGCGAGCGCTGCAGGATTGTGAGGGAAGGTTGCAGCGCAGGTGAGATGCTCAACAAGTCAATGCAATCTATTTACAGGGAGAGTATCAAGCGTTAGTCCACTTTAGACGTAGAGAGGTCATTTTGTTGGCAATTCATAATAATTTGTGGGGGGGTTTTCTCCCCTTTCTAGCTTAATTCATGTGGCCCACAGTACATCATAAAATAACCAGTCCCATAAAAAACAACATTGCAATTACTTTGTGAGGAAATGAATCACATAGAGGAAGAGCATGATAAGCGCTAATAACTGGTCATTACAGGGGACACTTTTCATCGTTGCAAAAACCTTACCTTGCTTCATCAGGAGGGAAACATAGAGCATTCTGGAGCCAGATTTCACATTAAGGCAATTTAGAAAATTCCAGACTGCCTAATTTAGGGGTCAGACTTCTGTGTAACTTCATTTGACAAGATTAATTATACAATTAATTCCAAACTCTTCTCAATTATGTGGAAAAAGCTGGCTGTCTACTCAGAAGGACCTTTCACCTTTAGTGAGTTGAGGTACCTGATAAGCATAATTTTTTAAAGGACCAAAAGAAACAGCAGTGTTTTCATCTTGCCAAATGCTTTTCTTAATTGTCCATGACTTAAGATGGCCAAATGTTAAGCCATTCACACTATCAATGGGTTACAAATGTCGCTTTGGCTGACACACATCAACTGAGACTTAATTTAATGAAAGCTGATTTAGCCATCAACAGCAGCAAGACAACGATGAAGCTCACCTTACTGCCTGTTAATTGAGGGCCTAGTCCATCATAATGAGTTGAGGTTGAACTGTGTCCAACAATAGGTCAAAGTAAATGATCATAAACACAACTGTGTTGTGACCTACCTTGACAATGAGGTCCAAATGTTAGTTATGGAATTTGGTAAAGTGCACAATATTTGCCTGTCTCTCTTTCTGAAAAAGCGGTGCGCTGATACCAGTCACTTTGAACCCACATTATATCTAAATGGGGTCCACTTCATAATTCATGCTGAGCCAGAAAAGAGGAACAGGAGCAGAATTTATCCTCCTAGACAGCCGAGCAACCATTATCAACACGGTTCTTGGACTGATAGAAGGGCAAACTCACCAGGGAGAGGTGTAAAACCTCTTTCAAAGCATCAGAATCCCACTTGCTCATCCCATCACCCTCTCTCTCCCCCCTTTTGTCAGGCTTTTTCTCTTGCTCTCTACCTTCAGAGAACAGGGGGAAAAAAAAGGAAAAATGGCCTACTTGACCTTAATCTGCCCAGTAGTGAGTAGCTGAGCGATGACATGCAACCTCAAAGGTAAAGGGCAATTGTTTCTTTTTACTCTTCCGAGAGCCAATTTACACCCCCCAGGGAATTATTCTGAAGCTGGGAACTATTTCAGGTCTGCCACATTGTTTCTGCTGTTCTCTGCTGGAGTGGGGCCACTTGGAGTAAAGCTCCAGTTTCTTACCTCTCCATCACCCTCTGACCCAATTTAGCCCCCAAATGAATTATGGACCATATTTAAATATGGAAAAGGGAAGGGCTGTGATATGTTCCAGTCAGAACGAAGCTGTGTTTGAAGTTAGAATCCGTTAAAGCATTCCGGAATATTTTGGGAAGACTGGCTTCAGATTACATCATGACATATAATTCAGCATTTTTATTTGAATGTATTTCATTAAAAAAATGATATATATGTAATATTAATACGTACATCCCATCATACATACATCACAAGATTTCATTCTAAATATGTTAAACAATATATACAATACCCAAACGCACGCATCTCTTTAAATTCATTCTAAGCCATTGACTGGGAAAACGATCAGAGGGTCAGTAAAGAGGCAGGCGACAGGACAGAGATCCTCTGTGAAAGAGTCTGAGTGTAAATCACATAAGGCCTTCTTCTGGTAGAAAGAGATTTCCCCCTCTTCAGGGTCCACAAACACTTCCACAGGACTAGTGTGTGTCCTCTTCAACTCATGTTAAATTCATCCTGGATACGTGGTCAGGCGGCTCAGCGGTTAAGGCGTTGGGCTCATGATTGGAAGGTTGTGAGTTCAAATCCCGCCCGTGGCTACGTGACGTTGTGTCCTTGGGCAAGGCACTTCACCCTACTTGCCTCAGGGGGGAATGTCCCTGTACTTGCTGTAAATCGCCCTGAATAAAAGTGTCTCCGAAATGACTAAATGCAAATGTAAATATGTCCGCTAGGTGTCAGAGATTATTGAGAGTCATTGTCAGGAATAGCGTAGAAACATTGAGAACGATGACCTCCATGGCTCACTGTACAGGTAAAGGTGCCCAGACACAAGAAGCTCTCAAGAACAAGTCCAATGTGCATGAGTTGATCCGTTTCGGTGGTTAGAATGCAGTCATTTCCTGTTCTAGTCCTTTGATAGGCCCTTTAGCTCACCTCGCTACCTTCTGTATGTTCTTAACTAAGCTAATACACTCAGCCAGGCTCCTCTCAAGAGATCATATTACAGCGGTTAACACCCTGATTTTGGATATCTGTGTTTCTCTATTTCTCTTGATGAAGTCCACCAAGTGTTGGATCTTCATCTCCTCACTCCATCTTGGTGGAAGTGTTCCATTTGAATTAAATCGTTCATCTGATTAGCTGTATCAGAAGTAAAGGTGTTGGTTTCATGCCTACTTACTGTGCTGTTCCAGTATCAGCCAATGCAGGTCCAGTAGACATATACCAGAATTGTTCTGTACAGAGTGGAAGAGGCTAAATAATGTTTAAAACAGAATGTTTAAACATGAATCCATGAAGAAACATTTTCAGAATCATTTCTCACAAAGAATTCAAAATGACGTTCTTTGTAGATCATTTTTATGACATCGACTGAACGTTGTACTGTGTATTCCAGAGCAGCAATAATTGGAAGTTCCCCGCCTACTTTTTGCTTGAGGAAAAGGAGCCTGTTTCATTGCCACATTGTTTCATATTACCGGCAGTGAATGCAGCTTTTAAAGAAATGCTCCACACGCAAGTGGGCATCATTATCACGCAGTCAGTTACTTGTTGCTTGTGCCCTCGGACTTACAGCGCACATTTGCATACTTCTAATATTGTAAAGGATTAATCATATTGTCAATCAAGTGTGTGCATTGCCTTCAATAAAGCGTCTGTTGAAGCGCGGTGAAAACACCATTACACTCGTAGTATCTACGTGTATACAAGCATGACAGGCCTATATATTAAACCGTTTCTCACGTCTTGCTCATAAAGCCGCAACATCGCTGACAGACACGTCAGCCACACTTATACAACAGTCGAGAGGCGATGCATATTTAAACATTATATAAAACCGGGAAGATTAACCGCTAGTCAAGCCCGGCGTTGAACCCATGCCAGGCATGAATAAATAATTGGCAGCGAAGTTATTAAGTTATTTGTTAACAGTAAATATTCTGAACGTGTCCCTGATTTAGCTTTAAATTTTAATAATTTGGGGGACTTTTTAAAGTTTAATGCTCAGATTCAGTCAGGAAACAGCACCAGTGGTGCTTAGCTCTAATTGATTCCTCGGGCGGGGGTAATTATGATGGCTGTGAAGACTGAGACATTTGCCCTGGGCGAGAAGAGAGAGAGAGAGAGAAACAATGTGTTGCAGGAAGAGAAGAATTGAGAGTGACTGGACAAGGGCATGCCTGAGGAATAGAGTAAACACACAACATTCCTACTGCACTGCATCTTTTATCTCCCACTCCAATCTGTCATCAGCCCTTCCTCTTCCTTCATCTCATTTTATTTCCCTGCTTTTTCTGTCGTCTGAATAGTCCTTGCTTTACTCACTACAGCAGGGTTACTTCTCCATGTTAATGACAGTAGAGGATGTTTCACCAGGGGAGTCTCGCAATCCATCATGGACCGGAGTTGAATTGATCAATCGAATGTTTGAGGGACGGAGATGGATTCGGACACAGAGATTTGTCGCTTAGGTTACCCTGCCATCTTGAACAGGCGTCCTCTTTCCCCCTCTCCCATGCGCACGCACATATCTTACTCAAAGGGAAAACAGTCACTGGATGGGCCCCTGCAGGTCCAGGTAGGGAGAGCCAGGTGATCTGTAACTGATGGGGTTTCACACAGGTCAGCGTCACACACTGTTTCTCGGGGAACGCCGTGAGTGAAATAGCAATTGTCTAGCAGTGAAGAAGGCAGTGGAGCCGGTCCCTGGTCCCCCAAACTCTCATGTCAGGAGTGGCACACAGGGACCCAGTCACAGCTGTTCTCCCATCGCCTCGGGGAGGAATTGCTTCCATTTGGCTTGTCAGTTTGGCCAGGTCCACCGCCGCTTCCCTCATTTGTCAGCGAGCTGGCTCTGCGAGCTAATCCCAGTCTGCTGCCTGAGAGAGAAAAACTCTCTCCTTTTTATTCTACCTGTATACCCCCCCCCCCCCCCCTCGCTTTTATTCTGTCTGACTGGCGCAACCTGTCCTTCACCAGGGGCTTTTTTATGCTGTCCATTCCACAGGGGAAAGCAGAGGACAGGGAAGACGAGCGATGTGGACATTTTTGATTCCAGGATGAAACCTTTTGTAGATTTATGCGGAGCCGTATTCATCACAGGCTGACAGACAGATCAGAAGCTTCTACATGGAGTCTTTGAAACAGACTCCAGCGCACACAAAAAAAAACGAACATCTAACAAGACAACGTTCGGATAATTGCCCTGGCGAGCATGGCTTCAAAGTTCAACTCCAACATCGGTCTCAACCTCTTCACCCAAGTTTCCAGAAATTTCCAAATCATTCACTGTGTGTCTCTGGGATAGGGCACTGCCAAATTGCCCAGAATCTAACATATTCCCTTTTACGTTGTTCCTCGAAGTAAACTTCCGCTGACTTTATTTCACCACGGTGTAAATCGTCAAGTAATTACCTAGCAACAGCCGAGCAATATCAGCCCCAGTAACATTTTACAACATCAGGGGAACGGCGCGGTCCAATTAGAGAACTGCCACTCGCGGGCTTTGAGGAAAACATAGCTGACGTGTAGCACAGACACTGATTCTATCATTAGAGCCTGCCGTTGCTTTGAGGTAAAAATGCTTTCAAGTCAGCCGGCAGCCCGTCTGCAACACAAGCAACAGGTGGTGCTGGAGATTGATTCAGCTTGATTATGAGTCAAATGGCTGCCTTAAAGAAGTCAAAGTTAATCGTAGGCCTGGCAGTTAGAGAAGCTACGCCAGTAGGCCTAAATATCTGAAGGCTCGGGTTACACCTTAGACACTTGACAGAGTTCCGTAATGATAGTGAGCATTGACGGTCTATGACATTGTTCTATATGACCCATGTGAAAAAGATATTCGTTTTGATTTCTTTTTTCCATAAATAGTGACATGGATGATCTGATATTTAGCTTTCAAAGATAGAAGAATATCAGCTGAACCGCACTGATGATGACAGACTAGAGCTAATCAACTCCCTCACTCTCTTCTTGTTATGACTGAAAACACATTTCTACCTTAAATCTGACTCTAACCATTCATCATTCCCATCCACAGCAAACGCCATGATCATGTCAGATCTAAAACTGAAACACCATAACCTATATTACCATTTCCATTTAGTCACTAAGCAGACGCTCTTATTTACATTTCGTCATTTAGCAGACACTCTTATCCAGAGGGACTTATAGCAAGTACAGGGACATTCCCCCCTGAGGCAAATAGGGTGATGTGCTTTGCCCAAGGACACAACGTCATGTTGGCACAACTGGGGTTTGAATCAAAGACCTTCTGATTACTAACCCGACACCTAACCGACAACCGCATAACTCCCTCCCCTACCATTTATAAGTCACAGCTTTTTTTGTGTAAATCGCTGCTGTTATTTCAAAGGTTCGACTTAGTTCCTTTTCACCTTGGCTGTGCACAAGAGGGTTTATGATACAAGATCAAATCCACTGAGATACTACTTAGCGGAATCAGGCAAGATTGCCATGCAGCAGTATCGTAGGCCCTCAAGACACAAAGCCCAGCTCAGACACTGAGATCTGAGGAACACTCTTAGGGGCTTTCTGCGATTTCAACGCTGAACAGAACCACCTAGATACAGTTCCTCTGTTAACAGTTGACATTTTGAGCAGATTGGTGCCCAGCGGAATGTTCCGGAGCCTAGTGGTGCGTCTCTCTCCCTGCCCAGCTCAGTGCTTCCATGCCTGTGTGTGTGTACAGTCATCTAATGCAGTAACTATTTGATGTCACGCTAATTCTCTTCAGTTGATTTTGCTGCGCTGTACTTTGCACTACTGAATTTAAGATTTTATTTTTTTTGTGTTGACTGTGCCTGCTGGCTGATATGTGGGTAGTTTGTACTGTGCTTGGTAAATACCACTGCTGTACAATTAGAACCATGAACCTCTAATCTTATAGAGATATATGTATCTTCTATGCATTATTTGCAGGTTACGCTGAATCAAGGTGTGTAATATTACTGCTGTACTTACATTTACAGTTATTCATTTAGCAGACGCTTTCATCCAAAGCGACTTACAGTAAGTACAGGGACATTCTCCCTGAGGCAAGTAGGATGAAGTGCCTTGCCCAAGGACACAAGATCATATAGCCACAGCCGGGGTTCGAACTCACAACCTTCCGCTCATGAGGCCAACGTCTTAACCCGCTGAGCCATCTGTCTCCCACTGTGCAGTACAGTGTTGCAGGAGTCTTTCAGAAGCTTCTGAGGGGCTCCTGGGCCTTGGACTTAGTCTGAACTTGAGGGAGTGATTGAGGGCTGTCTTGTAGGGGGCCAGGGCCTTGGATCTGACAATGCTAAAGCCCTCCAGCAATGAGACACAGCTCTGGAAGGCCGGCAGAGGACAAAAGGCTGGGTGAGTAACATCGAAAACCCACCTTGGTATCTTTGCAATGAGTGTAGCGCACTATCAAAAGAACAGAGAACCATTTGATATTTTAATCCAAGCAAATGTGCATTTTCAAAAGCCATGGCAAGGACGTTGGCTTATATGTCATCTTTTTTCACCATCTAAAAAAAAAAATCAATTTCAAAACATAATACAGAAGACAGTTTTAGTGATAGCAACTTTATTTTAAAGAACTATTTACGACAACTCTAATGTATTCCCAAGTTAAATTCTTTTTTAATATTGACATTTCTAATTAAGCAGCATAATTGGAAAGCCTGCACGGCGCGGCAATCATTTCAGCCGCATGCTGATAAATTAATACAAAAATTATTAATGAATGCTGCAGTTTTTAATTGCTGTGTACCCGTTTTCATAATTGCTGCACCATCCTCCTTGAAATGACATGATGACAAATACAAGTGTCATGTCAGCTCTTTCCCGCTTTCATCACCTTCTTCAATCAAAGTAAATCCATTTCACCGCAGCCATGAACACTGGAACAAATTAAACTTGCATTTCATTTTCTACCTTCATTAATGCATCTTGTTTCCAAGGTTACAATCGTTTACTGTTCCCCTAAACCTGACTCGAACGAATCAAGAAAGAACAGACCCTGTTTTGAAGAAGTGGGGGTCTTGCTTTAATATGAAAACACCCAGCTCTAGGCATGTTCAGAACAACATGAAATCGGTGTATCAAATGTATTCATTCATTTTCATGAAGGATTCATACGTTGTTTTGCCACGGCCTGACCGTATCTTAGAATAACCTGGTCCTGCTCGAGTATTGTTGATGGATACTTCCTAACAGTCTAGCTTCAGGACTAGCGGTGGTTCTGTTCAGAGTCGTCCCTCCTGTGGCGTTGTGGGAAAACTCCAGACACAATGACCCAGTTTGACAGAGTAGCTTTGGGGGTGGGGGGGGTGGGGGTGGGGGTTGGGGGTGGGGGTTGGGGGGCGCGAGAAGCCTGACTACGGGGCTGTATGTAAATACAAAGACCATCTTAGCACCCATAATAGAATTTTATGACCGTAATGAAACTTTAGTGTACGAAATGTCACTTTTGAAGTGTAGGCACGTTGCGTGTTTTTTTTCTTTCCCCTTTCTCCTTTGCTCACATTAAAACTGCAAAGAGTGCCCGGCAGAAATATAGCGAGGCCAGGGTGGTGGGTGGGGGTGTGGGCTGATGAGGAGCTTTCAGACTAGCCTCTTTTGCATGCAAATCATATCTGAGTTTCTCATTAGCATAAATGCATGAGCAACTCTAAATGCTTTTAATTTTCAATCTCGCCGAGCAGAGGAGTAATTTGTCACTGTCAGTGTGGAAATCTAAAAGGGGTAGAACCAGAGGGAGCCAAGGACTCCACGCTAAATTGGAATCATAGAAAATTTCTGATTCTCTAATTGACTGATGTGCAGTTCAATCGAGCTGCCTTGAAGGTGTAAATAATTCCATGTATATTCAGAGGGATAAAAAAGAATGTGAGGTGGATGTGGAAAAGCACATTACATGACTGTTTCCTCAGGACATGCTTTTCTCTGGTGATTTTAATTTCAGCCTTTCGAATTTCCCCCCCAAACTCTCTAAAGGGGTGCAAATTTGCTGTTTTGGAACATAATCACAGATAATCAACCGGAAATTATAACAAAATGTTACATCTATTACTTTTTTTCTCATATGGCATGCTGAGGTTGCTCAGACCTGAACTACAAGAGCTGAGGTACACAGTCATCCCCTTAGCTCAGAGCATGACAGACTATTCCCTAATTTTTTTCAAAGTTTTTGTCCTTGTGTGTTACTAAACAAATCAATTTATTAGTAATTACGTTGGCCAATTGATCGTAAAACCTTCCATTAAAAACTTGTATGTGTACAGAATTGACATCCATGACAATGTCATTCAAAGTATCCAAAAAATGCACTCCTTTAAAGTCATGTAAAGGACATCCACCCTGGCAGAAATATGTGGGGAGGGGAGACATGGATATTTGCACATTTCCAAAGTAGGCCCCATCAGATTCTTTGATGCTCCGGCGCCTAGTGGAGCCTCAGTGTCTGTCACCACGCTGCCCATCTCTACATAGCACAACGCAGGCATTCTGCCAGAGCTTTCCAGCATGGTCAGGGTTGTCTGTTTGGTACATCTCAAAGTGCACTTCCAAGATGGAACACCACTTACCAGTAGCCATGCAAGCAGTCCTCCAGTGGGCCCATGATCTTGTTATGTGGTGTAGTGGGCAGGTGGTGGTGCCTTATGGATGAGCTACTTCACTTTAAACACACACACACAGTACAAGTGAAGAGGCATGGGATCCATCAGATACAATACGAAATCTACGGAACTTCTGCGGCCTTTTTGCGGAGATCATTTTGGGCGCAAATACATATGTTTACCGCGGGGAGATGGGCCTTTCATCGCTGAACATCAAGGTGCTCATTGTAGCAGGAACAAGCACGGCTAAGGAACACAACGACACATGGCCATCGTTTTCAAGCTTACGTCGTGCTTGCGCTGCCCTCCAGTGTTTCAAAGGTGAACATGTTGGATTAAAACAACAGTATTATTAGTGCATAAGCAACAACACCTTGTATACAGAAAGTTCCCTGGTTTATCCTGATGGCCTACGCAAATACCATTAGGTCTGTAGTTGGATAAGGTATACCCTCCAAAACGACAAATGTGAACCAAATGCAGAACAGCGATCCTTACAATCGAACCAATCATGATGCTGCAAAAAAGGCGACCTCATGAATGTCTTGAGTACTAAATACACCGAGTCAAGAAGCTCACATTTCAAAGGGGACCTCTCCAATTGCTTTAAAACTTAAAGAATAGCATGTCTAGACAACAAACACACCAAGCTGAAGAGATGGCTAAGTTTGATCAATCGTGCCATTTGCAGAGCGGAGAGTCTCGCTGCAGCAACAGCCTAATATATTACAAAGTACTGGTGGAAGGGGTGTGGGGGGGGGGGGGGTTCATTAAAGGATTCAAAACATACATAAATAAACAGAAGATGAAATGAACTTGATAACTCAGACCAACAAAACAAAGTAGTAGACAGTAAACAGGGTCTGGAATGAACCATGTTTTCATGCAATGATTCCAAATGTTCTACAGGTTTAAAACGATAACCTTCAAGAAAACTATGAAAACGACAAAAAAGATCTGTGTAGCTAACCTCATGCCAACAATAGTAGGTCTGGGTCAGAACTCTCCAAAATGTGTTTCTGAGGACATCTTCTGGACTTCCAGTGTTTATTTATTTTTGGGCACCAACCCTGATCGAGCACACCTATCCATGACTGGCTGTTTGATCAAATGAATCAGGTGATTCTCAAATGGCAGTTTTCCATGTACAGGGTTGGAGGACTTTGGTATAGCCCCAATGAAACAAAGTTTGCCTTTAAGATAGATGTACAGTTTTTAACCTACTTTTGTGCCTTCACTTCCAAAATGGAGGTCAAAAGCAAGGTGGGATTTATAATCACATTCATCACAATCAATCCATAAAGAGCCGTAATGGACCACTGAAAAGGATCTTCATCACATTCATGCAAGTTTCTGGAACATATCGGATAGATGCTGTTTCCTGTAAAGTATATTTGAAAATCAGAATTATAAATTAGAAAATTAGGCTATTAGGGGTTTTTTTCAGTTGAAGGTTTGTCTGGTTGTGTTTATGCTTTTATAGCTCTTCCCTTGGCACTTATTGGTTCTCATGATGTATGTTTTACAATTTAAAAGCCCACTGTGTTCAGGGTCTATCACGTTGCTATGCTCAGTGACCGATGCTCTTTGTAAAAGCTTTCTCTTGTAAGTAGCTTTGGATAAAAGTGTCTGCTAAATTAATAAATGTAAATATCTAGTAAGAATTTTCCGGACATGAAGCTTGATGGATTTTCATTTCAAGTCAAATGTAATTAAACCTTCCAGATCTGATGTTGCTGTGTGTAAATCAACATTGAATTAATTTGTTGTTACTTCAACAACGAATCAATAGTATGTACATCTTGTTGATGGATCAATGTGACAAATCAATGTTTATTGCCATGGCCTTTGAAAGCAGGCCTACCCTTTCACCTCTCGCAGAACCTGTTGATATGTTTCTTAAACATTAAATCACACAAAATGATTAAAATAACACTTTTAAAATTCTAATTAACATACAGCCTAGAGTCCAGATTTCAGCCTAGATTTGAGTTGCCCAAACGTCATCTCCACACTCGTTCACTCTCCAAATGAGGGTTGCTGTCAGGATAGCTAGCCTGCTGAGATCCTGCTGCTCCTCGCTGTGTCACACTGTCAAGAGCGTGTGGATGAGTTGGGGGACATTGCCCTTTGAGCCCTGTCCCTCTGCATCATAGAGTGACCTCACAGTGAGCCAGAACGTGGAGACCAGTAGGACGGTTACATGATTCTTTTCTTTTTTTTCTTCTCCCCACCAGTTTTACTGGATAATTAGTACTTTCTAAATGTTGCATTAGCCTGTATACATTTGGTATGAATGGTGGGATAAACGGGCACCAGATATTTTTCCCCTTCACACACAGACACGCATTGTGTTTACCTTAGTGACATTAATTAATATCCTTGCTTCATGTCCATGTGACTTCTGCATATGCAGAGCTGTGTTTGTCTAGACTTGTTACGTGTTCCTTAATTGAATCCTGGAGTCATAATAGAATACACAAACAGAAAGGTGACTTTCCAGGAGCAAAAAGGGAGAAAAACAGAGCGAGCCAATACAGAAACCTTCTTTTGAAGCGTGCGATTGGTCCGCCGTTTCCATAGCAGCAGCTGCATCTGCGCTTTCGGGGTTTCTTTTTTTCTCCGGGTCTGAGCCTTTCCTCCAAGGTCAGCCACAGCGGGGTGTGGAACTGCCACTCATCCCCGGGCCCTGGAGGGGCGGCTTTTTCCATCGCAACAAAAAGAGTTTCTGACAACCTGACCCCCTGCGCTCGGGGAGCGGTGCTGCCGGGGAGAGGAGCGATTCAGGAGCGAGTGTTCCTTCCAACCAGCAGCTGCGCGGAATCCTTTGTGGCCATAACACTGATATGATAGGTTCGTCTCTCACTGAAGCATAGCCTGGCCCTGAATACTCATGCTGAGTACATGATTTAATTATGGGGAATGTGCTCCGCCTGAGGCTGAATGTATAATTCCCGTTGAAACCTAGGGGGGGTTTACATGTTTATCATTAGTGAGTGTTGTTATACAAAAGAATACAACATCCACCGACATGCTTTCAGATGTTGTCTCTGGAGTATATATGATTCCACTCCAAGTGCAGTTTTCACATTATTATTAACAGCCTGTGCCCACTACCCTATGGAAACCAGTGTTATTCATGCACTGGTCCTGTTATATTCATAAATGATGGGAATGAAGTCTGTTCTAATCTAGTACTGTCAGGAGTCTGTGTCATCTAATTATGCTGCATCCGAATGACTCAAATTGGACCCTAGTTTCTAATAGGTGAGGATGAGCAATAACTGAACTATTAATGGGATCTTCCCAAGGCGGTGCATCAGTCAATTCTATTTATTTTGATCCGAAGCGTGGCGGTTTAGCACAGGGGCCATTATTCATCCTGAGTGATACCGCCCTCTGCTGAGTGATACCGCCCTCTGTTTTTATTTATTTAGTTAGTTTTTATTTGTTATAGAGGGACAGTATACATTAATTGACATTTTACAGATAAAATTTAAATGCACCCAATTATAGCCAAAAGGCTAGTTTACATTGGTAGTCCCCCTGCCAGAAGGAGAAAGGAAAAGTTACCTGTCAATTAAAAAAAAAGATTACAAGCAAAAGCAGGCAACAATAAAACATGTACTGTATATATATAAAACAGATGCAAACCCTCCCAAGCCCCACTGCTGACTCATACTGCCCTCTGGTGGCCTTGATGCATCACTACATCAACACATCACGGCTCGTTCAAGGGCAACCAGAAAGAAACGCCCCCTCAGAAGCCTTATTGGCCGATGGAACATTCCGTGCAAGTCCATTGGCTGTTTAGCCGCACGCCTTTCTGACGACAGCCGGAAGTAAGGTCGTCCGCTGGCGTCTACAGAAACGTGTTATCAGGTTAAACATCTATTTAGCGCTTTTCGACTTTCTGTCTTTTTATGTTGACGCTAAATGTTAAAAAAATGTATTTGCATGACTAATTGCGGGAATTAATAAGCGGGGAATTGTATTCATGCAGTGGTTGGCTGCAAAAACGGCGAGCAAAAGAGCACAAGTTGATGTTTGGAGTTGTTTTTTGGTTTGTTGGAGTATTTCTCTGCATTAGTCTTCAACCTAATCTTCAAAATTAATTGAACAACATGCCTTTAACTCATAAAATAATATTATTATATTATTGATAATATATTATAATAGTTATCATATTGATGTAGCTGACTACTACCATGTACTACCAACTACTACCATGTAAGAGCTCATGCCATTTTGACCTTGGAACTCAAACCCAAGGTCATCTCAGCCTCATTAGAATGAATTGGTGGACTTGGTGAAATGGCATAAACGTCGTTGGCATTATAACGCTAAAATTGCTACCAATACCGTCGAACCAGGCGTCTAAATTGTTTAATACATGTGTCCACTAGGTGGCGCTGAATATCAGGTTTTGAGTATGAGACTCATCTGTTTTGGTCTGTGCCACAATTCGATCCAAACCTCTGTTGTGATTCACATCAGAAATACCATAGAAGAGTAGATCACGTAATATATGACGCACTTAAACACACGTTGCAAACATGGTGAGACAACACTCCATACAGACTGGGTCTTTGGATCAAAGAAGAATTGGCACATGTGTTGTCTTGCTGATTGCTTATCATATTATCATCGTCAGACCTCTGATCTACTGTTAATTGCGCTGATATTTACCCCCTGGGAGCATAATTGCTCCCCTATCAAAGGAGTGCATTAATCATCGTCATGTTCCCCTCATTTCCTTCCCTCAGCGCAGGGATGGCCGCTCCGACAAAGCTCGCCTCGTTCCGCCTGCCCCCCCTCCCCACCATCGGGGAGGTGATCAAGCTGTACAATCTGCGGGCGGAGAAACAGCTGTCCCAGAACTTCCTGCTGGACATGAAGCTCACAGGTGAGTCAGCCCCTCATCTGCAATGCACCAACACCTGGGTGCTGCGCTTTGGTTTGTGCGACTGCGATGAGAGAGGCACAGTGGGGTGTGTGTTGTCGTCGCCCCCACTCCCCCCCCCCCCCCCCCCCCCCCGTGTGAGAAGACTGACTGCGTAGCCGGTAGGGGCTTGCTGGCGAGCATTAGAACTGAACGCTGGCGGTGTCAGCCTAATTTAATAGATGTCCGGCTAATGTGAATCGACGGCCTGTTGTTTGTTTTGCAGCTCGAACGGCGCACAGACGTTCACACACACACTCACACACGCACGCCCTCACTCGCACAACATCTCTCTTCTAATGTGATTATCTATGATGCAGGCCAGATTTGTTCTTATCGGATGTCCTTGAATCAGGTGACTGATGGATGAACGCCCTCTATAATGTTTCCCAGAGGTGTAAGCTACCCAGAACAACACAGTGTTATCGATATATCTCAGAAATACAAGCCCAGAATGACTCGTCAGTTCTGTCATTCATTTGACCATAAATTGACTCAATTCCAGCGGCAGTTAGCAACGCAATGTTGTTTTCCCCCCCCCCCCAATGCTGTTTTGTGCAGATAAGATTGTGCGCCAGGCAGGCAGTCTGAAGGACGCTCATGTGTGCGAGGTGGGTCCTGGACCCGGGGGTCTGACCCGCTCCATCCTCAACGCCGGGGCGGCCGACCTTCTGGTGGTGGAGAAGGACGCGCGCTTCATCCCTGGATTGAAGGTACTGCACCAAGAGAACCGCCCTCAGACCTCTAACCTGTGCCTTCGTTCGGTCAGTGGTTTATCTCTGGGGGTCAAATTGACAGCGCCCGTAGCCAACGGCAACGCGGGCCGAGGGGGAAATCCTAAAAGAGGACAATCCCAAAGACTCTCTCTCCAGCCAGTTTCCCTTTCCCTCCTCCCCCCCCCCCCCCTCCCCCATCACTCCCCCATCACTCGCCTCTGTACCGAACCTCGTATCACCCCTTATCCCCTCTCGCATTCTTCCTCCTCCCCTGCCTCGACGAGATCCTAGCATGGGTTTTGTTAAATTATTCAGATTCATGATGAATTTTTAAAACGTTCGCTCCCCCCCCCCCCCCCCCGTGGAAACGTGCAGTGCAGAGAAAGGCTGTGCCGCCTGTATTAGACCGCAGCCTACTGTACACTAAACGCTCATTAGGCTACACGGTCTCTCTACGTCTTCTAGAACAATCCGTGTTTTCCCTTCAAGCTTCCCACGGTTCGCTTTGCCCCTTTTCCCCTTTTTTACGGGTTCTGCGAATCTCGTGTGCGTTTCTTCTCGGTCCTTACAGATATTCAGTTGATACTTTTACATCGTTGAACTGCTAGACATCGGAAAGGTGGTTTTAAATCTTAGAAATGTAACCCTAATTTGTTGAGTGTAGGAACACCTTCGGTGTCCGGCGCGCCCCTCCGTTCTGACCCACCGTGCTCCTGCGCTCTACCCGTGTATTGCTAAACAGAACACAGAGCGTGCGTGCACACACACACACTCACACACACGCACACCCTGGCGCTGACGCCTCACATGAAGCTGTGCCCTCCAGCAAAGCCCTCCCCATGAACCCCTAACCGAGTTCACGGTGCTAAAGAAAGGAGGAAAAAAAACAAAAAAAAAACAGCTAAACAGTTTTCCCCGGAAAGCTGTCAAGTGAAGCTCCGCGCCGCGCCTCCCGCTCTCCAGTGGGGGGGCCGCTCCCCTCAGAGAAACCCCTCTCCTCGTCCCCCTCACCCTCCGTTCCTCATCCTCTCTGCTTGCCGCTCGTCCGCCTCCTTCCTTCTCCCCGGCCTCCCCGTAGCAGTCCCTGCGTTCCCTCGTCACCACAGACGAGAGGTGCGGGTGTGTTTTTTTGGGTTTTTTTTAGGGGGGGGGGGGGGGGGGGGGTGAAGACTTGAGCTGCGCGCGCGTTCCAGATCATCCAGGATTTCTGGATGTGCCGGGATTGGCGTTACCGTAGTTACCGTAGACGTCATCGATATTTGAGCCCGGCTGCTTCAGTTGATCCCGCTGGGACCTTGTGTTTTGCTCTGCTGGCATTACATACAGGAAGAGTCTGGCCAGGAGTTTGTGCCCAGAGATCGCCCAGGGTTATTGCAGAGAACATTTTCAAAAGTGTAAAAACAGGAATTGAACTGTCGTCATTGGCCAACATCCCATAAAGCCCTCCTTGTCTGCTCTTCAAAATGTACTGTAGTAGGATTAGGAGGTCCACAAAGGGAAAATGTGTGGCTCATTGATCAGATTACCACTGATAACCATCTCTTTCTCTCTCTCTCAGCAAACTCAGGCTCCCTCCAGGGCCCCCAGACCCCCCAGTCATCCGGCAGTAGTTCACTGGCGGAGGCAGCAGGGGACCTGAAGCCTCCCACCCCTGCGACCACACCCCAGGGCCAGATCACCCCTGTACCACCCAACAGGTAATGTGTGTGTGTGTGTGTGTGTGTGTGTGTGTGTGTGTGGGGGGGGGGGGGGGGGGGGGGGGGGGGGAGAGTGAGGCATCTGAAATCATGTTGATCTCAGTTGCTCCAGTAAAACCCTGCCCTCCAGTTACCCTCTCTCTCAAAATGCCGTCCTCCTGTTTGTGCCCCCCCCCTTCCTCTATCTCTCTAGAAACAGTGTTGTCAGCGTGCAGGACCCCTTCTCTGAGGTCAGCGATCCGGCCTTTCAGAAGCGCAGCTCAGCGCCCCCTGGCGGAGGAGGGCAGTACCAGCAAGGCGTCAACATGGCTCCTGACATGATGCTGAGGATGCAGTACGATGCCAAGGATCCCTTTGCCGGCATGCGGAAGAGTGAGTGACCTCAACCTCCCTCAACCGCCCTTTCTCCAGCCAGAACAGGAAACATGCCCTCATCCACGTTGCTGAGTTCAAATCCAGCCCTAGTCTAGTCAGAATCAGAATCTATTTCATTCGCTATGCAGGGATATATCAACACAGAATTGACTTAGACAATAGAACATAGTTAACATAGAACATATACGTAACATCATAGCAAGGGTAAAACAGAATAAAAAATATAATGTAAAATACAAATTCGATACAAATAAGATTAAAGTAGAAAGTGGGCACTAGCTGTACAGATGGGGGGGGGGGGGGTATGGGGGGTGTAAACAGTGTGCAAACAGTGGTGCAAAATCACAGTGGTAAGTTTTGAAGTCCATCGCCATTGTTTTTTGAAGTCCATCGCCCTCCCAATAACCGGATGAAATCAGGCACCTAAAACGGATTCCTTCGCCGAGCTAAAACGGTGACCTCCGCCCGGGGATTTTTCGGCGCGTCGTCTGGACGCTCTCTCTCGCCTCTGCCCGCCTGCCCTGGCCTCCTCCTCCTCCTCCTTCTGTGTCTGGTCACGATGCGTCCCCCCCCCCCCAAGTGTGGACCAGATGTTTGTGTTTTTACAGTGGTGACACGGGACCTTCAAGGCTGTTTGTCACAGCGCACTACGTTTTACGAGTCCCTCTCATGCTGTTTTTGCGGCACAGCCTCTCGTTCCCCGACTTGTAACGCTGCAGCTTTGAACACAACACGACGATCAAACACAACCGAACGATACAAAAACCTCCCTTATCGTGTCTCACCTGAGTTGTACTGCACCGTTTTGATATTGAGATAGAGATCGGGTTGGAAATATTAAGACACATTCGGCAAAATGTGGTGAAGTGAAAAGACAAGATAAGTTAAGAGCAAGCAGATATAACTAAGGAAGACAGGCTTCCTATTTAAAGGGAGCGTAGGGTTCTAGTGCCCCCTGGTGGCTGCAATGGAGCCTCTCAATCTCACGATGTCTCGTCTAAGATAAAATAAGATAAGAAAATCCTTTATTAGTCCCCCTGGGGGGAAATTGCAGTCCACAACTACAGCAGGGTACAGTAACAGTCCACAGAATGGCAGGGTGAAATATACAATAAAGGAGATGCTGTACAATAGAATACAATATAAAATAAATAAAAATCAAGTACGAGGTTAAGTGAGATGGTTCCTGTCTCGAGGGAGAAGTGAGAGACATAGAGACAAGTGCAGAGTATTAGAGAATATTGCATGTTGTATGTAAGAACAACAAGACCACCGTCACATGTTGACCGTAAGAAACCGCATTGATCTACATACCATGTCGATGTTTTCATTTTTCCCGTTTTGATTGGATATTCCTTCGTAAGTCTTTGTATTCACCCGGCTCTCTCTCTCTCTCTCCTCAGTGGCAGTGGGCGAGCCCTACATGGCGAGCCAGATGCCCGGTGGGGGCATGCAGGACATGTACGGCAGGGCGGCATCAGGGATGAGCATGGCCCAGTGCTCACAGTACCCCTATGGACCAGGCTACGACAGGAGGTGGGCACACAGGCCAGATCAACAGTGCATCGCTGTTACAGCACACACTTCCTAGCAATGTTAACTATTGACAGGATTTCCTGGCCCAAGTAATGTTACCGGATTAGCACATTTTCTTCCTTAGCAATATTACCTCCTTAGCAGTATTACAGAGCTAGTACTATTACTTCGTACAACCAATATTAACTGGTTAGCAATATTAACTGGTACAACTTTGATTACCTGGTTATAGCAGGCGGTACTGGCAATATTACATTGACACATTTACATTTAGCAGACACACTTATCCAGAGTGATTTACAGCAAGTACAGGGACATTATCCCTGACACAAGTAGGGATAAGTGCTTTGCCCAAGGACATATTCATATTGGCACAGCTGGGGTTCCAACCAGGGACCTTCTGATTACTAGCCCGACACCCTCACCGCTCAGACTCCCAAAATGACCCTTAAAATGACCCTGTTCATCTGCGTCTCTCCCTGATGTTTGCCCTGTTGTGTCCTCCAGACCAGACCATGTCATGGGAATGGAGGGCAGCATGGGTCCCCCCGGGGGTCAGAGCAACATGGGACCTTCCAACAGCGAGGGCAGCATGTACTCCTCCAGTAGATACCCCTCCCAGCAGAGGTGAGGGACTGCGTCTCCCACCACACTGACCCTTTTCACAGCATGAACCTTGGCATCCCTAACCCCCGCCTGTCACCTCCACAGACATGATGGATACGGGCAGCAGTATCCTGGCATGCCCTATGGGATGCACCCCTCAGGGATGTACCCCCAGCAACAGGTGAGTCATGGCAGAAATAGAGCGTTTGATTGGATGGGATGGAACATACAAACGCATAGTTAATCATACTGTTAAGATGCATAGTTTTGTGGTTGAGTGAATCATGATGCATCAATTTGTGGTTGCCATTTTATTCATAATTATAATAATACCTCATTTATTTATGATATGATTGTTATAACAGCTGTGACTCTGGATGTCTCTCCAGGGATACAAGCGCCCCATGGAGGGGATGTACGGAGGCCCACCAGGGAAGCGACACGAAGGGGAGATGTATGCCATGCAGTATGCCAACCAGCAGCCCGACATGTACGCCCAGTACGGCTCCGGGTACTCGGGCCCCGAGCGTAGACCCATGCAGGGCCAGTTCCCTTACCCATACCCTCGAGACCGCCTTCAAGGGCCCCCAGGCCAGCACCCCCAGCATGCCATGATGAGCGGAGGAGCCCCTAACAATGTGGGGGATGGCCCCCAGCCTAACATGTGGCCGTCCAGAACAGACATGGGCTACCCTTACCCCAACCGGCAGGGAGGGCCGTCCCAGATGACCCCCTACGGGTCGATGTCTCGAGGGGAGGACCTGGAGGGAAGGATGGGGCAGGAGAGCCAGTGGCACCGCCAATCGGCTTACATGTCCTCTTCGGGCGGGATGCCACCCATGTCCTCTCGCCAACCCCCGTCACCCTATCAAACATCCCCATCCATGGCTAATCACCTCCCCCGGGCCCCCAGTCCAGGGGCGTTCCAACGCTCCATGGAGGCGCGGATGTCCCCCAGCAAAGCGGCCTTTATGTCCTCGATGAAGATGCCCAAACCGGGGATGCCAGGCTCGCAGGGGAACGGCCACATGGGTCAGATCCCTCCCAACCTCCGCCGAGACCTCAACTACCCCCTGGGATCTGTGGAGTCCACCATGCCCCTTCTCAAGCCACGACGTAAGATCACCTCCAAGGAGACCGGTAAGACAGGAAACCATTTCCTCCAGCATTTTGCTGGGCACATGTTCAGTCAGATGTCCGTGGTATTTAAAACGTTCTTTTTCATGGCTGACCTTCTGATCGGTGCAACCGGGAGTGAATGTCTGTTCAGCTGATGTTCTGATCTTCTCTTCTCTGCCTTAGGTACCCCTGAGGCCTGGCGAGTGATGATGTCACTCAAGTCAGGCCTATTGGCTGAGAGTACATGGGCCCTGGACACCATTAACATTCTGCTGTATGATGACAGCACCGTGGCCTCCTTCAACCTTTCCCAGGTAACTTCAAGTTCAAATTGTCCTCGGGGAGCCATCGTTCCATCTGGGCTTGTTACCAAGACGTATACAAGAGCACTGTTATACTGAAATGGAGTCAGGTGGCTCGGTAAATGAAGGCGTGTGGTTTCTGAATGTTGTGAGTTTGATTCCCGGCTGTGGCTACATTTATTCATTTATTTTTTTGGCTACGTGATGTTGTGTCCTTGGGCAAGACGCTTCACCCTACTTGCCTCAGGGGAAATGTCCCTGTACTTGCTGTAAATCGCTTTGGATAAAAGCGTCTGCTAAATGACTAAATTTAATCTAATCTAAATCTAATCTGAAATACTGACCCACTGGCTCTGACCATTGATGTCAAAGGAATGATTTAGGATGGAATTAGCTAATGGCTGTTAGAGATGGTACTTAATGTTGTTTTCTTCCTCTAGCTTCCAGGATTCCTGGAGCTCATCGTGGAGTACTTCAGACGCTGTCTGATTGAGATGTTTGGGATTCTGGAGGAGTACGAGGTTGGTACCGAGGGTCAGAAGACCCTTCTGGGTCCTGCCGCTGAGCAGTCGGATGAGCCAACCTCTGACATGGAAACAGATGGGGACAACCAAACGGAGGCTGTGCTGGAAGCGGAGCCGATGGAGGAGCAAGCCCCTGCGGTCACAGAGGAAACCCCGTCCGTTGTACCGGAGCCGTCCGTGATCCCTGATGAAACGAAGGAGGTGCCGGACGCTGAGGTAAAAGTGGAGAAGGAAGAGGAGAACGAAGGGGAAGCGGAGAGAAAGAAAGGAGAAGGAGGGAGTGAGAAGGGGGAGGAGGCGAAGGGAGACTCTCTTGAGCCATCGGAGTCAGCGCTGGAGCCTAGGCCGAAACAGGCCAGCAAGTACGACAAGAAGCCAATCAAGATCCTCCATAAAGACCAGCTGATTGAGGATATGTCTGAGCAGCTGGGTCATGTGACCGAGTTCAGCAGCGGACTTCTACACTGGCAAGCTGGCGGAGGCGACTCCACCGCACACATCCAGACGCATTTTGAACCGAGGGGTGAACGGCCAATCAAAACCCTGGAAGAGTCCAATAAAGAGACCGTGCCGAGTCAGCAGGAGAGCGAGTCAGCGTCGGAAGGAGAGAAGCCGAAAGAGAGAGTCATCACAGCCACCATCGATGACGTGCTCTGCGCCCGACTCGGGGTTCTCTCCGACGGTCACCCCACCCACTCCTCCCCTACCTACCCCTTCCGACTGCTCCCAGACGGGGGTCTGGACCGCATCACCCTTCTGGAGGATGAGCCTCGCTGCCTGGATGAGACCCCTCTCTCCACCTCGCAGCCCTGGCAGGACTCTCTGGCCAAACGCTGCCTCTGCATCTCCAACATCGTCCGCAGTCTCTCCTTCATCCCCGGCAACGACTCTGACATGTCCCGACACCCCAACCTGGTTCTTATTCTGGGGAAGCTTCTCCTACTGCACCACCAGCATCCCGAGAGGAAGATGGCACCACCTAGCTACCAGCGAGAGGAACTGCAGGAGAAGGGATTAGCTTTTAGCAAGGACGAGTGGTGGTGGGACTGTCTGTCCCTGCTCAGGGAGAACACTATGGTGACCCTGGCTAACATCTCCGGCCAGTTGGACCTATCTGTTTACCCAGAAAGCATCTGTATGCCTATTCTTGATGGCCTGCTGCACTGGATGGTGTGCCCTTCAGCTGAGGCTCAGGACCCTTTCCCCTCTGCGGCCCCCCACTCCCCCCTCACCCCCCAGAGACTGGTGCTGGAGTGTTTGTGCAAGCTGAGCATCCAGGACGCCAACGTGGACCTTCTGCTGGCCACGCCGCCCTTCAGCCGCCAGGAGAAGCTGTTCGCCACGCTGGTGCGCTACGTGGGCCAGAGGAAGAACCAGGTGTACCGGGAGATGGCGGTGGCCGTCCTCTCCAACCTAGCGCAGGGCGAACCCATGGCGGCGCGGGCCATCGCCGTGCAGAAGAGCAGCGTGGGTAACCTGGTGGGGTTCCTGGAGGACGGGGTCAGCGTAGCCCAGTACCAGCACAACCCCCACAGCTTGCTACAGATGGGGCATCGGCCTGTGGAACCACCCAGCGTCAACATGATGTGCAGGGCTGCCAAAGCTCTGCTGGCCATGGCCAAGGTAGAGGAGAACAAGTCGGAGTTCGTGCTCCACGAAGGCAGGCTTCTGGACATTTCAATCTCCTCTGTGCTCAACTCCAGCGTGGCTGCCATCATTTGCCAAGTACTCTTTCAGTTTGGGAAATTATGACAGGAGGAGAGGTCGGACTTGAGTTGATGGACACTGACAATGACAGGTTAATTCTGTGGTTTTATATTTTTTATTTAAGTGAAACAGAAGGAAATGGTTTGTTTTTATATCATATGAATATATACAAATACAAATATCTATATATATATATATGTATAGCTCCGGGGCCATTTACACTTTGGTTTTGTGATTTGACAAATGATTTTAATACAGATATTTAATACCTGCTGTCGTTGATATGTTTGATCGAAGACTTTGTTGCTGTTTTGTTTGTTGTAATTGGTTTCACCAAAGCTGTTGCTGGATTTTGGTGCTGATTCTTTTGGTGTCCTTTTCCGTTACAAAAAGTTTTTTTAGATTTATAATCACATACGATATTATCCTGTGTGTTGAGGTTGGTTAAGGAGGGCAAATGTATTTAATTGTGAAGCGTTGTACAGTAGGTAGAACTTTTCTCGACACCTGTTCTGGAAAAAGATTTTTACACAGAAATGTAAATGTTTCCATTGCTGGAAAAATAAATATGTGCAATAGGACTAGTGCAAGTTGTTCCTTAGAGAACAACTAAAATATGTGAACCTTTTGAAACACATGCAATGTGTGCTTTTGACCATGGGTAGGCAGTGTTGCCAAGCATCAGACAAGCAGTCCATCACAATTTGACTCACTTTGATGTTATTATCTTTCCTAGTCACTACCTATGGGTCAACATTGACAAAGAAATCTTGTTTCTTAAGCACTTGCATTATGTTTGTCTTATTTCCTTTTTTAATTCACCACTATGTAAATAGACTGTTGTATATTGGGCACACCTGATTCTGTACTTTCACAATCCAAGTCGCTACAAAAAAAAGATGAAACTTCTGATTGATATGGCAAATGCTTTTATTATTGGTAAGATTGGTTATTGTTATTATACGTATTTTATTATTGGAGTCGATATTTGGAAATGGAGGATGTATAGATTATCTGTATGTACGAAGTTCCTGTATGCATTGTATTATAGCTTGAAGCTGGTCAAAACAATCGCTTTGGTAAATCAGATGTGGAAGTGTCAGGTTCAGGGGTCATCGCTGAGGTCACATAGGAGCTGTGGACTTTATTTCCTTTTCTACTATGTCCTCTGTTATTGTAAATGGGCATATTTTTGAGCCGGGGCAACGTAGTTCAAAAATAAAAAGACACACCACATCCATACTGTCTACAGTTCATTGTGAAATCTGCCCCCCCCCCCTCTCTCATACCATTACTTGTCCCAGTTTTATTTTCCTCTGTCACAAATTAATGTACATTGGACATTGTGGAGCACCGGGAGAGTTGTGTTGTGTCCGGACAATCTTAGGGTAATAAAGCAAAGTAAAAAAAAATCAAACTTTTATATGGGGTTTTGTCAGTTCACAGAAAGTGCATCATGGGAAGCCATGGTTATGGTGTGGAAGGGTTAACTCAGCGGAACAATATTTGATTGCGGATCAAGAGGTTGTAGCTTTGAATACCTCTTTGGATAAAAAAAGCTTTACCCTAAAAGCTAAAAGTGTTTGCTAAATGAATGCATATTTTACCTATCATTACTGCCTCGGCGTATTTCTAAAGCCTGTTGACTGAAAAGTTACAAACTACCCTTCAAACCGACGGTGACCCTGCTGTTGGAGAGAGTTCTACTTAGTGGAATTATCTCGACCTCAGTTCAACCGCCAAAATGTAAAAAAATCCCATAAATGTAAAGAAATGTAAAGAATCCCATAGTTCAAACTACTTGATGCGACACATCCTGTCCAGGGACTACAAATGAAAAATAGCCTTGTGGCTAATTCTGGCATATTTACATGCAAATGTGGATTAATATGCACTGTCCCCTGAAATAAATAAATAAAATAGACATGCCATAATTATCTGTCTACAATCATAATTCCGCTACATGTGGGAAGTATATGAACTTGAACTAATATTGTTATCAGCTTAATTATGAAGTGAGGGGTCAGCCAAGGCTTAGTGCACTTTGGAGTCCCTACTCCTAATAGCACCTTTAAACTCCTGTATCTTCCTGTTAGATAAAACCTCTGGCGTTATTTGTTCAGAGAATCAACCCCCTTAGATATCCGTTCCCTGTGTTTTTGATTTCCTTTTCCACTGACAGTTAATGTTCTCTTGTCTTGCCAGACGAAGTTGGGCAAATTCTCAAAATAAAGTCTATTTTAAGATGCCTTGATAATAGCATTACAGATAATATGGTTAGCAAAAAACACAAACCCATTACAGACCTAATTCCGGAAGGATTGGGAAGGTTGCTTTTCTGCAGTAATTGAATATGCGCTTGCCTGATTCCCTCCAAAACAGCGCTGAATTACCCACCCTCTAAAGTGCAGTGGCTCATCCATTTTTTAAACAACTGTGCTGCCAGATTACAAATGAGCGAGGGATTGCTACGGCGGAGAGGATAGGAATGATTCATAGAGCTACTAACACTCTACGCTGTTGTACTCTAGACTGTGGCATTTCAATGTGTGTGTGGGTTGTAGTTGGGCGCCCACACATTTGCCATGCATTTGTATGACTGGAGCTGAGCCCACCACAGAAGAGAGCTTCCCACACACAGGGGCTGAGTGAGGGGCTGAGTCATGGCTCTGACATGCTGCAGGCAGCAAGCCGGTTGCCCCCAGAGCTGAATGGCTGAACATCCTCTGGCCCCCTCATGCCTCTCACCAGCCTGCTGTGTGTGGGGGAATCAGAGATCTGAAGAGGACTTGGCTCCACTGGTCTTCAGCACCACAGTTCACAAGCAGTGTGTTGTAGTTGCACTGTAATGTGTGTCCAATGTTTAAGCATATCTGAGATCTGAATGATAAAACATCTAGTTGTTGGCCAATATTTCGGTTTTAGACTCATGTTTGACCACAATCCTGTTCTCTTCAATTGAGACCTAAACAAAATATCTACCATCATATAATTACAGATAGACATGGATATCACTTATCAATGCTGTAACATAAACAAAGCGACGTTCACATGCATCTGTGGGTCAAGGAATTAGTGTATCTTTCTGGGTTAAAGGTCAACACTTTGGAAATCATCCATGGTTTTCCCCAGATTATTGCATAATAGCATGTGCTTCCAAGCACTTTACACAAGCAACTCTTCATATGTTTTCATTTCTTAATCCTTACAGGAGGTGTTCGACTTCAAAAAATTGAAATCTCCTGTTTGTTCCAACAGCCTAATAGAACAGAGGATGAGGATGGTTGAGGATGCAAGAGAAGGTCGTCATGCCTGCTTTCCACATTGGTCATTCATATTTGACATCAGCGTAGACAAAGCAAATGTATTAAATGTTCTTTTTTTTATCTGAACAAAATTAAAATGTGTAGGTTCATGTCATATTATCTATAATACTAACAATAAAAGAGGTTTCAGTTTTTTTCTTCTTGAAAGTACTTGAGAGAATGCATTGTTCGAATAATCCTTGATTACATTGCTTTACACAGTTTTACCCTGCTGCTGTTGTGGACTGCAATTTCCCCCCCGGGGGACAAATAAAGGTTTTTCATATCTTATCTTAAAACATGTGACCTGTGTTCTGTGACCTGTCTTGGGCAGAGCACTGAATGAAAAATAAATGGTGCCACAAGACATCTATTTAAATATTATTCAATATTTTTTTTTCAGTGGAGCGAGGAGGGTTGGTTTGTAGATTGTGGGGGGGATGTGGTGGGGATGTCGTCATGTTATACCCATTCCCACGTAATCTGGGTGAGGATAGCACGATGACTTCAATATAAAGGGAAACGTTATTTACTCTAGCACGGAATTATCAATTTTTTCTTCTTCTTCTTCGTGATTTATATAACCCACTCTTCCCCCCAGACAAAGTGAGCTGTTGAAATGAAGTTACAGATGGCTGTGGAAGAAGGGGTGGAGCTCGGCTATGACAGGAAGGCTTTGGTTCGGCTTCTCCGAGGGTTGGCAGTGTGGAGGTGGGCACCCGTGTGAATACATCTGAACACTTGAGGGGGGGATCCAGCCATGTGAATGGATTTGAACACTGAGGGGGGATCCAGCCTTGTGAATGCATCTGAACACTGAGGGGGGTGGGGGGTCCAGCCATGTTTCAACAGCCTGTCTGCATTCTTTTGATGATCTAAGAACGTGTCGGAATGAACGGGATGGTTGAAGATATTCGCCTTCGGTTTCACCACAGCGTCTTTCATTCGTCCGCGTTGGCAGTCCAGTGACTGTGTGTGTGTGTGTGTTCGCGTCAACAACACAGCAAGACGGGCAGGAAGGATGAAGCTTCTATGAAAATCCCGTCGCGCAATTTGGTGCGATTCTTCCTTTCGATCGCAGAACATATATAGTTTTTCCACGCGTGGATTATTTCACAGATACCAACATTACAGATTGCGCAACCCTCGAACTTCTCAGTAAAATGCTCATCTGGTTTTTGACCTCTTCTCGCTATAATCCTGCTAACGAAAGAGCTCCCTGCCAACAGCGGACTGTCTATCTGGGTGAGCACCGTTCCGGAGAGAGTGCATGAAGATCAGTGTGTGTGTGTGTTTTGGTGTTTGGGTGTTTGTGTTTGGGTGTGTGAGTGCGTATGCGCGTGCGTTCGTGCGAGCGTGTGTGTGTGAGTGTGTAAGTATGCGTGTGTGTGTGTGAGTATGCGTGTGTGTGTGGATGTATGTGTGTTGTGAGTGTGTGAGTGTGTGAAGAATGCTGCTGCTGGAAGAAATATCTGTCATCACTGACCGTCCTAGCCAGGCTAGCTAGTTAACCGACATTAATATCCTCCAGCTAGTCTAGCTGTGACCTGCCTGTAGTTCAATAAGAGCTACTTTATTTATTGTTCATCACTTTAGCGGGTTCAGCAGCTACCGTACAAGCTAGCGTCATACTAGTAATATATAGATTAATAATAACCAGAGGAAAGTAGCTAGCTAGCTAGTCACTTCAGCTCATTTGTTGCTGGTTTCGATTCTTAGAAGAAAACCAACCTAGCTTGCTAGCCACCTAGCTAACTACATTTCAGATAGTTGGGCGCAAGAACACAGTCGCTTGCCAACTTTTGTCAGGGTTGAGACAAACCTTAACCAGCCGAGGCTGAATAGAAAGAAAACACAACTAGAAAGTTATGTTCGCCAGGAGTGTCACCGCGCTCCTTCAGAAATGTTACCCAGTTTAGCTAGTCTAGCAAGTTAGGTTACCAGGGTAACCGATGAACCCTGGTTGTAATTTATTGCTGGTTTAAGCGAGTGAAGCTGAGACAGAGTGAGGAAGATCATCCCGATCCCTCGCTCAGAGGGAGGAAGAACAGAGTCTAGCTCTCTAGGAGGGTGTTTGCTGGTTCATGGCAGCTGTCAGAATTCGCCCCCCCTTCCCCAAAGAAAAGGTCAACTGACCTAGGTCACTCATTACTTGTGTGGGTCAGATGGTTCAGCTGCAGCTGTGATCGGAGAGGGATTTGCTATGTGATCGTCCAACTTTACTGATTCAACCACTGTCTGCTATCAATTTCATTCCAGTGGCGCTGCTGCATCAACTTTTGGGGGATTTCACTAACCGTGACAATTGATGCATCTCGGGGTGTCTGAGTCTATGCGAGAGGGGGAGTACAGCCAGATAAACACTCGCAGCTCCACCCCAATGGAGACCCCTTTCAAGAACAGTACTCCGAAGAGGAGAAAATGGGAGGCTTTTCCCGGTCGGAATAAGTTTTACTGCAATGGACGGATTATGATGGCCAGACAGACGGGGGTGTTCTACCTAACCCTTGTACTTATTCTGCTGACAAGTGGACTCTTCTTCGTATTTGAGTAAGTATATGTCTAGCTCACGTTCATAACCAGTCATGAGGATATGGTTCAAACTGTCACTGTCTATTGCTCATTTGTTTTAATCGCTCGCTTCCGCGCAAAGCTGTCCGATCTACCTAATTTATTAGCACTTACGCATTTCCCACGGGATTTCCAGAGCAAGCCTGTCAAACGTGTGCTGATGGATATGCATATGGTTGGATTAACACTGTAGCTACCCCCTTTTTGAATGTCCCTTTAGAGCTGCAGCTCAGTAGTAATCCCGTTATACGGCTCCAGTCTGGCCAGTGAACAGTAAGTCTTGCAACACATTGCTGACACAGTGACCTCTGACCTTTGCCCCGCAATCTTCTGAGATACTGAAATAACACGTCGTCACGGGTCGTTCTGAGAGGTAAGTAGCGTTATCAAGCGGTATCGCTTCAAAAATGCCAAACCAGTGACTTTGTAATCAGTGAAACCACCTGGTCGAATGGAAGATGAAAGTGCAAAGTTGCGTTGTAAACTTGCCCATCAGCAAACATGTCCACCTGGAGGATGCCAGGTGTTTCCTGATGACAGCCCTCCTCTAGAGTTCAGTTTCCTGCAGCCTGCCCAGCGAGCGGTCCCATGGTCTGGTGTGTCATCCGCCATGTGTGTTTTGACTCCAGTGTGCGGTTCACAGCACCGCGGGACCACCACAGCTCTGTGTGTCCTGGCTGCTCTCTCCATACTCTGAGACCAGCAGTCCTCTGGTCTCCTCTCCCCATACCTCCACTCACAGCCGAGAAGATGGAGACTTTTATCTGACAGGGAAAAAGGTCTGCAGTACCACTAATTGGCTTTTGGTTGTCATTAACTGTAATGTGTTACGATCGGATTTGTTTTAGTTAAACTGTAAATAAACATAGTTTAACTTGGCTTGATAGTTTAACAATGGCTTGATTGTTTTCAGCATAGTTCTTGTCCTTTTATTTTATTTTGCAATGCTAGCACCACTCCGGGACAGGACAGCCATCAGTATCAAGAAGCAGAATCATTTGTCTTCGAGAAATGTGACGTTGGTCTGTTTGCTGCAGTATTTCCCACAGTGCTCTTTTGTAAGATTAGAAAAAGCCTATTACGTTCTCAACATCTCTCCAAAGGCTCAGATTGATGAAGTCATTGCATCTACTCTAGAGTGTGGAAAGGTAAGATACAAAACAGTGAGTCAGGTGGCTCAGCGGGTTACAGCGTTGGGCTCGTGATCGAAAGGTTGTGAGTTTGATTCCCGGCTGTGGCTACATGACATTGTGTCCCTCGGCAAGGCATTTCACCCTTCTTGCCTCAGGGAGAATGTCCCTGTACTTGCTGTAAGTCCCTTGGATGAAAGTGTCTGCTAAATGCGTAAATGTAATGTAAATGTGAAACGGATGGAGATCAGAAGAGCGGGAGAAGGATGCCTGACGTTAAGTAGCGAGCGAAGCAAATATCCCCGTCCTTTATTTCTCCCGCTCGTTCCTCATCTTTGAGGTGCTCAGCGACGCACGCATGGTTATCCCTCTTCCCCAACCCGTTCAACACGGCTCTGTTTATTATTCCATTGGTTTCTTTCCAAGAAGCTCATGTGTGTTGTTGTTGCACATGTTTCTCTTGCACCCCCCCCTCACCACACAAACTCTTTTGTGTTTGAAGCTTGGTTGAAAGGGCAGATGTTTCATGTTTGACCAAAAGTGTTCGTTATTAGGCCCTTAGAAATGAACTTGGTCACGAAGCGGGAAAACGGTCGAACGATGCCTCGGCTAACGCGGCAGTGACACTTCTGGAATGAATAGACCGGCTGTGTGTGTGTCTGTGCCTGTCCCTGTGTGGACGTATCGAATGGGCCCTTTGTTAAACCAGCATTCAGGCAAAGAAATGTAGACAAAAGAAAATTGAGCCGCAAGAATCTATAGAAAATCTGTCAGAACATGCAGCCACACACTTGAGCTCACAGTAACATCTTTGGATTCTGTGCGGACAAGAATGTGCTGCCTTGCTGTTTGTGTCCCTTGTAACGTTTATGCGAGAGACCTCGTTGCATTGTTGTCATGTTAAAGATCTTTAGATTGTATGCTACATGTAGCATCTAGGCTATACCGGTCTCGCATGCACTCACACACGAAAATATGTTTCCATGTTCCAGCACACCTGATTCTAATGAATGTATGGTTATCAAGCTCAGGTCAGCGGCCCTCAAGGACCAGGATTTGACACCCATGGTGTACTAGGGATCACCAATCCTGGTCCTCGAAGGCCGCTGTCCTGAAGGTTTTGGATGTTTCCCTGCTCCAGCACACCTGATTCTAATGAAGCGTTGTTATCAAGCTCTGTGGAGGTGTGCTAGGGGCAGGGAAACATCTAAAATGTCAGGACAGCGGCCCTCGAGGACCAGGATTGGTGATCCCTTGTGTAGACTGTAGAGGCATTGGTGTTTTTCTCGTTTTACATTTATTCACTTTTATCCAAAGCGACTTACAAGAGAGCTTTACAAAAGAGCATCAGTCACTGAGCATAGCAACGTGATAGACCCCGAACATAGTGGGCTTTTAGATTGTGAAACATACATCGTGAGAACCAATAAGTGCCAAGGGAAGAGCTACAGTTGTGGTCAAAAGTTTACATACACTAGTGAAGATCATAGGGTTAGGGTTAGGGTCATAGGATTTTCAATAAACTCTACAACTCTTATTTTTCTGTGATGGAATGATAAGGAGCACATATTTCTTTGTCACAAAAAACATTCATGAAAATTTTTTCTTTTATGAATTTATTATGGGTCTTTTGAAAATGTGACAAAATCTGCTGGGTCAAAAATATACATACAGCAATGTTAATATTTGGTTAAATGTCCCTTGGCCATTTTCACCTCAATTAGGCGCTTTTGGTAGACATCCACAAGCTTCTGGCAAGCTTCTGGTTGAATCTTTGACCACTCCTCCTGACAGAATCGGTGCAGTTCAACTAAATTTGTTGGTTTTCTGAGTCGGACTTGTCTCTTCAGCACAGTCCACATATTCTCTATGGGGTTTAAGTCAGGACTTTGGGAAGGCCACTCTAAGACCTTAATTCTAGCTTGATTTAGCCATTCCTTCACCACTTTTGATGTATGTTTGGGGTCATTGTCCTGTTGGAACACCCAACTACGTCCAAGACCCAACTTTCTGGCTGATGATTTTAGGTTTTCCTGCAGAATTTGGAGGTAGTCTTCCTTCTTCATTATTCCATTTACTTTCTGTAAAGCACCAGTTCCACTGCCAGCAAAACAGGCCCACAGCATAATACTACCACCACCATGTTTGACGGTAGGTATGGTGTTCTTGGGGTGAAAGGCCTCACCTTTTCTCCTCCAAACATATTTCTGGTCATTGTGGCCAAAAAGCTCAATTTTAGTTTCGTCTGACCACAGAACTTTCCTCCAGAAGGCCTTGTCTTTGTCCATGTGATCAGCAGCAAACTTCAGTCGAGCCGTAAGGTGCCGCTTCTGGAGTAATGGCTTCCTTCTTGCACGGCAGCCTCTCAGCCCATGGCGATGTAGAACACGCTTGACTGTGGACACTGACACATGTGTTCCAGCAGCCTCCAACTCATTGCAGACTTGCTTTTTGGTGGTTCTTGGTTGACTCTTGACCAACCTGACCAATTTTCTCTCAGCAGCAAGTGATAGCTTGCGTTTTCTTCCTGATCGTGGCAATGATACAACTGTGCCATGCACTTTATACTTACAAACAATTGTTTGCACAGTTGATCTTGGGACCTGCAACTGCTTTGAAATGGCTCCAAGGGACTTTCCTGACTTGTTCAAGTCAATGATGCGCTTTTTCAGATCCGTGCTGAGCTCCTTAGACTTTCCCATTGTAGTATTTCTGGCTGAGTCTAGTGAATGTGTCAAACAAGCCCTATTTACATGGACTGAAAGAAGTCACCAGCTGGAGTCAATCATAATCACTCGTAAGAAGTTAGGAGGCCATGCCAAAAAGCAAATTGGATTGAAACAACTTTTTCTACATCACCAAATTGGTAATTCAAGGTGCTGTATGTATATTTTTGACCCAGAAGATTTTGACACATTTTCAAAAGACCCATAATAAATTCGTAAAAGGACCATTTTTCATGAATGTTTTCTGTGACAAAGAAATATGTGCTCCTTATCATTCCATCACAGAAAAATAAGAGTTGTAGAGTTTATTGAAAACCCTATATTGCCATGGCATACATGATCTTCACTAGTGTATGTAAACTTTTGACCCTAACTGTATATTGTTTTTTTTTATACAATTGCCCAGACTTAAGCACTATATTGTTTATCTATCAATATTTCTCTGTCTCCATCTCTCTCTATATTAGGGCGTTTTCCTGCAAGGAATGTTCCCATGTCTATTTATGATTTGATGCCGTCACCTCAGTAAGCCAGCAGGCAGAATGGGGCTCGACATGGAATTGAGTGAAAACATGCCAACGTTTAGAGCTGTTCAGCTCCCCTGCACTCAGCTTAACCCAGCTGCAGGAATGAGGATGTTGATTGAAGGTGTGGTCGAGGCTGGTTCATGTTCTGTGGGGTTTGGGACAGGGTGGCCAGACAGTGGCAATGCATCTTGGCACGCACGCACACACACAGAATTTTCTATTTTCCTTCCATCTTTTGCATCATTATCCTTGTCTAGCTGCTAGCATCTGTGTTTTGGAGGAAATATTCTGCGGGTGTGAGGCTGGCTGTCTGGCTGGCTGGCTAGAGGACCTTCATAAACCTATTTAGCGTGTGATAAGGATCAACTAAAAGCTCAGCAATTCTGCTGTTTTACTGTGGGATAGGCCAAACTACAGAGATTTAACCAAGCTCTTAGAGACAGCTAAAGCTGATAATGAACAGGTAGAGAATGACTGAGGAAGGAAAGAGGGTAAAAGGTTGGCTGGCCAAATCTGTTTCAGAACAAAACACCTCGACTCCGCTGGAACAACAGTGATAGGCTATCATGACCATGTCATGATATGTCCCACACATCAGAAATAATACCATTGCATGTTCATCTGTTTACCTTTCCCTTGCCCAGCATGGTAAATGGCACTGTCATTATGCAAACGACCCCCTCTGAGCATTTGACGCATTTAGCCAATAGCCACCCCCCTTCGTTCCTCCTCAACCTATCCCGTTACAGTATGCCAGGGACTGAACCGTGACCAGGCTAAATGAAGAAGAGACAGCTACAATATTCTAAAGGTTAGTCCGTCAACTTTAAATAAGGTTCCTCTTTACGGGGTTCTAGACGAACCGGTGATCCTTTACTGCTTCTGTCCAGAACCAGGCTCATCCAAACTGGACAGCCAGCCTATCGCACATCCCTCCCTTGCCTACTCATGTTCATTCACTTGGCTGGGGTTGTGTCTTTCATGTCCTGCGAGCTGGATCTGCGATCAACTTCCAGTTCCGCCACGCTTTTTCATCGTCCTGGGAATTGCAGGGAAAATATTGCTGGTCCCAAATGGACAACATCAAAACAGCACAGACACCAGTGTGCGACCTGGCAATGTGTCCCCTGGGTCCTAATGCAAGCAAACACGATAAGAAGGAGATTAAAAGCGCTCCTCGAGTCTATCGTATGGAAAGCTAATGCGTTGCTTGAGGGCCAACTAACGTGCTTTAATGTGCTAAGCCTTATGTAAGAATGGACTTTTCAGGAACGGTCCTTATTATCTTGCTCTGAACGCAGGCTCACTCTCTTAATCATGTCCGTTTTGTCATGCAGTTTCAAATTCCCTGCATACATACGAATTCAATTAAATTCCCAACCCCCCCCCCCCCCCCCCCCCCCCCCTTAACTGTTGTCGAATATTATCTCTGCGTGGTGTGTCTGCTTCTCAGTACCTGAGCAGAATCTCTCCTCGGGTTGACCCCTGAGTGACAGAACGTGTTTAAAGCTGCCTCCCTTCGTGTTTGACATGCTTTTATAGTAGATCAGAGGGTATCGACTGGCCCTAAAACGTTTGCCAGCATAGTTCACTGGTTCCAGAAGGACAGCAAGTGGGAAGCTGGGTGGCATTAGGAGGTCACCGACGATGGGCTTAGCTGTTATGCACCGCTACGTAACCAACGGCAGCTCTGCATGATAAAAGGCCCTCATCTTATCTCCTTTGAGCCGTAAGGTTAAAAAGAAGAAAAGATAATGGAGATTTATTGGGGGGGGGGGTAGGCGATACAGCTGGAGCCTGCTTTTGATTGTCGCCGCTGTAAATGCTTTTTGTGTTTGCAGAGACCGTAGGCCGGCGTCGAAGAACACAATTTAGGTAGGACTTTTTGATTAGGATGCCTCACAATGCTAGTAAACAAACCCCCCCCCCTCTGCTTATCTGTGGAGTCTGATTAACAGGAAATACTCGGACTTCGATACCCTTGTTAAGCGCGCTTCAAGCCGAACCCTGATCGACTTTTAATTGACTTCCTTCATTTGCTGTTTCAAAGACTATTGCTTCCTACAAAAGCCTCTGTTGCTTTATGTTCAGTGTCCCCGTTGGCGGCTGCCCGACAGCAGACCTGGGTTTGATTTAGCCTGTCTGACTTGTTGTCGTGCCCTTTGACCTCCTGCCTAGGACCCTCGTACAGTCACTGAACTCAGGGCCCTGTGTGGTTAAGCCATCTTTAGCAGGAGGTTAAAGTTCACGACTGTTTGTGCTGGATCTGTCATCGGTTAACTGCGCCGGTTGGCGGGGGGGGGGGGGGGGGGGGGGGGGGGGGGGAGTCAGGCAGTTTTTCTTGTTAGACACAGACCGCTCACTTCACCGTTCTGCAGAGAGTTAAAGATGTGGAACAAAGTGGTTCGATCCAGGCAGCGCTACACTTCATTGGAGCAGAGTTGTGAAGGGAGCCCTCATCTCGCATGATGGTACCAGACGCCGAGGCCCTGGCAGTGGAGGAAAGTCTGCCAGCGCTACATTTCCACTGGAGTTAAGTCGTCAACATGGCGCTTAAACACCTTGTTTACATCCGGGATGCTGAAGTGGAGCTTTAAAATTGAAAGTGATTGCAAGCTCGGAAAATCCAAATAAACTCTGTGACCATATGGTGTGCAGCAGGGGCTGTCTGCATTGGCACACTAGACAGGATCTGGTCCAGATCCCAGGCGCTGGAATGTAGCTCAGTCCACTTAAACGACGGTGACGATTACTGTTTAGCGTAATAACGTGTTTCTTCAGCCGTGGAGAAACGTTTTATAACGACTGTAGGGCAGCCATTTGTGCAGGCAACGACAACATAATCTGTGCTGTTTGGAGTTATCTGTGCTGTTTGAATATATATAAAATCGTTTTGAAGTTGAGGTACTTGTAAGTGAAGTTAACGCAATGCTTCACATATCACTTGGGTTCAGATTGAGCTTCATGTACCCTCTCTCGTTTCATGTCAGTTGAACACGATCCAAGCTCAGCGTTTTACATGAACATACAAGGTTTTCTTCCCAAAGTACAGAGATTCTCCCAGTCTCGGTCCCTATGAGCTGTATCATTGGATTCTAGTGGCCCACTCATACATGTGCTAAAGACACTGTTGTAATAACTCACGGCTTAATGTTGTATAAGGAAAACCATACTGTTGGTTATATATGGTAGACTGTAGATAGCTCGCTCACTTGTAGATGGTTTTCATGATCCTGGGTTTAAATTGCCCCTGTATGTTGCTCAGAATATAATGGTCTGTTAAAATAGTAAGAAACATGCATTTTATGCGGTGTGTGGAGTAGTGAAATCTAGCAACGTACTTATGTAGACATACTTGAATCCGCACATTCTCAGATTTATAAAATGTAAAAAATTATAAAAAGAAAAGAAATTGGGGGCACTTATATCCAGATTACGAGTAATCCATTGTTTATCATGTGGATTAGCCCAATAGAACTAAAACTTTCACTAATCCCAGCAAGTTAACCTCAATTCTTTAAGTCAGGCCACAGTAATGAACACCACACTAAAACCACATTAAGCCCAAGTTCCCTGGCCTTGCTGCAGTGTTCATGTGGTCCGCGCTGATCAGGCTAATGTTTTATGGAACTACACATACATTTCAAATGAATGAGGCTTGATGGACCTTGGCTAATGCTGCCACATTCAATGTCAGTTGGCCAACATGTTGGTTAGTCAATGAGGTCACGAAAGGAAAGGTTGACCAACAAAAATACTCCCTTCAATGGCCTTTTGCTATTCTATCAAGGCCGCACAATTTTCTCTACCAAGGTATTTGGCCCACGTCAAGTTTGTTTATTTGAAGTTTTGTTTTGAGTTATTAGTGAAAGTTAGAACATTATCCCACGGTAAGACATTTTATTTGTATTCCCATAGCACTCTGGTACAGACACACGGCTGCTTCAAGTCATCGTCTCTCCATTTCCGTTTTCACAAATGTAGAACTTTGTTTGCATCAGACAACGAGTGTCGGGGATTAGTGTTGATCTTGTTTGAGCTATTCAGGGGATTGGAAAGTTTTCTCATTTTATTTTACTGTAAAGGCTTCAAAACATCTGATGTGGTGGGGTCGTAACCCAATTCTCCCCCCCCCCCCCCCCCCTCTCCCGAGAAAAAGAAAAAGTCCTGGAGATGGGAAAACAGAGAAGGAGAGAAGAATGTTAAGACACAATAGAAGTTATAAAAAGACACCCCGCCCGAACCTCAAGCCAAACTGTCTCCCATTGCTGTAATGACTTCCATCTTATTTAGCCACATTTCCTTAATCAAAGCCGACCGACTTCAGGGACATTTTCACCTTGATTAGATGCTTGGATCGGAAATGACTTAAATAAACGTCCTCACACAGCAGTTTCTATCTTGCGTAGTTGTAGTTCATGTTTATTTCGCCACTCCAAATGTATTTATTTTTCTTCCAGTATTTAGTATGTTTCCTAGAGAGAGAACCATGGTAATTCCGAAATGTTCAGTATCTGACTTCTAGTTTTAGGGCAACAGAAATGTTACTACCCTTGTACTGAAGCTCATCGCTGTCAACGTTAGCCTACGTGATACTGCACAGAAAAAACCCGCACCCCTGCAGTAATGCCCGTGACAAGGGATGGACTCACGCCAGTCCAGTTGTCTGTGACTGGATCAGCAGGCTTGTATCTTCATTGATCTGTGCGTGAAGATCTGATGCGTCTGAACGTGCCGTCCCCAATGGCCTCAGCACATAAGCCCTGTCTCTCTCCGTGAGGCCGCCCCTCCATCACCCATCACTCGCAGGGAGACCCCACTTCATGTGTCCGGTGATCCCATCCAGTCAAACTAATGGAGATGGATGCCTTAATAACGCTCTGCAGAACCATTTTGTGCCAAGGAATCAGCTTCGTACACTAAAATGTTCATGTTATGACTGAAATTAAAATTAAAACAACGTCAGTGTTCTAGTTGTAGCCTATAATGTTTGCGCGTAAAAGCCTGGGCCTGTGCCTGATAGTTAGGCTGTCGAGTTGCGAAACCTTCCTTGGAAGCAATGGTTGGAGCGTTGCTGTAAGCATATGGTGGCTCAACCTGTCTCATTTCTGTGAATTACGGGATGGCCTTAGAGCCTTAAATGGGATTGTGTAGTATTTGAGGTTGGTTTTAAGTATCTTCTGCTTGTCCTGACCTATTCTCTGCATAATACAGCTGTACCCATGACGTTGTCAATGTACTATAACAAGAATTTCCAGAACCATCCACCAGAAAAACAGTTCTGGTGAATGTTCATTTTGCACAGTTTGGGGAGACACACATTTATTTCCCCCTCCCATATCACTTGAAATTCTGCAGGTCTGATTGATTGATTCATCAATATGATGTATGACCAATTAGACTGAATGCTGGCCAGATTGAATAGGCTTCTGGAAAGATCTTCACAAAGACTTGATTTCCGTTTGCCTGGAGATTTGAAATAGCTGTTTCAGTCTGCTATTTTAATCTAAATGGGCACCACTTAACAGGCACAGCAGGGCACCAGAGTCTCAGTTGAACCTGTTCTCGAGTATGCATTCGGGTCGAGTTTTTTTAGGGTTAAAATACTTCTAAAGTGTCTTAGTTTTCTCTCTCCTTTCAGGCAGGTTCTAAATGTCATTCCAGGCACCGGTCACCTCCCTATGCTTTTCCACTCCGTTCTTTCAAGGGAGACTAATGCATCTTGCAATCGGATCACGTCTTAAAAATGCTCACGCCAAATCAAGTCATTTTAGGATTACGCTAATATGTAACCCGGAGAGGCTTGGATTAACGTTTTGAAATATTGAGCGCTTCAACTCCACATGCAGGATGTCTAAACCAGAGCAATTTCCTCAGTAAAACAGGGCTTTTTTTATTGTTATTTTTTTACCCCTGTCTGTTTTCTGTTCTGCAAGCCACTATTCTGAACTGCTGTTTTTGCGTCACACATTGACACAACCCCTCATTGAATCCACATGAGCTGACTAGTCTATAATTCACATGGTGCAGATAGTGCTAAGCTAAAGCATCATTTCCCATTAAAATACCACCACCCGGGGGGAATACACATGTAGGGAGTGGGGGCTGAATTAGAATACTTGGCCTCTGCAGGAATCAAACTGTGAAGGCCTGGGCCAGTCCTGGCTGGGGTGTGGAGGGTGGCGGGGGTGATATCGGGGAGGTTGGCTGCTGAACCCTATGTCCCTCCACACCTGCCTTTGGGGGTTTAGCCCTGGTAATGGATTAGATCTCTGGAGCAGGCCTGTGGAGCAGTCTTCCTGCTGTAATCCATCCCTGGGTGGGTGGGGGAGTCAGCAGAGGAAGGTGATCAGTACCAGGCCCACCTGGAGGATGATGGAAGGAGGACGCCCTCAGGGAACAGAGAACCACATCCTGCCTGACAGCCCTGCTTTGTACTGGGGAGGCTCTCTACAGGACCCTGCCCTAGATCGCATGCAGTCTCCTCCCTGTTCTAAGATATGGAGAATATCGGGTTCTACAGCCTTTTCAGTCACGTTGAAGAGAGCCGGCGGAGGACTGGAGGCCGACAGGGACGATGTTCTCCGCTACAGCTGTGGCCCTCTCTCTCCTCTGATTCACCTCCCCCTGCTGATGTTCCACACATTGGAAACACAGGACATTGTTCCCCCAACTCTCGATGTCCCCCCCTCTAGCAAGCCTCTCTCGCGTGCTGTTCTTCTACTTGGCTGGTAACCAAGCAGGGTAGAACTGTTCTACTCGTTTACAAAATGCTGCAGTAGATACAGATCGATGTTGCCACTGCCCGGGGCTGTGTTGGGCAGAGGCATAGTTATTAGTGTCAACATGAGGTGAATTAACCCAGATTCCAGCGCACTGTGTCACCACTATAGGAGATACGATTACAGATCTGTTTGGTTCATGCTGACTCTGTGTGTATGTAGTTGTCTTTATTTACATTTAATCATTTAGCAGACGCTGTTATCCAAATACAAAGAGCATCGGTCACTGAGCATAGCAATGTGATAGACCCCGAACGCAGTGGGCTTTTAGTTCGTGAAAATTACATCGTGAGAACCAGTAAGCGCCAAGGGAAGAGCTATAAAAGCACAACACAACGATTGCGACCAATAAAGCAAGAAAACAACAGCACTGGCGAGTCACCAGGTGGGGATCGACAAGTAGTTCTGAGCAACATTAGATTATGTTGAGTACCATACTATTCCTAAGGGGGGCACGGTGGCAGAGCGGTTAGCGCTCTCGCCTCCCAATAAGGAGATCATGAGTTTGAATCTCGGGCCCGACCATGATTTCTCTGGGTGGAGTCTGCATGTGTTACCGTGGGTTCTCTCCGGGCACTCCGGCTTCCTCCCACCGTCCAAAGACATGCATGTGGTAGGTTAATTGGACGTTGTGTGGAAGAAATTGTCCCTAGTGTATGACTGTGTGAGTGAATGGATGTCTCCATGTTGTCTGTCAATGTCTGTGTGATAGCCCTGCGACTAGCTGGCCCCAGTCCAGGGTGTACCCTGCCTACGGCCCGAAAGTAGCTGGGATAGGCTCCAGTCACCCGTGACCCCTAACGGGAATAAGCGGAAGAAAATGGATGAATGGATGAATGAACTATTCCTAAGTGCCATGAAATTCTCGGAATAAGTGAGTTTTAAGCCTTTATGCGAGGATAGATCACCTTTGGTGTTTTCAGATCATCCTAAAGACCATCTTATCCTTATTTTCTCCCTGCGCAGTGGAAGGCCAGATTGCTTGCTATACTACAGGACTAGCTCTTACCATGCCCTGGGGATCCTGGTATTAATACCCTCCCACAAGAAGCAGTGATCCCAGGAGTACATGGCTGCCTTCAGCCCCACAAGGCTGGGGATGCATGCCAGCCTGCCAGGCAGATGGACTCAGCCGCAACCTTAAACCTTGTTTTAGCCCAATTCTTAGCCAAAACGTCAGTCATTCCTCCGTAAAAATGATACATTCTCCATCGGAAAGCAGTCTCTCAACTCTTTCAGTGTTGGGTGATCCAAATATGGCCTCTTTGGTTCAAATCTAGATCCCTTCAGTTGAGGAAAAGGCCAAAAGGCCACCCTGGTCTTTAAGGGCTGCTGTCCTGAAGGTTTTAGATGTTTCCCTGCGCCAGCACACCTGATTGTAATGAACGGTCATTCTTATCCCTTCTTATCAGCATTGCTTCTGCTTCTAACAACCCTGTTCATTTGAATGTCGAGGACTGGATTTGCCCACCCCTGCGATAGAGGTTCCTGGCAGAGCACAGTGGCTGTGGAGGCTCTCCCAGGGTGTTGCCATCTGGAGGGAGTGGGTGGAGGGATGGCCATTGTCGGCTAGGCTACACCTGCTTGGAAACCTCTCCTGCAGATGCCTGCTGCTAGTCACATCAGTTAAATATGGGTTCCGTTCTATTACAGGTGGATGGCTTTCACATGAAGTTAAGGTAAGATGAGATAATCCTTTATTCCTCCCTCAGTGGGGAAATTGCAGTTTGCAACATCAGCAGGTTACAGTACAGTACTAAATAAGGATGAGAAGGATCTAAGGGTTAAAGGTCAAATAATAAATAAAGTAAGTGTGAGTTAAGTGTGAGTTAAGGTAAGTGTGGCGGCTGCGTCCATGATTTCCTGGAAATCACCGACCTACTCGAGCACAGCCATAAGGTCTTGCTTTCTGGCTTCCACCTGTCGTTAGAAAGGAATCAGAGCAGGTTAGAAGACCGCGCTACTTTCCTCTGATCTGTCAACGCCGTACTTGACATCGATTTTTTTTTGTTAAGCTACCATCAAACAGGAAATGCAGGTTAAGTGCCTCGCGAACGGCAGTAACGTTCGCACTCCGAGCAGAGCCGTTCTCTTCGGCCTTGCCATTACAGTAATGGGATAATGGCCGCTTCTTCATCCCTCATCTCCCTCCCTCCCTCCCTGCCCTCTTTCAGGGCATCCAGCTGCAGCAGAAAACGGGCGGCGCTGTCGTCTCCTCCCCGGGTCACGGTCTAAGATCTGGAAGTCGCTCGACCTTGAGTTTCTGAACGGCGCGTTTGAAGGGCCACTTAGCGTCTTGATCGGGTGCGTTGCGTTTTGACGGGGGCAGTGAGCTGCAGGGTACCATGTCCGACCAGGGCTCCTAGGATATTCTCGGACAAAAAGGGCCGTACCAGACATACCAGACTTAAGTCCTGAAGCGATCTTATTTGGGAGTGCGAGCCACATGTGGCTAAAGCGAAGGGGACTGGATGACTGTATAAGGACTGTTTTGGTGAAGGAGAACGAAGTCCACAAGGGGCTTTTCATTTCCTCGCGCTCTCTCTCGAGGAATGTGTCCCCCCCCCCCCCCCCTCCTTCTCGCCGCGCCGGTCTAATGTAATCGGACGTGACGCTCGACCGCCCAATCAGATCTAATGTGATTAGGCTAATAAGCACCTGTGCAATCGGACCCCTAAAGGGATTACGCTGTATTATCTGTCATTGGATCAGATTACAGGATGGGGGGGGGGGGGGGGGGGGGCTACCGGTCATGAGTTTTAACAAACACCTTAACGTCTCGTAATTAGCTGCACTTTTCCGAGTTCCTGATTTATTGGCTCCCAGTGCCGGACAGCTGTGGAAAGCAGCAGAATCCTCACAGGAGCCTAGTTGGAGTCGGGCCCCCGTCCCTGACTCACTGTGTTTTGTATGCAGCGGGTCGCGTTGCTGTTTGGTCGGTGAATCTCTGGGCAAACACAGCCCAGATAGATGGACCTGGGCGTCGCAAGTCTCACAGGATCTCATCCGACTTCACAGTTTAATTAACCTGCCTTTATCGCTCCCCTCCCTCCCTCCCTCCCTCCCTCCCTCCCTCCCTCCCTCCCTCCCTCCCTCCCTCCCTCCCTCCCTCCCTCCCAGCTGTCCGTTCCTGTCGGAGCAGCTGACTCCAGCCATCCCTGCGGTGGGGGCCATGCTCTTCGTGTTCGTGCTAGGCAGCCTCCTGAGGACCAGCTTCAGCGACCCCGGGGTCCTCCCAGGGCCACCCCAGACGAGGCCGCCGACCTGGAGAGACAGATAGGTAACGTTGCCCTCTTTACCATCATCGCACCGTTTCCCCCCCTTCCTAACCGCCCTCTTCACCCCCCTGTGTCCCTAAGTACCGTATGGGAAAAAACCCTGTCCTATTCCCTCCCCGTCTGTAATTATTTCCGTCTTTCCTCTTCTTTTACTGACCTGCCTGCGCTGTGCCATCAGCTGATCGCTGGATGAGAGGCGGGCAGGGTGGAGGCGGGCAGGGTGAAGGCGGGCAGGGCGGTGGAGGGCAGGGTGGAGGAGGGCAGGGCGGTGGAGGGCAGGGTGGTGGAGGGCAGGGCGGTGGAGGGCAGGGCGGAGGAGGGCAGGGTGGTGGAGGGCAGGGTGGAGGAGGGCAGGGTGGAGGAGGGCAGGGTGAAGGAGGGCAGGGTGGTGGAGGGCAGGGCGGTGGAGGGCAGGGTGAAGGCGGGCAGGGCGGTGGAGGGCAGGGTGGAGGAGGGCAGGGCGGTGGAGGGCAGGGTGGAGGCGGGCAGGGTGGAGGAGGGCAGGGCGGTGGAGGGCAGGGTGGAGGAGGGCAGGGTGGTGGAGGGCAGGGCGGTGGAGGGCAGGGTGAAGGAGGGCAGGGTGGAGGAGGGCAGGGTGAAGGAGGGCAGGGTGGTGGAGGGCAGGGCGGTGGAGGGCAGGGTGAAGGCGGGCAGGGCGGTGGAGGGCAGGGTGGAGGAGGGCAGGGCGGTGGAGGGCAGGGTGGTGGAGGGCAGGGCGGTGGAGGGCCAGGGCGGAGGAGGGCAGGGTGGTGGAGGGCAGGGTGGAGGAGGGCAGGGTGGAGGAGGGCAGGGTGAAGGAGGGCAGGGTGGTGGAGGGCAGGGCGGTGGAGGGCAGGGTGAAGGCGGGCAGGGCGGTGGAGGGCAGGGTGGAGGAGGGCAGGGCGGTGGAGGGCAGGGTGGAGGCGGGCAGGGTGGAGGAGGGCAGGGCGGTGGAGGGCAGGGTGGAGGCGGGCAGGGTGGAGGAGGGCAGGGTGAAGGCGGGCAGGGCAAAGGCCGGCCTCCGCACCAAGCGGCCGGGAACTCGGCCAGGTTTGAGGCTGATGGATGGGAGGACAGCTCATCCGAAATGTGGTGTGGTACCAGGAATGTAGCTTGTTGCATCTGTAGCATTACTTGCTGTAAGTGGCTTTGGATAAAAGCATGCTAAATGACTGAATGTAAATGTGGCAGACGTGTCATCTAACAACTGGAAGGTGAACTTTGACCCTGCTGAGAGGGGGAAACGTCATTGGGTTCCTCCTTATCGGGGAGCCAGGTTAGAATCCACCTTTGTTCGCTGACTTCCTTAACCCAGTACAGTTCCCCTCCCCCCCCTCTCTCTAACTCTCTCTCTTTCTGTTCCCCCCCCCCCCCCCCCCTTCTCTCTCTCCATCTGGCTCTTTGCTTGGCATGCCTGCTGTGCTGGTTCCAGCCCTGTCCTGGCTGCTTGGCGTGCAGAGCTTTGGAGGCACATCTGTTTGCTCTTAGCCCGATCCAGCCATGCCACTTCCGGAAGGCACACTCATCTGCGCCCGGCCTTTCACCTCGCTCGCTCGCTCTCTCCCCATTGCTATCTGAAGGACATGAAATCAGATCCATTATTCCCCATTCTCCTGTCTCTCTGTCTCCGTCTCTCTTTGGCTCTCTGTCCCTCTATCTCTCTCTCTGTCTCTTTCTCTCTGTATCTCTTTGTCTCACTCTGTCCCTCTCTCTCTCTGTCTCTATCTGTCTCTCTCTATCAGTCTTTCTCTCTCTGACTCTGTCTCTCTCTCTCTCTCTCTATCTGTCTCACTCTGTCTCACTCTGTCTCTCTCTCTGTCTCTCTCTCACTCTGTCTCTCTCTCGTTGCTCTCTCGCTCTGTCTCTCTCTCTTCCACTCTATGCTGCTCTTGCTTCCTCTTGCTCCTTCTTCACAGCTCTTTATCTTGTTTTGTTCTCTTACTCAATTAATCTCTTTATCTCTCTCTGTCTCTGTCTGTCTCTCTCTCTGTCTCTCTCTCTCCGCATCCATCCTCATCTTCTCCTGCTGTCTCCCTGTGTTTGTCTCTCTCCGTGACCAAACGGAAATCCTTGTATGAAGACAAGCTGAGTCAGGTAAGGGTGGCATGGAGGCCCACTTCTGACTCCAAATGTTGTTGGAGTTAACCTCACAATACCATTATCACACGCAATGGCGGCTGCCTAAGCCAGTTACAGCCAGAGGTAAACAAGAGTCCGTCTCCTTTTAAAGCAGTGAAGAGGAGATGTAAAAATAGGTTCGTGTCAGTTGAAACTAGGGTTGACAGGGTTAGGGGTATGATTTTCTCTGATCGGGAATGACTGATGGGTGTAAACGTCTTGATTTTGAAAACAGTGTCTAGATAACTAACCCCTAAAACCTTTTCTAATAAATAAATACTCATTTAGCAGACGGTTTTATCCAGAGCGAGTCATAGCGACAACATCACGTAGTCACAGCCGGGATTCAAACTCACAACCTTCCGCTTATGAGGCAAACACCTTAACCACTGAGCCACCTAACTCCTTACGATTTCCTACTTTTCTACAATGGAACACTCCTGAAGAGTACTTCCACTGGTGCTGAGGTCGGCCTGCAAGGCCTTCGTTTCAATCCCACCCTTTTGTCCTCTTACGCAGTATGAAACTTGTTCATGCCTCGGCTAGCATGTTTGCCAGCTGTCATCATTTTATAGTCTCGTAATACTGGCAGCCCAGCTCATATCATGAGCTGTAGGGAAACACTGGCCAGTCTGGCTATGCGTCTGCAAACATGCCCAACAACTTTGGTGTCAAGGCATATTTATGACACCGTTTTTTGTGTGTGTGTTCAAAAAAAAAAACGTATTCCCTTTTTTCAGTGTTTACGAGGCTATTTCCAGAACCGGATCGTGTGAAAGCTTGCTAACATGTGAAGCCTGTACAAGAAACCTCATGAATAATGCGTGCATGTTCTGGGGGGGGGGGGGGGGGGGGGGGGGGTGTTGACAGATGTCCCCTTAACTGTTACTTACCGATGCTGGGTTGTAAAAAAAACAAACAACTAAAGTAGCAGTTAAGGACAGGATGTAAGATCGTTTGCTCTGTCTGTATATGATCACAGGCCGGTCGCTTGATGACCCATTGAAACTGCCCGTGCTCATGAATAGATAATGATGTTGTCATACCCCTCTGAGTAGGAGGCTCAGCCCCTCCGGAACGCTGTCGATGTGTAGCACATGCTTGTGTGTGTTTGGGGGCGGGGGGGGGGGGGGGGGGGGGGGGGGGGCGAGTCCGGTGGGACAGTTGGTTAGGCAGACACGCTGGTAATGAGAAGGTGCCCGGCTCGAGCCCCAGATGTGCCAACGTGACGTTGTGTCCTCGGGCAAGGCACTTCACCCTACTTGCCTCAGGGGGGAACGTCCCTGTACTTGCTGTTAAGTCGCTCTGGATAAGAGCGTCTGCTAAATGACTCAATATAAAAGCAATGTAAATGTGCGTGACTGTTTTTCCTACAGCTGCCTCCCTCTGTGTTTGCCCATTAGGTAGACACACAGGCACCGGTCAGACAGGCTGGGCAAGACCAGAAACACAGGAGGCAGACAGTCCGAGTCATTACCCGCACCTCTCCCCTGCTCAGCGGGGAACTGTGTGAGCCAGGCTGCTGACTGCCAGACAGGCTTTCATACTGCTGCTAGCTAGGCTGGACTCCTGTCTGGGGAATACGGGCTGGGAACACCAGGCTGAGAGGGTACACTGACATTTAAGGCTTTATTAGATGCTGTGTGAGAGTCGGTGGAGCCCTTTGGATCCGAGCTTCCTCCCCCGTCTCTGTCCACCCACCTCCCCGTGACGCAGCCTCTGAGCCCGGGCCTCCTCCACCTCGCTGTTCCCTGGCTGGCTGGAGGAGCCAGAGAGGGGTGGGCGTCCTGCCCCACCAGGTCACAGGTCGCTCCAGAAACACGCCTGCTTCCTCTCAAGCGGCTCACGCCTGACAGGAGCGCTGGCTAATCCACCATGCAGGAGGTCCCTGGTTCGAACCCCCGGCTGTGCCAACTAGACGTTGCGTCCTTGGGCACAGGGAGAATGTGGATAAGAACGTCTGCTAAAGGAGTAAATGTGAATGTGGAATATGTAAAAATGAACCCATCAGACACCCACACACACACACACACAGCGACAAGGGGAGGGCTAGTCACCTGTGGTGGAGACCCCAGCGAGCTGAGATCCAGACACACACACACAGCACAGACCCTCGGCAGTAACAGGGCAGCGCCAAAGCCCTTCCGAAGCTCTGGGGTGGCCGCCGTTCCCTCGTTGGCTGCAGCCTCACCTCCCCATGTAGGCCAGGCTCTTAAACACCGCACCGGATCCCCCGCGGTGTGCGGGGACGCGCTCCCGTTCCAGAGAGCCTTTCAGCTGGGCTGATCCCCCCCCCCCCCCCCCCCAACCTGACGGGGCTGGAGGAGCTCCCGCGCACCCACCAGCCCATTCAGCTGCTCAGGGCCCTGCTCTGTGCATCTCGGAGGCAGCGATTAAACTGGCATAGAGAAACAGAGGGGGAGAGAGGGGAGGTGGAGGGGGGGGGGCATGTTTAAGGAGAGAAGGTGGGAAGATGAAAGAGCAGAGACAGGAGGAGATGAGGTGAGAGGGGAGCGAGGAAGACTGGGGGAGGGGGCGGGGAGGGGGGATGAAGAGAGGGGTTCACGCACCGAGGACAGGGGAGAGGGAAAGAAAGGGATGGAGAGAAGGAGATGAAAGGTGTGTGTGTTTGTGTGTGTGTGTGTGAACGAGGCCACAGCACTCTTGCTGCCTTGTCCCCGTCTCTCTTCCTCTCTATCAGCCCTGTCTCTCTTCCTCTCTCTCCCCATCTCTCTCCCCATCTCTCTCCCTCTCTATCAGCCCTGTCTCTCTTCCTCTCTCTCAGCCCTGTCTCTCTTCCTCTCTATCAGCCCTGTCTCTCTTCCTCTCTCTCCCCATCTCTCTTCCTCTCTATCAGCCCTGTCTCTCTTCCTCTCTCTCCCCATCTCTCTCCCTCTCTCTCAGCCCTGTCTCTCTTCCTCTCTATCAGCCCTGTCTCTCTTCCTCTCTCTCCCCGTCTCTCTCCCTCTCTATCAGCCCTGTCTCTCTTCCTCTCTCTCTCCGTCTCTCTCCCTGTCTCTCTTCCTCTCTCTCCCCATCTCTCTCCCTCTCTCTCAGCCCTGTCTCTCTTCCTCTCTCTCCCCATCTCTCTTCCTCTCTATCAGCCCTGTCTCTCTTCCTCTCTCTCCCCGTCTCTCTCCCTCTCTATCAGCCCTGTCTCCCTTCCTCTCTCTCTCCGTCTCTCTCCCTGTCTCTCAGCCCTGTCTCTCTTCCTCTCTCTCCCCGTCTCTCTCCCTCTCTATCAGCCCTGTCTCTCTTCCTCTCTCTCCCCATCTCTCTCCCTCTCTCTCCCCATCTCTCTCCCTCTCTCTCAGCCCTGTCTCTCTTCCTCTCTCTCCCCATCTCTCTCCCCATCTCTCTCCCTCTCTCTCCCCATCTCTCTCCCTCTCTCTCAGCCCCTGTCTCTCTTCCTCTCTCTCCCCATCTCTCTCCCTCTCTCTCCCCATCTCTCTTCCTCTCTCTCCCCATCTCTCTCCCTCTCTCTCAGCCCTGTCTCTCTTCCTCTCTCTCCCCATCTCTCTCCCTCTCTCTCCCCATCTCTCTTCCTCTCTCTCCCCATCTCTCTCCCTCTCTCTCCCCATCTCTCTCCCTCTCTCTCAGCCCTGTCTCTCTTCCTCTCTCTCCCCGTCTCTCTTCCTCTCTCTCCCCATCTCTCTCCCTCTCTCTCAGCCCTGTCTCTCTTCCTCTCTCTCCCCGTCTCTCTCCCTCTCTCTCAGCCTCCGTCTAAATTATGCACCGCTCCGATCCCAGCATGTCACATTCCGCTGAACTCACACAGCCATCTTACACAAACATCCACTCGTTTCGCCTTTTTCGCTGTCGCAATCCTCCGAAGCTCTGTTGCCACGGGAAACCATACTGTAGTCACCGTTCTTTGTCTTCTTCACGTCTCTATATTTATCCATCCTTGAGGATGATGTCACGCTCTTGTCCCTGTATTGAAAGGATCTGGGGCCAGTTAGAGAAGGGTGATACTGGATTGTTCTCAGTTATACCTGTGCTGTGTTAGGACACTGATGGAGGTGTGTTAGTGAGACAGGCAGGAGGCTCTCTGAGTGGGGGCTTACTGTCGGACGAAGGCCTGATGGGGCAGTGATGAGGAGGCCTGCGGTTCCAGAATGTTCCATCCAGCAGTCCTTTCTCTCTCTGCGCTGAAGCTTACATTTAACATTCAGTCATTTAGCTGATGCTCTTATCCAGAGCGACTTACAGCAAGTGCAGGGACATTCCCCCTGAGGCAAGTAGGGTGAGGTGCCTTGCCCAAGGACACAACGTCTTTACCTCTGCCCAGACTCACCTGGACTGTCTCCTGCTTTACCTCAGCCCAGATTCCATGCCGATTCATTTCGATCTCTCAGACCTGAGTTTTGTCTCCTTAGGATCAAATAGACCAGCCTTTTTGGAGTACAGTGCCAGTGTCATTTTCAGCGCATGCTGCGAAAGTCATGCTGTGGATCAGGGGTTTGGGGTGGGGGGGGGGCGGGGGGGGGGGGGTGGGGGGTGGGGGAGGGAACGGGGGAATTCTGCATGTGGAATGGAAGAAGGGCTGGATGTTGTTGCAGCTGCATCTGAACGAGGCTGTTCCTCTTGGCTCCGGTCACAGCCTCGAATCCAATGGTTCCTCTAGCCTGATAACAGAATGCACACTTGAGCTTACCGGGGGAATGGGAAGGATGAAGTCAGATATTAACAAAGACCTGTAACCAAACCAAACCAGATATAAACATGGCTCTCCTCTGCTTACAAGCACAGCCAAATCAGATTCAACCTTTTTCTCGAACAATATGGAAGCTCGGCTGTTTTTTTACAGCGTAGTTCCACATGCTGTCAACGAACAGGAAGCAGAGAATGTGCTGTCCTCTGGGTTTGTCCATGTTGACCTGTGTGTTGACCTGTGTGTTGACCAGTGTGTTGATGTGTGTGTTGATGTGTGTGTTGACCAGTGTGTTGACCAGTGTGTTGACCAGTGTGTTAAGCAGTGTGTTGATGTGTGTGTTGACCAGTGTGTTGACCAGTGTGTTGACCAGTGTGTTGACCAGTGTGTTGACCAGTGTGTTAAGCAGTGTGTTGATGTGTGTGTTGATGTGTGTGTTGACCAGTGTGTTGACCAGTGTGCTGACCTGTGTGTTGACCAGTGTGTTGATGTGTGTGTTGATGTGTGTGTTGACCACTGTGTTGACCAGTGTGCTGACCAGTGTGTTAAGCAGTGTGTTGAGCAGTGTGTTGATGTGTGTGTTTGAACAGTGTGTTGAGCAGTGTGTTGACCAGTGTGTTGACCAGTGTGTTGATGTGTATTGACCAGTGTGTTGACCACTGTGTTGAGCAGTGTGTTGATGTGTGTGTTGACCAGTGTGTTGATATGTGTGTTGACCTGTGTGTTGACCAGTGTGTTGACCAGTGTGTTGATGTGTGTGTTGATGTGTGTGTTGACCAGTGTGTTGACCAGTGTGTTGACCTGTGTGTTGACCAGTGTGTTGACCGGTGTGTTGAGCAGTGTGTTGATGTGTGTGTTGACCTGTGTGGTGACCAGTGTGTTGACCACTGTGTTGAGCAGTGTGTTGATGTGTGTGTTGACCTGTGTGTTGACCAGTGTGTTGAGCAGTGTGTTGATATGTGTGTTGACCTGTGTGTTGACCAGTGTGTTGACCAGTGTGTTGACCGGTGTGTTGAGCAGTGTGTTGATATGTGTGTTGACCTGTGTGTTGACCAGTGTGTTGACCAGTGTGTTGACCGGTGTGTTGAGCAGTGTGTTGATGTGTGTGTTGACCTGTGCTGGGATATCTTAACGCCTACTGGCCTGGTGCTGTACATTCAGTGCATGTTTAGAAGCAGTTCTGCTAGAAGCCTTCACTAGCCTGATGCTGACAAGACTGGCTGACAGGAGGACAGACTAACAGATAGACAGGGGGACAGACAGACTGACAGGGGGGACTGATAGACCGACGGGCAGGGGGACAGACAGGAGGACAGACAGACGGACAGACGGACAGGGGGACAGACTGACAGGAGGACAGACAGGGAGACAGACAGGAGGACAGACAGACGGACAGGGGGACAGACAGACAGACTGACAGGAGGACAGACAGGGGGACAGACAGGAGGACAGACGGACAGGGGGGCAGACAGACAGACTGACAGGAGGACAGATGGGGACAGATAGACAGACAGATGAGCGGAGGGGGGAACAGAGTTAGCGTGGTTCTGACAAATGGGGATAGACAGGAGGACAGACAGACAGGACAGACAGACAGGGGGACAGTCAGACAGACAGACAGACAGACAGGGGGACTGACTGACAGAGAGGGGGACAGAGGTAGCATGGTACTGACAAATGGGGGGCCGACGGGAGGACAGACAGAGGGACAGACAGAGGGACAGACAGAGGGACAGAGGCCACCCTAGAGCACCAGGACAGAACACTGACCTCCACCTCCTCCTGCACACACAGCACTCATCAGCGACGGGGCTGTCACTGGAGCTGACATTCCCACACGCACACACACGCACACACATCCCCCCACCCCCGCTGACAGTGACAGATGACGAAGGGTCGTCCACATGTGACAGAGTGTCTGGACCGTGACAGAACCGGACACGGTAACATTCAATATACTCACCTCCCTCGAGGACTCGTCTCCGAGACGGTCGTCACCGTAGAAACCTAGTCTCGAGGAATACGGATGCGCCGCCCCGCCCGTCTGCACGATCCACATTGACACTCGCTTATTATAGCCTGCTCTTATCGACCAGCACCGGTCTACGAGCAGTGTTCTCTTGTAGGGGGTCTCACCAACGTCTATATTGACTCAGCGCTTTTGTATAAGGTCTCGGCCTCGTTACTCACAGCCCAGTACAGTGAGCTGCAACGCGGCCCATCTGCTAAACGCTCCAGAGCTCATTCTCCTCCTCGCCGCAGGACAGCGATTAGCTTTCCCCGGCCTCCTGCTGAGGCGACCTCGGCTACAGCGAACTTTGGCTGACATTGAAACCCTCCTTGATCTGCGCGTGTGCGTGCGCGTGCAGTGAGGCAGCTTCACCGCCTGTTTTCGCTGTGCGTTATCTGTACTTGCTTCTTGCTGGGCTTCTGTCACAGGCTGCCAGGTCATGTGATATACCGGCTCGTTCAGGATTGGCAGCGGGTTCCCCCTTCCACTTTGCAGAAAAGCCACTTTGATGTCCGCGCACCTCCGAGTGTCTGAGAAATCATAAATAAGCACGTTAACGGCTCTGGGGAGGAGGTTCTAGACTGGAGGCTGGACCGGCGTGGCCGAACAAGGGAACGCTCGCTCCTTCTCGGCCGTACTCCATTATGCTAAAATCACTGTCTGTTTTATGGGGCTTAACCTGGAGGGTGGGTAAATCATACAGCCCCCCCCCCCCCCCCCCAATCCCCCCATTTTCCCCTCCGCGTATGACATCAGGGCCCACGTCCGTGGAAATGACCGGCTGGTAACGCGCCGTGTCCCAGACGAGATCTGAATTCCGGGCTGCCTGCCCGGTCGATAAACATTTCATTAGTAGTTCATCACTTGCTATAGCTTGAATGGCGGGTGGTGGAGGGAGGGAGGGGAGTGGAGGAAGGGAGGGAGGGATGGATGGGAAGGGATGGGAAAGGAAGGGAAGGGAGGGGAGCGAGTGATTGGTGTTGTGTAAACAACGGTCGCGAAACGCCCGCACTTCAGCAGCTCTGTTGCGGGGATCGGAGCGCCTTTTGTGCGGCTTTACCGTGCCCCGTGATGAGGCATAAGCACCGACAGAATAACCTTAATGAAGGAGCGTGTCACGGCAAGGAATACATAACCCGACCGTCCACCGTTCAGAAGAACCGCTTGATAAATATGTTGCGCCGATACATGGGTATAGGATTTAATAGTATGTTAACGCCTTGTCAAGAGGGCAGCTACGTCGTGTCTTTCTTAGCGCATGTCTTTCATGCTATGCGGTGTTTGCGTTTGCGTTAACTCAACTCCCACTCGCTGTCGTTAGTCCCTCACGTGTTCTTTAGCGGAGCTCAGATCCGTATCGATCAACCTGGAAAACACACCCATGTTTTTTTTTTTCACTTTCTGCAGTTTCTCAGAACGCTGAGAACCCGCCCACGGTATGCGTGTGCGCGCAGTAACACCAACACAAAACACACACACAGACGCACGCAGTGATACAACACCACCAGACATACACTAAAAAACGGGAGCAACCCTAACAAGCCCGTATTTCCGGATGATTCTCTCCTGCTACAGACGCCTGCTCTTTGAACGACGCCCATCTTCAAAAAGTTAAAGGTGCAAACAAGTGACCTCTTCTATCTCTCCAATCCCCCCCCCCCCCTCCTGGACAGACGTAGCCAACGGCTCCAGCTCAGGGAGCTACCGGCCGCCCCCCAGGACCAGGGAGGTCATCATCAACGGGCAGACGGTCAAGCTGAAGTACTGCTTCACCTGCCGCATCTTCAGACCTCCACGAGCCTCCCACTGCAGCCTCTGTGACAACTGTGTGGGTGAGTGAGTGTGTGTGTGTCCCTGCCCTGCCCACCACTATCCCCCTGCCCACCAGCCCTCTACCCACCACCAGCCCCCTGCCCACCACCAGCCCCTGCCCACCATCAGCCCCTGCCCACCACCAACCCTGCCCACCATCAGCCTCTACCCACCACCAGCCCCCTGCCCACCACCAACCCTGCCCACCACCAGCCCCCTGCCCACCACCAGCCCCTGCCCACCACCAACCCTGCCCACCACCAACCCTGCCCACCACCATCCCCTGCTCGGCGCTCCATACCCAACATACTTTACAAGCTTGTTAGCTTCTGGCAGGTACAGTGCTGGGAGATGGATGAGCTGGTCGGTACGGAGAAACTGTGGCTCCCTCCCTTTCCTGTTGCTCTGGGAAACGGCCCAGTGTGCTGAGGGGAGGCTGGCTGTTTCCAGCTAACCTCAGGAACACTTCTTAGAATTTCTGAAGGGACTGTTCCACCTGCAGAACAGAACAGCCTGTACGGCATCTCTGTCTGGCTTTTAATCTCAGGTCTGCTTGTATCTGTCTGTGTGGGTCTGTCTGTCTCTCTTTGTGGGTCTGTCTGTCTCTCTTTGTGGGTCTGTATGTCTCTCTTTGTGGGTCTGTCTGTCTCTCTGTGTGGGTCTGTCTGTGGGTCTGTCTGTATCTCTGTGTGGATCTGTCTGTCTGTGTGGGTCTGTCTGTATCTCTGTGTGGGTCTGTCTGTGGGTCTGTCTGTCTCTGTGTGGGTCTGTCTGTCTCTGTGTGGGTCTGTCTCTCTGTGTGGGTCTGTCTGTCTCTTTGTGTGGGTCTGTCTGTGGGCCTTCCAGTCTCACTCCTTTGTTGTTTTGTGCCTGTCTGTGTGCTGGCTGCATATTTAGGTCTGCCAGTCCAGTTTGAATGCTGTGGTACTCAATCTTCAGGGTCCTGTTAACACAAATGGAACCAGGCCACTAACTCTCCAAATAGAAACAGCCACTTTGATTAATCAATTAAGTACCAAAGCACTCTGCTGCCCTGATGGCCTGCCAGCCCTCCATCAGGACTGTCACACAGCCGAACAGCCCTCCACCAGGACTGTCACACAGCCGAACAGCCCTCCACCAGGACTGTCACACAGCAGAACAGCCCTCCACCAGGACTGTCACACAGCAGAACAGCCCTCCACCAGGACTGTCACACAGCAGAACAGCCCTCCACCAGGACTGTCACACAGCAGAACAGCCCTCCACCAGGACTGTCACACAGCCAAACAGCCCTCCACCAGGACTGTCACACAGCCGAACAGCCCTCCACCAGGACAGTCACACAGCAGAGCAGCCCTCCACCAGGACTGTCACACAGCCGAACAGCCCTCCACAAGGACTGTCACACAGCCGAACAGCCCTCCACCAGGACTGTCACACAGCCGAACAGCCCTCCACCAGGACTGTCACACAGCCGAACAGCCCTCCACCAGGACTGTCACGCAGCCGAACAGCCCTCCACCAGGACAGTCACACAGCAGAGCAGCCCTCCACCAGGACTGTCACACAGCAGAACAGCCCTCCACCAGGACTGTCACACAGCAGAACAGCCCTCCACCAGGACTGTCACACAGCAGAGCAGCCCTCCACCAGGACTGTCACACAGCAGAGCAGCCCTCCACCAGGACTGTCACACAGCAGAACAGCCCTCCACCAGGACTGTCACACAGCAGAACAGCCCTCCACCAGGACTGTCACACAGCAGAACAGCCCTCCACCAGGACTGTCACACAGCAGAACAGCCCTCCACCAGGACTGTCACACAGCAGAGCAGCCCTCCACCAGGACTGTCACACAGCAGAACAGCCCTCCACCAGGACTGTCACACAGCAGAACAGCCCTCCACCAGGACTGTCACACAGCAGAGCAGCCCTCCACCAGGACTGTCACACAGCAGAGCAGCCCTCCACCAGGACTGTCACACAGCCAAACAGCCCTCCACCAGGACTGTCACACAGCCAAACAGCCCTCCACCAGGACTGTCACACAGCCGAACAGCCCTCCACCAGGACAGTCACACAGCAGAGCAGCCCTCCACCAGGACTGTCACACAGCAGAACAGCCCTCCACCAGGACTGTCACACAGCCGAACAGCCCTCCACCAGGACAGTCACACAGCCGAACAGCCCTCCACCAGGACTGTCACACAGCCGAACAGCCCTCCACAAGGACTGTCACACAGCCGAACAGCCCTCCACCAGGACTGTCACACAGCCGAACAGCCCTCCACCAGGACTGTCACACAGCAGAACAGCCCTTCACCAGGACTGTCACACAGCAGAACAGCCCTCCACCAGGACAGTCACACAGCAGAGCAGCCCTCCACCAGGACTGTCACACAGCAGAACAGCCCTCCACCAGGACTGTCACACAGCAGAACAGCCCTCCACCAGGACTGTCACACAGCAGAACAGCCCTCCACCAGGACTGTCACACAGCAGAGCAGCCCTCCACCAGGACTGTCACACAGCAGAACAGCCCTCCACCAGGACTGTCACACAGCAGAACAGCCCTCCACCAGGACTGTCACACAGCAGAGCAGCCCTCCACCAGGACTGTCCATGGGGTGCAAAGTGTCCTGAATGGACGTCTCACGGGAGGCAATTATCCATGGGCCCCTAGAATCAATCATCGACTGTGGTACCTGAGTTTGGCATTGCTAGCCCCAGCGAAGGCTAATAGCTGCTGTTTAAGCAGACCGCCAGGCAGCCTTTGAAAGAGTAACTAATGATGCTCTTCCTGTCATTTTGATGGTGGAGTGGGCTGGAAATAGCTGCTGTAATCACCTCTCAAGATACGGAGGCAAGAGTTGAATGCGGAGGGAGGACAGGAAAATGTGTGTGTGCTGGGTGTTTGCGTGTGTGTTTATACCTGTCATACCTGACTGCTGTGACATTCAGCTGGTTGCGAGCAGATTGCGGAGGCCCACGGCTGGATCATCCCACCCGCCTTTGAACCGGCAACCAAAGCTCTGTCCCTTACGGCTGATCTGGACTCCCCTCAAAGAGAGTCGTTCCCCCTCCCCACCACCCCCCCTCTCCCTCTCTCCCCCCCCAATCTGTCTCTGTTCCTGAAACTACCACCTTCCCCAAATCTGCTTTTTCTCTCATGAACGGTTGCATTTTTATAACGCTGCCTGTCTCTCTCTTCTCTCTCTCTCTCTCTCTCTCTCTCTCTCTCTCTCTCTCCTCCTCCCTCCTCCCCCCCGCCGTCTCCACAGAGCGCTTCGACCACCACTGTCCCTGGGTGGGGAACTGCGTGGGGAAGAGGAACTATCGCTTCTTCTACATGTTCATCCTCTCGCTCTCCTTCCTCACCATCTTCATCTTCGCCTTCGTCATCACCCACGTCATCCTACGTAAGTGCTGCGCGCACGCGCGGGCTCCCACACACACACACACACACACACACACACACACACACAGGCACACACAAACACACACACAGGCTCCCGCACACACATACACACACACACAGTCAGGGTCCTGGTGCTGCTGTTGCGGTGGTAGCAGGCTGCATGTGGGCGTTCTGGCGCTCTAGCGCTTCAGGAGAGAGCAGACCTAACTTGGGTGTCTTTCAGCCGTGTGTAGCCCGGGAAACTGGACTTGTTTCCTGGGAATTCACCCACAAGCCTTGCGTCACTCGTATCGACGCGACCGAGGCGAGAGCGGATCGATACGCTTCCTGTGACCGAGTGAGACCAGAATGGACGGGGGGCTTATGAGACGGGCTCCTTCAGATTTTCAGTTTTTCTTCTCTGTGTTGTATTTTTTCTTCTTCTTCGTCTCTCTCTGTCTCTCTCTGTCTCTGTCTCTCTCTGTCTGTCTCTCTGTCTGTCTCTCTCTCTCTCTCTCTCTCTCTCTATGTCTCTCTCTCTCTCTCTCTCTCTCTGTCTCTCTGTCTCTCTCTCTCCTTCTCTCTCTGTCTCTCTCTCTGTCTGTCTCTCTCTTTTTCTCCCTCTCTCTGTGTGTCTCTCTGTTTGGGTCTCTAACACAGAGATGGTAGTAAGGCGATAATGGCAGTTAAAACGGCTGCACTGTGTTGCTAAGCCGATCTTGCTGACAAAGCTAATGTGCGGCTGTACAGAGAAATGAGGAACACACATCATCATTCTGATCCCTCGTGAAATTCACTGTGAACGCACTTTTTTTTTGTCAGTTCATTACCAGCTCCCGCAGCTTGGGTGATCATAATGCGGGCCAGTTTAAGTTAGCCTGCTCGTTAGTTTAAGCTGTGCTGCTGTGGACATGTTCTCCCATCCTCAGCACGGCGGAGTTAAGCACGGGCCTGGGAACCTCCCTCCCTCTCCTGGCTCCAGGCCTGGTGGTGAGAGGGGGAGGTGAAGCTCCTGGAACACCAGCTGGCTGGGAGGAGAGGAGGGGAGGACTGGGAGGGGGGGGGGAGCAGCAAAGCAAGGGAGGAGAGGAGGGGTGGGCTGGGAGGATGGGAAGGGAGGAAAGGAGGGAAGGTCTGGGGACAGGGGTCTAGTGTGTGGCATGTAGCAGACAGCAGAGCCAGTGAGAAGGCATCCAGTAGAGAGAGCTAGGATCACACAGCTTCCTGTTTCCTGCCACGCAGGAAGTCGTTTGAAGCTCCTCGTACACGTTCGATTCTGGTTTGAACGTTTTGGAAGCGCAGCCGAACTCATTTGACCTTCTCTCCTCTCTCGGACAGGTTCCCATCGAACAGGCTTTCTCAGCGCTCTCAAGGACAGTCCTGCCAGATATCCTTTCTCTCTCGTGTGTGTCTCTGTGTTTGTCTGTGTGTGTGTGTGTGTGTGTTTCCCACGGTGTGTACATAACCTTTACAGATAACTCCACTGAGTCATAGTACAAGCTAGTTCAAACTTGTCACAGTCCTCACCTTTTTCGAAAAACCTCTGCAACATGCCTCCACACACACACACACTCCCCCTAACGCCCGCTTCCTTTACATTTGACATGTAGTCATTTATCAGACGCTCTTATCCAGAGCCACTTACAGCAAGTACAGGGACATTCCTCCTGAGGCTAGTAGGGTGAAGCGCCCTGCCCAAGGTCACAACGTCATGTTGGCATGGCCGGGATTCGAAGGCTCTGTCCCTCCTGACAACACCAGCTCTGCTCGCATGACTGTTAAGCCTGATGACGCTGCATCTGTTTGGCTTACAAAGCACGCACTCTGTTTCTCTCTCTGTCTCTGCCTCTCCCTCTGTCTCTTTCTCCCTCTATCTTTCTATCTCTCTCTGTCTTCTGTTTGTCTCTATATTTCTCTTTCTCTCTCTCTCCCCTCTCTCTCCCTCTCCTCATAGAATGCCTGCCTCCCTCCCTCTCTCTTTCTCCCCTTCTCTCTCTCCTCATAGAATGCCTGCCTCCCTCCCTCTCTCTTTCTCCCCTTCTCTCTCTCCTCATAGAATGCCTGCCTCCCTCCCTCTCTCTTTCTCCCCTTCTCTCTCTCCTCATAGAATGCCTGCATCCCTCCCTCTCTCTTTCTCCCCTTCTCTCTCTCCTCATAGAATGCCTGCCTCCCTCCCTCTCTCTTTCTCCCCTTCTCTCTCTCCTCATAGAATGCCTGCCTCCCTCCCTCTCTCTTTCTCCCCTTCTCTCTCCCCCTCCTCATAGAATGCCTGCCTCCCTCCCTCTCCCTCTCCCTCCCCTTCTCTCTCCCCCTCCTCATAGAATGCCTGCCTCCCTCCCTCTCCTCTCGTCTTCTTCCCTCCATCCCTGCGAGTCTCTGGTGTTCCAGACTGCACAGCAGGCTGTGGCATACGAGCCACCCAGAGATGGACAGATGCCAAGCGGTATGGCTGCTCTGCCACTCAGCTCTTGCCTTAAGCCAGCTTGTTTCCAGAACATTCCTTTGAAAGTACAGGGGACCAGCCCTTTCAATCACAAATCTCCCCCCCCCCCCTTTGTTTAATTCCCAGAGCAACTTAATCCCAGTTAAGTGTGAGACACCCACTTACCACCCTAGAACCTCACCACGTACTTCCTAACACCCTAAGATATTTCCACAAGCTCATTTGATTTCCCCCTTCGCTCGTGTTGATTATCAGGTCAACCCCAGCTGATCCCACAGCTAGCCAAGCAGAAAGACTGCCTCGCTCATGTACCTTAAACCAAGGCTACTCCCCCCCCCCCCCCCCCCCCCTTTTACTGTGTGTGTTTGTGTGGTGTGTGTTTGACGGAAAATACGGTTACCGTCCGTTAGATTAGGTTACCGTTCGGTTCATGGTGTTCCCATGTGTATGTGTGACAGAGAACCTTAGTTAATGTGTCCATAAGCTTGAATGGTTACTGTGAGCGCTGGACCCTGGGAGCAGGTAGTGTTTCCAGTGGGTGTTTCCAGCGGGTGTTTCCAGTGGGTGTTTTCAGTGGGTGTTTCTAGTGGGTGTTTCTAGTGGGTGTTTCTAGCGGGTGTTTCCAGCGGGTGTTTCCAGCAGGTGTTTCCAGTGGGTGTTTCCAGTGGGTGTTTCTAGCAGGTGTTTCCAGTGGGTGTTTCCAGTGGGTGTTTCTAGCGGGTGTTTCCAGCGGGTGTTTACAGCAGGTGTTTCCAGTGGGTGTTTCCAGCGGGTGTTTCCAGCGGGTGTTTCCAGCGGGTGTTTCCAGCGGGTGTTTCCAGTGGGTGTTTCCAGTGGGTGTTTCTAGCGGGTGTTTCTAGCGGGTGTTTCCAGCGGGTGTTTCCAGTGGGTGTTTCCAGTGGGTGTTTCTAGCAGGTGTTTCCAGTGGGTGTTTCCAGTGGGTGTTTCTAGCAGGTGTTTCCAGCGGGTGTTTCCAGTGGGTGTTTCCAGTGGGTGTTTCTAGCAGGTGTTTCCAGCGGGTGTTTCCAGTGGGTGTTTCCAGTGGGTGTTTCCAGCGGGTGTTTCCAGCGGGTGTTTCCAGCGGGTGTTTCCAGTGTGTGTTTTCCTTGACAGAGTGTTTCACCGTGCTGGAGGTGGTGGTGTGTTTCTTCTCTGTGTGGTCCATCGTGGGCCTGTCCGGCTTCCACACCTACCTGATCAGCTCCAACCAGACCACCAACGAAGACGTGAGCATCGACACACACCGTACACACACACACACACACACACCGTACACACCCATGCACACACACCAACACACACTCATGCGTACATAGACATGCAGACACAGACACACATACTGACACTGAGGTTTTGTGTATTTGTAATGTCATTCATTCTCAATATTCCTTCCCCACACACACACACTCACTCACACACTCACACACACACACACACGCACACAATGGGTTATATAAACAGGAGGGGGTTTACTCTCAACAGTGAGATGGCAAAAGCTGTTGTTTGTCATCAGGAGCTGGGTCACACCTGATGAGCATCAGTACGATCAGAGAAGCAGCTAAATCAGGGGTCTCCAATCCTGGTCCTCGAGGGCCGCTGTCCTGAAGGTTTTAGATGCTTCCCTGCTCCAGCACACCTCCACAGAGCTCAATAACGACCCTTTATTGGAATCAGGTGTGCCGGAGCAAGGAAACATCTAAAATCTTCAGGAGAGCGGCCTTCAAGGACCAGGATTGGACACCCCTGAGCTAAATGGAGTACTGTGGACCTGTTCACCTGTTCTAACACACGTGTGTGTGTGTGTTTCAGATAAAAGGCTCGTGGTCGTCTAAAAGAGGAAAGGATAACTATAACCCCTACAGCCACGGGAACATCTTCACCAACTGCTGCGCAGCGCTGTGTGGACCCCTCCCACCCAGGTGTGTGTGTGTGTGTGTGTGTGTGTGTGTGTGTGTGTGTGTGTGTGCGTGAGCACAAACCCAGTATAACACAGCTCATCTCCTGTCCTAGTGTTTTAATGGGAAATCTACGAAGCCCAACATATGTCACATTATTGAAAGCCCACCCCCCCCGCCCCCCTGCCCTCGCCCTCGCCCAAATAGTCATTTCCTGCCTCATCCAGCGGCCCTCCTGATGTGGGGGGCTGGGCGGAACACAGCGTGGCCTCCGGCTTGTCTTCCAGAACATTCATTTAGCTGGACTGTCTGGACAGGAAGACAGGTAGTGTGGGTATGAGGTCACATCCTCTGTGTTGAAATCCTTCAGGCCATGTGCCTCTGTCATGTCCTACAACAGGGGGTTGGTGTGGAGGCCCGTCCTTCCATACACACACACACACACACACACACACTTGTAGTCTAGATTGGCTCTTATCTGTGCAGGCCAGGCCCACTTTCTGCCCGTGTGGTTGCGTGCCCACACACACACACACACACACACACAAACACACACACGCAGCAATGCTCCTTTGGAAGAAATGGCTTTTAAAGTGTTAAGTTGTTATTGACAATCCAAGGAGTAAAGCTCTCACAGGTAACCCTTTCTGTAATGAGGGAGCTGTCCTGTTCAGTGAGACCCTAACCCTGACCCCTCCACCCTAACCCTGACCCCTCCACCCTAACCCTGAACCCTCCACACTAACCCTGACCCCTCCACCCTAACCCTGACCCCTCCACCCTAACCCTGACCCCTCCACCCTAACCCTATGATTCCACTCTAACCCTGACCCTTCCACCCTGACCCCTCCAGCCTGACCCTCCACCTGGATCCTTAGGATCCTTAGGATCCAGCTCACTGTAAACTGGCTCTGTCACTCATTAGTCTGCTAACCTTGAGCCTGCAGATCCTCACACACACACACACACACAGCCTCAGCAGCTTCCTGACTAACCATCCAAGACTTTCTGTAGTCTAATCATTCACCCCACGCTCCAGTACTGTTCTGTGTATGACCTCAGCGATAGCACACCCAGGGAAATCATCACACAAATGATCTCTGTCCGCTGTGGTTTGGTTACCGTGGTTCAGTACATAGATGGAAAGATCATTTGTTCTGTGTGCTAGGCAGTTATATCAAATAACATTTGGGCCAAACATTGAATTTGCAGCCCTTTTCACAGAAATATATCACCACTTCCTCCAATAGTAAGACTGTGCTGTAACAAAGGGCTTGGAAAAGGAGGCGCTTACTGTGTTCACGGTCAAATTCGGACTTCATCTTCTCTTTTCCCATCAGTCTCATCGACAGAAGAGGTTTCGTCCAATCAGACACGCCGCAGCCCATACCTCCAACCAATGGCATCACGATGTATGGAGCCACCCAATCACAGAGCCAGATGGTGAGTCAATGACACCCGAAGGACGTATCAAGGTGGGTGGGTGGCTGGCTGGCTGGCTGGGGGGCTGGGGGTGGCTGGTTGGGTGGGTGGGTGGGTGGGTGGGTGGCTGGCTGGGGGGCTGGGGGTGGCTGGTTGGGTGGGTGGGTGGTTGGTTGGTTGGTTGACTGGCTGGCTGGCTGGCTGGGGGGGTTTGGGGGTGGCCGGTTGGGTGTGTGTGTGGTTGGTTGGCGGCTGGCTGGTTGGGGGGCTGGCTGGCTGGTTAGTTGGGGGGTTGGGTGGGTGGGTGGTTGACTGGCTGGCTCGTTGGCTGGCTGGCTGGCTGGGGGGGTTGGGGGGCGGGTGGTTGGTTGGTTGGTTGACTGGCTGGCTGGCTGGTTGGGGGGGTGGGTGACTGGCTGGCTAGCTGGGGGGCTGGCTGGCTGGTTGGGTGGTTGGTTGACTGGCTGGCTGGTTGGGGGGGTGGGTGACTGGCTGGCTAGCTGGGGGGCTGGCTGGCTGGTTGGGTGGATGGTGGATTGCTTGCTGGCTGGATAGGATACGGGTGTCACCGCCGTCTTCGCTGAGTGAATTAGTTTTGGGCTTCTCATTTTCCCTGTCATGCTCTGCCACTCACGAAATGACATGAGAGACGTGCGATCCCCTGGGATGTGTGTGTGTGGGTGTGGGTGGGTGTGTGTGGGTGTGTGTTCCCCTCACACTCGTTACTTCATCAGGCACCCTGTCCTGTCACACCTGAAGGCAACTGAAATACACACGTTGATTTAATAAGGACCTTGATTAAATCCTGAACCAGCCAGCCTCCTGCACATTAGGAGAGTGTCCTCACTGTGTTCCAGAGATGCAGGGGAGTAGCTAGAGTGTGTGCAGCTCAACAGTCATGGATGTTGTTGTTGTTGTTGTGCCTTACTACAGAGCAGGAAAAGCAGGAAAGGTCAGTTGAGCCCTGTAGACCTGGAGATGTGATTTCCTAGAAAACACAAAGCTCTGGCCTTTACGGAACCAAGCAGGGCTTTGTGTGTGTGTGTGTGTGTGTGTGTGTGTGTGTGTGTGTGTGTGTGTGTGTGTGTGTGTGTGTGTGTGTGTGTGTGTGTGTGTGTGTGTGTGTGTGTGTGTGTGTGTGTGTGTGTGTGTGTGTGTGTGTGTGTGTGTGTGTGTGTGTGTGTGTTGGAGTGCACATATTTACATTTAGTCATTTAGCAGACGCTCTTATCCAGGGCAACTTACAGTTAGTAACCCGAGTCCCTCACATATGTGCACGGGAGTCAGGTGGCTAAGTGCTAAGGGAGTCGGGCTAGTAATCAGAAGGTTCCCGGTTCGAATCCCGGGGCTGATTCCCCCCCAATGGAACACGCTGAAACGAACACGGAAAATTCCGGATGCACTTGGCCGAAAGTGCGTAACTGCGTTCGTATTAGACGCTGACATCGGCGTTGTCCTTCTGCTGAAGCAAAAAAAAAAAAAAGAAATAAAACACGGGAGGGAGGGAGGGAGGGAGGGAGGGAGGGAGGGAGGGAGGGAGGGAGGGAGGGAGGGAGGGAGGGAGGGAGGGAGGGGATTTATTTATTTTTCCAGCTGACAGGATCGCCCTTGTTTGAAATACTGCTGTAAAGTCATCTGATGAAAATGGTTATACAACGATAACTCAAGGAGGGTCCGGGTTCGAGTGATAAACTGTGATAATGGTTAGATTGTAGGGAAATACGGGCACTTTGGGGTGGGGGTGGGGCGGCATATTTTCACCCCTTTTTATCTAAATGTTTGGCGGCTGGAATGACACCCTCGAAAATGTCTGAGTCGTGTGGCGCTGTCGGTTAGGGAGTCGGGCTAGTAATCAGAAGGTACCCGGTTCAAACCCTGGCTGCGTCAACATGACGTCGTGTTTTTGGGCAAGGCGCTTCACCCTACTTGCCTCAGAGAGGAACGTTCCTGTACTGTAAGTCGCTCTGTATAACTGCGTTTGCTAAATGAATAAATGTTAAATGTCTCTCTACAAATAAGCTTACCAGCGCCTATAAAAACCTTGTTTCTTCATAGAATCCCAAAGCACTCATGTCCTTGATTAATCCAGATCATTCTGTGAAGTCCTGTGACATCCAAGGTTAAGGATACAATGTGGACTACGTCCAACTAGTCCATACTGTAGCTGGTGCACACAGTTGGATAGATCAGTGTGTAAAAGCATAGCACGTATCAAGATGCCTCACCGGTAGTCACCATGACAACCGTGTGTTTTGTGTCGAAGGATGACATCATTTTGATGTGGGCGCCCACGAGCCCATTCAGCGATGCTAGGCAAACAAGATGACTGCAGAGTAGTGACCATGGCCTCTGGGATCAGATCACATTACTGCATTACTTCATTACTGCTCCGCCACGCTCCTGAATGGAGTGTCTCTCTCTACCTCTCACTTTCTCCCATTCTTTCTCTATCACTCTCTCTCCCTCTCTGTCTCTCTCTATCCCTCTCTATATACCTCTCACTCTCCCACTCTCTCTATACCTCTCACTCTCTCCACTGTCTTTCTATCTCTATCGCCCTCTCACTCTCTCCCACTCTTTCTCTATACCTCTCACTCTCTCCCACTCTCTCTATCCCTCTCTCTGTACCTCTCACTCTCTCCCACCCTCTATCACTCTCTCTATCCCTCTCACTCTCTCCCACTGTCTCTCTATCCCTCTCACTCTCCCACACTCTCTCTCGATCCCTCTATCACTGTCTTTCTGTCTCCCACTTTCTACATACACTATAGACACAGCTGTTGGCATTCTGGGATTGGCCATTCTAACACCATCTGCAAGCCAGGTGTAATCCCCCTCAACAGCACGGCCCAAACTCCCTTCTGCTCGTGTGGCTGAACGGAGCACGTCCTCCCACAGACACCCTCCAGGATGTTGTGAACCCCCCCCATAAGCGAGGCAGCTGTTAGGGAGTCATGTGGCTCAGCGGTTAAGGCGTCGGGCTAGCGATCAGAAGCGTCCCTGTGCTATTCAGCGTCTGCTGAATGACCCTGCGATGAGGTAACCCCAACTGTCTCTGAATCTAGAATGGGATATCCTTACAAACTGCTGTAGGTGTCCCAATAAGTTTGTCTTTATAGGGCGCGCGCGCGTTTTTGTCTCTCTCCCTCCTTTTCTAGTTTATTTGCTGCTTCATTTTTTTCTTCTTCCCTGTTCCTGTTTTCATCTCTCTTTGTTTTGTGCTATCTGAGAGCTATTTTCTGCCCCCCAGAAAGGAAACGTGTTTCGGATTTTGATGGAAGGCTGTTTCCTCTTGATAGTTACTCGGAGTAATTGCAGACAGACAGCTCATTTCAGCGTTCCAGCTTTCTCTCTGGCGGAAGAATCGCTCCACGGTGTCAACCGTTCATTTGTACGAAAGGAGGGCTAATAGTTTCATATCACGTAGATGTCCACCTCATTCTGCCGTGCCTGAAATTGTTCTCTAATCGGTGCGTAGACATCCGTCACCTTTTCAATAAATCCCTTCTAAGTTGATAAGTCCTGAGGAGAAGTTGGGGAAAAAAAAAAACACCTCATAATGACTCAAGTTAACCCACTTCCTGTTCACCTGGCGCTGCGCCGGCCGCACTTCCTGCGACCCTTTCCCCCCCCGAAGTGCCGATGTGTGGAGGGTGGGAGCTAAATTCACCGGCCCTCGCTCCAACCTCCCTGGCCTGGTCTGCCAGGGCAGGGCAGGGCTCTGTCAGGAGGGAACTCAGGCAAACGCGGGGAGGGTCAAGCGGGGGGGGGGGGGGGGGGGGGGCGGCTAACGGCTACGCTACAACGGTTCTAGTATCCCGTAAATCTTGCGAGGCTCCGCAGCGTGGATGGGAGTCTGAGCGGTGAGGATGTCGGGCTGGTAATCGGGAGGTCCCCGGTTCCAACCCCGGGCTGTGCCGACGTGAGGTTGCGTCCACGGGCAAGGCGCTTCACCCTGCTTGCCTCAGGAGGGAATGTCCCCGTGCTTGCTGCGAGTCGCTCTGGATAAGAGCGTCTGCTAAAATGGAGTGAATGCAAGGATGCGGGAGGGTCTCTAGGCCACTGGGGCTGTCAAGACAAGCGTGTTGTTGTGTTTTGTTTGCGAAGGCATGACTTTGCCACCAGTCTTTTGAATAGTCACCGCCATGCCTGCTGACTCATGTTAAGTCAGTGAGATAGCACGGTGGAATATTTCCAGCTGGACTTCACCCCCGCCTGTCACCGCTGTCCAGGCCACAGGCCAGCCTTGTCTCTGCAGCTGGCCAGGATCTATCAATAGGTCCTGGGAAGATAACGGTGACGATAGGTCCCTGGAGATACAAGGGCTGCCTTGTCCCTCACGTCTGGCTGATGAGCTCTTCTGTCTGGGAGGGGGGGAGGTGGGGGGGGCTGTCCTTATTCAGTCTGTGTGGGTTACAGTGAGGCAATAGACTAGTCCCCAAGAGTGCTGTCTTCCCCTAACAGCACCCAGCCCCTAACAGCACCCAGCCCTAACATCACCCAGCCCTAACAGCACTCAGCCCTAACAGCACCCAGCCCTAACAGCACCCAGCCCTAACAGCACCCAGCCCTAACAGCACCTAACATCACCCAGCCCTAACATCACCCAGCCCTAACAGCACCCAGCCCTAACAGCACCCATCCCTAACAGCACCTAACATCACCCAGCCCTAACAGCACCCAGCCCTAACATCACCCAGCCCTAACAGCACCCAGCCCTAACATCACCCAGCCCTAACAGCACCCAGCCCTAACAGCACCCAGCCCTAACAGCCCCTAACAGCACCCAGCCCCTAACAGCACCCAGCCCTAACAGCACCCAGCCCCTAACAACACCCAGCCCTAACAGCACCCAGCCCCTAACAGCACCCAGCCCCTAACAGCACCCAGCCCCTAACAGCACCCAGCCCCTAACAGCATCCAGCCCCTAACAGCACCCAGCCCATAACAGCACCCAGCCCCTAACAGCACCCAGCCCATAACAGCACCCAGCCCCTAACAGCACCCAGCCCCTAACAGCACCCAGCCCCTAACAGCATCCAGCCCCTAACAGCACCCAGCCCATAACAGCACCCAGCCCCTAACAGCACCCAGCCCCTAACAGCACCCAGCCCCTAACATCACCCAGCCCCTAACAACACCCAGCCCTAACAGCACCCAGCCCTAACAGCACCCAGCCCTAACAGCACCCAGCCCCTAACAGCACCCAGCCCTAACAGCACTCAGCCCCTAAAAGCACCCAGCCCTAACAGCACCCAGCCCTAACAGCACCCAGCCCTAACAGCACCCAGCCCCTAACAGCACCCAGCCCTAACAGCACCCAGCCCTAACAGCACCCAGCCCCTAACAACACCCAGCCCCTAACAACACCCAGCCCTAACAGCACCCAGCCCTAACAGCACCCAGCCCCTAACAGCACCCAGCCCCTAACAGCACCCAGCCCCTAACAGCATCCAGCCCCTAACAGCACCCAGCCCATAACAGCACCCAGCCCCTAACAGCACCCAGCCCCTAACAGCACCCAGCCCCTAACATCACCCAGCCCCTAACAGCACCTAACAACACCCAGCCCTAACAACACCCAGCCCTAACAGCACCCAGCCCTAACAGCACCCAGCCCTAACAGCACCCAGCCCTAACAGCCCCTAACAACACCCAGCCCTAACAGCACCCAGCCCTAACAGCACCCAGCCCTAACAGCACCCAGCCCCTAACAGCACCCAGCCCTAACAGCACTCAGCCCCTAAAAGCACCCAGCCCTAACAGCACCCAGCCCTAACAGCACCCAGCCCTAACAGCACCCAGCCCCTAACAGCACCCAGCCCTAACAGCACCCAGCCCTAACAGCACCCAGCCCCTAACAACACCCAGCCCTAACAGCACCCAGCCCTAACAGCACCCAGCCCTAACAGCACCCAGCCCTAACAGCACCCAGCCCTAACAGCACCCAGCCCTAACAGCCCCTAACAACACCCAGCCCCTAACATCACCCAGCCCCTAACATCACCCAGCCCCTAACATCACCCAGCCCCTAACATCACCCAGCCCTAACAGCACCCAGCCCCTAACAGCACCCAGCCCCTAACAACACCCAGCCCCTAACATCACCCAGCCCCTAACATCACCCAGCCCCTAACATCACCCAGCCCCTAACAGCACCCAGCCCTAACATCACCCAGCCCTAACAGCACCCAGCCCTAACAGCACCCAGCCCTAACAGCCCCTAACAGCACCCAGCCCCTAACAGCACCCAGCCCTAACAGCACCCAGCCCCTAACAACACCCAGCCCTAACAGCACCCAGCCCCTAACAGCACCCAGCCCCTAACAGCACCCAGCCCCTAACAGCACCCAGCCCCTAACAGCACCCAGCCCCTAACAGCACCCAGCCCCTAACATCACCCAGCCCCTAACAACACCCAGCCCCTAACAGCACCCAGCCCTAACAGCACCCAGCCCTAACAGCACCCAGCCCTAACAGCACCCAGCCCTAACAGCACCCAGCCCTAACAGCACCCAGCCCATAACAGCACCCAGCCCCTAACAGCACCCAGCCCCTAACAGCACCCAGCCCCTAACATCACCCAGCCCCTAAAAGCACCCAGCCCTAACAGCACCCAGCCCTAACAGCACCCAGCCCTAACAGCACCCAGCCCCTAACAGCACCCAGCCCTAACAGCACTCAGCCCCTAAAAGCACCCAGCCCTAACAGCACCCAGCCCTAACAGCACCCAGCCCTAACAGCACCCAGCCCCTAACAGCACCCAGCCCTAACAGCACCCAGCCCTAACAGCACCCAGCCCCTAACAACACCCAGCCCCTAACAACACCCAGCCCTAACAGCACCCAGCCCTAACAGCACCCAGCCCTAACAGCACCCAGCCCTAACAGCACCTAACATCACCCAGCCCCTAACATCACCCAGCCCCTAACAACACCCAGCCCCTAACATCACCCAGCCCCTAACATCACCCAGCCCCTAACATCACCCAGCCCCTAACAGCACCCAGCCCCTAACATCACCCAGCCCCTAACAGCACCCAGCCCCTAACAGCACCCAGCCCCTAACAACACCCAGCCCCTAACATCACCCAGCCCCTAACATCACCCAGCCCCTAACATCACCCAGCCCCTAACATCACCCAGCCCCTAACATCACCCAGCCCCTAACAGCACCCAGCCCCTAACAACACCCAGCCCCTAACATCACCCAGCTCCGCTAGACTGGAACGCTCCAGTATCCATTTCCTCATTCTAGGGATTTCGTCAAATGAGCTGCAATTAAAAGTCCCCCTCGCTGTTTGTCTAGGCTGTTTTGACCGACTGACCACATTGTGGTTCTGGGGCAGCAGCCTAGTGCATGTGAAGGAGTCTCTCTGCAGCTCTGCAGGGGCCTCCCTCCTTCCCTCTCCCTCCCCCCCCCCCTCACACAGCTCCAGGCCTCGCATTATCCCGGGCCGCAGCACGAACGGTACGCAGCGTTAGATGAATTAGTCATCGTTCTCTTTCGGCGCCGAACAGAGCGCTGACGAGCCGTTTTCCTGCAGCCCTGTTCCAGGCCCAGGTGACTGTCAGAAGGGCTGTTCACAGGTGACTGTCAGAAGGGCTGTTCACAGGTGACTGTCAGAAGGGCTGTTCACAGGTGACTGTCAGAAGGGCTGTTCACAGGTGACTGTCAGAAGGGCTGTTCACAGGTGACTGTCAGAAGGGCTGTTCACAGGTGACTGGCAGAAGGGCTGTTCACAGGTGACTGTCAGAAGGGCTGTTCACAGGTGACTGTCAGAAGGGCTGTTCACAGGTGACTGTCAGAAGGGCTGTTCACAGGTGACTGTCAGAAGGGCTGTTCACAGGTGACTGTCAGAAGGGCTGTTCACAGGTGACTGTCAGAAGGGCTGTTCACAGGTGACTGTCAGAAGGGCTGTTCACAGGTGACTGTCAGAAGGGCTGTTCACAGGTGACTGTCAGAAGGGCTGTTCACAGGTGACTGTCAGAAGGGCTGTTCACAGGTGACTGTCAGAAGGGCTGTTCACAGGTGACTGTCAGAAGGGCTGTTCACAGGTGACTGTCAGAAGGGCTGTTCACAGGTGACTGTCAGAAGGGCTGTTCACAGGTGACTGTCAGAAGGGCTGTTCACAGGTGACTGGCAGAAGGGCTGTTCACAGGTGACTGTCAGAAGGGCTGTTCACAGGTGACTGGCAGAAGGGCTGTTCACAGGTGACTGGCAGCAGAAATCGATGGGTAAAAAGGCTCCTGAGTGGAAACCCTACGCTATTGATGAGTTGTTTTTGTTTTTTTTCTTGGGGGGGGGGGGGGGGGGGGGGGTTGTTGTGTGTGTGTGTGTGTGTGTGTGTGTGGGGGGTGATGTTTGTCTGTTTCCATGTGTGCGTTTGCATTTGTCCCAGGGCACTAACGTCTCTACTTCCTGTCTTTCCTCCGTGCTTCTATTCCTTCCCCCCCGCCCCCTCGCCCCTCCACCCGCCCACGTTAACCTCTGACTTTTTTCTATCCCCTTTTGACCTCCCTTCATCTCGTTTCTGTCCTCACATCCACCCGCTTCCTCCCCCTCTTCCCCTCCCCCCCCTCCCCCTCCCCCCCCCCGATCTCCTCTTTTTTCCCGCCTCAGTGCGACCAAGATCAGTGCATTCAGAGCACCAAATTCGTTTTGCAGGCCGCAGCCACGCCCCTCCTGCAGCAGCAGAGCGAGCCGGTCAGCCTGACCGAGGACGGGGGCTCCCTGCCCGGGAGGACGTCCCTGGGGGGCCCCTGCAGCACCTTGCCCCTGGGCCACCCCACCCCGCCCTCCTCCACCAACAACCTGAGCTGCCACGACGCGGACAGCATGCTGGCCCTGCGCGGCGAGCACCACCACCACCACCACCACCACCACCATCATAAGGATGGAGGAGGGGGGGTCATGGGGGGGCAGCACCACTTCCTCACGCCCGAGGAGGCCCCCTCGCCCCCGGGGATGCTCCCCTGCGGCACCCCCCTGGGCCACAGCCACACCATGCAGACTGGCTTCTTCCACCCGGCCAGCCAGGACTCCCTACACGAGGACTCGGTCAGAGGACTAGTTAAACTCAGCTCAGTCTGAACACCCCCCCCCCGTACATCCGTCCATCCCCCCCCCCCCCCCCCCCCCCCGCCTGTACATCCGTCCATCCCCCCCCCCCCCGCCTGTACATCCGTCCATCCCCCCCCCTGTACATCCGTCCATCCCCCCCCCCCCCCCCGTACATTCGTCCATCCCCCCCCCCCAAAACCTCCCCCTTTTCCACTTCCTTCTCCCCATCCTTTGATTCCTCTCCAGCGTCCAATCACAGCAGTGCCAAAACAGTGAGCTAAATCTCCCCCCCACCACAGGACTTGAGATTATAAGAGGCCATGGTGTCCAGGCTGCTGGAACTTTCTCTACTCATTCAGCGTCTTGGCCAAGCCTCCCGCCATAGCCAGGGAGTGGCAGCCAGGGCGGCGGACCTCGCCACAGTTAAAGAGACAGTGACGTCCCGCCTTCCCTCCCTCCCTCCACAGAAGCAGATGTCACGTTCAGCGAGGCAAATCGGCGAGGAGGGAATTTTTGATAAGGGTCACAGGGCTGCGTTACAGAGCCAAACCATAAAAAGAGGAAACGTATTCGACGATCGTTTCTTAACGTGTTTTCAAAAAGGAAAGGAATAAGAAGAGAAGAAGACAAAGCTGCTTTATTTCTGCGTTTGAATCACAGGTCGGACATTGGTTTTGGAAGGACTCGGATGACTTGGTGAATTATGGACGGACTTTTGCCTTTCTTCTCAGACGTTGTTCTCGACGGTCAACAATGCAATCAGTAAATAAAAGTTGAGGTCATCGTGTCGCATATCGGTCGATTCGCCAATTTTTTTTTAATGTTAAAGAGACGGTATTGTGTCGTGCCATACCATGTTTTTTTGTGTTCTCAGATTGTTATATTTCCTGTGGATATTAATAAAATCACATCTTTTTATGGGACGAGAACATGATTTCTTTTTGCGTCCCCCCCCACTCCCTGAGGTGACCGGCGGAGAGTCATGTGTAACTGGTTGTGACATCACAAGTATAAAACCTCGTCTTGTGATGAGCGCCTTTGGTCGTCCGTGTTCCTCGGCGACCGTGTTACCGAGGAGACGGAGAAAGCCTGTCTGAATCGAAGCGGACGCTCCGACGGTGACGGACGCGCCGGTCCGAGGCCACGCCGAGGGAGGCTGTTAGCCGTCCCCCGATCCCCGTTTGTGTCAGAACCTTTCCAGGTTAGGAAACAGAGGTCGCTCTGGTCAAACAAGCGGTTCTTTGTGTTTGCGGTCGACTTTAATAGGGAACAACGCTCCCTGTATACAGGGTTTTTTGTTAGCCGGTGAAAAGCCGTTGTGTCCTTGTGGCTCGGCTTGTTGTGGGTGGTTGTGCCGAACAAGCCATGTTAGGCAGCCGTCAGTGTAGCGTCCTACCGCCCCCTGGTGGCTAACTGGTGTTATAAAAGGACCCTTCATGTGGAATACAGTAATCCCTCGCTATATCACGGTTCACTTTTCACGGTTTCGCTACTTCACGTTTTTTTAAATAGTGCATTGTGCTCTGCATTCTGATTGGCTGAACAGCCTCTCTGCTTCTTCTCTACCTGCCTACCTACCTAATAACGTTGCGGTTTACTGTAATACTGTATGCACTGTACACGTGCAAAACAGATAAAATACACGTAAATGTCTCTTGTACAAGCAAATTCTCTTAACCGATAATGTCGACAAAACGTTCTGCACCGACAAAGGCACCTGTGGTCGGGCCCAAAAAGCAGAGGAAGATGTTAACAGTCGCATAAAAAGTTAAACTTCTGGACATGCTAAAGGAGGGTAAAAGCTGTGCGGCTGTAGGTCGGCATTACGGAATGCATGAATCTTGAATTTAAATTTAATCGTACAGTATAATAATTGTAAAAAAATAAAGGTTTCTACTTCACTTATCACGGGTGCTTTTTGGAACGTAACCCCCGTGAAAAACGAGGGATTACTGTATTTAAATGTTGAACATTCAATTACATTTTGCATGTTGAAAATACATTTTTGCATTTTCAATCTTAGATTAAAAAAAAAAATGTTTTAATCATTCATAAACGCTATGGTACACTCATATCAAACAAACTGCTGTAAATCTCCGGACTTTCTTTGTGAACACATATTTTAGCACGCTGAACTGTATATATTTAAGCACATCGGAAGAAGAGCACATGTCCATACCTTTATTCAGCAGTAAATACATTATTTACAATACATACTGTATCCATAAAATGAATAGTCATCACAATATACAGCTTTGAGGATGTAATTCTCTTGCGCTGCAGTAGGCCACAATGGATACCTTACTGCAGTGGTTCTCAATTCGAGTCCTCAGGGCCCACTGTCCTGCATGTTTTAGATGTTTCCCTGCTCCAACAGACCGGATTCAATGAGTCACTATGAAGCTCAGCAGAAGCCTGATAATTACACTTCATTTGAATCAGGTGTGTTGGAAGGGGGAAACATCTAAAACATGCAGGACAGTGGGCCCTGAGGACCAGGATTGAGAACCACTGCCTTACTGTACGAAAAACTAGGATAAAGAAAGATATCCCAGGTATTTAAGATGCTGTAGGCAAGATTAGATGGATTGGTTGCCATCAAGATGAGAAGTTTATTTAGGCAAAACTGACTATAAGTGCTTCCCAACAACACTGCCTACACCATCTCTAATACATTAGATCATTAGACGAAGAATTATGAGACGAATAACACTGTCAATGACGGGACTTAATAAGTTCAAACGAACCCATCTTCAAGGATTTTCAGCTACACTACTGAAATACGAGTTGCGATGCATCACGATGGAATGCAGACAGTTCCGATAAAGATTCGATTATGTTCCAAATGTATGAATTTGGATTTGTCAAAGTTTGTCAACACCGTTTCCATAAATTGTGCTCTTTTCGATGCGTTGAACCTGGGAATATCTTTAACTTTCCGTTATTCAGCTCTCGGACATTTTACCGCAGCGTTTCCTGAACCAAACGTCAGAGTGGTCTGCTGATGGTGTGTGGTGAGTTGTTTTTCTCTAGTATTCAAGTTTCCATAACAATGCACCAAGTCGAGCATAATACAGTACCTTAGCTCGTTAGTGCTGTGAAGACACTAGCCACAGCAGTCCTGTAAACAGTCCTGGCTCAGATATCGGGGACAGTCATCCTGTTGTTTAAAGCTGGATTCGTTCATGCACTGCAGCCCTGAACAGGTTGTTATAAAGGGGCTGATTGTCCATGATTTGCCTAAACCAGGCCAAGTTTGGCCTGGGTTACCCAAAGGCTAAACTTAGCATCGATTAGAACCAAAACCAGTATTGCCTTGCCTTGCACCCTAACCAAGCGACCTAATGTTACCTCGCCTGGTTCAACCTAACCTACCACAGTCTGTTCCTTTAGGCTAGCCTAGCCTGGGGATCTGTTGCCCCGGGGTGGGTGGGTAGGGGGTAGGGGGTGGGGGGTGGGTCACCACAGCTTGGTATCCATGAGCTGCAGGTCGCCCATGATCTCCAGCTGGTCGATGGTGCTCAGGTCCTGCACCCGGTGCCTGTAGTCCAGCAGGTGAGCGCCGTTCACGGCCAGCTTGAACTGGTGCGGCTGGATCAGGATGAGCAGCTGAAACGAGAAGGCGAGTCTGAGGTCAAACTTCCTCTCCTAAGATTACGGTTTCAAACGGTGGCATGTCACTGGTATAAGAACTGATCACCTTTACATTTATTCATTTAGCAAAAGCTTTTTTTTAATCCATTTTTGTATCTTTAACCCACGTTTAAAGACGTCAGCTTTGTGCATTATGAATAGTATTACAATACCACTTTACATTTACCAGACGCTCTTATCCGGAGCGACTTGCAGCGATTACAGGGACGTTCCCCCCCTGAGGCAAGTAGGGTGAAGTGCCTTGCCCAAGGACGCAACGTCAAGTTGACGCAGCCAGGATTCGCACCAGGGACCATCCGATTACTAGCCCGACACCCTAACCGACTGCGCCGCATGACCCCCCAGTTTGACACTACCATACCAACACTCCAGCGTACCTCAAAGTACTCCCCAGCAGAGAAGGGGAAGAAGGGAACCTCTCTCTCCTCTGGACCCCAAGACTCACTCAGGTGAGAGTTCCTGATGAACATGCCAGACTTCAGACGAGCGTTTAGGTGGAGGGCAATGTTCTCTGTCTTGCTGTTGCGGAGGTTGATGGTAAAGCTGAAACACAGATATAGATATGACTCTCTCGTCAGCATTAGATAAAGGACTATTCCCTACCCATGAAGTAACAAATGAAGCTACATAAATAAACACAGCAACTGTTCCCTTGTGTTTTTCTCTTTAAATGGGCTTTTTGTACTTTTCTATATTGTAGCAGTATGTCAATGAGCTGCATAACCTAATATAGGCCTACAATCAACCTACTTGTGTGTTATCTGGTAGGCAGGTGGTTAAAGCTATCTTTATGATCCCCTTCAGAGCATATATAACAGGCCCTTTAAGGACAGCTGTAGAGAGATAACTAACCATTGACCATCTGCACCATTCCATTACAGGGCCATTAATTAATTATTCATTTAGCAGATGCTCTTATCCAAAGCGACTTACAGTAAGTACAGGGACATTCCTCCCTGAGGCAAGTATGGTGAAGTGCCTTGCCCAAGGACACAACATCACATAGCTACAGCCGGGGTTCGAACTCACAACCTTACGATCATGAGGCCAACGCCTTAACCAGCAAACAGGTAGGACAGAAGTTGACTGTGATGACTGCATGGTTTTTCCCAGTGTCTATTCTCTCACCTGTGAGGGTACATACTGCTGACCTTGCCCTTAATCATGATGTGCTGCCCAGGGCTCAGACCCTGAATTAGACTGCCTTTATAAGGAAGGCCCTGTTGGGGAGGGGGGGGACACATTAGATGGATGTCAGATCATTTTATCTACATGAGTTATTTGATTGATTTGTTCATTTTTTAATGAGTTTTTTATCTTTAAAACAGTGCTGGAAGACTATTACAGGAAGTGGTTTTGGTGTCACATGACAGAACGCGTCTGATTATTACTCACAAAGTCTCCTGACTCGGAATATATTGCCTGTGAAGGAAAGCGTCAGAATTAGAACTATAGTTATACTATAGTAATACTATAGAATGATCAGCAGTGACAGGGTTTAAATGTTGCATCATTGTTTCGGCATTACAGATGAGATGAAATACTTACTGAGTTTGGGATGAAGCCGATAGCATGAACTTTGACCTTCCCGGCTATAGAAAACGTGTCGATCTTGTCCAGTCGGAGCCTGTGCTTGTACTCCAACACGTGAGCACCATTTACAGCCACCTACAGGCAACAAGGAACACAGGATTGATGGGACACTGATGGCATAATAAAAGCCCATCAAAAAGAAATCATCCCATCCGGACATCCAAACCGTAACTCTTCTTGTCACCTGACCGATTTGAACTCTGGCAGTTCTCTCTAGTGAGATATGAGACCAGATAAGATCATCCTTTACTTGTCCCGCAGTTGGGATAGAGTAGTTTGCAACAGCAGCAGGGTACAGTATAGCACTCAGAGTGACAGGTTAAAATATACAAATGCAAAGTACAGGGAATCCTATCAAATATGGAGAGATGAGGATCTAACAGTATGAAATAGCAACATTGTATATAATAATAATACCTCATTTAGTAGACGCTTTTATCCAAAGTGACTTAAAGTGAGTACAGGGACTCTGAGGCAAGTAGGGTGAAGTGCCTTGCCCAAGGACACAACATCAGATAGCCACAGCCAGGGTTCAAACTCACGACCTTCCAATCATGAGGCCAATACCTTAACCCGCTGAGACATCTGACTCTACTTATATAAATAAGTGAGCGTTAAATGTCAGTGAGTGATCCCCAACTCAAACTCATTCACTCGACCATCCGCATCATCCATTTCACCGCACATCCGGGTGACCCCCCCCTGAGCGCATCATCCCACTCGCTTTGAAGCAGTCATCGTGCAGGAGGATGATGGTCTCAAAAGCGGCCCCCTGCTTGTAGGGCATCTTGTGGAGAATCTCTTCCTTGCCCCAGCTCTCGTCCAGCAGGGAGTTGCACACGATGCAGGGGGCGCCCTTGAAGCGAGGGTTGAAGTGGAGGGCGATGTCTGCCCGAGGTCGACTGCTGCTGCCGCAGGACAGGTCCATCTGGAACCTGACCACAGTCCAGCATGAAGCACGGTCACCACATCTGGATTCATTAGCCCAGGGGTCGGCAACCCTGGTCCTAGGGAGCCACTGTTCTGAAGATTTCAGCTGTTTCCCTGCTCCAGCACACTTGATTCTAATGAAGGGTTGTTATCAAGCTCTGTGGAAGCCTCAAAATTACCCTCCATTAGAATCAGATGTGCTAAAGCAGTGAAACATCTAAAATATTCAGGACAGTGGCTCCCTAGGACCAGAGTTGCCGACCCCTGCATTAGCCCAATACTCCTAGGCATCTCAAGCTGCATTTCGTGTCACAAGCAGACCATCAAAAGGCAAAATATCCCCATGGTGTACCTGTCAGCATCCGAGGGAACGGTGCCCTGAATGATGACTATCTCTCCAGGGTGCAGTCCTCCAGGTATAGTGCCAGTGAATGGGACCACCTGGCAGAAGAGCAGCATTGAGTTGAAGGTGTTCCTCAATCGAATGGCATTATGGGAAAATAACTGCTTATCGGGCCATAACGACTCATGCACTGCGCATGTTGAGTTTGCTGCCTTTTTCTAGTATTATAGTCTTAAGTCTTAACAATATGTGCAGTCTTTAAGCATTGGGGTTTGTCTTGAGGTTCCTAGCGCCATCTCAGGGGGTAGGATGAATGCATACGTGGATAAAGGATATCGATATGACTATCCTCTATCTATTATTCATAAACACACAGTGCGGAGTAAAGCACATAGTGAAGAAAACAGAATGAAATGGAGATTATCAGATGCATGCTTATTTGTAAATTGTATTTAACGCGTGTGTATACAGATCAACAATAGTACATTATTCATATTCAAAACCGAGAATCCCACAAGCGATACAAGGATCGTAATGTAGATAGTAAAGACTTACCGGATTTAGGACGGTGTGCTTCGCATTTGCCACAGACATTTTGGCCTGCTGCGCAATATTAAACCATCCAACCGCAATGCCCACCAGCGTCGAATAATTCGGAAAAACAACCTAATAGTAATTGGCTCGAGGTTTATATTCCCCCTACGCCAAATAAATTGCAGTAAATAAAAAAAATGGCAGCAGGCATTTTTCCTTGATCAGTCCAATAACCCACCGCGCTCCGTCATATCTGATCCGTAACCATGCGATGCTCAGTGGCGGAATCTGAAATTACAATGGCATTACATCAACAGGATGAAAAGTAGCAGTGGGTGAGAGGGGACCCTCACTCCACTGTCACATTATATGGAGACCTGGGTTTAGAGTTTACAGCGGTGTGTGCTCGTCTGCATGTGTGTGCATGCGTAAGAGTAAACAGTGTGTGAGGCAGCAATCAAATCCCTATTTGGGAATTTCACGTCACAGATTTGGTATGTTACTTATGTAATCATAAACAGGGATGAAAGTAGATTAAAATTATTGCCGGCACTATTACCAAAACCTTCATTGCCTCATATTCAAAGGGACTTCCTAAATTGACTTTGTGCAACCTAAGACCCACGTTGAGCATTGAGTATTGATGTTTCAACAACTTGTTAACTCTCTGTAGAGTTATGACTGTTTTAGCCTGTGTTCTGCTCTTCACTTTCTCCAACCGTCCCTGGAGGAGGGGATCCCTCACTGAATTGCTCCTTCCAAGGTTTCTAGGAAGCTTTTTGTTCCTAGTGAGTTTTTCTGGGAGTTTTTCCTTGTCTTCCTTGAGGGTTTAGGTTGGTTGAGGGGCAGTTCTATGGGCATGTGTGAAGCCCTCTGTGACATGTGCTTGTAAAAAGGGCTATACAAATAAATGTTGATTTGATATTGATCTCTAAATATACAGCGTTCTACATAGGCGACCATAAAGGACACACACACATACACACACAGGACACACTCAGATTAGGTCTGTGATCTTCTTTGCATTTCAGCTGCCTTCAGAGAAAGTGTGTTGAAAACACCCGCAGTGCTTGCTTGTACCAGTTGGCTGCATCCTGAGACTTGGTGGATAGTTTGTGGAAAACAAGTTTCACACTACCGAAAACCAACCACAGAAGAACAAACACAATTAATGATAAGGTAATTAGCACAATCCAGCAAATGACTGCAAACTATTGAATAGGCTACTGTAGGCCCAAATCCTGAAGTTTTAATCTCTCCAAACTATTCATTTTTTTTTCTTCTTTGTATACATTGTTTTGTTTCCACAGTATTGACATGACCTAATTCATCTGAGAGTGCCCCATCAGTGAAAGGAATAGTTTAAGATGAGTTCATGATAAGATCAATGTATTTGTTATGAGACTGGACAAGGAATACAGATACAGGAAATCATAAGAGCAAATTGTGCCACAGTGTGGGAGGAGACTAAGTCTAAGATAGAGAGTTTCTAGGCCTGATCACTTCTTTTATTTTACTCCTTTAGAAATTATTGAAAGGGTGTTCTTCCTATTTTCATCTTTGTTTATATTACTGTTCTGTCTGTACAGAAAATAAAATTGTCAATGTAAAAGCTCTGAACTTTCTTATTAATAGTTACATGCAGGATGTTCTATGGGGTCTATTACCCTGGTTATTAATAATCAAAAAGCAAGTAAAAAACACAAACAAATGATATCTGTAACTTTATTGTATACAGATATTTTTCAAAATGCTGTAAAAAAAAACAGCAAAATGCTGAAAACATTCTCTGAATAAGTGAGTTTTGAGCCTTTTCTTGAAGGTGCGTTTCTGATGGGGGTGGGGAGTTGATTCCACCATTGAGGAGCCAGACAGTGGAAGAGTTTGTGCTGGGCTCTGGCGCTCTTGAGAGGGGGGACCACTAGGCGGTCAGAGGAGGACCGTAGGTGGCGGGCAGGAGTGTAATGCTGGAGGAGAGAGTTGATATAGCTCGGGGCAGTCCCATTCACTGCTCGGAAGGTCAGCACCAGGGTGTTGAATCTGATAGGGGCCATGATGGGAAGCCAGTGGAGGGCGATGAGGAGGTGGGGTGACATGGCAGCGTCTGGGTAGAGGATAAGGACTTGGCAAGGGTTGGGTGGAATGTTCTCTGCTCTGTGTTTGATGTTCTCTACCATCTAACATCTACACAACTGCAGCAGGACATCTTGCGTTTCAGCCACTGGAGGAACCTGCCAATCACAAGAAATGCACATCAAATGCAATTAATAACTACTATGAAATCCAGGTATGCATTCTCAAATTGTTACACTGAGGGTATTGCTGTCTGTACCCACATTCTACACCCCCCTTCATTTAGTCTTTCATCTGTCCTCACCTCTTTCCCATGTTCTTCTCTTTCTTCTCCACCCAGGCTTCCTGCACAGTCACCTTTGCCTTGGCCTTCTTTCTGCCTTTGCCACGCTTCTTTTTTGTCACCTTCAGAAAGCAGAACACATGCTTACATGGAAGAATCAGTGAGCTGGAAAATACAATAATTGCCTATGAGGACAATGACCCACCTGCATACAAACATATATTGGCCTATGAGGATAATGACCCACCTGCTTGAGCTCTCCAGATCCTTCTTGGAGAAGCATCTGTGCCTTTAAAGTCAAATTGGCGACTTTGATTGGTGCCAGGCGAAGGTGGATTAACTGTGCCACAGTAGGCAGAGGAGAGGAGATGGGGACTGAAGGTGTGGACTCAGAGAGATCCTAAAGAGACACAGTCACAAGATAAGACATAACCTTTTAGGTTTTGGAAATTACGGGGTGTTGGATGCGTTTTTTTTAATGTAAATTCGATTTTTATCAACAACAAAAAATACAAATCCTTGATACAAATGCATGCTTATTATGTATAATTATAATCCTATGTTTGACCACTAGAGGTCAGGGCAACATCACGTCTGACAAATACAGTGAAGGCAGCCATTTATTTCCTTGCTCATCAGTTGATTGGGCCTACTACACTCTTGAAGGGTGTAATTGCTCCCGAAATTGTGTGTGTTGACCTTCACCCTGGATGGCTGGGCTGTCTTAAATATCATGGGCGGCTGCAGGTTTGACCTCTAACCCCTAGAAACTTGACATGTATCCCAACGTCACACCTCAGTCCATCGGTCTCTTTCTCTCCCCTTCATCAAATCAAATCAAAATGTATAGCTGTTTACAAGCAATGTCACAGAGGGCTTCACATACACCCATTACACTGCCCCTCAACCAACCTAAATCCTCAAGGAAGACAAGTAAAAACTCACAAGAGGAGAAAACAATTGAAAAAACCTTGGGAGGAACAATTCAGTGAGGGATCCCCTCTTCCAAAGATGGTTGGTGAAAAAGAGGTGTGTAACATTGGCAAAACACAGTCATACAACAAGAAAGTGTTCATTGGTTGTTGAAACATCATATTTCAGTGCTCAGCATGGGTCTGAGGTAGCACAAAGTCAGTTTAAACAGCCACAAGACTGGGGTCCGTGATTGGCGCAGCATCACAGGCAGGGGGATGAGGAAAGGGACCGGGATCTCGCTCCTTGTCCATCAGGGAGACCGACGTCCGTCTGGCAACCAGATCCAGGAGTGGCAGACCATCACAGGTCCATGTCCATAACACCAGGTCCAACGTTAGCTGACGACCATGCAGTTGTTGAGAGCTCAGACCCCCCCCAACACCAAAGGGAGGAAGGGAGGGGGGTATGAAGAGAGAAAAGAAGATATTAGCGAGTGCCAAGAGCAACGAACAGTTACAGCAAAATTGAGATTGAGGTCCCCATTTAGCAGACTAAAAATTGTATTTGATGCAGCCCTAGACACCAAGATAGCACCAGCGCATCTCAGTTGGACCATGAAATCTGATTCTGAAGAGAAATTCTGAAATAAGTATGTCCTTTCCCCCGTCATTTCCTGCTAGCAACAGAGACAATAGCAATAACAATATACGGTCACATTTTCAGTCCCTCCCTCTCTCAGGCCGGTTCTCAGATACTCTCACGCAGAAAGAGATTTATATTTTTTCCTCCTAAAGGCTCAGCTCTACAAAAGACAGGGAGGGAGAAGTCTCACCCCCGCCTGCCCAATGGTAATACCTGAAAATTCTCGCTTTAATCAAATCTAACTTACTGCTGGATTAAATTCCTATCCTCTGCATTCCTCTGACTTTACAGACACACACACACGCAAACACACACACACACACACACATTTCTCTCCTGGGCCTGGTCCCTCCCTGGCTGTTAGGGAGACTGGAAGGTTCTGATGTTCTGCCTCCCAGAACGTTTTAAAGGATCAGACAGAACCCTTTCAAGATCCAGCACTGAGATTGTGGGTGGGGGGGCTGGGGCGGGGGGATTGAGCCAGACTGCTCTGAGCAAGCTGCTCTCTGGAGCTTGTTTACCTAGACGCTGAATCCTGTGGGATCCTGCAGGAGGTTTGGATACAATTTCACTGCTAGGGGAAGGGCCAGGTCCAGGACAGAGTCTAGATCCAGGACAGAGTCTAGATCCAGGACAGAGTCTAGATCCAGGACAGAGTCTCGATCCAGGACAGAGTCTAGGTCCAGGACAGAGTCTAGATCCAGGACAGGGTCTAGATCCAGGACATACTCTAGACCCAGGACAGATTCTAGGTCCAGGACAGAGTCTAGATCCAGGACAGAGTCTAGGTCCAGGACAGAGTCTAGATCCAGGACAGAGTCTAGATCCAGGACAGAGTCTAGATCCAGGACAGAGTCTCGATCCAGGACAGAGTCTAGGTCCAGGACAGAGTCTAGGTCCAGGACAGAGTCTAGGTCCAGGACAGAGTCTAGATCCAGGACAGAGTCTAGATCCAGGACAGAGTCTCGATCCAGGACAGAGTCTAGGTCCAGGACAGAGTCTAGGTCCAGGACAGAGTCTAGATCCAGGACAGAGTCTAGATCCAGGACATACTCTAGACCCAGGACATACTCTAGACCCAGGACAGATTCTAGGTCCAGGACAGCGTCTAGGTCCAGGAAAGAGTCTGGGTCTAGGCCAGACACTGGGGACACACTACAGGGGAAACAAGATCTCAAATGTGTGTGTTTGCCTTTACGGTAAGAAGAGAGATGATGTGAGTCTGTGTGAGAAACAAAGAGTGTGTTTTTAGGTGGGCGAGAGAGCAAGAGGTGAGAGGAGAACAGGGAGATCACAGAGCTGCGTTCAGGTTCCCTGAACATTTCCCCTGCTGTTCAAACATGTTGCACATCCACTTCTCATGTTGCTCTGATTCATTAGCGTTGAGACTGAGAGATCACACTCTGTACCCCGCCACAGAATATTCTAGAGCAGGGATCACCAATCCTGGTCCTCGAGGGCCACTGTCCTGACGGTTTTAAATGTTTCCCTGCCCTAGCACACCTCCACAGAGCTTGATAACGACGCTTCATTAGAATCAGGTGTGCTGGAGCAGGAAAACATCTAAAACCTTCAGGACAGCGGCCCTCGAGGACCAGGATTGGAGACCCCTGCTTTAGAGCCTCGATCACTTACCAGCCTGAGCGAAGATGCCTTAAACGGTCCTTAAATTTGCTTTCCAATCCCTTACCTGTGCCCTGTGCTTATAGGTGTGTTGGATTTCCATTGGGCGGAGGATGTGTTCTAACAGAGGTTAATGGGGAGACAATCACCCAGGTCTGGATTCTCCTTCTCCTGCCATGACTCAGGGACAGCAGCGGTGATGGCTGCCATGTGACCAGGGTCTAATGCCTCTGCTGGGAAAGGAGAGCGCAGATGGGTGGGACTGAATGTGTGTGTGTGTGTGTGTCGCTGTGTGCCTGTGTGTGTACAGTGTTTGACTGTGTCTATGTGTAGCAACATGCTCTGATATAACAGGATGTTTACATCTGTTTACACACACATATACAGTAGATATCTGTTGTAGGTATAACAGGTATATATACATACAGTAAAAGCATGTTCACATCTGCCACACAGGATACTATGATATACAGATATCCATGGTGTGGTTGATTGTATGTTTTAGCCTGTATTGGACTATTTGGGATTTTATTTGTCGTTGGGCCAGAACATGTGCTAAATTTGCTAAATATATTAGGGTAAAGTAAGTGACTGGCTCGTCATCAGGTGTCTTGGTGTATTGTTAATATTGCTAATGTCATGGTTTTGTCATCGGAAAGGAGACTGTTAAACGCAGTTCGGTCCAGTTATTCACATAAGGCAGAGTACGCGTGAGTGTGCACGCGTAAACGTGTGTGTGTGTGTGTGTGTACTGAACTGTGCGTGCAGTGCGTGTGTGACTGCGGGGGAGAGGCCGGACTCGCGGGATCATCTGGTAAGACGCTCCGGCGCTCCGTGCCGAGGCCTCCCGCGTCCTCGTCGGGCCGGAACGTTCTAGCTTCTCCGGGTGGCGCTCCGTCCCCCGCGCTTCGCACCGCGAGCGCCCGCCGTCACCCACTCTGCGCCTTTGAAGTAACCTTCCAGGAGGGGGGGGGGGGGGGGGGGGGGGGGGGGGGGGGGTTGGAGGGGGGGGGGGAGCTGCGCCCTGAGAAGAGAGGACGGGAGCAGAGAGAGAGCGGGAAGGAAGGAAGGGGGGGGAGGGGGGGGGGAGGGGGGGGGGAGGGGGGGGGGATGTAACAGGAGGGGTAGGTGGGCTGTTGTTTTTTGAGGAAGGTTGAGTTATTAGATCCAGATTCCATGTCGGACACGAGGGGGCGGGGGCGGGGGGGGGGTGTTGATCTCTGGCTTTAACAGTAGTGGAGAAGAGGGATGCGTTCGGTCCTCCTTTCAAGTCCCGGGGTCCCGCTGAGGAAGCGGTGTGGTGGGGGTGGTGGGGGGGGGGGGGGGGTGAAAGACCGCGCTATGAGAACCGCCTTCACAGCGGCCGTGTTCTATTTTAGTGGACGGGATCCGGCGCGCACACATCCCTGTGCGTGTGTGAGTGTGCGCTTGTGTGGCGTCGCGATACCTTAGTGCGCTTGTCAGGGAGCAGGGAGAATCACACTGGGTCCTTCTAAGGGGCCCCCACACACTCCCGCACGCGCGTACATCTACCAGGCCTTTCTCCGTGGCCCTGACTAGGACCCTCACACTGTCTCCCTGTGTGGAGCCCCAGGCCTCCAGGCCTGTCAGCAGGGAAGGGGTTTGCTGTCCACCTGCTACCCTCCTGCCCTGGGTGAGGCTCCTGTGTGTGTGTGTGTGTGTGTGTGTGTGTGTGTGTGAGTACGGTAAGTAGCTGTTTTGAGAGGCTACAGCCAACATCTGGAGCCTGATTAAAGATCAGAGGGAGGAGTAGAGAGAGGAGGAGTAGAATGGGGTGGGGGTCGCACCCTACAGCGTGGGGGTTGGTGTGGCCTGGGGGGGGGGGGAGGTGATTGAAAGCAGATGCAGGGGCAGAGGGTTTCATGTGGTGGGAGGAGTACCAGAGGTGCACAGCCTGGCCCCCATAGAGACCGTTCTTCACCCCTGCTCTCGTCCTGAGGTGAACACAGAAACCACACCCAGAGACCCAGCCTGCAAGAAGGAGGGCCGGACTGACAGCAGTGTGTGTGGTGTAGGTGTGTGTGTGTGGTGTAGGTGTATGAGTACTGTAGGTGTGTGTGGTGTGGGTGTGGTGTAGGTGTGTGTGTGGTGTAGGTGTGTGTGGTGTAGGTGTGTGTGTGGTGTAGGTGTATGAGTACTGTAGGTGTGGTGTGGGTGTGGTGTAGGTGTGTGTGTGGTGTAGGTGTATGAGTACTGTAGGTGTGTGTGGTGTGGGTGTGGTGTAGGTGTGTGTGTGTGGTGTAGGTGTGTGTGGTGTGGGTGTGTGTGGTGTAGGTGTATGAGTACTGTACGTGTGTGTGGTGTGGGTGTGGTGTGGGTGTGTGTGGTGTAGGTGTATGAGTACTGTAGGTGTGGTGTGGGTGTGGTGTAGGTGTGTGTGTGTGGTGTAGGTGTATGAGTACTGTAGGTGTGTGTGGTGTGGGTGTGGTGTAGGTGTGTGTGTGTGGTGTAGGTGTTTGTGGTGTGGGTGTGTGTGTGTGGTGTAGGTGTGTGTGGTGTGTGTGTGGTGTGGGTGTGGTGTAGGTGTATGAGTAATGTACGTGTGTGTGGTGTAGGTGTGTGGTGTAGGTGTGTGTGGTGTGGGTGTGTGTGTGGTGTAGGTGTGTGTAGTGTAGGAGTGTGTAGTGTAGGTGTGTGTGGTGTAGGTGTGTGTGGTGTAGGTGTGTGTGGTGTGGGTTTGCGTAGTGTAGGTGTGTGTGGTGTAGGTGTATGAGAGGAGGCTGGGTGGAGGCTGAGGTTGGAGGGAGGCTGGGTGAGGGGAAGAGGAGACTGGGTGGAGGCTGGGAGTGGGGGGAGGATAAGGGAGGGGGGAGGCTTGCTGAAGGGGAAAGGAGACTGGGAGTGGGGGGAGGATAAGGGAGGGGGGAGGCTTGCTGAAGGGGAGAGGAGACTGGGAGTGGGGGGAGGATAAGGGAGGGGGGAGGCTGGTTGGAATGTTGAAATACACAGCAGATAAGCAGATGTGACGGCGTGTCTTCATTCAGTAGAGGACGTACTGTATTTAGAAGAGAGAGTCCCTCAGCCCTGTACTGGCTGCAACAAGACAACATTTCCTTAGAAAACAACACCCTCTGTTTGGTGTGTTGTTTCATCAAAACTGGTGGGATGTGGTAGCCATTACTCCTGACCACTGAGAAGAGAGCTTTCATACTTCGGTGTGTGGGAGAGAGTGGGGTAGAGTGAGTGTGTGTGTGTGTGTGTGAGAGAGGGGGAGAGAGACAGTGAGAGAGAGAGAGACAGAGACAGAGAGAGACAGAGAGACAGAGAGACAGAGAGAGAGAGAGAGAGAAAGAGAGAGAGAGAGACAGAGAGTGTGTGAGAGAGAGGGACAGAGAGAGAGAGATGTGTGTGAGTCATGACAACACCAACCAAATATAGTGACCTGAAAACATTCTCAGGGCCGCTTTGAGCTGCAAATGTGCAATGTGTGTGTGTGTGTGTGCTGTGTTCGTGTGTATGGTGTGTACGTGTGTGTGCTGTGTATAGTGTGTATGGTGTGTACGTGTGTGTGCTGTGTACGTGTGTATGGTGTGTATATGTGTGTGCTGTGTATGTGTGTATGGTGTGTACGTGTGTGTGCTGTGTACGTGTGTATGGTGTGTATGTGTGTGTGCTGTGTTCGTGTGTATGGTGTGTACGTGTGTACGTGTGTATGGTGTGTACGTGCGTGTGTGTGCTGTGTATAGTGTGGTGTGTACGTGTGTGTGCTGTGTATAGTGTATATGGGTGTGTGGTGTGTACGTGTGTTTGCTGTGTACAGTGTGTGTGTGGGTGAGCGGTAGCCATCTTTTCTAGTCCAGGCTGCTCAGATGTGATGAGGTCTGACTGAAAGTGCTACCAGGCAGGATTCCTGCAGTCAGTAGGTCTGAAACAGCAGAGAAAACTACAGAAGCCCTTCACCCACCCTCCCTCACCCACCCTCACCCACCCTCACCCACCCTCACCCACCCTCACCCACCCTCACCTTAAACCCTAAACAGCCTTGGACACTCCTGCCTAATTTACTTTGAATCATTTAGCGGATGCTGTTATCCAGAGTGAGTTACAGCAATTTTTCAGGAACATTCCCCCTGAGGCAAGTAGGGTGAAGCGCCTTTCCCAAGGACACAACGTCCCGTCGGCGCAGCCAGGGTTCAAACCAGAGACCATATGATTACTAGCCCGACCCCTGACCCACTCACCGCTCAGCCACCTGACTCGTTATTGTTCACTCGAGTGAGTGTTTACTTTAATGAAACCCCAGAGGCCTTGAGGAGAATGCTGACAACATACCAGACCTGTAGGAGAGGGCGTGGCCACTGCACAAACACCCAAACACAGGCAGTAAGCATGAAAACACCTCTGTTTACATGGACGATTCATCAGTGAGCTACAGCTAGCGCACACTTTTTACTTTGATCTTATTTGTATCTCATTTGTATTTCACATCATATTTTTTATTCTGTTTTTCCTTTATCATTATGTTACACTCTCACTATTATGTTACATATCTGTTCAATGTTTGCTCTTTTCTGCCAAAGTAAATTCTGTGTTTGTATATCATGCATAGCAAATAAATAGATTCGGATTCGGATTCAGGGACCTGGGGAGTCAGATGGCTCAGCTGATAAGGCATTGGGCTCATGATCAGAAGGTTGTGAGTTTGATTCCCGGATGTGGCTATGTGACCATGTGTCCTTGGTCAAGGCACTTCACCCTACTTACCTCAAGGAGGAATGTCCCTGTGCTTGCTGTAAGTCGCTTTAGATGAGAGCGTCTGCTCAATGAATATTTATTGATTTTATCGATTCATCACGGTGAATGGTGAATCACGGAGTCTTGCGTAACTTACTGTGTGTGGTTTGAAGGGATGTTTACTTTCCGGGACTAGTTGGAACTGCTTTTGAATAGACTTGGTTATGATTGGTGTTTGTGTGTGTGTGTGTGTGTGTGTGTGTGTGTCTAATAGAGTGCATATGTTCTGTGGTCCTGTGTGTTTGTAGAGCCAGACAGGGAGCGGTTATGAAAACATCGCTACCCAGAGTACAGTTCTCTAGGGTCAGAGGGCACAACCCGCGGGATTCTGGGAAAAGCCAGGTCTCTGTGGGGAGCGGATGGACCTGCCAGTGACTCCAAGAGACCAGGTTTGTTGATACATTACAGCATTTTTCTCAGGTGTGTGTACGTCTGTGGGATGTGTGATGATGATGTGCGTACAGATGTGTGTGTGTGTGTGTGTGTGTGTGTGTGTGTGTGTGTGTGTGTGTGTGTGTGTGTGTGTGGGTGTGTATGTGTGTGTGTGTGCATTTTTGTGTGTCTGTGTCAACTTGGGTGTGTGTGTGCCTTTGTGTGTGTGTGTGTGCATATGTGTGTGTGTTTGTGTGAGAGTGTGTCTGTGCTGTATTTTGAAAGCAGATCCATAAACACTAGATGATACTATGCTCTTTAACTGGGTGAACTCCCTGGACTCACCTGTGTGTGTGTGTGTGTGTGTCTTCATGAGCAGGCTTGATACACTGCCACAGAAGCTCAAGGCCATGAGAGGAACGTCTAATTTTATCATCACTTTACTGAACACAGAAGACTTCAGGTCTGGAATAGCTCAATTGGATGCGATGTTGAGGTGAAGATTTGTAGGTTTCAAACCCTGTCAAAGGCATTCTATTTTCTCTTTTTTTCCTCTTCTTGTCAGTCCTCCAGCGGTAAAACACAGCAATGAGTGTTTATTTGAAGAGAAATTCACCTTTGCTGCTTGTAGCTACAGTATATTTTTGTACTGAATCTTTAGATGACGAATAATTCAATCCTTTTTCACTTCACAGAATCCGTTACTTGGAAAAGCATAAAAAAAGGTGTTTGCGAGCGTGTGCGTACATGTGTGTGCACGCATCCCTGTGTGTGGCAACGTTGTCCCTAAAATCCAACTAACCCAGCATTGTTTTTCAAACCAGTTGCCGTGGTAGCAGGGGGGCGAGAGTGTTTGGCCAGAAGAAGATCGCATCAATCTGCACCTCAAAAGACTGTCTGCTTTTTGTGTGTCTTTGTGTGTGTATGCTGTGTGTGTATGGTCTGTGTGCGTGTATGTCTGTGTGTGTGTGTATGTCTGTGTGTGTGTGTGTGTATGTATGTCTGTGTGTGTATGCTATCTGTGTGTATGTCTTTGTATATGTCTGTGTGTGTGTATGTATGTATGTCTGTGTTTATGTGTGTCCCCTGCCTGTCACTTTGTGTGTGTGTGTGTGTGTGTGTGTATCGATTGTTTTAAAGGCCTCTACGACTTACCATTGTTAAGCTGTCCATTCCTCTAAGGTTAGGGCTAGGTCTTCAGTGAGCACCATTGTTTGTGTGTATATGGGTGAGCGAGAGAGAGAGAGAGAGAGAGAGAGAGAGAGAGAGAGAGAGAGAGAGAGAGAGAGAGAGAGAGAGAGAGAGAGAGAGAGAGAGAGAGAGAGAGAGAGAGAGAGAGAGAGAGAGAATGTGTGGGAGAGAGATAGAGAAAGAGAGAGTGACTGGCTTGTTATGACACCCTCCTTACAGTTTATTATTGAATACAGGGACAAAGACAAAGAGGAAGCGCGCGCACCATATTCACACAACCACCCCCCCCCCCCACACACACACACACACCCACACACACACACACACACAGACACGCACACACACCACCAAACACTACAGCTGCTTGATAAAGCTGATGAGGTAGGCTACTTCTTTCCCATCACATTGTGCAACGGAAAAGTACAGACTTGGGAACTTTACTGGAACTACTGACACACACACACACACACATGGGAACATTTAGTAAAAAACAACCCATCTCAAGGACAAGATAGGGGACTGAAAGGCCACTGTGAGGAAGGAATGAGACACAAAAGGTTTAGTTGAATGTGTGTGCTGTGAAAGTCTGCCCTTGAGCACATGAGCATTGTTAGAAGTGGCAAAGTCCAACAGATTCACACGCAGATAATTCATGGACAGACATGTGGAGGCGGATTGGGGCCACAGCCCCGTGTCTCCAGGGGCCTGTCAGAGTGTGGAGGGCTGTGTGGAGGGGACCTAGATCTTGCCGAGGAAGGAGACTAACAGTGTAGCGTGCCTGAGCTATCGAGGAGGGAGGGAGGGGGGAGAGGGAGGGAAGGAGTGAGGGGGGGGGGAGGGAGGGGGAGAGGGAGGAGGGAGGGAATGAGTGGAGGGGGGGGGGAGGGAGGGGGAGAGGGAGGAGGGAGGGAATGAGTGAGGGAGGGAGGGAAAGAGGGAGGGAGAAAGGGGGAGAGGGAGGGAGAAAGAGGGAGGTAAGGAAGGAGAGAGGGAGCGCGTGGGAGTCAAACAGAGGAGGGGGAGGGATGGAAGGAGAACGGGGGAGCGTGAGCGAGCGGGAGGAGGAGGAGGAGCACGGAACGCCTAGCCGGAACGGAACGAAGGGAGCGCACGAGAGAGCAGATGAAGAGGGGAGACTGAGACGGACAGATCTGAGGAGGGAGGGGGGGGGGGGGGAGGGGAGGGGTGGGAGAATGACAGAAGGGCAGAGCTGGGAGAGAAAGAGGGCTCATTCATGCAGCATGTCACATCAGCTAAATGAGTTAGCCAGAGTCAGGCGAATCAGCGCCGAGAGGGGGGTCAGGGGTCAGGGGTCAGGGGCGAGACTCGGAGGAGTCAAGCACATCTCACGCTCGCGGCGCGCACCGAACGGTGGCTGTTCTGTAGGTTCGCTTCCCAGTTGGTCTGAGATGAGAGCGGCCTGCGTGCGTGTGTGTGTGAGAGCGAGGGTGCGAGAGAGAAACAGTCAGAGAGAGAGAGACACAGAGAGAGACAGAGACAGAGCGAGCGAGATAGATAGAGAGAGAGAGCTGGTCATGCCTCTCTACGAGTGTGACTGCAATGGCAGCCTGCTCTGACAGATCAACACAGATTACATTCTGTGACGTTTCATGGTACTGGGGATGTTCTTGTGAAGTGGAACAGTGTATGTGTTTGGTGTTGTTCGTATGTGTGTGTGTGTGTGTGTGTGTGTGTGTGTACTTATATCATCTCTCCCATCACGAGAATAATGCTCTATTCCAAAACATGTTTTCCCTAACGAAACACACACACACACACACATCCCACAGGCTCTGCCAGTGGTTCTGCTTACTCTGGCCTGGTCCATGACTTCTTTGTTATCCCTCTCTCCATCCCTCCAGTTTTTATTTTCCCTCTCTCTCTCCGTCCTCCGCCCCCCGCGCCCCCCCCCCCCCCTTCCCATGCGACGATCAAAGCCTTGCCCCCCTCTAGCATACAGAGAACTCATTCTCACCCTAATGCCCCCCCCCACACACACACACCACCTACGCTACACACACACACACACACACACACACACACACACACACAGCCCCTACAGTGCGTGTGTGTTTCCCACAGTGTATTTTTAGAGAGCGCATTAGGGAGGGAATTGTTGGTGAGGGTCTGTCTGGGAATCTCTCTCTAGTCCAGGTGGAACGGTGCGATCTCCGAGCCGGGAGCTCTCATTCCAGACCAGGGCCAAGCCCCCTACCCGCACGCACACACACATGCATGTACACGCACATACACAGACATACACACACAAACACACACAGACATACATACGCACAGACATACATAAACATACTCTGCAATTTCCCCACTGTGGGCCAAATGAAGGTTTATCCAGACAGATACACATACACAAACAGATACAGACAACACACACACACACAAACAGACACAAACAGACACACACACACACTCACACACTCACAGACATGCACAGACACAGGCACACACACATACACACAAAACCCCCAGAATCAATGGGCCTCTTCAAATATACCAATTATGCAATCATTTTACTATATATTATGTTACTAAATGAATTAATGGCCATGTAAGCCATATCCATCTGGGCATCCAGGGCTCAAAATAAAAAAAGTACCCAGTTCTAGAACGCCCCTGGCCCTAGGCTCAGTACACAGTGGTACAACCCATGTCCCCCCACACTAACACTGTGGTACAGCCCATAAGGTATACCTTGCCACCAGGGCGGCACCGGTGGTTCAGTGGTAGGATTCTATGTGCGGGGCCTGGGTTCAATTCCCGGTGCGGGTTCGATTCCCGGCCAGTGCATTGTATATGAGTGTGCCTGCAAAGTTCCCCCATCGTGGGTCTAATAAGGGATAATCTCTTACCATACCTTACCCTAGCATGGTGTACAACCAATATCCCCCCCCCCCCCCCGAAAACTTTGGTAAGACCCATACCCCCTCACCCATAAACGCCGTGGTATGAACCATACATACCCTCTCCCTGTGGTACGACCTGTCTGGGCTAGCTTAGCCTGGCTTTAGCCTTCCTGTGTGTGTTTCCAGTGGGATAACAATGGTCACCCAGGTTCCAGAACTTTCCGTACACGCTGTTCCGCAGGATCTTGTGAGCAAATACACACCGGACTTACGGCCGAAACTAGCTCTACGCTGTCCGAAACATGACTGTCACTGTGTATGTGTGTTTTTGCCCGTGTGTCTATTTATCAGAGTGTTCCTATCGGAGTGTGTCAATACATGGCTGTGTGTGTGTGTGTGTGTGTGTGTGTCTGCAGGTTGGTTTGAGTCCAGTGCGCTGTCCCTCAGGGCCCTGGTTAAGCCTGACTGAAGGTATTTGGGTGAGGTGAGTGTTATCTTTGCACCACGCTGGTCTGTGGGATGAAGACTTCCTTCCTCAACCTAAATAAACCGCGCTAGCCTAAGCTGACATCAGATAAAGAGAGAGCAGGTATTTGCACCCTCAGCGCTCACCTCGCACATTAAACACACGCGCGCGCATATCAATCCCCACACCCACAGGCCCCCCCCCCCCCCCGACGTCTTGACGACTACCTTTGTAACTTTTTTATACCGTGGAACGCTCACGGACGAATGAGTGTCTACACCGAGTAATGACTGGGATGAGAAGGAGGAGAGGGTCGGGCTGGTAATCAGCAGGTTCCTGGTTCGAATCCCGGCTGTGCCAACATGACGTTGTGTCCTTGGGCAAGGCACTTCACGCTACTTGCCTCAGGGGGAATGTCCCTGTAAATTGCTATCAATCACTCTGGATAAGAGCGCCTGCTAAATGGCTAAATGTAAATGCCCTATTGAGCGAGTCAGGTTTGTGTTCTGCGTAGATTTGACACAGCGAGAAAGCTTCCTGAGACTGAACTAAACACTGTTTTTACAGGGGAGATCAATTCCATTGATAATACCTGACATTGGCTCTCATGATGTTGTGGTATCCTCATCCCAGAGTGTGTGTGTGTGTGTTGGCAGCCTGTGTGTTGGCAGCGCGTGTGTGTGTTGGTCTCATCCCAGATGTTTTACGACGAAATGCTCACGTCTGCTTTGTCGTTCGCCCAAACACAAGGGAGGAGAGAGAGAGCGTTAGACCTGTTTTCATCAGCAGAATGGGGAAAAAATGCACACACTCACACACAGGCCTCAAATGCACACATAGACACACACACTGTGCAAACATATGACCCAAAAACATACCCCCAACACACATATGTACGTTGGCTGTACGGTAGAACCTTCTCATCCAATCAGTAGGCACCATATCCATCCAGGAAGATGTTCAGAACAGCTCACATAGCAGAGGGCAGCTTTGGCAGGAAGCAATGGATTCAAGAGGCAAGGTAAGGCGACCGATATAGATCCTGTAGGAAATGTGTCAATAGCTTACCCCTGGACACACACACACACACACACACACACACACACACACACACACACACACACTAACAAGGCTTTCCAAAAACAAGGAGAGCATGTTAGGCTGTGTCCCCATCAGTGTAACCCAACCCCAGTCATCTGGTTGTGCTTTAGCAGGACCCCGTGTCTGATCTGAGCTGAACCCCTGCTGCCCCTCTACCACACTGACTCCCAGATACCTCCTCTACTGCAAAGCACACACACACATCCTCCGGCACACACACACACATCCTCAGGCACACGCACGCACACACGCATATACATGCGCACATACACGCACGCGAGCGCGCACACACCCACACAATCTCAGACACACGCATACTCAGACACACACACACGCACACTCAGACACACACACATACATGCGCGCGAGCGCGCACACACCCACACAATCTCAGACACGCGCATACTCAGACACACACACACACACACGCACACTCAGACACACACACACATGCGCGCGAGCGCGCACACACCCACACAATCTCAGACACGCGCATACTCAGACACACACACACACACGCACACACACACACACGCATACTCAGGCGCACGCGAGCACACACACAAACATGTCCAGCTCATCGTCACAATGAAAACACAGAGATTCCTCCCGTGCTTCTGTCATCTGACCCTCTGGCCTAACATGGCAATCATTTCCTGCTTTCTAATCCAATCAAATGACGGTTTTATTAGATTAATGGACAAGGCTCCACGTTGAGACAGCAGTGGAGTGGAAGTGTGAGTGTGTTCATGGGTGTGTGTGTGTGTGTGTGTGAGTGTGTCTGAGTGTGTATTTGTGTGTGTGTTACTCAATGACACCAAGCCCCGTTTGCCCAAAACCAGAACGATTGTAGACCTACGACGTATGGTATTTCTTTGGCGTCCTAACTGATTTGACCCCTGACACTTGACCTCACGTGCTACTCTTTGACCTCAGGACCCTGAGTATTAACTTCCTCTGTAGCTAGACTCAACAGGAAGTAGATCAGTAGAGCCAAATCAGGTGTCTTTGGATTCCAGGCTCTGAACCGGTCTCTGCTACACACACACACACACACGCACACACATACACATGCAGGCACGCACACACATGTGTGCAAACACATAAGCACATACGCATCCAGGCACACGCACGTACACACACACACATCATTTCGTACACATACACGCCCATGCATATGTGGTCATGGTAGACCTATATCCACTCAATCCTCTCTGCCCTTCCCCTGGATCAGGGGTCGGCAACCTTCTCTATCAAAAGAGCCATTTTACATGTAGTCTAGGTGGGCTTTGGGATTCTAATAGCTGCAATACCTGCAAATGCTCAGTCCTTCCACCTGGGAAGGTGTCCTGCACATGCTCAGTCCTTCCACCTGGGCAGGTGTCCTGCACATGCTCAGTCCTTCCACCTGGGCAGGTGTCCTGCACATGCTCAGTCCTTCCACCTGGGCAGGTGTCCTGCACATGCTCAGTCCTTCCACCTGGGCAGGTGTCCTGCACATGCTCAGTCCTTCCACCTGGGCAGGTGTCCTGCACATGCTCAGAAACATAATTTAAGGAGGACAATGCATTTTAATGTTGCTTAGATCAGTGTTCCTTAATAATACGCAAGTGGCTGATGGTGAATAAATTACACCTTACTGTGGTACCTTAGGCAGTGGTATGAGATGAAGCTCATAGAAGCTTCCTGCTGTATTTGAGAAAGAAACATGCAACCAAGCCACTTACTCCTTACTGCAGGATGGGACCATCCAAGTCCGCAATGCAGAGCTGCTGTGAGTTAAACCTCAGCATTGGCTATTACACATCCATTCCATTAGATCACTCCATTAGTGATGAAGAAATAAGAGCACATTCTGTCACACAGGTCACATGGGCATATGTACTCAATAGAGGATGTGGCCAAGATCAAAGCTGTCCCAGTTTGCGCCTCCTGACAGTCCAGAAGTAAAGCGCTCATGTCCATGCAGCATTACAGGATAATAGGATAGAATAATCATGGACAAACACGGTTTGGAGTTTTTCATACACATGCATTTTTGCACTCTCAACCAAATTGATTTTAAAGTAAGTTTATTTCTGGGATGTAAGGGGGGGGGGGACTCCAGTGGATTTCTTTAGTTCTTCACAGGACGTTGCTGTTGACAGGGTGGACCTTATTGCGTTTGAAGACAGGTGGAACGCAGCACAGCACCAGGTGGAACACAGCAACGTCCTCACTCCCAGGCAGTATTTGAAGCACAGGCGGAAGGAACATTTGAAGCACATCCACCTCCAGTATTGAGGGGTTCCGTATGAAAGCCAAAGCGTCAGGGAGCCACTGCAGAAGGGTTAAAGAGCCGCATGCGGATCCAGAGCTGCGGGTTGCCGACCCCTGCCCTAGGCGAATAATCTTATTGGTTTGCTTGTCTCCTCTTAGCCTTGGTGGTTAAATGAGATCCAACATCATTTATTCATGACCCCAATGAAATGGGGTGCGGTGATGGGCTAGTTGCCCCGCCCAGGTCCAGGGTGGTTTATGAAAGCTCTGTCAGTCGGGGCCGCGGAGAGTCATCAGCTCACAATGGCTCTAATGTGTGGGCGAGAGAAATCCTCTCCTCTCGCCTCACCTCTCTTTACCTCTCCTCTCTCTCCCCCTCCTCTGCCTCTTGTTCACTCTCTCTCTCTCTCTCTCTCTCTCTCTCTCTGTAGACTGAGATGAGTGTGTGTAGGGGCTGTAATGAGATCCTAACTGCTCTCTGTTTGGCGATCTGCACCTGGCTGGGAGTGGACTGATGGCTGACAGACGCAGGGAATATCTCCCCCTCTCTCTCTCTCTCTGTCTCTCTCTGTCTCTCTCTCTCTCTCTCTCTCCTTCTCTCTCTCTCTCTGTCTCTCTCTGTCTCTCTCTCTCTCTCTCTCTCTCTCTCTCTTTCTCTATCTCTTTCTCTCTGTCTCGCTCTCTCTCTCTTTTTCTCTGTCTCTCTCTTTCTGTCTTTCTCTCTCTCTCTCCTCTCTCTCTCGCTCACTCTCTTTCCATTAGGTCTTTCCAACTCTTATGTTGGATTTGTCCTGTCATAATAGGCCACTTCCCTGTGTGTGCATTCGAGTGAGTGTTTACACATATCCTGTCATCCAGACCCTTTCATTGGCTTCATATTGTTCCTGTGAACAACAAAGACCACAGGCAAAAAAAGGAAAAACACACACACTCACACACACACAGGAGGCAACAGGAGAAAAACACACACTGTCCAAACATTGGGGCCCATCAACATCACACAGTCCTAAGAGCCCATTTACCTCAGATTCTGTGACGTGACAGCTGTCTAGACTACATGTCCCTGTGTGTGTGTGTGCGTCTGTCTGTGTCTGTGTGTGTGTCTGGGTAGAGGACACCAGAGGCTATCCCACATGTCTGTCGCTAACCTGGAACACAGACACCATTTGACACAGGTAACATCGCCCTTCTCCTACCTGCACACAGGGAGAGAGAGAGCTAGAGAAAGAGAGAGCAAGAGGAAGAGAGAGAGAGCAAGAGGGAGAAAGAGAGAGCAAGAGGGAGAGAGAGAGAGAGAGGGAGAGACCTCGAGACCGAGAGACAGAGAGAGAGAGAGAGAGAGCAAGAGAGAGAGCGAAAGAGAGAGAGAGAGAGCGAAAGAGAGAGAGAGAGAGCGAGAGAGTGAGAGAGACAGCGAGACGGAGAGCGAGAGAGAGAGCGATAGAACACGACGACAACAGAACCGGAGACGGGACCGAGCGGTTGAGCGGAACATTCTTGACTCGATGAGCGTGACCGGGCCGTCCGACTCTAACACGCCGGGTGTGTTTGCTTTCGCCGCTGTTCAATCCCTGAGCGGAGGGAAATCAAACGCTTCCAAATGTTATCACTCTCCAGACCCTCCAGTCCTGTGCTGCTGGCCTGCGGAGAGAATGGAATGTTCAAATACGGGTGCTTGTGTTTTTTAACGTGCACGTGGGTGGGTGCGTGCGTGCGCGCGCGCGCGTAACAGAACAATACGTCTCGTTGCGGTGGGTGTTCCTCCGGGGAACGCCGTTGTGTGTTGCAGCTGTGCGCCTGCCTTCACGCGTTTCGAGGACCCCCATCTTCAGATGAGCCGCGGAGGTTCTCGTGAACGCTACCAGGATTCAGAGGTGGCTACATTGTTTTCTCTCTCTCTCTCCCCCCCCCCCCCCTCCACCACCCCTCCATCTCTCTCACTCTGCAACTTTCCTCAATTTCTCGTTCCTTCCTGCAAGCGCAGAATGTTTACCACCATATGTGTGTGTGTTTAACTCCTTTCATGAAAAGGTGCGGACAGCCAACCTGTTGCCCGTGTTGATATAAAGACCCAGTACGACAGAAGGGGTGGAGCAAGCCTTCCCCCGCCCCCAGAGCAGAGGCGCTGACATGACCTCCCGTGCTTCCCTTGAGCGCGGAGCGTTTGATTTGCGTCACAGTTGGATCTCGTTAGACTGATACATTGTTTTTGTCGTAGTGGGGCGCAACGTATCAAGTGCACCCAATCGTTCGAGTGGATTTGATCCGGGTAGGTCCCATTACATGGTTTACACAAAGGACACATATTGTCAATCTAATGTCAGTATTCTGAAATGTCAATACAATGCAGCTCTTACAGTAATCAATAAACCACCCTCGTCATAATATCACACACAAACGCGCACGCACACATTTAAATGCGCGTGCACGCCTACGCAATCATACATGCAGTCACACAAACACCTGCACACACACACGCACGCACAGGAAATTAGATCATGTGTTTGCCCACTGTGACACTTTGAGTTGAGAGGATGAGTCCAGAAGGTTCCGCACTAACAAGCAAACAGACTGTGCCTGTTCCAGCCTGGACAGGAAATTAAAGCAGCTCAGGTTAACTAGATAGACTGTCCTCGCTGACGTGAAGATGAAAGCAGAACTAACACTCTTCCCTGTGCTGCCAATTAAAATCCCACCAAAACTCTCCCTCTGTGTGTGTGTGTATGTGAATGTGCTTGTGTGTGAATGGGTGTGAACGTGTTAGTGTGTGAATGTCTTTGCGTGCGCGCGTGCGTGCGTGCATGCGTGCGCGTGCGCGTGCGTGTGTGTGTGTGTGTGTGAATGAATGTGTGCGCAGCGCGCGATCGTGTAAGTGTGTGAACGTCCTTGCGCGCGTGCGGGAACGTGCTGACGCGCCAGCGCTTGTGTACGTCTGTGTGTGTGTGTGTGTGTGCGTGTGTGTGCTGTCCTTGTGTTTATCGTCCCATGACGGCTCCCTGATGCTCTTCACACTCTTCCTATCGAGAAGACGGAAATAGAAGCCGTTCATTAGCGCTGTCAGTTCAGTCCCAGGAGGGACACAAATACCACCACCTCCTGTGGCTGAGAGGGTTCCTGGTTCAAACCCCGGCTGTGCCGACATGACGTTGCAAGGCACTTCACCCTACTTGCCTCAGGGGGAATGTCCCTGTACTTGCTGGATGTCTCTCTGGATAAGAGCGTCTGCTGAATGTACTATGTGAGCTCATATGGATCCCATCAGCCTAACAAACTGAGTCATAATGTAGCCTAGACAGACAGGCATTGTGGTAACTGTGTTAAGACTTTAGGAATATTGTTAAAAGTAACAGAGGGAAAAAAAATGTCAGTGATCGTAATGAACGGTATCGCTTCGCTGATGCTGCTAATCGTGATCTTGATCGGCACCTGTGTGTTTGTGTCGCTTTGTATGTCTGTGTGTGTGTGTGTGTCTGGGAGTGTATTTCTTCCGGTTCTTTTCATGGGTGTGAGTGTGTGATGGACAGGAAGGACATTGTGCCATCACCCAAAGCAGGCCGTCTTGTGTGTGTGTGTGCGTGTATAGTGTGTGTGTGTGGAAGCTGGGGTGAGTCACCATTTGCCCCCAGTGTGTGATGTCACTGACAGAGCTGTCGCTATGGTTATCTCAACAACGTGAGCTTGAGAAATGGAAAGATAGAAAAGGCAGAGAAAAAGATTGAGAGATCTATTAAGAATATTAATGTTGAGCTGATTATGTCAAGGGCAGAGAGGAGAGGAGAAGAGAGGATAGGGGAAGGGAGGGGGGATATGAGAAAGAGAGGCTAGGAGAGAGGGGAGGAGAAGAGAGAAGAGAGGAGGGTGGTCTGCCTGTATTTCCACAGGAAGATGACCATGTGTCCATCTCCATGGTGATCTCTCCACAATGAGAGCATCAGAGTGAAAGAGAACCACTGACTGCCCAAGGCCTCTCACTGGAGACCTGTCTCTGACAGAGTCCAGCTAAAGACCCACCTCCCAGCCTCTCACAGCTCCCCAGCCCCCCAGTCCCCCCAGCAACCCAACTCCCCAGCCTCCCAGCCCCTCAGACCCCCATCCTCCCAGACCCCCATCCTCCCAGCTTTTCAGCCTCCCAGCCCCCCAGCCCTCAGCCCCCCATCCTCCCAGACCCCCATCCTCCCAGCCCCCAGAACCCCATGCTCCCAGCTCCCCAGCCCTCCCACACCCCCATCCACCAGACCCCCATCCTCCCAGCCCCCCATCCTCCCAGCCCCCAGAACCCCATCCTCCCAGCTCCCCAGCCTCCCAGACCCCCATCCCCCAGACCCCCATCCTCCCAGCTCCCCATCCTCCCAGACCCCCATCCTCCCAGCTCCCCAGCCTCCCAGACCCCCATCCCCCAGACCCCCATCCTCCCAGCTCCCCATCCTCCCAGACCCCCATCCTCCCAGCTCCCCATCCTCCCAGACCCCCATCCTCCCAGCTCCCCATCCTCCCAGCTCCCCATCCTCCCAGCTCCCCATCCTCCCAGACCCCCATCCTCCCAGCTCCCCATCCTCCCAGACCCCCATCCTCCCAGCCCCCCATCCTCCCAGCTCCCCATCCTCCCAGCTCCCCATCCTCCCAGACCCCCATCCTCCCAGCTCCCCAGCCTCCCAGACCCCCATCCCCCAGACCCCCATCCTCCCAGCTCCCCATCCTCCCAGCTCCCCATCCTCCCAGCTCCCCATCCTCCCAGACCCCCATCCTCCCAGCTCCCCATCCTCCCAGACCCCCATCCTCCCAGCCCCCCATCCTCCCAGCTCCCCATCCTCCCAGCTCCCCATCCTCCCAGACCCCCATCCTCCCAGCTCCCCAGCCTCCCAGACCCCCATCCCCCAGACCCCCATCCTCCCAGCTCCCCATCCCCCAGACCCCCATCCTCCCAGCCCCCCATCCTCCCAGACCCCCCATCCTCCCAGCTCCCCATCCTCCCAGACCCCCATCCTCCCAGCTCCCCATCCTCCCAGGACCCCCATCCTCCCAGCTCCCCATCCTCCCAGACCCCCATCCTCCCAGCCCCCCATCCTCCCAGCTCCCCATCCTCCCAGCTCCCCATCCTCCCAGACCCCCATCCTCCCAGCCCCCCATCCTCCCAGCACTCACCCTGGAGCGTTCTAAGGTGCAGCACTGTTGCAGGCTCTGGCTCTTTAACCGTAATCAATGAAGGCCTCTGATTCTATTGACCTGAACACACCAGCCAGACCCTCCACCCAGACACTCTGTACTGTACAATCACACACAGGAGCGTGCAGGCACACACACACACACACACACACACACACACACACACACACACACACACACACACACACACACAGTGGTAACAGTCAGCTTGGTTTCATATTTCCCAGATGGAATCTGGTTAAATCCACAGCTAATATGTACTCGCTGTTCTCGCGTAGAATAACATGTGAGTAACTTGCCATCTCTTCTCCCTCCCTCCCCTCCCTCCCTCCCTCCCTCCCTCCCTCCCTCCCTCCCTCCCTCCCTCCCTCCCTCCCTCCCTCCCTCCCTCCCTCCCTCCCTCTCTTCCTCCATATCTCTCCCTCCCTGTCTCTCACTCCCTGTATTTCTCTTGCCCTCCCTGTCTCTCCCTCTCTCTCCCTCTATCTCTCCCTCTATCTCTCCCTTCATCTCTCCCTCGCTCTCCCTCTCTGTCTCGCCCTCCCTGTCTCTCCCTCTGTTTCTCTCTCCCCCTCTCTGTAGTTCTCCAATCAATAGGAGGCATACAAAGGGTAATGACATGCAGAAGCGCACACCCTGACTAAGTTAGATTTGTAATCAATGTTTGTTTCTTTCTTTCACAAACACACACACTACTCGGCCCACCTGTTGCCATGGTAAGCCCCCCTTGAACACGCACACGCAAACACACACACAGCCATCTTTGGCCTTGTGGTATCACAGATCATCTGGATGTCAGAGTGTTGAAGGCAATTAGAACGAGCCAAGCGTCTTTTTCACACATCCACAACACGCAGAAAGACACACCTGTAGAATGCACACACACACACACACAGGCACACACACGCTTAAGTGTCCACTGATGAAAGCCCGGTTTTCTCTCATAAAGGGAGAAAAGAGAGGGACAGAGAGAGAGAGAGAGAGAGAGAGAGAGAGGCAGGGGAGGTGGAGAGAGAGGCAGGCAGGGTGTGATAGAGCGTTAGGGAGGGAGATGCAGGAGGGGGTGAGAAAGAGGGGGAGACAGAGAGAGGCAGGGAGGGGTGAGAGAGAGGCAGAGAGAGAGAGAGAGCGGCAGGGAGTGAGGGAGAAAGGGAGAGGGAGGCAGAGAGGAGAGACAGGCAGGGAGGGTGACAGAGAGAGGCAGGGAGGGAGAGAGTGAGGCAGAGAGAGATAGAGAGGGGGAGACTGAGGCAGAGAGAGGAGGGAGGGAAAGAGGAGGGAGGAAGGAGAGCTGAAACATTGGGAGCAGCAGGTGTTGGTGGAAGGAGGTGGACCTTCATCTGGGGTCAGCCACGATGCCTCAGCGTGTGAGTGCGTGAGTCTGTGTGTGCATGTGAGTGATTGGGTTATTATAAATTAACAGGAGTGAGGCGGAGTAGGAATTACCTATAATTATCCTCTGCTAATGAGCTTCTCTCCCTCCCTGTCTCCCCTACACACTGGTTAACCAGATGGCTCTCATCCCTCCTCTCCCTCACCTCCTCTTTCTCTCTCTCTTTTATTCTCTCTCTACATTGAATGTGGATTCAATATACCGGTACTGTATTGTGTTTAGAGAGTTAACGGACATCGGACAAACTGCATGTTTGTGTGACTTTTGAGACTATGAAATGGTTTGGGAGTGTGGAGAAGAAGAGCTGAGTGAAGTGGTGGAAAAGTGTTTGGAGCAACTCAGCCACACATCAGAAGCTGAGGAGAATGGAGACACTCTCCAGGATGAGGAGGAGGATGTGGAAGAGGTGTGTCTGATGTTTGGACAGAACCTGCTGGAAACCAGACAGAATACCCAGAGCGAAACCCTTCTCAGCGTGGTTGAGATACCTGAAGAGGCTACTGAGGAGCCGTTAGCCAACAACAAGAAGGACATGAACTTCCAGCAAAAGGCCTTCAACTGGCTCAACAAGAAAGTGAAAAAGCGAACCCTCCAAAAAATTGAGCGGACCTACCAGAGGGAGGCAGAGGAGGGGAGTGAGCCCTACCTCCCGCTGGTGAGATGCATGGCCTCCATGCGTGACAGCCCATTCCCCACTCGTGCTGACTGCGAGAGAGCAAAGAGAGAGAAGTTGATGGTATTCGAGGAGCAGCGGCAAAAGTTCGAAGACCGCTGGAACCGGAACCAGGCACAGCGTGCAGAGCAAAAGGAGGCTCAGAAGGTCAAGGAGGAGGAGCGATGTCATGAGAGGTGGGCTGTCAGGAGATGTCAACAGCTGAACCAGAACATCGCAGACGACATCGCAGAGGACAGGGTGGAGACCTCAGGCTCTACCACTGCCAAGAAGCCAATGACCATCTGGAAGAAGCGATTCCTCCGATTCAACTGCCTTACAGGCTGAAAATCCCCCCCAAAAAACTCTCCTTCCTTCCCTTGCCCACCCACCTCCCTTCCAACTCAAAACTCCCCCCACACACCATTCCCTCTTTCCCTCTTTTTAGGCCTCTAGGCCTCTTCTGTTTAAAAAAACAAATAAAGAGAAACTTTTCTCGACAGTCACTTGTCAGCCTTGATTGATTGATAGATCTTTATTATCATTGTCAAAGGCACAACGAGATTAAAAGTGCTTCCAGTCAGTGAGACAGTACTAAAATAAATAAGATTAATAATACAATACATTTAATAATACATTTTATTTATATAGCGCTCAAGGTACTCAAAGGCGATATATTAAATATATCTAAGACATGCTAAATATAAATACATGCTAAATGAGGATTTCTCCCAATCGGCCCAATAGGACTGCTGACATGAATCTGGCTGGGTTGTCTGACTCACAGGTCAGGTGATCATACTCTCTCCTGACCACTAGCACTGTGCGTGCTTGTGTGAGTGTGAGTGTGTGTGTGTGTGTGTGTGTGTGTGTGTGTGTGTGTGTGTGTGTGTGTGTGTGTGTGTGTGTGTGTGTGAGTGTGTGTGTGGACACACCTTGAATTAACATGTCCCTTTATTTACACATTATTGTGTAAATAAATACACATTATTTTCAGTGTTTTCTAGGAGTACCATCATTTTTGTCCAGGGTGTGACTATTTAATCAGATATCAACAGCATGGTTTGAAACATTCATGCTGGTCCTCCAGTAGACTAAGCCGAAGCAGAGCCAAAGCCATTACAGCTGCACATGAAGTCCTTAAGTGAACTTTCACTAAAAGAAATCTATACCGCAGTTAGGGAAATGATTAGTGCCACCTAGCTAATCACGGGTTTAAAAAGGAGCAATAAATAATTTCATGATATAAATAAATAATAATTGGAAACTCAAAAAAGGCAACCACCAAATGACAGCATCTTAATTTGTTTATTTATATTTATATATATATATATATAATTTTTGTATACTCAAGAAAAGAGAAATCAGAGGACATTTACGAATGGCACTCGGAACGTCCAACACTAAACGGCCCCATCACTTGTTATGAATGTGAAGCAGTACCGCTGCATGAACACTAAAGCAGGTGCTGCAAGGTAATGGGGGATTTGTGGGATTGTCAAAGCGGGACCATATCCGGACCAGCGTCAGCGATGACTGACGAAAAGATACCTATAACGTCAGGGCACCCTTTTCGGTGCATGTGTGTGTGTGTGTGTGCGTATGAAGGTGGGGGGACTCTTGATGATGAATTATAGACGGCGTGGCTGATCACGTGGTGTCAGCATTGCTTCTGAATGATTTAAGGCTTTCTACATCATCCTCACCCCCCCCCCCCGGCCCCCACCCACCGACTCCCCGGTGATGCTCGCGCAGGAGGCTGGAGATGCTGGACTGCAGCATCCAACGTGGAGCATGGACGGAGTGTTATCGGACCACGGGCATCTTTTAATCCGCTAGGGTCACAGCAGAGCACGTGAGTGATTCCCCCCTCCCCCCTCCCTCTCTCTCCCTCTCTATCCCATCCATCCTTTCCCCTTTATCCCCTCGAGGTTGGCGTCGTCACTGTTTACGTGCGAATGCCGCTTCAGGGCGGCTGTTTATGCGCGTCCTGATTGCGTTTGTTTTTGATCGGTAACGGGAAAACGGGAATGCTGCCTTCGTGAAGCTCCACCTGGCCGGGCGGTGTGTTTAGAGGCTGTGTTAAGGGGATGATCGAGGGCGGATGCTGCCGCTTTACTCACCGGGCTGGAGCTGCTGCAGAGAGGGAGAGAGCGAGAGAGAGAGAGGCCGGACAACACTTTGGTAACTAGGTTGGCTGGTTATTTTGAATCATTCCGATTTAACCTTATGAGTGTCCTCAGTGTGTGCCTGGACTATGGCCGGTATTATGCCTGTTCCAGTTAGATCATATTCTTGTTTTCTTCCGGCTTTGGGAGTGTGTTTGTGTGTGTTTAGCTTCCTGTCCGCTGACTGCATGTAACACTGAGCTCTGATCATCCTTTGTCTGCGTTCAAGTGGAGAG